>OU342857.1:14361169-15035636 GCA_910591665.1 Ectemnius continuus | reverse complement strand
GTTATGCCGCTTCAAAAATCGGTGATTTTTCGATCAAAAAAAGTGATGCATTAATTTTTGTGAGAAGTGTAGTTCAAAATCCTATACAGGGTGTCCCAAAAATGTCCAACATCACTATAGCCATCTTGTTGGGAAGGGGGCGGGGATGATGATGCCGTTTTTAAAAATTTGCGTTAGGCCTCCAATTCCGAGTTATTCAACAACAAAGTTAGGTAACGCCCACCGAGCTCTTGGCGAGCCCTGGCCGGTTATGCCTTGCTCCTAGAAGAAGGGAGGTGACAGAAAACATCTTGAGTGTGGGCCTCCGACAATTGCTATGGAGGACCGACGGGTGCTCAACCGCTCGGTTCCTTCGAAATCGGGGAGCAGACCCTTCCATGTGCCGTCTTGAAGACCCGAGCACGCCACGGCACGGCATCGCCCTACCGACACTCACTTTGACTTTCCTCTCGCTTTCCCTCTTTCTTAATACACGCTTGCGACAACTGATATTCTTGATTAGTTGTTTAGTGACTCCCGACTAAATCCAGTTCAATCCGTCCAAATCCAGTGAAGCAAATTTATCAGGGGCCTATGACACTTTTTTTAGAAGTATCGAAGTGGTGCCGTGACAAAACGTTGGAACTGGAACTCTGAGGATTCGAGTTCGATTCCTCCCCGTCGTGGATTTTTTTTTTTTGATTTCTTCGCTGTTTGTTTTACAGTTCTTTGCCTTATGTTGAATACCCAGCCAATGGTAATGTTTAATTGTTAATCTTCGTGGCCTGTCCTCGTAATTTAGACAAGACTGCAAATTCTCCAGATAGTACTCGTAATTGGTTTGCAAAAAAATTATCAGAAAATCCGATTGAATTTCAATGGATTTTGAAATGAAAATAATACAACGCAATGAAAATAATACAACGCGAAGCGTAAAATACTCATTGAGAAAAAGAGAAACGAAGTCATGTTCTTAAGGTTAGAGACCTATCGCTTTAAACTACTGACTACATTTTCTAACATGTAGGGAAATGTGTACCGGTAGTAATTGATGTTTAACATAATTTAAGAAGATAATCCAAGTCGAATAATGTTCGCTCAATGGTAGTTAACAAAGTTAAAATTCATACCAATTTATTAAGGAGTCGCTAAACAACTGCTCAGAGACCTTACGTATCGCATGCACGTGCAGGGAAAATGAAAATCTCGGAGAAAAGGCGAGAAAATATTACCACTGCTGGATATTGAACAAGGAAATCAAAAAAAATATTCGCGACGGGGAGGAATCGAACTTGAATCCTCACGGTTACAGCTCTAACGTTTAGTCACAGCACCACTTCGATACTTGTAAAAGAAGTGTCATAGGCCCCTGATAAATTTGGTTCACTGGATTTGAACAGATTTACCTGGATTTAGTCGGGAGTCACTAAACAACTAATCAAGAATATCAGTTGTCGCAAGCGTGTATGAAGAAAGAGGGAAAGCAAAAGGAAAGTCAAAGTCAGTGTCCGTAGGGCGATGCTGTGCCGTGGCATGCTCGGGTCTTCAAGACGGCACATGCAAGGGTCTGCTCCCCGGTTTGGAAGGAACCGAGCGGTTGAGCACATGCCGGTCCTCCATAGCAATTGTCGCAGGCCCACACTCAAGATCTTTTCTGTCACGTCCCTTTTTCTAGGAGTGAGGGATGACCGGCCAGGATTTGCCAGCGCTCCGAGGGCGTTACCTAACTTTGTTGTTGAATAACTCGGAATTGGAGGCCTAATGCAAATTTTTAAAAACGACATCATCATCCCCGCCCTCTTCCCAACAAGATGGCTATAGTGATGTTGGACATTTTTGGGACACCCTGTATATAAAAAAATGCGCCGACGTGAACGTGTTAATTCTGTATTGTGTATAAGCTTAACTCAAAAAATATTTCTTGTTGTTAGAGCGACACACAAAAGACAAAGTTTCTTTTTTCGATAAAAAATTATGTGCAATTATAAAAGATATTTTATTTCTCTTGTGTGCCGTTCTAACAAAAAGCAATATTTTTTAATTTGATTTCGCTACGTACTTTTCGAGTTAAACGTATACAAAATTGAACAATGTCTGTTTTATTACTCCAGATCGAAAACTAGAGAAATTTTTCTGACTGTAGAACACAAACACGCTTTCACTTACCGAGCTCTAACTCTACCATTTTTTCGAAAATAATTAAATAAAAAACTGTAATCATTCTTTAAAGTATATAATAAAGGCATTCAAACAAATTTTATTATTGCTAAGGATTAAATAACAAAAAGACATGAAATCAGTCCAAAAACCTTAAAACGTAAAAAAGTGCACTAAGTAGCAGATTCATTTCCGCACAAAATTGAAACATTGGTAAATAATTAGAAATTTTATTGTCTTTATTGTTCAGCCTTAACTAACAAAAAGACATAAAATCCGTCCAAAAACATTAAAATGTAAAAAAAAGGGCGCCAAGTAGTTTGATTTCCCGACAAAACTGAAATATAACAAAAAAGAGAATAGATATCTTACAGGAAAGCCAAGATTTCATTCAAAGATACCTCGATTTAACTCGCATTAGCTACGAACAATAAATTAACAATAAATTAGCGATTAATAATAAAAAAAACTTGGCGTGTGCGCGTTTGATTCGAGGCACTCGCACCGGTAATATTCCTACAAAACTTTTAAAGAAATTAAATTGTGGTAAAATGAGTGTTAGGCTTAAATCAGTTTCCCATTGTCCTTTTACCTCTCGGTGAAGCGCGCACATGCCAAGTTTTTTTTTATTATTAATCGATAATTTATTGTTCATTGTTCGGTTATTACGCTTTCAACAAAAGGCAGCAAGAATTATTAAAATGCAAAAATATAGTATTACAGGTGCACATACGTCAAAAATACTTATTGCGCAAAAAGTTTATAGAGCGATAAGTGCTATATTTTATCATACAAAAAATAATAAACAAAATAGCCAGCCGGGGCATTATACCTGTTTTGTAAGAGATAACAAAAATAGATTTATTAACATTGATGATGAAAAGATTATACAAAAAATACAGTGGCCGAGAGGTGCAAAAGATGCCTATCTACTATTCATTGAAAAACACGGTTCAAAATGGTGTGATGTACAAACTTACTACCTCGTCTGTATTTAGCGACACCTTTGCAAAGAACAAGTCCCCCCTGCGTTTAGCGACACCTTTACAAAATCATAAACAGAACTAACTATATAAAAAATATTCCTCATTTAAAAGAAGTCCTGCAAAAAAACAATCCTCTCGTTCGCCTCAAACCATTAAAATGTAGAAGAAAGCATCAGGTAGTTTTGTTCCACTTCCCGAAAGACGCCCACGAACCCAAAAGAGCATTCCGCATTTAAAAGAAAATTTTTAAAAAGTGCCAAGTATTTTTCTCCCACAGCCCAAGAACACTTATTAGCTTCTTTTAAAGAATATTCTTAAATGAACGACCAAAAAGACATGAAATCCGTCCAAAAACATTTAAAGAAATGTGAAAAAGAGCGCCAAGTAGTTTTGTCCCTCACCCCTAAAAAGATTTTGGCTCACAAAAAATGTGCTGCATTCCACAAAATAAATCTGTGGTAAAACCACCTCTATCAAATTGACCAAAAATGTAAATCGATATCATTGGGAGGCCAAGTTTTGATTCAAACACTCTAGTAAAAAAAAGAGGAACAGGATATGAATGTGAAAACCAAACCTTTAGTTAGGAATATAAAACAAAACATATGTTAAACAATCGTGAAAATTAAAATCAAAATATATCTCTTCTGTTCGTTCAATTTATCAAAGAAAATGTAATTGTTACGGATAATCCGAATAGCGCGCGGCAGGGATCAGCTGACGGATTACGTCATACTCGCGGACATTCACCCTGAGTGTCATAACCGCTCCGAATCTTCCAGTACTTTTCGATATTTTCCTTGCGGAAGTGAGGTCAGTACTGGAAGGTTCGAGAGTCGGACCAGGCTATAAATACACCCCGCAACTTCCGAATCCCTCTCTCGATTCTCGGAAGCGAATACGGAAGTGTCAAGTGCGTGCTCACTGTTATCGGAAAATCCATCTTTTCGCCTTGCTGCGAATTGCATCCATCACCATAGCCGTGAATAATTAGTCAGTCTTACTCTGAACTAACAACCTTGTATTTATTTAATAAGTGACGAGTGATCAAACGAACTTAAGAACTAGTGGGGATAAAACTTAAGACTACGCAACAGGTGACCTAAATAACTAGCAACAAAAATCTAACAACTAAGTCTCTTCTGAGCCTTCCTCAGTGCTTCCTCACGATCCTACTCTGCACCACGAACAGTAATACTTGGCCCGCCCGGTTCTTCACAAATCGAGTTTCAAGTCTACACACAAATGGATGCAACCTTATTATTCAAATGATACCTTATATAATTGCACATCGGTATTGTATCGTTAATGGTAAAATGTAAAATGGAGAGTATTTCTTGGAGAACGTAGCTTTCTTAATGACAGGATATAGGTATAGGTTTAACATTTCATTCGTTTACCGTGTGAAAGACTTGAAACTCGATTTGTCTTGCATTATACTTCTCTTAAAAACTACGCGAAATAAAGTAATAGAAATGGTGGGCCCGAAATACCTTGTTCTTGTTGAAGTTGTACGTGGAGCCTCTAACAACTCCATTGCTTCTTGCAGTTCAAATGAAGTGATTGAAGAATTATTCAATTATTTGTGCCAAAATTTTAACATTCGGTTCGACTCAAGTGGTGAAAAGTGCAGTGCTGTGTTGAAATCAAATCTTAAGGGCGAGTATTATCTGAATTTTGTAGATCACTACCGGTCTTTCATATAACGCTCATTCATAAATCTTATAACCACTTTTTTTATTACCTTTCACATTAGATTTTTGTGCAACTTTAAAAAGGAAGTGGGAACAATCCAATAGAACGCAAGCCGTGTTTTTAGTTAAACAAAGTGAATGGCTGGGTCTTACATTTGATGTTACACCATACGTAAATTGTGAGGAACCAATGCCATCAACAAGTCGCGGAATACCACCAAAACCGTTTACGGAATTGAGTGATCGCATGAAGCGGAAAAGAACCGAAGAACTTCGTTCATCCGTAGCACCCGAAGCATTGTATTACGCTACAACAACTCCTCTCTATGCAGAAGGCAAACGCGCTGCAGCAGATTTGGTTGTACAGGCAACCCGATACTCTCCCGAACGTCTAGTCCGACTGCGCAAAATCATTCAAAAATCAGTATCCAAAATTATTACGCCATACTCAGAGGATGAAGCGTTGGCACTTATGATAGACTGCCGACTACTAAAGCAGTCCTATAATCAACTACGGGTTGAAGCTATGGAAAAAGGAGCACCCACTTATCCATCTTATGTCAAGATAATGGAAGCGAAGAATAGATGTTATCCTGATGGCATAAATGTTGCCGAATTTGGTGAGTATTTTTATCATATTCTTGTTTGTAGAATATTTTTACGAATTGACAAAGTTTAATTTGATTCCTCTTTGACATTCTTTTAGGTGCTTCCATTCCCCCCTTCGATGCTGCCCCGCCTTGTCGTGGCTTGCGTGGGGCAATGATCCTGAGAGCTATGCCGGCGGGAACTCGTTCCCTGGCAGGTACTACCATGCCAGATTGGTCTCAGGGGAGCCTCCAGACTAACAGGACACCAAACACAAACATAAACACAAACACATTCACACTTACACTTACACATACATTTCTACACACACCTACACTCACACTTACATGAGAGACGGTCGCGTTCTCTCTGGGCGGGGGGATGGTCGGCCGTATTGCCGTGGTGGTACCACGGCAGGGTACAGGAGATAAACCGGGTTAGGCACTCCCGGGCCGCTTCCTAGTACAGGTGCCCGAACCCCGTCTAACCAAGGGTGAGGCTGCACTATCAGGGGCGAATAATCTCGAGGCGGGTTGTAGTGCCGGTTGGCGACCGAATGGGACCCTGCAGCTCGTTCCGGGGGGCTCTCCCGAGGCCACCCGTGGATGCCGTAAAAAAGCTTAGCCGCTGCGGCGATGCGGCCGGTCCCTCCTCCTTTCGGGGGGTTCGGATTTTCTCGCACGAGATCCCGTTTCAACACACTATCGCACACACACATACAAACATACATACGCACGTACTCACACATTTTGACGATGGGTTAGGCGGAAAATATGGAAGGACAAAATAATGAGATGAGTTTTGAAAAGTGCCGAGGAGAGGAGGAGGGGCTTCCCAGCCCAAAACAGAAGACGAGGGAGGCATAAAGTGCAACGGCTCAAGCCACGGATGGTATGTGCTCGTTGCCAGTGCCACCTTCACAAGTGGTGCGCTTCATCGGAGAGTGCACGGTGAGGCTCCAGCGCCTGGAGAGGGCTGATAAGAGAGCCTCGACGCTTGCTCCCCAGCCTGCTGGTGGGGACTCTTGTGGGGAGGATGGGGCGTTCCTCAAGCCCCATCAACCCCGCAAGAGGGTGGAGGAGTCGGTCCCCGACTCTGACTCCGGGGGCACAGTCTCGTCGGTTGCCTCGCGGGTCTCAATGAGATCTGCGGGATCCGCCAAGGCGAGACGGGTAGCCGAGCGGCCCGATGCGGCGGGGCTGGTTGTCTCTCCCGAGGCGACTAGTCCTTCCGCATCGGGAAAGAAGAAAACAAAGAAGAAGAGTGCCGCCGAGACCCTCCGTAAGGAGGCCGAGATGGTCCGCGAAATGCGGGTCAGCTCCTCGGCGGACGTAGCGGCGAAGGTCCTTGAGGCCATGGACGTGGTGTGCCATTTCTCGGCCACGTCCGAAAACCTCAAGTGGACATATAAAGCTGAATTTAAGGACCCTGCCCAAACGGAAATTCAGGGAGCGACAGAGTTTGTCTTGAGGACCAACTTTGACGGGAAGGCATCCCTAACGGAGGCGGAGAATAGGCGCCTGTGGGTCAGGGTCGCCAACCTCGAGGGGGAGATTCTCTCCCTCACGATGAAGGTTGAGATCCTGAGCCACCAAGGGGCGCGATCCTCAGGCGCCTGTGTGACGGGACCGGCGACGGCTCCGGGCTGGGAGGCGGCTCTCCTCTCGAGGATGGAGTCCCTCATTGAGAGGTAGCTGTCGTCTCTCAGCCTCGGGCAGCCGCCGAGAAGGGCGTCCCCGGCGAAGGCGGAACGCCATCCGGCGGAAACCCCTGTTTCCCCTCTCCCTGCCACTTCCGCGAGGAAGGGACAGACGAGGGGCGGAGACGGGGAGAAGAAGAGGGCTCCATTGCCCCTCCAGGGCAAAGCCGGTGCCATGCCCCCACCTCCCACTCCTCCCAGTGAGGAGTGGGCTAAGGTGGTGGGCCGAAAGCCACTTCGGCTAGAGGCGGCACGGCCCGACTACCACGGTCTCCCAAGACGGCCGCTGTGACACTCACCGTGCCGCAGGGGGGTAAGCTGACCTATGCTGAGGTCATGCGCACGCTCGCAGCGCGTGACAGAGGCGTTGGCACGAGAGTAAGTGTGGGTTGCCCAGCCCACCAAGCGCGCGGAACTACGTGTGAGGGGGCTGGACGACTCCGTCACTCTGGCGGAGGTAGCTGCTGCGATCGCGGCGGCCGGCCAGTGCACGTCGGGGGACGTTAAGACGGGGCAGATCTGTCGGTCCCCCGACGGGCTGGGCACTGCATGGGTGCAGTGCCCACTGGCGGCCGCTAAGAAGGTGGCGGCAGCCACAAAGATTCGTGTGGGCTGGTCCACCGCACGAATAGAGGCCCTCGAGAAGCGCCCCCTCCAGTGCTTCCGGTGCCTGGAGTGGGGCCACGCGAGGGCGGCATGCTCCAGAGCGGTTGACTGCTCAAAAGGCAAACAGAAACCCCAGTGGGGCCTGCGGGAGGGAAGCCCCTGGGTGGAGGCCATGGACATCGCTGAGTGATGGCCAGAATCCTCCAGGTGAACCTGAACCGCTGCCGGGCGGCCCAGGACCTCCTCCTGCTGGCTATGTTGGAGAGAGGTGTCACCCTGGCGGTCGTCGCGGAGCCCTACGGCGTTTCAACCCATCCATTCTGGATGGGGGACGATCACCAGGGGTGGCAACGCGCCGCCCGGATTCCCGCTCGTCTCCCTAATGGAGAAGGGTGATGGATTCGTGGCGGCGTTATGGGGCGATATGGCGGTGGTGGGGTGTTATATTACCCTCAACTGTCCCCTCGTGGACCTCACGTGGGGCTCGCCCTCTGTCGTGCGCAGATTGCGCTCCTGGCGCGTGGAGAGTGAAGTGGAGACGTTATCGGATCATCGATACGTCTCCATGGAGCTCTCCAGAACAGGAGCGCGCGTGGGCAGACGACCCGACCGCCGGGGACGAAACACTTTACCACCGCCTCCGAGGTGGAGGCTGAGGGGCCTGGATAAGGACACCTTGATGGCAGCCACCCTGGCCGTTACTTGGCCGCAAGGGCCTGCTGAATTTCGGGTCCCTCCTGGGAATCGGACCAGTCCACATAGTCCGAGGAACAGGAGGTGACCCCCGGAGAGTTCCGGGATGCAGCCAAACGGCTCCGTGCCGGAAAGGCACCGGGGCCCGACGGCATCCGGGACAGGGCCTGGTCTTTGGCGTTGGGGGCGATTGGCCCCAGGCTCCTCAGCCTCTTCAATAGGTGTTTGGAGGAGGGGGTTTTCCCCTCCTCCTGGAAGTTGGCCCGCTTGGTCCTCCTCCAAAAGGAGGGCACCGCAGACTCTCCCTCGGCCTTCCCGCCGATGTCTTTTTTTTTCGTGGGGAAATCCTCATGGACACCCCGCCGCCCTGGTGGGAGCGACGGAGTAGTGCCGGACTTTTACCGGCTAAAACCCTACGGCGGCCATCTTCCGCGCTTAGTGGGGCGGCACCGGGAACTCTTGTCGAACACGACCGGTGCCGCCCCGCGCCCACCCCTAACCGGGGCTCTTCTCGCGGTGGGGGAAAAGGCCATCGCCGCTCTCGCTTACGCGAGAGGGGGAGGCGTCCCCCACCTCATGCGGGGAGACACGGCTCGACCCACTCCCTCGCCACCGACGAAGGAAAAGCGAGCCGCGTCTCCCTCATTACCGTACTCGCTTTGGCGGGACGTGCGATCACGAGACGCTCCGCCCCACCTCGGGGCCGTTTTGCGCGGGCGACAGAGCCACCACTCTGCTGCCACACGGCCCTTTGGTTCGTACCCGGCCCACCAACGGGAAGAGATCCATCGGCGGGCCGGGTATTCTCGTTTACTGTGGGGGGGGGGGGGGGGGGGGACTGCGTCCCCCGCGCAGGGCGGCGGCGAGGACGGGCCCTCGCCGGACGGAAAGGGTCCGTCCTCTCTTGCCGTCGCTCCGCCTCCTCTTTTTGGAGGAGCACTTGCAGCCGGACGTCGTACTCCCGACTGGTCTCGGGGTCGTTCCGCACTATCTTTGTTGGATCCTGGTTGTCCGCTCGTGGACCTATTCCGGTGTTCCTTGATAGCTCCTGGTTGCACCATAGGTGTGTGGTCGTAGAGCCCACGTCAGTGCTGCGATGCGCTGCCGATTGTTCGACCCGGTCGCCACCCAATTTCAACGATTGGGAACGTTTAGTGAGGTGTGGCCGGCCAGTACCCCGGGTGTGCTGCGACGTAGCCAATTTCCGTTTTATTTTTGGTCGGTACTGCCAGAATTCCCAACACTCACTGTTGTGACGGGGCAAGTTAGCCTCGCCACAACGTTACTCCTCACTCCGGCAAGGGTGGCCAGGGGAACGCCCGCGACGCCACCCTCTCCCTCTCTCTCACTCGCCCGAGCGCGCGGGCCTTACCACCATCGTTGCTCCAAGGCAGGCACAGGGCAAATAATACAGGCATTAATGCGAATTGGAATGCCCAGAGGCACCTAGGTGAGCGCGACGGACTGAGCCGCCTAGTGGAACGGCTGTCTATTAGGTGCGGAGATAAGTTCGGCTCCGAGGATGGTCAATCCTCCCAGGCCGAGCGAGCTTCAGAAGGCAGCGGGCGCTTTGGGTCGCCTGCTACCAAACATCGGGGGACCGTGGGAGGGGGTCAGACGCCTATACGCGGGAGTCGTCCGTTCCATGTTGCTCTACGGAGCACCAGTCTGGGTGGACGATTTGGCGGCCAGCCGGCGCAATTGTGCCCTGCTACTCAGGGTACAGCGTCCGATGGCGGTCAGGGTCGTGCGGGGCTACCGCACGATCTCCCAGGCGTCAGCGACCCTCCTAGCGAGGTTTCCGCCCCTGGATATCCTGGCGGCGGGGGACGCGAAGACCTACGCTGGTCTTCGCGCCGTTCGAGACGGGGGCGGAACACCCACGGAACGGTCGGTCGAGGAGTTGAAGCGTCAGACCCGGCGGCTCGTTGTTGAGATGTGGCGGGAGAGACTGGAGCATCCAGAACACTCCCGCCACAGAGCCGTCGGGGCGATTCTGCCGAGCCTCGAAGCTTGGCTGAGTCGCGGCAGGGGTCAACTCTCCTACCGTGCGACGCAGGTGCTCACCGGGCACGGTTGCTTCGGTGAGTAACTGTGTCGCATCGGAAAGGAGGCGACGGCACAGTGCCACCATTGTGACGGGGACCGGGACACGGCGCAGCACACGCTCCAGGACTGTCCTGCCTCGAGCGATCAGCGCCGTGTCCTGGTCCGACACGTTGGAGGTGATCTCTCGCTGCCGAGGATTGTCAGGGAGATGCTCGGGAGCGAGAGGGCGTGGAGGGCCTTCCTCACTTTTTGCGAGGAAGTGCTCCTCCACAAGAAGGAGGCGGAGCGGCGGCGAGAGAGGACGGACCCCTTCCGCTTGGAGAGGGCCCGTCCTCGCCGCCCTGCCGCGGGGGGATCGAGTCCCCCGCAGTAAGAGCGACACCCCGGCCCTGTGGCGGATCTCAACCCGCTGACGGGCCGGGTGCGTGCCGAGGGGTCGTGTGGCGGCAGAGTGGTGGCTCTGCCGCCCGCCTATAGCAGCCCCGAGACGGGGCGGGGCGTGTAGTGGTCGCGCGTCCTGTCCAATTTGGCTTGTTGGTGATCCGGGAGGCGCGGTTCGCTCCTCCTTCGTCGGTGGCGAGGGAGTGGGTCGAGCCATGTCTCGGAGGGGGGCGCCTCCCTCTCTCGCGCGAGCGAGAGGGGCGATGGTTAACCCCCCCTCCACGAGAAGTGCCCCCAGAAGGGGCCGGGCACGGGGCGGCACCGGCAGTGTTCGACAAGAGTTCCCGGTATCGCCCCATTACGCGCGAAGGATGGCCTCCGTGGGGTTTTAGCCGGTAGGAGTCCAGCACTCCCCCTCCGCCCCCACCAGGGCGGCGTGGGGCCCATGAGGATTTCCCCACGAAAACAAAAGGCCGAGCGAGCTGGGGCCAGCATACGGGACGCCGGGGCTGCCCTGGAAAACGGACGGCCAACCCGAGCACGTCGGAGCGGGGAGTTGGGAGCCCGTCACTCCTGATGTCGACCGAAACGACAGCGGTCTCAAGCGGTCGATAGAAGAGGTCGAAGTCGATCCTAACGCGCGGGGTCGATTGCGACACCGCCTAATGGATAGAGCCACGGGAGAATTCGAGGGGTAGCGGCGCTGAGGGTGTGAGGCTACTTAGCGAAATAGGGACTCTCTCTCGTCACTCAGATTGCGACCGTCCTAGCGACACCGTGTTTCCGAGCGCCCTTAACTGTTGAGAGAAAAGTGACGAGAGAGAGAGAGTGTCCAAGGAGAATTCTAATACGCCGGACGACCGGACTACGCTATCTGCCAGCTAAGCCTGGGTGATTAGTGCCGGCGAGCACAGGACTGATTTAGTAGCGGTATCGGCCGCCGTTAGATTACGGTAAGCCTCACACCTTCGTGCCCTTTCTGTAGAGTCTTTGCGTAAAAGTTCCAAGCCCGGTAGTCGGGTTCCTCGCACTTGTTGTATTTGATATTAGAGTCAGAAAAGCCTGTTACTGTCCTGCCTTCCTTGGGGCGACTTCGCGAGTCGCACTGAGTCGCGCGGTAGCATCTAAGAATCGCGTTCGCCGAACCAAGTGGTGGCCATCTTGCCACTTGTTGCCGGGATCGCTCGGTCGATTTTCCGCTCGTGCGGGATCGCGGATCCCGCTTCTTTCGGCCGTAACACCCCGCGAATCTTACTATCTCCGGCCGAGCTCTTGACCACCCGCTACCGCGGGGTTAGATTGTACAGGGGCCTTCGTGGCCGAGGACCGGGAGCGCGGTAGTCCGGTTTGCTGTAGGATAATTAGTTTGTAGCATCGTCGGCCCGCCCGACATAAATAAACAGGGCGTTTGTTAACAAGAGAAGTCGTGTCTCTTTTGGCTATCTGTGTTGCACAGTGTGTTGTCCCCGGCCTCCCTTGTTCCCCGCCCCTCTCCCGTACAACTAGCCGGCCGGGCTAATATCCGCGTGGTCCGCCGCACTTGCTCTCCCTCTCAGGTTGAGCATCTCCTCCGGGTTGCAAAATATTATAAATATTGGTCTCGGTTTTCGGGGCCTGGCGCCCAGGGAAGCGCCCGGAGGACCTGAGCTGCGGAGGGGAAGCGCGGCGTGGATTTCCTCGTCTCCCTGGTCAGTTTGCACGACCCGCTGATCAGGGAAAACGGTGGTAAAACATGTAAAAAGTAATTGTTATATTTATAATTTTGTATGATTTTACTTATAATTAATAGAATTTTATATAAATAATTTTTAATATTGAAGCAACAACCAACACTTGTTGGAAAAAACATTGTTTTATTAAGCACAGTTCTTATTTAACGCTTAGGAAAATGTTCATAGAAAGGTAGACTGACAGTGTGTTATACGATACCTTTCGGCCGAATCAAGACAGTTTGTTATAAGCACATTTTCGGCGCTGCACCTCGTTCGGCGAGGGTATCATGACAGACAGAGCGCCCGTACCGAAAGGGTTAATAGCGTCTAGCGTCAATCGTCCGCGGCGGAAGCCGAACTGCCCGTCGTCGAGGACGGGACCCGTGGCCGACAGGTGCCGGGCGAGGCGGTTGGCAATGACTCTTTCAAAGAGTTTGCTCGCCTTGTCCAGCAAGCAAATGGGCCGGTACGCGGAGGGAGTGTCCGCGGGCCGCCCGTCCTTCCTCGGGAGGACAGTCCGTGCCCGTTTCCAACAGCAGGGGAACCTGCCGCGCCTCAGACAGCTGTTAAGAAGCTGCCCGTGGCACGGGACCAGGACGCTCATGGCCATGGCCAAGGCCTTGCCCGAGATGCCGTCCGGGCCCGGCGCCTTATTTACGCGGGCCCTCAGACGCTTCACCGCTTCCCGAAGCTCGTCGCCACTGACTCCCATGCTGGCCTCGTCCCACACAAAGTGCGGGCGAGGCCGACCGGGGGCGGGATCCTTTGCTCCAGCGGGGAACAGAGCACTCACCACCCGGTCGAGGAACTGAGGGTCTAGGAGCTCCGTCGTGGGGGGGGGGGGGGGGGGGGGGGGCAAGGACGCAATTGTCCCATGACGATCTTGTACGGGTGCCCCCACGGATCCCTATCCAGAGTGGCGACGAGTTCGTCCCAGGCTCGGGCCTTGGCAACTTTGATGGCCCGCTGCAGGGCGACCGCTGGACTCGCGGTACGCCGTATACAGCGGAGTCACCTCCGCCGCGACCCGATTGCGCCGTCTCCTGGCGTGGGTGTACTGGCGCCTGCGACGCACGCAGGCGGTGCGCAGGACGGCAATGTCCTGCGACCACCAGTACACCCTGTTACTAGCCAAGGCTTCGCGAGTCCTAAATATGCTCTGTGATCGTGCTTAGGGCTCTTTCACCTTAGCCAGACTCGAGTCTTCTAGTACCCAATCGGCCCTATATCAATCCTGGGATATTGCTGAGTGCTATTTCAACTCTACCGTACTCAGGTCCCTATTCTCCTATTAAACCCCTTTTACTAGTTACTTTCAAATAACTCAGAACAGAGCTTGGGATCGTGCTAAGGGCTATTTCACCTTAACCAGACTCAAGACTGGACCTTGTTAAATAAAAGAGTGGCTTGTTGCTTCCAGTAGCTCAGAACAGATCTTGGGATCGTGCTAAGGGCTATTTCACCTTAACCAGACTCAAGTCTGCTCATCGATCGTAGAAGAATGCCCTAGGCTAGATTTAATCCTTCCTATAGCTCGCCGGATACACTTCGAGCGGTAAAAATGTATCCTTGTGTGATCTTTTATTATTCTTCTCCAAATGATAATTAGTTGAACCAAGAATGACTAATCAGGAATACGTAATGATCACACAATTAAATGAAAACCAGAAAACTGTTCAGTATATTCCAGTGAATTAACTATACAATGTTCAGAATATAAAAATGAGACGTGTGTGGTTTCGTGTTGTTGTTACAATATTTAGTATGGAAATTGTTTAACGATACAATTTGATCGGGGGGAACTAATCGAGAGAACTGTGACTTCCCTATCGTTCGCGATATGACACGATGTACGTACGGTGTATATGACCTACTTCGAAAGAGACTGGTGCTCGATCTACTACCCCTGAGTTTCCCCCTGAGCTCCAGAAATTAGGGGTTTATATACCCGAAAAATCCAGTGAACAGGGGTATAGGTCGGGAAAATTAGGCGCCGGGAGTCTGACTATGTTTGTGTTCTGGGAGTTTTAAGAGATGCATTAAGTGCATGCAGCGGGGGTCGTCGCTTACTTGGAATTTGTTTTAAGAATCGAGATAAGGCAGAACTAAAAGGGTCGAAGTCACAGTTTAAGGGCTCGGAAAATGCGCAGGGGACTTTCGTGTTTGAAACTAGGCGAGTTAAGACTATTGTAGCTACGCATAAAATAATTATTAAGAAAAGTAGTCCGATGAGAGTGAGTATGTAACAACCCCACCGACGCGAGGGGGTCGGGCCCGGGGCATTCCGACATCGCGAATCGACGTCATTCTGTCCCGGAACCACTCAGCCCCCTCGTCCGGGTCGGGAGGCTCCTCCTCGTCTCCCGACCCATCCGGTCAGGCCGCGGCGATCGCTGCCGCCATGAAATCGTTCCGGTCAAGGCGCTTCAGCGCCCATCGGGGTGGTGGGCCATCCTGCCCTCCTCCTCGAGGGTTTTTTTAATTCATTTTTATTCATTTAATGTTATTCATACTAATGCGGTACCCGAGATTTACTCATCCCCGCTTGTTACCAAAATTGTTATTTTCTAGATACTTTTGAGTAATTACTGATTTTTATATTAATTTTGTTTGTTTTTCTCTTGTACTTTATTTAACCTCTTTGCCGCTGTTCCCAGCGTTGCCCGTCCCTGCCACGTGGAGGCGGGTTATTATCTACACATTTATATAATTTTGCCTTAATTTTATTACTTCCTGTATATAGTTTATAAATTTTTTGTATTCTTCTTTGGTGCATATTAGGGCTGTATAATTTTGAGCTAGTGTATCTTTATTTTCATTTTCTTTTGTGAGGGAATTCTTCCTGCGGCTGCTCGGGAATAAAGCTACCCGCAGCTAGTGGCCTAGGAAGATTCGAGAACGGATAATTTTCTATCAAAAGAAGACGTGAGTCCAGACGGGACGCAAAATTAAGCCCTTACCCTCGACGACAATTCCGGAAATCTAAAATCTGGGCGCCAGGTACCCCGAGGTGACACGATAACGGAACGAACTGGCGTTTAGCCGCACTACGCTTCCGGAGACTTGCAGTCGGGTTTCTCTATGCGGCAGCTCAGAGTTGGAGTATAGAGAGCACAGTGGATTCGACAGGAGACGCAACCAAACAGATTTGCTATTGATTCGAGACTTTATTAGCTCCTCTTAGATGGAAACGTGACAGAGAGTAGTGGAGTGACGGACTTCACTCACGGGCGTTACTAGGCGTCCGTGAGGAGCAAACTACAAATTGTACAACTATTGCTAATGACGGCCTGACCCAAAGGAATAGAAACGTCTCGGGACGACGAGACGAGCGGGAAACAAATCGGCGAGCTACGACAAATATAAAGTCTCGAGAGGCGATCTATGATCTACTGGACGGAATTAATGATTCGCTGCGAGGACGCGGGAGTCCTCCAGGAAGGTCGACGATAGCTACGTGGAACTTGCACGGTCAAAACTACGGAAAAGCACGAATACGGCACGTGTACAAGACGCAGCCAGGACAATCCCCTGACTGGCCAATACGTGAAATATGATATAAAGAAGTCCGAAGATTCGGCTCTTACCTAATGCTGTTTAATATTGCTCGTGGTGACGGGACACACACACTTTAACTCAACTCGGTTACTAAATTTCCACGCAACGAATGTCCGCTCCTTACTCGCGCGAGACTTTAATAGACTTGAGCCTTTGATTCCCCCCTGCCCCTGACTTTGGCCGATCATGCCACCTAACGCGGTCCGGACGCCAAGGTTCGGGGAGCCTCCGCACAGGGCCGTACCCCTGCGCTGTAGGAAGATCCTAGCGGCCGCTGCCGATGGATCCTTCCTCCTGGATGTGCCTTCCTGACCGCCCAGAAATCCTGCGGTGTGGCCCACACCGCCCTGGAAGTCCTTCGCAGGCTGCTATCATCCGCAGTGGAGTCTCCACGTCGAACCGGAATCTCGTGGCTGCTGGTGACGGAACTAAAGATGTTTGTCAGCGGGCTGGAGGAATTGCTACGCCCCTGCTCAACGGTATCTAGATGGCTCAAGCGAATTCAAAGAGTATTAGGAGCGGAACATCAACTTTCGCTAGTGATTAACGGACGACCTTGCCTGGAGGCTATGTTGTTTTCCCTAATTTGCGATTTCGAGTTAGCCTTCCGGTCTTATGTTTGGGTTGGGGGAGGACACTTGGTCACACTTTATAAGTATCATTTATGTTGCTATACCTATAGCTGGCATATTTTGGACATTGAAAGATTATGTGTTCAGAATCTTCAACTGGGTCATTCCACGCCAAGTGAGAAGCTGGATTTTGGTGATGTCGGGGATTTTGCTGAAAATTCAGCATGTTGTTCCTGAGATGAGATAGGGGGGGGGGGGTCCGCCTCATCGTTTTCCAAAATTCGTATTTCTTTGGGAAATACAGGCCGCCAAAGTCGACGTTTTCGCGCATCGGCGAAAATAGACCATTGCGGGAGAATTTTTTCTGTAAAAAGTACTGGTCGTATCGATATGATTAATATTGGGTTTTACTTTGGAAAGGCCGATCTATGTAACCATGTTTTTTTAATGATTCGCAGATTAATTGTTCAATGCAAAAAATTAGCATAAACTTTTGACTTTTAAATAAAGTATCGAAGGTAACGATCGTCCAATCTGAAATATATATCAATATGTACCTTGGAGCTTTGTCTATTGAAAACTGTTTTCTCCGGAATGGAGAAAATGGTCCTGATACCCGATAATGACAATTAATCAGGGACAGGCACCCGATCGGTCGGGCGCGTCACCGCTCGGCCAGCGTCGCGACGCTGGCCGATTTGGGTCTAAAACGCGCGCATCCGACTTTATGGTCGGAAAAAGTCAATGAAACAGGAATGAAACTTTATAATTATATCCTTATTCTGGATGATCCAGAGCACAAGAAATATTAATGAACAATTTTTTAATTTCATATTGTTTTGAAGATAATAAGAGTTTTATATAACACATTCCTATGTATTCAAATGGAGAACTTTAACTTTGTTACACTAATCGTGCAGTCTAGAGCATCCTTGTGATTTATTTTTTCCCTGAAAATAGATTTTCTCCCGCGTATTTTGGCGTATAATTCATCTGCGGCTAATTGCGGCTACTTGTGTTATAAATTATTAAACTTATAAAATTATGTTCCAACGAAGAAAATTTAGAAAGAAAAGGATGATTGTACAAGTAGTTGCAAAGAGGACAAGTCATGTGGTGTACCTCGCAACCTAAGGCAGTCTCAATCTCAGTAGGGAGTGAACTCTAACAAAACCTAAATAACTGATTAACTATTGCGTAATTAATTAATAATTAATAATTTGAGAAATGCTTAATACTTTAATTATTTAAGTATAAACATTGTTTTTCTTTCAGTAATTAATTCACTAAAGATTAACAAGTAAGCAATTAAATAATTCTTTTATCTTCAAAAGTAATCTTTTGAGACGTAGACTCTCTACTTTTCCTGGCAATTAATAAAATATTTAATTATAGATTTCAAAAGTTCCCTTTCGAAGATTGAATAATCATTTAAATTAATGAACAATTATTTAATCGTCTTCCTGTGTCGTGAGCTGCCAAAAATAGCCAATTAATGTTCTTTAATTTTCTCTGTTGTGACGAGCGGATATTTGTGTATTTGTATCACGGATTTCGTTTATTCAAGGCCAAATACATAAAAAGATCGTACAGGAGACTCGTACACCCATAGTATATCTATATACATATATATATACTGTGTCTCCTTACGTTTAGTTATCCACTTCCCTATTCGCTGTTTTGTTTGAATCATTCGGAAGGCGCCAACCAATATCCCTATTGGTTGGTGCCTTCCGAATCTATGCACAAAGTAACTGAAGAATAAGTACCAGTATTCACAAAATGGAACCAAAATACTTATTGAAATATAAAAATTGCGAAGTAACGCCGGGTAACGAAAATAAATTTTTTTGTTAGTTAAAAATGGTCAATTATTGAAGTTTGAACTACAAGGATTACATAAAAACAAAAGTTGGAAATCGGTTCAATGGAACCTGAGATATTGGCCATGCGCGCGTATTAGACCCAAATCGGCCACTGTGCGTCGTGGCCTACGCGGTACCTGCTCACATATTTAAGAGAGGGTTTCTTTGGGATTACCTGCAGTAATCATTGAACACGTGGCTGGTAAAGTTAATCCTGAACCTCGGATTGACTATAAAGTCATAAACGCTCTTTTCGATTATTTATTTTTGTTCTATTTTCGTTAAAAACGCAGAATTTCTACTGACAGTCTGACTCTAGACTTCAGTTTATGACATTACAGTGAATCCGAGGTTCAGGATTAACTTTACCATCCACGTGTTCAATGATTACTGCAGGTAATCCCAAAGAGACCCTCTCTTGAATAGGTGACCAGGTACCGCGTAGGCCACGCCGCTGGCCGAGCGGTGACGCGCCCGACCGATCGGGTGCCTGTCCCTGGTTAATTGTCTTTATCGGGTATCAGGACCATTTTCTCCATTCCGGAGAAAACAGTTTTCAATAGACAAAGCTCCAAGGTACATATTGATATACATTTCAGATTGGACGATCGTTACCTTCGATACTTTATTTAAAAGTCAAAAGTTTATGCTAATTTTTTGCATTGAACAATTAATCTGCGAATCATTAAAAAAACATGGTTACATAGATCGGCCTTTCCCAAGTAAAACCCAGTATTAATCATATCGATACGACCAGTACTTTTTACAGAAAAAATTCTCCCGCAATGGTCTATTTTCGCCGATGCGCAAAAACGTCGACTTTGGCGGTCTCTACAGGGTGGAACTCTTCATGTGTCCGCGGTTCAAGGGGGTTAATCTGCATGCTGAGGGGATAAGAAACTTCTAATACAACTTTGAATTTTGGGGTCCCGCTTGTTAGTTATAGCATGTTAAACAATCAGTAGAAAAGGCGCCGTCAGGCAAGTTGGAGGCACTTTTTGACCGGCCGGATACGCATGGCAAAGAAGGTCACCGTGACCTAGACTTAAAATCGGGAGGACATCGGATCCGAACAGACCAGCGTCGATAAGACGGAATTCCTAGCGCGAGATGTCAGTAGTTAGGAAATGACGAGCTCCGAATCGCAAGCAAAAGACAGTTGAACGCTATTGCACATCTGGCCGAGGCGGCGATATGTGGGTGGTGATTCCCGTCGATCTTTTTTTGACTTGAACTTGAAATTTCAAAAGAAACCATCTCTTTAATTGAATGCTACGTAGTAGGACTTCTCTGCTCTTACATGGCGATTACGTTACAAGGAGATCGTCGGAATCACCACCCACATATCGCCGCCTCGGCTAGACGTGCCGTTGCATTCAACTGTCTTTCGCTCTCGATTCAAAGTTCGTCATTTCCTAACTACTGACATCTCGCGCTAGGAATTCCGTCTTATCGACGCTGATCTGTTCGGATCCGATGTCCTCCCAATTTTAAGTGTAGGTCACGGTGACCTTCTTTGCCATGCCTATCCGGCCGGTCAAAAAGTGCCTCCAACTCGCCTGACGGCGCCTTTTCTACTGATTGTTTAACATGCTATAACTAACAAACGGGACCCCAAAATTCAAAGTTGTATTAGAAGTTTCTTATCCCCTCAGCATGCAGATTAACCCCCTTGAACCGCGGACACATGAAGAGTTCCACCCTGTATTTCCCAAAGAAATACGAATTTTGGAAAACGATGAGGCGGACCCCCCCCCCCCCCCCCCCCCTATCTCATCTCAGGAACAACATGCTCAATTTTCAGCAAAATCCAGCTTCTCACTTGGCGTGGAATGACCCAACTTCTTCATCACATTGTTCACAGTTGCCGTTCTCGTGTTTATTTATCTGATATAAATAAGAATTTGTCAAACCATGGTCAGTTAATATAGCAGTTACATTAATATTTGGTTGAAACCATGGATTATCCTTTGTAAAGTTTACGTTTCTGATAAGCGATAGCAGGTTCTGCCCGTTGAACTATTGTCCCATTTCTTTTGCCACTCACGCATTATACATTCATCCAGTTTTTTTATTTCTGCTTGTTGAGTTACTTGGCCTACTACAGGCAAAAGTTATCCATAACAACATGTGAAAGTTGTGTTGACCTTTCTTCCGACCGTCATTTTCTAAGAAATGTATGTACCTCAGGAAACCCGACCGTTTTTGTACCTGCTGGTGGGGCACACAGCTGTGTTCTGACTTCAGTCGATTTACAGTACTGTGTGGACGTGGTTGTCAGGAAAGCCTGTACTGTTGAACTATTATTTATAAATAAAGCTAATATTACAACAGGTTATGGGCCCAGTCTACGTGGTGTTCTGTGCTAAGTAAAAATAAAAACTAAATGTGTGAGTGAACGATTAAATCCTGATTTCGATTGATATTTAAATATAAATAATCATGGACAAATTGAAAGCAAAAAGAAACATTAAACCCTTCGACGGTGAAAAATACAGTGTGTGGAAATTTAGAATACGGGCCTTATTGACTGAACTGAAAGTGATTAAAGTTATTGATAATGATCCCCCGGAACCACAAACTGAAAAATGGAGGAAAGCTGAACGGCGTGCTAAAAGTGTTATTGTCGAATATTTATCGGACTCCTTCCTTGGTTTCGCAAAAGTAGAGAGTACTGCAAGTGAAATCCTGCGAAATTTGGATGTTATATATGAACGAAAAAGCCTTGCCACACAATTGGCTCTACGAAAGAAATTACTGGGAATGAAGTTGCATGGTGATGTACCCCTGATAAAACATTTTACAATCTTTGACGATTTAATTATGGAATTATTAGCTGCAGGGGCGAAACTAGACGAAACTGATAAAATATCTCACTTGTTACTAACACTCCCTGCATCTTATGATGGTGTCATAACAGCAATCGAAACATTATCGGAGGATAATCTAACACTGACTTTTGTGAAGACAAGACTCCTAGATCATGAAGTGAAGCTGGTGAACGAGAATCGTGACACAAGTGCTAAAATACTCCAAGCTGACACTAGACATGATATGAAAAGAAAAAACAATTTTGAAATCCAACAACCACCAAGGAATTACCACCAGGAGCTATATAAAGGACGGTCTGTCAAAAGTAATAAAACATCGTCCGTTAAATGTCATCATTGCGGAAGAAAAGGCCATATAAGGAAAGACTGTTATCATTATAAAAGAGCATTTCAATACCAACATCAAAGGCAAAGGACTGCTCAAACTACACAAGTAACACAACCATCAACATCAAAAGACAACATGTCAGGCTTTGTCTTTATGACTGGAAATTGTCAAAAGGTAATTCAAAATAAAAATGAAATCACATTTCTTCTGGACTCTGGAGCATCGGATCATATCATCAATAGAGAAGACCTAGCCAGAAATTTCACCAAACTGCAACCGCCAATGGATATCTCCATAGCAAAAAATGGTGTCTTCATAACTGCGACAAAAAGGGGCACACTAAAGGTTACTAGCAACACGGGTATTGAAGGGTTTATAGAGGAAATCCTTTTCTGTCCAGAAGTCCCGTATAATCTATTATCCGTCCGAAGGATGCAAGAGAATGGAATGACTCTTATTTTTGATAAAAAGGGTGCTAAGATAAGCAAAGATGGTCAAATCATAATGACAAGTGAGCCTTTAGGTAATTTAATCGGTATTAATTTCTCAGTTGATGTAGATACCAAAAAAACTATTGCTCAAACATGTACCGCAAATAGTAACTACGAATTATGGCACAGGCGTTTGGGTCACATAGGAAAATCTAAATTTTTGGAATTAAAGTGTAAAAGAATGATTGATGATATAGGGCAAATTGCCCAAGTTATACCCAATGATAATTTATGTGAAGCTTGCATAAAAGGGAAACAAACAAGACTACCATTTGAAAAGACAAAAAACAAGAGTCAGGTAAAAAGACCCTTGTTTATTGTGCATTCGGACGTTTGTGGCCCAATCACTCCTCCAACAAATGACAACAAAAATTATTTTGTACTTTTTGTTGATGAATACACTCATTACTGTGTTACGTATTTAATTACACATAAGTCGGACGTATTTTCAATCTTTCAAGATTATGTTGCAAAATGCGAGGCTCATTTCAATTCAAAGATAGTTCATTTGTATTGTGATAATGGAGGGGAATATTTATCCAGTGATATGCAAAACTATTGTGTGCAAAGGGGCATTAGCTAGCATTTGACAGTTCCACGAACCCCACAATTAAATGGTGTCTCTGAACGTATGGTAAGGACAATAACTGAAAAGGCTCGTACAATGATAATAGGGGCTAGTTTAGAAAAAATTTTCTAGGGTGAAGCAGTCCTTACTGCTACAAAATTAATTAATTTGACCCCGACTAGAGCCTTAAAAGAACCTAAAACACCATATGAATTGTGGCACAGTAAAAAGCCTCAATTAAAATATTTAAAGATTTTTGGATCTACTGTTTATGCGCATAAAAAGACTAGCCGAACGAAATTTGAAGGGAAATCCTGAAAAGGTATACTGATTGGTTATGAACCGAATGGATACAAAGTGTGGGATGTGCAGACTGCAAGGGCTATTGTTGTAAGAGATGTAATTGTAGATGAGACCAATTTTTTGGTATCCAGACCAGTGATGAAGCCTGAAGGGGTTAATCTTGAAAATTCCCAAGTTGAAACTGATGTACAGCCTAACATACTGTCAAAATCAGTAATGAAGTCTCAAAAATCTAATGCTGATAAATTAGATACAGAAAAACAGGCAAAAGATGAAAGTGGAAATGAAAATGCGACATTAGATCATGAACCTGATAAATCTGTAATTGAAACAGATGTGCACACTGAGCGTTTGTCTGAAGTCGACCAACACAAAGGACAACCTTTCACCAAGTTAAGAAGAACTAATAGAATTAAAAGTCGTCCTGATGTTTCTTATAGCGAAGATAACGTGTTGGAAGATTATCTCATGTGTGCGCAATCTCTTGCGTACCAAATTCCAGGTTCATATCAAGAAGTTCAGAATAGCAGGGACAGAGTTCGGTGGGAAAAAGCTATAGAAGAAGAAATTAATTCACTCATAATAAATAATACCTGGACTTTGGTACCAAGGCCTACAAACAAAAACATTGTTGATTGTAAATGGGTGTTTACTATTAAGAACGATAAGTTTGGTAATCCATTAAAATATAAAGCTCGTCTTGTTGCTCGAGGTTTCAGTCAGGAGTATTTCATAGATTATAATGAAACCTTTGCACCGGTTGCAAGAATCTCAAGTTTCAGATTTATAATAGCCTTTTCAAATCAATTTAATTTATTGGTTCATCATATGGATGTAAAGAAAGCTTTTCTGAACGGGTTATTAAAGGAAGAAATCTATATGAGAGTTCCTGAAGGAGTTACAAGCGAAGCTAATCAAGTGTGTAAGCTAAATAAAGCTTTGTATGGGTTAAAGCAGGCAGCAAGATGTTGGTTTGAAATATTTGAACAGAGTCTCAAAGATAAAGGTTTTCAAAGTTCATCAGTTGATCGTTGCATATATATATTCGATAAAGCAAATATATCAAAAAACATCTACGTAGTTTTATATGTAGATGATCTTGTTATTGCCACCGCAGAAAAGGAAACAATGCATAGCTTTAAAAATTATTTAATGAATAAATTCAGTATGGTAGATTTGAGTGAAATTAAATTGTTTGTTGGAATTACAATTGAAAGAAATAATGGCAAGATAACTTTAGATCAAAGTGCGTACATAAATGTATTATTGAACAAATTTAACATGCACGATTGTAAAGCTGTAAGCACACCTCTTGAAAGCAAGTGTACACGACTTGATTTAATCACAGCTGTTAATATATTGAGCAGGTATTTAAATAAAAATAGTAAAGAACTTTGGAGATGCCTGAAAAGAGTACTGAGGTATCTCAAAGGTTCAGTTGATATTAAACTAACTTATATCAAAGGGAATTATGACGATATTCTGAGTGGTTACGTTGATTCTGATTGGGGAGGCAATGATGAATGTGATAAAAGAAGTACAACGGGTTATTTGTTTAAATTATTTCAACAATGTACAATATGTTGGAGTAGAAAAAGACAAACATCAGTAGCCGCCTCATCTACGGAAGCTGAATACAGGGTGAAACTCTTCATGTGTCACCTGTTCAAGGGGGTTAATCTGCATGCTGAGGGAATAAGAAAGTTCTAATACAACTTTGAATTTTGGGGTCCCGTTTGTTAGTTATAGCCTGTTAAACAATCAGTAGAAAAGGCGCTGTCAGGCGAGTTGGAGGCACTTTTTGACCGGCCGGATTGGCATGGCAAAGTAGGTCACGGTGACCTACACTCAAAATCGAGAGGACATCGGATCCGAACAGATCAGCGTCGGTAACGCAGAATTCCTAGCGCGAGATGTCAGTAGTTAGGAAATGATGAGCTCCGAATCTCGAGCAAAAGTCAGCTCAATACGACGGCACGTCTGGCCGAGGCGGCGATATGCGGGCGGCCATTCCCGTCGATCTCTTCATAGCGCGATCGCCACGTAAGAGAAGGGAAGTCCCGCTACGTAGTATTCAATTAAAAAGATGCTTTTTCTTTAAATTTCAAATTGATCGTGGGTGGTAATCAATGAAAATAAGGTAATATTCCCTCCGGCTGCAAATTTGCCGCTCCACCTGCTCGCTACTGCACAGTTCTGGTAGTCAGCAGTCAGAATTTTGCCCGCCGACCACATTCTCGTCAACACACGTAATTACTCGCACCGAATTTAGAAGTAAATAAGGGGAATGATACGTGACGTTACAACGTTGTCATTTTATAGTATGATTGAAAGATTGCTTAAAAGTGATAGGGGTTTAGGGTGCGCGGGGGGCTTAAAGTAAGCGGAATAGGGCCGCGTTTGGAGGCGACAAAAAAACTCTTGTCGGCCGACCTGCAAGCATCGCGGCGAAGAATCAGCTGGTGCTGAGTCGATCGATTCCCCGAAAACAAAATCGTATCACTGGCTCGGTGCGAACGCACCGGCGCGCGGCACCAGCCGACAGCGGCCTGCATGCTTCTTTCTCGGCAGCGGTCGAGCTGCAACCCTGACGATCCGAGTTCGGTTCTTCGTTGTGGCGAGCATTTTTTTTTGCAGTCCGTAGAATAAAATACTCCTAATACCAATTCTACAGTGGCGGAGTCCACAAACGGAGGAACATTGTCGCGATAATTTAAGCTACGCCTCACGCTCATCCACTTTAACGACTGGATGGATTGTGAGATTTCGTTGGCTTTGGAATGTAGAAGAACCGATCAGATTACTAATCTGCAATTTTTCCAATGACTGTCTTGTACCTTCGCTGCTTTGCTCTTTATTGTTTTTATAGCCACATAAAGATCCATTTCAAGATTTGTTTTGTGTTTCCTCGCGGATAAAATAGAATAATGAAGTAGCAAAGGTATAAGAAACTTACTTGGAAAGCTATTTTACTTGGTAGTATTCATAACGGTAATGATTCGATCGTGGCTAATTGACGGGTCGGATTTGGAGCACGTTTGGTGTCCCGGTGAATTATGCAATCGTTTATAACTCCTACAGATTATTTGTTCTTGCATAAAATCGGCATGTAAGTACATTTGTGAGGCCTCCCATTTTTGGTACATGATTACGGATTGCAAAAGTATTGATGAGGCAGGAGGTTTGTGTGGATTCATGTGAAAACAATTGCCATAGACATTATCGAGCCAAGCTCTAAGCGAGTTTGATGAACTCATTCCGTTCGTTACTGAGCAACGCACTCAAATTATTATTGGCAATTGTTTCATGCGAATCCATCGGATTGAGGCTGCTTTCCTTCAGATCCTATCGTGCCAGCGTTCGTGACAGTAGTTGTTACTTAGTGAAGTGCTGCCATGTACGAAAATTTTGAGATGGAAGAAATGCATCAGTGCTACGGGCGGGCGCGGGGAAATGCTTCCGAGGCACGGCGACTTTATGCGGAACTATTTCCTCGTCGCGACCTGCCGTGTGCGCGGACATTCAGCCGTATCGCCCAAAGGCTTCGGGCAACGGGAAGCGTCGGCAAATTTGCAACCGGCGGACGTACTCGACGCCAGCAAAATTTGGACGACCGTGTCTTGCGTCGTGTCCAGGACGACCCCGGAACCAGCACAAGAAACATCGCGCGATTGGAGGGCACGAGTCAAACTACGGTGCGGCGAATTTTGCGCGAAAACGAACTGCACCCATACCATGTGCAGCCGGTGCACGAATTGACGGAGGCCGATCCGGAAAGAAGAGTCCTCTTTTGTCAATGGATGCTTCGGCAAACCATTGACGAGCCGGACATCCTCCAAAGGATCGTATTTACTGACGAAGCAGGGTTTTCAAGAGCAGGCCTGCTTAATTTGCACAATACGCACGTGTGGGCGGAGGAGAATCCGCACGCTATGTCTGTGCAGCACGTTCAGCGGCAGTTTGCGGTGAACGTTTGGGCCGGGATATTGGGCGACCATATCCTTGGTCCATTCATTTTGCCGCATCGGCTGAACGCAGAGGCATACGTGCGCTTTCTTCAGGAGGACCTGCCCGCCCTGCTTCCCGACGGCATCAACATCGCCGAAACGTGGTGGATGCATGACGGTGCACCAGCTCACGCATCGCGCTTGGCACGTGAGCACATCACCGGACTATTCGAAGACAGGTGGATCGGCCGTCACGGCCCGGTAGAGTGGCCCGCCCGCTCGCCGGACCTGACGCCGTTGGATTTTTTTTTTTGGGGTCATTTAAAGACCCTTGTGTATGCTGTGCCTATTAACAGCGAAGAGGAACTAATCGCGCGCATTATGCAGTGCGCCGACACCATCCGGCGCACAGTCAACCTACGCGATGTGCGCGATAGCATACTTCGGCGCATGCACCTATGCATCGAGGAGCGTGGAGCTCACATTGAGCAGCTCGCGAGACGACCGCGAGCTGTTCTCTAAAGAGGACTTCCACCACCACGTCCACCTCCACCTTCACCTCTTCCATCCTGCGGAGAAGCTCCAGGACATATCACCCGTCCTACGTCCTTTTCAGGACGGACACGGGGTAGAAAGTAGCAAATTGTAATATTTAAATTCAATTTGTTACTTTTTACCCTGTAGCCGTCTGATTTTTCCAACCCTCCTGCTCCAGAAAATGTTCCTTTTCCTATTTGAAAATTTATGTACCTGTGGTAATCATTTTGTTTTGCAGTCAAGGGTAGCAGAATTAACAAGAAATAAAGCAATACGAGAACCCCCCCCCCCTTTCACTCCCTCTCTCGCTAGAATGTGGATGTCGGGGATTTCTTCAGTCTTTCATTGTACATTTCTAATAAATTAAGGCGAGCTGCTAATCTGTGCTCCCAAATGCTTGTTCACTCACGGGTCGTCGCAAACTATTATGTGGTTGAGCGTTATTAAAAATTAATCCGTATTTTTCCATTTCGAAGAGCAGCCACGGCGGTAATGCGGAGAATTTCCAATCACTTAACTCTTTATTTTATTTGTACCGTGGTATAGGCGCATTCCTCCGTTTGTGGACTCCGCCACTGTAGAATTGGTATTAGGAGTATTTTATTCTACGGACTGCAAAAAAAAATGCTCGCCACAACGAAGAACCGAACTCGGATCGTCAGGGTTGCAGCTCGACCGCTGCCGAGAAAGAAGCATGCAGGCCGCTGTCGGCTGGTGCCGCGCGCCGGTGCGTTCGCACCGAGCCAGTGATACGATTTTGTTTTCGGGGAATCGATCGACTCAGCACCAGCTGATTCTTCGCCGCGATGCTTGCAGGTCGGCCGACAAGAGTTTTTTTGTCGCCTCCAAACGCGGCCCTATTCCGCTTACTTTAAGCCCCCCGCGCACCCTAAACCCCTATCACTTTTAAGCAATCTTTCAATCATACTATAAAATGACAACGTTGTAACGTCACGTATCATTCCCCTTATTTACTTCTAAATTCGGTGCGAGTAATTACGTGTGTTGACGAGAATGTGGTCGGCGGGCAAAATTCTGACTGCTGACTACCAGAACTGTGCAGTAGCGAGCAGGTGGAGCGGCAAATTTGCAGCCGGAGGGAATATTACCTTATTTTCATTGATTACCACCCACGATCAATTTGAAATTTAAAGAAAAAGCATCTTTTTAATTGAATACTACGTAGCGGGACTTCCCTTCTCTTACGTGGCGATCGCGCTATGAAGAGATCGACGGGAATGGCCGCCCGCATATCGCCGCCTCGGCCAGACGTGCCGTCGTATTGAGCTGACTTTTGCTCGAGATTCGGAGCTCATCATTTCCTAACTACTGACATCTCGCGCTAGGAATTCTGCGTTACCGACGCTGATCTGTTCGGATCCGATGTCCTCTCGATTTTGAGTGTAGGTCACCGTGACCTACTTTGCCATGCCAATCCGGCCGGTCAAAAAGTGCCTCCAACTCGCCTGACAGCGCCTTTTCTACTGATTGTTTAACAGGCTATAACTAACAAACGGGACCCCAAAATTCAAAGTTGTATTAGAACTTTCTTATTCCCTCAGCATGCAGATTAACCCCCTTGAACAGGTGACACATGAAGAGTTTCACCCTGTATATGGCTCTTTTTGAAGCAGTGAGAGAGGCATTATGGTTAAAATCCTTAGCAGAGAGCATTAGTATAAAGATTACAGAACCAATCTCAATTTATGAGGATAACAACGGCTGCATTAGTATAGCAAACAATCCAACTAACCATAAAAGATCAAAACATATCCAAATAAAATATCATTTTTCTAGAGAGCAGATAGAGCAAAATGTTATTAAAATGAAATATGTTTCTACTAATAATCAGTTAGCCGATGTATTAACTAAACCTTTGCCATCAGTCAAATTCTTGGAATTTCGAACTAGATTAGGTTTAATGTAAAAGTAATATAATGTATAAGTTCATATGTATTAAACACAGGTGTTGATTTATGTGTACAAGCAATATGCTTCTTTATTTGTTAAGTTCGTGTAATGTAATAGATTAACTTTTGAGGGGGCGTGTTGAGTTACTTGGCCTACTACAGGCAAAAGCTATCCATAACAACATGTAAAAGTTGTGTTGACCTTTCTTCCGACCGTCATTTTCTAAGAAATGTATATACCTCAGGAAACCCGACCGTCTTTGTACATGCTGGTGGGGCACACAGCTGTGTTCTGACTTCAGTCGATTTACAGTACTGTGTGGACGTGGTTGTCAGGAAAGCCTGTACTGTTGAACTATTATTTATAAATAAAGCTAATATTACAACACTGCTTTCACTTCTTTTTCGTTAAGTTCTCCTTCTTCCTTTGTGTATTCCAGCCATGTTACGCCCTCACCTCTTTTTAGTTTAGACTCTATCTCTCGTTTCTTTAATACTAATTCTATCGGTATTTCTCCTCTTATAACTTGTAGGGCGTCTGTGGCAGTAGTTCTGTAGACCTTGCCAAAACTTAGCAGCATACTTCGTTGTGCTGAATTAAAGTGTCGGATAACATGCGAGTGTTTTGCGTAGTCATACCATCCTCCAGCTGCATACGTCACTATGGGCATGAATACGCAGTTATAATACAATTGGAATGTTCTAGTATTTATTCCCCATTCTTGTTTTGTTAATCTTTTAATTTTCATACTATACGATATAACCTTTTCTCTTATATGTTTTGCATGTTTTATAAAATTTAATTTATCATCCAATATTAGTCCCAGATATTTATATTCACTGATGTATTTTATTTTGTGGTTTTTATAATACATTCTTGGTCGCCTTTCTGAATCAAATTGGCTTTCATTAACATGGCTTTTGTTTTCTCTATAGATATTTCTAAGTCTTTTCTTGAGTTACCTCCTATAAGGCATAGTAGGTCATCAGCAAAAGGTATCATTTTTATTCCAAGTGTGTTAGATTTCATCAACGAATCCATTGCGTAGTTCCATAGTGTCGGTCCCATAATTGATCCTCGTGGACAACCTTTTTGCATGTATTTTTGTATCAGGAGACTCGGTAGAGTCTCCGCGCCAAGTAGTGAAGCCGTAGCCGTACGGGCCAGCGAGACTCCCGAAGCTATATTATCCCGACGTAAAACAATTTATATTATCCCGACGTAAAACGATTTAACCCATGCGAAAAATTGTCTGCAAATTTCTTTTCCGAATTTCTCAGAGATTTCCTGCACGAAGTAATTTTTTTTGGGATATATTTTTCTGTGATTTTTTCTGATTCGTATGACGTAAGGCACAATGGAATCGGTCCATTAGTTTAAGAGATATAAATATTTGAAATATTTCGTCCGAAGCGAAAAGTTATTACTGATATTCTTCATTATAATCAAGGTTCCTCAAATGTCGCTTTCCTCTTTTCGCCGCTAGGTGGCTGGCGGCGCCCTACCTGCTTTTGGACGGGCGCTTAGCATCAGAATGCCTCGGACCGTCAGCCAGGTAGTGTCAGACAGGTATCGGATACCATAGCAGATACATAGTGCTAATAATAAGCGTTGTCTTTTCCGCGTCCGACGACATACAGTGAACGCTCTTATTAATAATAATTATTAATAATAATTATCTGTTTCATCAAAGTCAGTGATATTTTCGAATATATGTGTTGTGCTCATATTTTATGAAACTTACGAACGTTTCAATGATTGCATCTGTCATGTATATAGTGAAACAACTGTCTCATTTTGCTCAAGTTGTACTGCGTTAATTAGAAGAATCAATAGATTCTCAGTGCCAAGCAGTTTACAAATTCTATGTGATGGATATTATTATAGATATATGACAGCTTTTCAATTTTTGAAGAAACATTACAATTTCTTCCTTTTCAAATGTTTATTGTGTCGTTAAGCCATAGTCAGGTCGTAATAATATTCATAATAATATTCATAATAATATTCATATATTATTATTATATATTATTATAGATAGATATATGACAGCTTTTCAATTTTTGAAGAAAGACTACAATTTCTTTCTATTCAAATGTTTATTGCAGTTTGTCGTTAAGCCATAGTCAGGTAGCTCCGTTTTATGACTGGGATCCGCATGATGGGAATAAGGGGCGGCGCGGAGCGCTCGAGCTCCAAGCTCACACATGCCACGCAGGCATTAACTCAAGTATTTCCCAATAGGGTCAGGTACGGTCAGGTAATAATTGACAGACTGAACAAAACTGTGACAGATGGTGGGCAATCCCACATTTTACTCCAGTATCTGTCCCGTCATTACAATCAATGGTGCATAAATAACAACCGGCTGATTCTAAAATATAACCCTCAGTTGTCTACAGTTTTGTAATGTCGAATTATCGGTAATACCGACATTGCGTACCTCTTTTGGTAGCCGTGTAGTGTCACTCAGGTCTCGTATCCCTGAGCATTAGGCGGAGTGAATCACGTCACATATCGGGGGCCAATCGGTTAATTGATAAATGCAAAATCTCGAAAAAGCGTTGCTTATGAACTTCAATAAAACTATTTTATTTTCAACTCAGAGTTACATGGTAACTTTATTAATTGTGTCATATAAAATTCCTATGAACTGAATTTCGGGAGAGTGTGCTATTGGGATGAACGCTTGTCACTTTCAATGAATTGAGTTAAAGTAACAATAGCAGTCGTCGTGGTAAGACGCTGAAATCGTAATTTTATCATTCCAGTTCTATGGCAAATATCTGATATTTCTTACTATTTATGCAGGTAAAGAAATGATATATTTTGCTATTGGCAATAAACTCACTTCACAATTACTCTGCGACTATCAACAAACAACGTTTTAATCACATTTATAAATATTTTATTATATGTCAGGACCAGGTGTTGTGAAAGTGCAAAGGCACCATTAACTGTTAAACAGGTAGGAATATAAATAGTGTGGTTACACTATTCCTCCTAATTCGATGAAGGTGGATATTGTGCAGCACGAGACAAATTCATTACTAACATCAAAATATAATTTTTTCATCTGTGTAAATAACAAGGAATTAAACAAATATTATGTATTTGCAATAGAACGGGAATCATAAGATTGCAAATTGAGCGTCTTACCACAACTACTACTATTCTTACTCGAATTGTATTCATTTAAACTAACAACCATGCATTTTAAGAATCATAGCTTACTCTCCGGAGATTGTTTACAAAAATTGTATACCCCCACAAAATGTAGCGCAATTCGCCAAGTAGTTTTGCCCATCCTACTCCAAACATTTTTTGTTCCGCATAAGTGTTTTGCATTTAACAAAAATCATACTCCGCTTTGACATTCTAACAAAGAGTGTTAGACCTGTCACGTCGAAACTCAAATCCAATTTTTTTTATAAGCTCTGGATGTGATGTAGAACAAGTGTACAAAATTTGGTTTGCAATGGTCAACTGCAAGGACCCCCCAAAAATGCCAAATGTGCCAATTTTTGCACTTATGGAGCTTTAAGGCATTTATAGCAAACTCGCTTGATTTTATTCAAGTCCATATACTCGCAGTGCACTATTATAGCTAATATTTTAAATATGTGGCATGCAGCCTCGAAACAACTTAATTAGAAAACACCAATTCAACAATCGCAAGTAATATACCAATTACGAACTGCATGTGTTTTTCGATGAACATGCAAGAAATTTTAGTCCCAGAGATTCGGCGCCATTTGAGTAAACAATATGCATAGGGATCCCTGTCAGCTTTGTCATGTTGAAACCATTGACCAAACTTTTTACAGGTCCTAAAGAAAGAATATAAAAAATTCTAACTAAAATTGTTCAGTGCAAGTATATGAATGTATGTGAGAGCTAGCAAATATGCCCTCGATGCTGTGAAACACTGTATGTAAATCCGTATGTCAGACCTGTCATGTCGAAAACTATCACGAAACTTTCTGAATAAGTTGTTTAGGTGCTAAATGAGAAATATGCGAAATATTAACTGTAATAGTGCACTGCAAGTACACGAACTTAAATTAAATCAAGCGGGTTTGCTATAAATGCCTTAAAGCTCCATAAACGCAAATATTGACATTATTTGCATAATATTTGATTAATTCTACTATACCGTTTCTCTACCCCAAAAGTGCAACCAACCCTTATCTAGCACTGTAAAGTATATCATGCTTGTGTTGTGACTCAGTGTCCGGGTAATCGCCTCGGCATTGCGATGAAATGGTTTGATGGTTTCAGAACATTTTTAAAAATATCTCATAATTAAATAGTGCCTTGGCTCTAGTTTCGAGGGATTTTTATTAATTTTTTTGTGAATGTGGCAAAGGCAACGAAATATGTAGTTGTTAGTAGAATTGTCTTCCAATGTTAAAGAAAAACATGATTTTTGTTGAACTCAAAACACATTTTTGGGGAAAAAGATTTTTGTGGGAGGTCGAACAAAACTACTTGGCGATTTTTTTTACATTTTTAATGTCTTTTTAGGGGATAAATCCTATTTTTAAGTCGGGTGTAGTTGCTTTTATTTTTTCCTTAATAACTTCCTTGAGTTGCTCGCTGGTCTGGCCCTCGTTAGATATTCGCTTAAAAACAGCTATAGGTTTCAATTTATTGTCTCCTCTTGGGATCAGTGGCTCTTTAGTGACCTCAGCAAAGCTTTTATTTTGGATTTTTTTAATAGATTCTCTAACTTCAGTTTTGCATTCCACGTATTTGGCTTTATTTATTTCATTTTCCATTAGTAGTGTGTGCATAATTTTTTCCATTTCGTTCCACTGTGCCATTATGAATTTTTTTGATTCATTTTTTATTTTATTTATTTCCAAAAATATGTTTTTCCAGTGCAGTTCTAATTGCCGACATTGTTTCTACTATATTCTTTTCTTCTAAATTTTCATCGCTTTTCGCTACAATTTTTCTCTTCTTGCTATCTACTTTTACCAATCTTACTTCCGGAATATTTAAGGCACCTTTAGTTGTATTTGATGAGCCAGGCACTTCTGGGTAGTCCTCTATTTCCATTTGTAATTCTGCACTGCTTTCTACACTTCTTTCTCTGCTTACTGCCTCTTTACTCTTTCTCTCTCTTTCCTTCCTCTTCATTATTTGGGGGGGGGGGGGGGGGGTTTACTTTCGTTGTACTTCATTTTGTTCCCACGAGCTGGTGCGTGTCTATCGTCACTCATCGGCAGAGCGCCCTTACCGACAAGAAGGCTTAAATTACGAGGAGGTTGGCCAAGTGCCTCCAAGAGTCGTTTCAGACTCTGCAGTTTAACGTCCCCAGAGCCATGCAGTCATCGGCACACTCTTCCACCTTGACTTCGGACGAGCTCGGGTACCCCGGGTTTGCCAAACCCGTACTGCGGGCGCCACAAGGACACCCACAGCCCCTGGGGGGCCTCCTCGAGGGTTAAGTCGTGTTGATTTAACGTGCGGTATCTAGCCAGAGGGCCTAACCCACACGACCCCCATGGGCGCGGGATTGAGATACGCTCAATCACCGCACTAGAGTTGTGCCAAGGCACAAACATCCAGCTACCATTATAGACGACGACTGCAGGCCCGAACGTCCAGCCAATGATCTGGCCGAGCGACTATCCAACGCTCTACTAGCTATGGAAGGCTAGCCCCCGAGTTGGTGGTACGCAACTCACACGCCGGGACCCAGCAAGCCTGGCATGACAAACCAGGTCCCTACTCCAGCATACGGAGTTAACCACTACCACCACGATGGTCCTACCCAAGTCGGGCACGGACGAAGCCGTGGGGCCCCGACCCCGTGGTACCAGTATTCGCGGTCGACTGGTGTGACCGTTCGTGGGCGCCCGCGCTGTGCGCTTACGCTACCACTCCCAGTTCTGGCCCTACCGCCTGGCTTTCTGGTGTGCCTAACAGCGACTCGGAGACCGTGGTGACGCTACCCACCATGCGTTGCAGGAGGCCTCTAACTCAGCACACCCACAACGCCCCCTGCGGAGCCTCCTCGAGGGTTGCCCGAAGGTGGGCAGCAGGCGCGGTGGCCACCTCCATCGTCAGATAGAGGTGGTCCGAGAGCGTTTCGCGCTCTTCCGCGACCCGCCACGCCAGCACACGACGCACGGCCGCCAGGGAACCGAAGGTCAGATCGGCGATCGACTCCCCTTGCCACCGCACGCACGTGCTAACCGACCACCGGTTTACCAACCGCAGGTTATTCTGCGCCGCCCAGTCGAGCAACATCCCGCTCCTAGCGTCGTCCCGGGGGCTACCCCACGCTCGAGCGTGAGCGTTGAAGTCCCCGAGGACGAGTACCGGGCACGGCCGCGCGCGGGAAATGTACCCGCCGACCGCACCCAAGTACGCCTCAAAGTCGTCGAGGCCGCAGTTGGGCGAGATGTAACACCCCACCACCGCAAGGTTCCCCCACTGTACTGTCGCGAATTCCGCGCCCCTGCTGGAGGGTCGAGTAGATGGGCGAGTCAGGCCACCTTGTCGCGATTATCGCGACGGAGCCACACACGTTCCCGACCCAATTAGTGTTATTGGGAGGGACTACGTACGGCTCCGCCGCGATCGGCAGACCCACTCTCCACTCGCGCAGGGTTTGACCCAGGAGGTCCTGGGCCCTGCACGAGTGGTCGAGGTTGGCTTGGAGAAGGCGCTGTGACATTATTTACTCAATGTCCATGGCCCCCTCCAAGCCTCCCTCTCGCTTGACCGGCTTCGGTCCCACAACCGCGCCTTTCCCCGCCAGCTCAATTGGCTTGGCGTGGACGGCACTCTTCGGCCCAGACATGGGCTTTGGGGCCGAAGCTTTACCCTTTACTGGCAAGGGCGGTACCACCCGGACGTCGGAAACCTTCCGAACGCCTGGTGGTCCGCCCTTGCCACCCTTCTTTGCCGCTGGCTCCTTCCCCTTTTTTGGGAGAGGCCTGGCGGGCGCCGCAGCCGTCCTGGCTAGGGCCTTTCGGCCGGCGGCTCGGCAAGCCTCACCCCCGAGGCGGTGGTCGGCCGGTCGCCCAAGGTCGCCGCACAACGAGCACCTGGGCTTTCCGGCCGTGCAACCACCTTTTTTTTTTTTTTTTTTTGACGCAGTGAAAATCCCTGAACGGATACCCCGTCTCTCTGGGGGGAGAGGCGGGGTTATGTGGGACTTGCACCCACTAAAAAACACTGCGGTGGCCTCGAAGACATGACGGGGCGGGACCTGGGGAGACCAGAGGATGCTACCAGGACCCGCCCCTGTCTTGGCACTGGTAGTGCCACATGCCCGGAGGGGAGGAAATGCCCTCCCCCCGTTCGATACACTGTTGTTGTTGTTTGGGCGATGGGCGGGCCACACGCCCATCACCCCCTCACGCGGCCGGAGTGCAAAGGAGGGACTCAGCCCCCCAGCTAAGCCCCCCCGCCGACCGCGCGGACGTTTTTGTGCCGCGGGAGAGCCGTGGCTCTCTCCCGCGGCCGTCCCCCGTAGATGTTCCGGAAAGAGGGGAGAGAAGAGGAGGTGGCGACACCATCAGCATTACGTGCTCGCAGAAGGAGACGACCGCATCCCAACGATCCGCGCCGCCGAGCATCCGACCTACGATGCTCGACAGCGCGAGATCGTCACTCCCTATCTCGTCGACCAGGACAGCGCGCTCGTCCGTCCACGCTGGACAGAATTCCAGCGTGTGCTGCGCGTCGTCCCGGTCGGCCGCACAATGGTGGCAGCAGGTCGTGGCCTCCCTGCCAATCCTGGCCAGGTACTCACCGAAGCAACCATGCCCAGTGAGCACCTGGCACAGGCGGTACGTGACACCCCCAAAACCCCTATCCGCCCAGCGTTGGAGATGGGGACGGATAGCCCGGACAGCCCTGGTGGGCTCGATGCCCGGCTCGTCGAGCCAGCTGACCCACGAGTCCACCAGATAGTGCCGGAACTGGCGCTTCAAGTCGGCCATCTTCTCGGTGGTGGCGACTCCCCTTTGCCGCGCGTCGGACAGGCCTCTGTAATAGAGCGCCTGCGAGCGGGCTACGATCTCCCATGGGGGAGATCGGACCACCACACTGGATGCACGGTGGGATATAGTTCTATATCCCCGGCAGGTCCTTATGGCTACACAGCGGTGTAGCCGGCCCACCCGAGCTCGGGTAGCGGCGTTACCAGCGCCGCATAAGGTCTCGAACCATACCGGAGAGCCGTACAGGACTTGCGACCTGACGACTCCACCGTACAGCCAGTGATTGGGACCCTGAGACGGTGACTGGAGTTATTAGGGCCGAGCATTATTGCGTCTACCGTCTCGTGTGGCTATCGTTCCGTCTCGCTTTCGCGTTCGCGTCTACCGTATCGTGTGGCTATCGTTCCGTCGCGCTCTCGCGTTCGCGTCTACCGTCTCGTGTGGCTATCGTTCCGTCGCGCTCTCGCGTTCGCGTCTACCGTCTCGTGTGGCTATCGTCCCGTTTCGCTCCATCGCACGCGGCTATCGTCCCAGTGGCTACCGTTTTGTCCGCGTTACTCCAAATAATAATTAAGGGTCCACTGGACCGTAGAAGCGGATATTGAGGAGGAATTTCCCATAACCCTCCTTAAGGATTCGTGTACGATTTTGGTTAACCCGCCTCTCAGAGTCCCTAGCGAAACTTTCTTTGCCCTGACCCAATTTCCATTAAATTTGGGGAGCCACCACCTCACCCCGAGCATCCGCCTACCGAAGTTGGGTCACAAAGAATTTGGCGCCCATACGCGGGGCCCTAGTTGGCGACTCAGAAAACAGAATATACCGTATCTTATCATTCTTGGCGTATTGGGGACTGTGTTGCGTTGGCCTGCTAGGACTATCGAAACCCATAGCTGAATTCGCTTTATCTTTTGGTTGAGTACGCTCAGGTATCCGCTCTCTCTCGGTTGGACGTGGGAGAAGGCTTGAGTGAGAGGTAAACAAACCGACACTATCGTTTTTGTGTAGCTGCGAGTTTCAAGGAAATCCCGCGGCGAATTTCGCGTGCTTCGAGCATCCTCGTATGGATGATCTGAAATATTCGTGGATTGCGACTTTAGAATACATTCGTAGAAGCTTTATTGAGGCGTAATCTTTCGGTACGAGGTGATATAGTCACCCTTCGGCATCGCTTGTTCCGAAGGTTACAATATGAGTTTGGGCTCTCCTTGGCTGGCTTTAGGCGTAGCCGACATGTCGGATACCTCTCACGCCTCCTCCCCCATCCCACCCGCGGGTGGGACACCGGAGCCTGAGTATAAATTCGCGCTGTCCCCGGACCCGTCCAGACATCCAAGATTCAGTCAAGAATCAACGCCGCAGCCGTCCACCTCTCGCGCTCATCCCGACCTCAATTATACAACCGCACGCGATACGGGTAGCACGCTGACTTCCAGCAAGTCATACGCATGGGGCTCTACTTCTCGCGCTTACGACATGATGAGGAAATGGAACCATAGCTTCGGCGGCGACCGAGATGAGGACACTGAGGGTTTTCTTACTCGTATTAACGAGGGAAGATGCTTCAGCGACATTTCCGACCAGGACGCATTGGCTTGCCTCCCCTTCTTTCTGACCGGAGTTGCTCTGCTATGGTTTTGGAACACATCGCGACCGTTGGGTGGGTTGGAGCGATTTTCTGGCGGCATGGAACGAGCGGTTCTTGGATGTCAGCGTTCAAGTACGCTTGAGTGATGACAACCGGAACCGCACTCAAGGAGAATATGAGAAGGTCGTGGATTACTTCACCTCCATAAGGTATATGATCTCTCGCTTGGTTCCCCCGTGGCCGGAGGAGCAGCAGGTCATATATATCCGTCGAAATATTCATCCGCGGATCGCGCCGTTTATACACCACTTCGATCTGGTGAGCGTGGACGCACTCGAAAAAGCTGCCGTGGAGGTGGAAAAGGTGATTGGAGGACAATACCTCCTACCATCACGACCAGAGACCACGCTCCTACCGGACACGAGTTACAAGCCGCCCAAGGGAGTGCCACAATCGTTAGCTCGGGTCGCGGTAGCAGTCGAAGCCAAGGTCGCCAAGACCGACCCTCCAGTACAGGGGAAGAAAGCTCCGACCGGGAAGAAGGGGGGCAAGAAGCCGAGTACCGGCGCACCCGCGAGCAACAGACCCCCCACTCCTACCACCGGAAAGGAGACGTCAGCACCGATAGCAACTGAGAGCAAAATCACGTGCTGGAATTGCAGCAAGACGGGACATTTATCGCGCGATTGTACGGAGGCCCGCGTCATTCATTGTTATCGCTGTGGCGGGAAAGGCGTGACCGTCCGAACGTGCCCGAAATGTTCGGGAAACCCGTAACGTCCTCAGAACAACTACCCAGTTCGGACGGCGAAAACCCCGTCAGTTTAGAGATATCTTTAGAGTTAGATTATTCGCCGTTGCGAAATAAGACCATGCGATTATTAGATTTTAGTTTTGACGAGGCAGTAATGCCCGCGGAGGTGCTCGCACATGTCGGACGCCTCCGGAAACCTTTAATTTATGTCTGGGCAAGTCTCGGGGACCATCCCGTTAAAGTCATGGTGGACACGGGTTCATCATGCTGTTTTGTTAGTAAAGAAATGTTAGAGAATTTTGCTTTAGTGAAGAATACAGGGTGTCCCAAAACGGTCGATTACGGTGATAGCCATCGTGTGGGGCGTGACCTCCTGATGACGATACCACCTTCAAAAATGTCAAGTTATATCCAACTTTGGGAGTTATTAGCGAAAACAATTGACCAATCAGCGGGCGAGATTGTCTACGGTCGCTGTGACGCGACGGAGCGAGGTGAGATGGCTCGAGCCGCCCAAGATTCTCGCCGCTCAGCCGCTTGACTCAGCTGTGCTCGTCGGACGCGACCGGCACACTACGCGCGAGTAAGAATTGGTGCGGCGCAGGTTCGCAATAAGTGGCTTAGCGATCAGACGGCTATCCAAAGTGCCCCTCGCTGCAAAAATCAGCGGACGCATTTCGAGATTGTGCCACACTAGTGGTGATGGTTGATACTCATACTGTTAAGACTTGCAGATTATCATCGCGTTCGTCCGCGATATTTGAGAAATTTTTGAATAACGCTTTCTGAGATAAAAGTCAGAAATGTGAAGCTGGATTAACGCGATAATAGTCTGCAAGTGTTAACAGTATGAGTATCAAACACTAACACTAGCGAGGCGCAATCTCGAAATGCGCCCGCTGATTTTTGCGCAACTTTACGTTAGCAACTTCGGTTGCTAACTAGCGCCTGGCGGTAACGCCAGTGGGAGAGCGGGCGCTATCGAGTTTAACAACCGCGTTGACCAAATAGCGCGGGAAATTATGACCGGTAAAAACAAAACACGGGTGGGACATTGTTCTCGGCAGAACCTTCTCCCTACCCATGTTCCTCCAGTCGCATTTAACTGTGATCGAATCAAGACGTGTAAGGAGCAGAGGATTGGGAATCGTCGCGCAGGAGTGCAGGGAGTTTAAAAATAATCATTTTACAAATTTGTTCAATAATATTTCTGTCGACTAGTATACCGCTCGTTAACAATAAAAATGGCCTGTTTCATTCTTTTTAGAGAGATTAACGCGATTCTGGAAGGAGAGGACGACAACGAGGAAGCGGTTCAACTATAGGAGTGGAACGACGACGACTCCGGGATACCCAGGACCCTTTCGCGATCCCCGAAAGAGGATTTCGGGAACTCTTCCGCGTGTCGAAAGTGCTGACGAGGGATCTCATCGGGAGCCTCCGTCCCCATTTGGAAGAGCGGACACGAAGACACGGTCTGAGCGTGGAAGCACAAGTACGTGTGTAATCTTTGAAGGAAAGTAGGATGCGTTCACCAACTCTTTTATTTATTTGATCATTTTTTTACGACTACGAATTAGAAGCTTAACTATTCTCCAAAGTTTCGAACTGTCCTAGGCTTCCTTAACGAGGCCAATTAACATTAAGGCCCTTGACGCATGCACTTGTAAAGTCTTGAATTTCTTTTTCACATTTGAATTTCTTGTCAACAGGTATTGTGCGCCTTGCGCTTTTATGCGGTGCGATCGTATCAACGATCCATTGGACAAGACTTTCTCGTTGCTATGAGTCAGTCTTCTACGAGTCGCTGCATCCGGACCGTCACCTGTGCCATACACGATCACGTATTTAGGCACTGGATCATTTTTCCTTGCTCTCCTCGGCAACGTATTGCAGCGCAGCGGAAGTTCTCCAATGCGCTGCATCCGTTTCCTGGTGCAATTGGTGCTATAGATTGCACACATGTGCAAATCTTAACACCAAGCATTCACGAGGAAGCATACGTGAATCGTCATGGTACGCATTCACTGAATATCCATATGGTTTGTATATCAGGATTATTTAGTTCTACTTAATATTATCGCAAAAGATATTCATGTTTAAAATTCAATTACCCGAATCTTCTCCTCTTAGGTGTGCGATCCGGACTTAAAAATCCTGGACGTCGTCGCCCGATTTCCAGGTTCCCGCCATGACGCTGCAATTTGGATGCAGTCAGCAGCACATACACTTATGGAGATGTGCTACAATGATGGTGAACGGCAGACGTGGTTAATTGGTAAGAAATCTAGTTTAGTATGGGGAATATTTTCTGTTCTAACACGACTCAACATATAATCGTTTCTTTCGTTTCCTTCTAAATAGGGGATTCTGGCTACCCACTGCAACCTTGGCTAATGACGCCTATTGTTGGTGCTGCACACGGCACTCCGGAGTACCGGTACACCGAGGCTCACAGCAAGGCTCGTTCCGCTATAGAACGATGCTTTGGACTGCTAAAGATGGTTTGGAGATGCTTCAGCGATGTAAGTACCTCACCGACAGAGGGTTAACTAATATACAATGTGGTAGCAAGACTTGTTTGCTTGGACGATCTAAAATATATAAACATTCTTTTATTCTAGCAACGGAAGCTGATTTATGATACAATCATGGCGGCAAAGATTGTGATTACATGCACAATGCTCCACAACATGCGCTTGCATTACAATCTGGCAGCAGAAGAAGAGGACGACGCAGGACACAACAGAGAGGAACCAGCCAACGCGGAACACGAAAGAGAGGAACCGGCCAACGCGGGACACGATGCGCCAAACGGACCAAGACGACGCCTAGAAGAAGGAAAACGCACCCGGGAGCAGCTCATCAGGACATCGTTCAGAAGATAATAGGATGATAGTAGATAAGATATTATATAAATCTATCTAGTAGTGTAAGTACGTACTGCGATGTATTATTTAAGTGTTATATTGCGATGTATTATATAAGTATTATATATGTTGCGGTGTACTATTTAAGGAGTATAATATTGCGATGTATTATATATAATTCATAAACCTAGTAATATATAATAGCGATATTTTGAAATGTATAAATCTGTTGCGTTAAATTTGTTCTTTTTTGATCAGTATATGTAATCTGTTTTAGCTATTGTGATGAAACATGTTGCAATATATACTTACTGTAATTTGATTTATTTATCATTGTAATTATTAATAAATTGTACTGTTGTATTATTCATCATTGGCGAAATATACATTCTGCACCTTTTTTCGGCATTTTACATGTGGCATGCATTTAATATCGTTTAGCTTTCTAGTTAATTCTCCCTTTTGATTTCTCGCTAATACAAACTGTAGGCGTTTCCACTGTTTCTAAAATGCAGAGTATTTTCAGAATTCATAAAGAGTATAGGAATAATCTTCGATAATATTAATAATAATTGTAGGAATAAAGACGGCAGTGGGATGTTTTGTTACTCTTTTCCTGATTGTGAATATTTGAAATGTGATTGACAAACGAGGAATTTTGAAATGATGAGTTTATTAGTTATTACAGGGAATTAGAGATTTATAAATATAAACAAACAAGTCTAAAACTGGAAGAAAAGATTTTCAAAATATGTAATTTATAAAATTTCACAGTGCAATTCACTGTACAAAATTTTACAAAAATTTACATTTCTGCCACAAAGTGGCGCTAAAAGGATTAATACAAAGGCTTAAATGTGTTGCACCTCGTGGGAATCTCCAGATGAATTTCTTCTACGATGAGCTTCAAGGCAGGCTTCAGGCAGGCTTTCGGCAGGGTTCGTACCCGTGGAACGCTAAAGCGTTCTGCTTACGGATCGCTCACGATCACCCAAAGGTAATTGTGAAGACGAGGACTCGAAATTAAATAAGACTTTATTTCAGGTTCAAAGATTGACGGTGATTCCTTTATTTCAGAGAGCAAACTGACACGTGTGTGTGTCCTAGGTGATCCGGGCGAACAAGAAGGAACATTTCTTCCTCCTCGTCGGTATTTGATATTACTGAATACTCTGGTCGAGCTAGACAAGTTAGTTACTGATAGATTTAGAATATGAAGCTGACGCGTACGAAACAAATGAACTACTATATACAGTATATACACTTAAAGAGCTAAACTTAAATAATATATACTAAATTAATCTATAAACACAAATTACAACTCTAACTCTTATATTGTATGTACATTCTAGAGCTTTTTTTTTTTTATGTCCCAGGAGAAATCCTCATGGATTCCCCATACCACACGTATGGGGTGGATATGGGGATATGTGGGACTCCTACCGACTAAAACTCCTGGGGTGGCCACACAGATGCTTGGTACTTCAGAGGATTCTATAAAGCTTAGCTTCTTTTCTGTAAACATAAATCATGTCACAAATTAATATTAACCAGTCCAAATTTTTTAGATTTTTTAGATTATTAAGTATAGCACAACTTACGATTTACTCATCCTCTAAAATATCTAACTGCTCGGGCTGAAGGGCAGCCGCGATTGTCTTCAGGGACGCAGCCATGTCGCGCAAAATACTTGTATGTTCCCGCAGGGTAGCTGCGATCTTGTGTATCGGCTGGTTCCTGTGATGTTGCGCAATAGTCTCCACCGAAGCAGCAACGTCTTGGATGGTTTCTAGGATGAGCTATAAATCATTAGCAATAAGCGTGGATTAGAATAAATTCAGTGTAAAAAAAATATTAATGTACGAAGGCAAGTTGTGATGCATTTTACCATCGAGGTTGCCTGCTGTTGCTCCTCCATGCGCCGGAACTCGTTCAAAATTTGCTCGGCCTTCCACGGCCGCTTACCGCTTGATCTCGGTGTCGTTCCGCAAGAGCGAACAGGATCCTCCTCTTCCTCATCCTCCTGAACTGACGGAATTCTGGGGGTAGGATTAACAGGCGGAGACTCTGGTACAGGAAGCGGAAACGTGGGAGAGGGGACGTTGGGGACGTGGGAGAGGGTTGAGTAGGATGAGGTTGAGGGGCTAGCTTCGGCGATATCTCGTGCTGATATCGGTCCTGTAAATTCACAGCAAGGATTGAAAATTAATTATCTGCCAAACTTTTCCAATTTTATAATACAAATTGTAATACTCACCCAGCAGAGTTGGAATATATGGCGGACGGGTGAGGTCCGCCATGTCCTCAACTCGCCGCGCCGCCAGTGCAAGCTTTTAAAAGAAGAAGACAAGATTAACATCAAAAGTATAAATGTGATATCAAGTAGCTGACCAAAAAGCAGATAATATTTACCTCCTGTGTAGGTAACGCCTCGGCAACAGGCAGGCCCTCGCACTCCATCACTCCCACGATATCGGCCACCTTGGCCTCCATGGGAGTGATGGGTATCGTCTCTACCGGCAAATTTCCGGTTCTGGCGAGGACCCGCCTAAGCTCCGCTACCCTACCCTTGGTCTTTATATCCTTCCATGTCTATAAACAAAGTGAGAGATTAATAGTTTCTACTTAAAAACATTCACTATGTATAGAGGAATTATATACAAAGATCTTACGGTTTGCCACTGGCTGACCGATTTCACCGGCCCCAACTCATTGAGGGAGTCAGCCAGCTGCTCCCAGATTGATTTTGTCCTGCCTAATCCGGGTGAACCAACAAGCTGACCCGCTGCAAACTTCCGATTGGCCATCATGAAATCTATAAGAAATTCTTTCTGGGCCGTCGTCAGCCTTTTTCCTCGCCTTTTAATAATTTTTGTGCTGGAAACAAATAGGAAAACAAAATCATTTGTCAATCAAGAATTTTGAAACAAAGGCACGTGTCTTTAAAACTAAGCACGTGCTACACTTGAAAACTTATAATATACAGAGCTATGCGCGCGCGTAGGTTTTCAAAAAATGAATATTTGAAGTTCGTAATGAATAAGAGTGAATCACTTATCTATTGTCTATTAATAAGTAGTATACATACCTCATCGTGTGACTTTGCTGGATGACAAACACTACGGAAATGTGGACACGAGCAAGAACAAAGACGTAAAACAATTGCAGTCTCGGATGCGATCGTCTCCTGTTTTCCACCAGTGATACAGGTCGACGCTGGGCCATACTCGATGAGAAAAATATCTCGATCACTAGTATGGCTTGCATTAGAAACGCAGTCTCCGCTGACAGCATACTCTTAGAATTTTGAATTTTGCTGAAAACTTAATCGCCCTTCCTCGCTCCCAATAATTTCTCCAATCAGCCGCGCATTAAGTAAACCTTGAAAGAAGCTTGACTTCCAACAATCGTTTTTCTTATTAAAACACTTGTCAACTTTCTCAACGGAGAACTTCGATTTGATGAAACCGATAGATTTAGGTAAAATTAAACAGTTCTCTTCATCGTATATAATTTGCACAGACTCGAAGAGTATCTTAAAAGTGATGGAAAGTTACTGTATAAACGCTAAATTGTCTACCGATTTTTAAAAAGTTCATTGTGGAGTTTGCATATTAAGGAGGTGTCGATATTAGGAACGTTTAAAAGAAGGCAATATTTTTGTTACATATTTAAATCTAGAAAAGAGCCTTGCTTTACCGACCAAGCACTAAAAAGATATAACACAACTCTTATAAATCGCATTAGATCCCATCACGTTAATACCGGTGTACCACTTTGCTGATTGGACATTATTGATAAAGCTAACTGTAAATGTGGACAAACGGTTCTAGCACTATAGCAAGTCAATTGGGGTTGCCCCAACAATTCGATAGGTATGAGGAGAAACTTGTTGAGCAGCTATAGGAAGCCCGAGAATATCAAAAGGGAGACATAGAAATTGAAGGATGTCACTGAATATCTCGTGGATTCCATAGATCAAATTTTAGAGAAAATAATTTTATTTATTATTCGCAACAAAATTAAGGCGTTAGTTACATAATCATTTTAATGTTTCAATAAGTAAGAGAAAGACCTGGTTACCGTACTATCAAACAAGAAAAGACAATAAAAAAAACTTGGCGTGTGCTCACTTCATTGCGACTTAAAAAGATAATGGGAAACTGACTTACCAAACATTGACTTTACTAAAATTTCATTTCTTTAAAAGTTCTTTTAGCAATATTACCAGAGTAAGTGCCTCAAATGAAGCGTGCACATGCCAAGTTTTTTTTATTATTAAGTGATAATTTATTGTTAATTCAGTGTTCGATGCTAATACGAGTTAAATCGATGTTTCTTTAAATGAAGACTTGGTTTTCTCGTATGATATTTATTATCTTTTTTGTTATATTTCAATTTTGTCAGGAACTCAAACTACTTGGCGCATTTTTTACATTTTAATGTTTTTGTACGGATTTCATGTCTTTTTGTTAGTTGATGTCTTTGTACGGATTACAGATTATAGATCGGTAACGTAAACGCGACACTTGGCCGTGGTGCCAACTGGTGTGAAAAAAGTGAAAGTCACATTTTTTGGAATTGCTGAATGACATGAATCGTAATCCGACTCGCCTTCTTGACGAGTAAAATAAGCAGCAGAATTCATATCTCCTGAATTACTGAACCGATTCGCTTGATTCTTGGCCCATTCGATTCAGAAAAATCGGAAAAAAATACAAAATTGAGAAATAAATTCTTGGAGCTATAACTTTTTCATAAATCGAGGTGAAAGTTTTATAGCAGACGACAACCGCTACACTTCGGGATAAGTATCCTCGGTTGTCTCGCGCTGTCATATATATATACTTCGCTGTCCTATATACATATACTACTACTACTTGGCGCGAGACCCTACCGAGTCTCCTGATATTGACACCAAAAAAATAATCTTACTCTTATATATTCGAACTGCCACGCGGAACCGCGACTAGATTGTGCGCTCTACAGTCGGAAATATGCCATCTGTGAACACCTTCAGGATGGAAGTAAGGCGCGTTCGCAAGGCCAGCGACAGTTCATAGCGCCGTTGTTGAGCCACCGTGGTAACGCCCGGCGTTAACTAACGCGAGCCATAGCGCGCAATAGCGCGGTTGCTAACAAGCGTTAAGTAACTCTAAAGGCGCTAGTTAGCGCGAGAACCGGAATCGCACCCCAGGGCCTTAACACAACCGCATGTTTGCGCAGTGAAACGCCGCCAGTGGCCGGCAATATTTTGGAAGAAACACTTTGCCTTCCGCACAATTAGTGAACATTTCTTAGCTTGAAAAAACTTTACGGAAATTCATGAAACAATTAACATTATTATTATAAATTAGTAATCAACATTATTATACAACTGTAGCCATTAGGATTGAACAGGAAGCGGGATTTCAACTAGAACAGGATTTATTAAGGAATTCATTAGTTGGTTACACAGGAAGAGGTTCGAGGATAAATAATTTGTTTGCGGAAGGGTACAAAGTTCGAGATCAGGTGGTAACATACGTGCAGTGTACAGAGGGGACTCGATATAATACAAGGAAAAGGCAGGATTCTAAGGATCGGCATTGTGACGCTAATAGACCAACTGATCTCGTTCAATCGTATACTGGGCGTCCAGGAATGTTTCCCCGTGCTCTCCCTCGATCAGGCGTCCGGGTATAATCTCCGTACTCTCCCAATCGAAGGCGCCCACGGAAACTCCCCGTACTCTCCTGTTCCTTCAGGCGTCCAGGAGTCATTCTGTACTCTCCTGCTTGGTAGGCGTTCAGGTACAATCGCCGAACTCTCCATACCAAGCAGGCGCCCAGGAATACACTCCCGTCCTCTCCTGTCCCTATCGGGCGTCCAGAGATATTCCCCCGTACTCTCCTCTCAGTCAGGCGTCCAGGTATTATCGCCGAACTCTCGTGACTGAGGGCGTCCACGGGAACTCTCCGTACTCTCCCGTTGAGGCTAGCAGGCGTCCAGGTATTCTCGCCGAACTCTCCTGCTAGCGCTCCGATTACCCGTCCGAGAGGGCGGCCGATGGTATTACCTCGTCCTCTCCCTTCGGAAACAGCGTAATGACCGCGCGTGGCCGAGATCAGTCGTTTTATACTAGCCGTTGCTACCGAAATCAACACCCGCGTTGTCAGGCGCGAGGTCAGCGATCGCGGTCCGCGCTCTGCGTCTCCTACGCCCGCGGTCGCCTACAAGCGGTGATGACAATCTATGATCGCCTTCTGGAAGTTTCCAGGCTGTTATAGAATTCCTTGATGCTACAATCTCCCCCTCTGGACACGAAATCGCCCCGATGAGTAGTCCAGGATCCCTTGGTTTGTCTGGTCCATTCAGGAGCTGGGTCCTACGTCCTCCGCCTTCCTCTTCCGGGGTCGTCCGCGCTTGCGGATGGGTACCACTGGTTCGGGAAGTGCTTACGGTGCATTACCGGTATTGCATGCTAGAGTTTCGGCAATTTGCTCTGAGTTCTTGGTTTTCAAGTCATCAGTATTTGGAAATGAGGCAACAGTCTAGTCAGCACTCGGAGCAATGCTCGGAGTTAGTTGGGTCATGTGTCGGGTTACAACAAATTCGACGCTTCACGATGTACGGTCCATCTCGTTTTGGAGCCAGCTTGGAGGAGTAGTGTTGTTCCTTTTTACTCAAGGTGTGAGTAGTCACCCACACCAGGTCGTCCACAGTGTACTCCGGTCCTTCTCGTCGGCTCTGGTCTGCGTACTGTTTGCGGCGATCCTGCCGTTCCTCCTGATTCTGCTGTGCCACTCGCAAGGTGTCGGCAAGGGCAAGCAGCTTTGGGGTAACTTCTGCTAAGAAGTTTTCACTTTGGATGACTTCCCTCAGGTCTCGATTGGTATCGTCCGGTGTGCGTAGTTCTCGGCCAAAAGTGAGGTAGGCTGCACTGTATCCTGTCGTCTCACACTTTGCCGAATTCATCGCAAATCGGATCGTGGGTAGGCGCTCGTCCCAGCTGGTGTGATCGTGGCCCACGTAGATACCAAGTTGCGCCTTAAGGTCTCTGTTCTTCCCTTCTACGGGATTAGCCTCTGGGTGATATACGGGGGTGAAAGCTTGCTGGATTCCCAGGCAGTGTGCAACCTGCTGCATCACAGCGCTAACGAATTGGGTGCCGTTATCGCTGATTATTCGGCGTGGCAGTCCGAATCTGAGGAACACTTCGTTGAGAAGAGTGTCTGCACAGGCCTCGGCAGTAGCTTGTTCCAGAGGAAAAATCTCCACCCATCGGGATGCGACATCTTCGATTATTAAGATCCAGTGGTTATTCCTTCTGGTAGCTGGTAACGGGCCGAATAGATCCACTGCCAGCACTTCAAAACGTCTGTGCATGACCGGTGTTTGGAGTAGTCCTGCTGGTTTCTGGTTACTGGCCTTGTACCGCTGACACTCCACACACGAGCGGACATACTCGGATATTTCTCTGCTCATCCCAGGCCAAAAGTATCGGCTTATTATACGGTGCAGGGTGTGTTAGATGCCATAATGTCCTGCCGTCGGGTCATCATGGTAGGCCTTTAGAATGTCCTGTCTTTCGTGCTCTGGTACCACCAGCTGAGCATCCTCTGAGTCGACGTTGGGTGAGTAACGTTGCAGGATGTTGTTATTTAGGAAGTAGCCCCGAGTCGTCCACTTCCTTATGTCATCGTCATTGGTAGACTCCAGGGATTCAATGATGCTTTTCAGGTTCTCATCTTTGAGTTGTTCATTCCTCGTTACAGTTGGTCCTCGGTTTGGCATGTCCACGACGATTCCAGCGATGTCCATCCTCTCTTCTTCTGCCCATGGCTCTGTTGGCAACCGGGAGAGCATGTCTGCAACGACATTGCAGCGTCCTGGTATGTATTGAATCTTTGGGCAGTATGGTTGGAGTAAGAGTGCCCATCGTGCCAATCGTCCACCGGGCGATTTAAGCGTCATCAACCATTTCAGGGCTGGTGATCCGAGGCGATGGTAACGTCAGCTCCCTCGATGTAGCCTTGGAATTTGTCGACCGTCCAGACCACCGCGAGTGCTTCTCGTTCTGTTGTTGAATAGTTCCTTTCCGCAGATGATAGGAGCCTACTGGCATACTCCACCGGGTGCTCAGTCTCCTTTTCTCCTTGGAGAAGAACTCTCCGATTGCATAGCCACTGGCGTCTGTTCGTAGGATGTACGGCTTAGTTTCATCTGCTGTCTGCAAGACTGGAGCCTCGGAAAGGGCTTTCTTCAGGTTCTCAAACGCCTCCTGTTGACGGCTGCTCCATTCCCAAGTGATCTTCTTCCGAGTTAATTTCGTAAGAGGCTCGGCAACGCTAGCAAAGTTCGGAACAAATCGTCTGTACCATGAACAGGTCTGTAGGAATGATATTAGTTGGTTCAAGTTGGTTGGAGTCTTCATGTCTCGAATGGCTTGTGTCTTTTCTGGATCCGGATGGATCCCTCCAGCCGTAAAGTAGTGTCCGAGATACTTGATTCTTTGGCAGCAGAAACGACATTTCTTTCTGTTCATTCGAAGGCCGAACTTTCGGAGCCGGTTGAAGACAGCCTCTAGATCTCCAATGTGCTCTTGGAATGTTGAGGATAAGACTAGCAGGTCGTCTAGGTAAACCAGGATGTTACGGTTTCCCAAACCAGATTTTAAGCGATCCATGAGACGCTGAAACGTTGCTGGGGCGTTCTTTAGGCCAAACGGCATGCGCTTAAAACGGTATACTCCAAACGGGGTGGTAAAGGCTGTTTTATCCCGATCTTCAGGCCGTACGCCGATTTGCCAGTATCCTGACTGTAGGTCAAGGGCTGACATATAATTGGTCTTCTTGGCAGCGTGGAGTAGATCGTCGATCCTCGGCAGTGGGTATGTATCGGTGGTGGTGATATCGTTCAAGCGACGATAATCGACGCATACCCGGATGCCCCCGTCTTTCTTGGGTACGAGTACTACAGGTGCAGCCCATGGCGACTCGCTCGCACTCCTCTATGACATCTGCCTTTAACATTTTCTTTAGCTCTTCCTGCAGCATCCCTCTCTTCGCAGGTGGTAGGCGATAGGGTGGCACTGCAGTGGGTGCATGGTCACCGGTATCTATCCGGTGTATTGCTTCGGCCGTCGGAGGTCCCTCGCCTCATCCTCCCGAATTTCCTCTACGTCGACGGCCGCTATATCCATCCTAGCGTTTTCGTATGTCCGGAGACACTTTTCAAACAGGCTATCAATGCCCGACCACTCCAGCTTAGTGCCTTCTTCATTCGAGGATTTTGGGCTCCCAATCGGACTTATTGGAGGCGGTGGTGGCAAGAATTTCTCCTCGATATCCGCAAGATATGCCTTTAATCCATCTTTCTCTACTGGTGGCCTAGCGGTGGGCAAAGCTGCGATGGCCTCCCCCTGGTCCGAAGGTAGGGTCGTTCCTTCTGGGAACGACCGGGACGACGCTCAGCACACCCTCGAGGAGTGTCCCTCGTGGGACGCTGAGCGTGCCGTCCTGGTCGGCCAGATAGGGGAGGATCTCTCGCCAGCGGCCGTCGTGAAAGCCATGGTCGCCGGCGAGGAGAATTGGGTGGCGGTGGCCTCCTTCTGCGAGACCGTTCTCTCGCAGAAGGAGGCCGCCGAACGCGACCGGGAGCGGCGCCAAGCTCCCGGTCGCCGAGGACGAGCGAGGGCGAGGGGCGGATGTCTCCGGCGAGGGGCCTATCGGCTCTAACCGGACCGCCCCTCCCCTCGTTAATTTGTAGCGTGAGCCGCGCTTTTTGCGAGAGCGCGCGGCGGGGAGCCACGGCCCCGTCGCGCGCAAGCTCCATCGGTCCCTGCTGAGGACAGGGGTCCCTCCGCGAAAAGGGCCCGATGAGGGGGGACTGCCCTGATGATGAGGGAGGCGTGTGGCCCGCCTAGTCGCCAAAGTGCAGGTAACCGGGGGGTCCGCGACACGGGCCCCCCCGGGAGGTAGCGCGTAGCGCGCCGAGGGGCCGAGCAGGGCGGGCTCTGGATGTTGTTCGTCCAGAGTTCCCAGAGTCAGCCCTGGAGGGCCCCAGAAGCTGGCCACCATGGGGGTTTTAGCCGGTAAGAGTCCGGCATATCCCCGTCCCCTCCTCAGAGAGGCAGGGAATCCATGAGGATTTCCCCCATGTAAAAAAAGAAAAAAAAAAGAAAGAAGGGTCGTTCCTTCTACCTCCCCCTGGAAGTCGTGCTTTTCGTCAGGAGATTCGACAAAATGCCAAGTCCTCTGTGGGATGTCCACGACCATTCCCACATCCTCGAGAAAGTCAATACCTAAGAGGGTACGGTCGTCCTTGCTGCCAGGGAGTATGACGAAGCGGGTGTTAATTGTCTTCTCTTGTAGCTCTACTTGGACTTCCGTGGTAAGAACTTCCCGAATCCGTGGGTTCCCATCTGCTAATGCGACTTGCATCCACTTCTTTTCAAAACTCTGCCCTTTCTTTTTAAGGAGCGCATACAGAGTTTGGCTCGCGACACAGTATTTTGCCCCAGTATCAACATAGGCGCGCCCGTTCTCGCCAGCAATCGGAATATTTACAGTCGGCCGTTGTCGGGTCTGGGAAACTGCCGAGATTGAGCAGAAAGCAGCCTGCAACGGTGATGATACTTTGCCGCTGCAGTCCGGGCATTTGCTTCGGACGAAGCCCGGTTTCCCACAGCCATAACATTTTAGGGGCGTGCGAGGTTGGCTGGTCAGAGCAGTTTTTGATGCTTCGCCTGTGGAAGTAGTGAATTGTCGGGGCGCTTGTGGAGGTGGCGCTTGGTAACGGCGGTGTCGACAGTCCAGTGTATGATGCCCGAAGCTTCGGCATATCCCACATCGTGGGCGTTCTTTCCATGATGAGGAGGGCCTCTTGAAATCATCGTGTGGTCCTTGGTGTAATCCTCCTGTGTTTGCCCTTGAGCCTCCTTTTCTAGGGTTTCTACCTCTCTTGCCCGTCTGACCAATTCGGTCAATGATGAGACGGAATCTCGGGAAATCTTCTCGCGTATATGGAATCGCAAAAGCCAATATAGCATGTCCAGCTGGACATTTTCGTCGGGAAGGGATGGTAACTCCGCGAGGACAGCTCTCTTCTTGCTAATAAATATGTTCGTAGGTGTCTTTGGATCTTGTGCCTGGCGGAAGATATCAACATACACTTGGTGCGCAGGACGTCGTGGTGCAAAAGTTGCTGTAATTAGATCAATGGCATCTCTCCACGAATGGATTGAGCTTTTCACGCCTGTCCACCAAGTGGCTGCGTGGCCTTCGAGGAGAAGAGGCAGCCCTCGAAGTGCGTTTTCGTCCGAGATTCGCTCTATGTCCTTAAATATTGTTGTTGTTGAGGTAAATTCCAGGACTTTGGAGTAGTTCGTATCCCCATCGAAGCGAGCCGTGCATTTGGCAAAGCTGCCTTCGCCTGCTGTATTCTTATTATTGATGGATTCCAGGATTTTGGAAAATTGGGTGGTGGATAATTGGAGGGTGCCAGGTTCTGGGTCGCGGTTCAGGGCCTGTTCGTTGGGCGCCATGTTTGTAGCCATTAGGATTGAGTAGGAAGCGGGATTTCAACTAGAACAGGATTTATTGAGGAATTCATTAGTTGGTTACACAAGAAGAGGTTCGAGGATAGATAATTTGTTTGCGGAAGGGTACAAAGTTCGAGATCAGGTGGTAACATAAGTGCAGTGTACAGAGGGGACTCGATATAATACAAGGAAAAGGCAGGATTCTAAGGATCGGCATTGCGACGCTAATAGACCAACTGATCTCGTTCAATCGTATACTGGGCGTCCAGGAATGTTTCCCCGTGCTCTCCCTCGATCAGGCGTCCGGGTATAATCTCCGTACTCTCCCAATCGAAGGCGCCCACGGAAACTCCCCGTACTCTCCCATGCTACTCAGGTGTCCAGGGATGCTCTCCCGTACTCTCCTCTCGGTCAGGCGTCCAGGTATGATCGCCGAACTCTCCTGACCGAGGGCGTCCACGAGAACTCCCCGTACTCTCCTGTTCTCTCAGGCGTCCAGGAGTCATTCTGTACTCTCCTGCTTGGTAGGCGTCCAGGTATAATCGCCGAACTCTCCATACCAAGCAGGCGTCCAGGAATACACTCCCGTACTCTCCTGTTCCTTCAGGCGTCCAGAAGTCATTCTGTACTCTCCTGCTCAGTAGGCGTCCAGGTATAATCGCCGGGCTCTCCTAACCGAAGGCGTCCACGGGAACTCTCCGTTCTCTCCCGTTGAGGCTAGCAGGCGTCCAGGTATTCTCGCCGAACTCTCCTGCTAGCGCTCCGATTACCCGTCCGAGAGGGCGGCCGATGGTATTACCTCGTCCTCTCCCTTCGGAAACAGCGTAATGACCGCGCGTGGCCGAGATCAGTCGTTTTATACTAGCCGTTGCTACCGAAATCAACACCCGCGTTGTCAGGCGCGAGGTCAGCGATCGCGGTCCGCGCTCTGCGTCTCCTACGCCCGCGGTCGCCTACAAGCGGTGATGACAATCTATGATCGCCTTCTGGAAGTTTCCAGGCTCTTGTAGAATTCCTTGATGCTACACAACAATATTTTCCCTTTGTTTGATAATTATTGAAACGTACAAATATAAAACAAAATTCATGACAACATAATAAAATTAACTGCTTTTTATAAAATAACTCCATTTAACTAAACTCCGCATTTATTTAATATTTCTCTTTTTGATGATATGTAGCAAAACAATTTCCCAAGTGTAATGCAACCTTGCAAGTTTTACACATGAATCTTGTGGTTTTTCTCTTACGATGTGAATAGCATACGTGATATCTTCTTCTTTTACGTTTATTAGTTGGACTAATTGGAATCAATTGGTGGTGTTTTAAATTTCCAGAAAGTCTGTGAAGTGGTTCCTGATGATGATAAGTCGATGTTGTAGGATTGGCAAAATTCCCTTCGATGTCTCTGTCTTGTACCCAATATCTTGCTACACGCAGCAGGAAGTCACGAAATGCCAGAGTTTTACCACAACTTCCGTTCATATGTCTATATACTTTAAAAGCATTGAACAAACCGCAGTTAAAAAGATACAATGAACCTTTTTGGACCACTTTAGAGTCTTTCTGAATATAGGGTAATAACTAAGATATTGATCAGCTCGATCCACTCCTTTTATATGCTGATTATAATCAAAAATACATCGGGGTTTTTGAATCGCTCGGCCAGTTTTTTTACAAATCTTTCCAGTGTCCGCAAATTCGGCATTGTGAATTGTAGATATCATTCGGACAACTCTGTTTTTCAAGGTTTGCCACAACTGTCAAAGTATTTCTCCTTGTCGCTTAACCAAAGATTCCGATCTTTTCAATTTCGCGGCATTCGTCGCATGCGTCTCGCGCTCGAGACTCGTTCCGTGTGGTGGGTACATTCCCCATTCCACTTGTAGTTTAAAGTGTGTAGGGGGGCCATACCCCTACACCCTGGCGAACCCGAAATACTTACCCGATTCCTCCGACCCCCACCGGAGGAATTAGTATCTCCGCTTCGGGAAGTGCACCGAAGCCATTCTCGAGATTATGCAAAGGAGGCTACTCACCGTTTCCTCTTCTTAGGCCTACGGCGCCTGCGCTCCCTGCACCTCGGCTCGTTGCGCTCCCTCTCTCGCTCCAGGTCCTCCTTGTCCCTGATGACCTCCTCGCAAAAGGAGGAGACCGCGACCCAGTTGTCGGGACTGGCCAGCATGGCTTCCACCACCGAAGCCAGGGTGACCTCCCGACCAATAACGTCTTTGAGAGCATCCCGCTGCAGCTCGTAACTGGGGCACCTCTCCAACGTGTGGCGAGCTGTGTCCCGCCCCGCTCCGCACGAAAAACACCGGGTGTCTTCTTCAGCGCCTATCCTGAAGAGGTAGTCTCCAAACACCCCGTGACCGGAGAGCACTTGAGAGACTCTGTATGAGAGAACTCCATTCTCTCTGTCCAGCCAGGCGTTAAAGTGTGGGAGGATTGCCTTGACGATTCTCTTTTTTGCGCCGCTGCCTTCCAATAGTTGGAGTCGCCACTTCTCCCTGGTAGCCTTCAGGCACACTGACCTTAGTTCCTGGCGGGTCTTCCAGGAGGGGAGTTCACCTTCGGCCTCGCGAATCTCATTTATTGTGCGGTACGTAACGGCTTCTGCTTCCGCCTGCAGGTCGAATGGCGTCGATCCTGCCAGAACTGTGGCCGTCTCAAAGGAGACGTCGCAGTGCGACGGGGCCGTGGCTCCCCGCCGCGCGCTCTCGCAAAAAGCGCGGCTCACGCTACAAATTAACGAGGGGAGGGGCGGTCCGGTTAGAGCCGATAGGCCCCTCGTCGGAGACATCCGCCCCTCGCCCTCGCTCGTCCTCGGCGACCGGGAGCTTGGCGCCGCTCCCGGTCGCGTTCGGCGGCCTCCTTCTGCGAGAGAACGGTCTCGCAGAAGGAGGCCACCGCCACCCAATTCTCCTCGCCGGCGACCATGGCTTTCACGACGGCCGCCGGCGAGAGATCCTCCCCTATCTGGCTGACCAGGACGGCACGCTCAGCGTCCCACGAGGGACACTCCTCGAGGGTGTGCTGAGCGTCGTCCCGGTCGGCCCCGCAGTTGTGGCAGCGGGTGTCCACCTCCCGCCCTATGCGCGCCAGATACTCACCGAAGCAACCATGCCCGGTGAGCACCTAGCACGCCCTGTAGGTGACGCCGTGTCTCCTACCGCTATCCGCCACTCTGCCAAGGAGGGGAGGATAGCCCCGACAGCCCTGCTGGCGGCGTGGCGCGGCTCGGACAGCCACGCTCGCCACCTCTTCAGCAGGGTCTGCCGAGCCTGGCGCTTCAGGCCCTTGTCCGCCTCTGTCGCGACGGGCCCGCCCCTTCGCCGGAGGTCAGCCTGGCCGAGATACACCTCGGCCAGGTACTGAGCCTCCAATTCCCAGGGGGGAATACCCGCCACGGCGCTCGCCGCCGCACCGGAGATGGTGCGGTAGCCCCGGGCGACCCGGATGGCCATACTGCGGTGCAACCGCCCGACTAGGCGGCGACACCGCGCACTGGCCACCATGCTGGTCGCCCAGACCGGGGCGCCATACATCAGTATGGACCGCACCACCCCGGCATACAGACGGCGAGCACGTCCTCCCGCTCCCCCCACGTTGGGCAACAGCCGACAAAGCGCGCCGGTCGCAGGCTCAACGCGGGGGGCGAGGCGGTCAAAGTGCACCTCGAAGCGCCAGTGGCTGTCGAGGACGAGTCCGAGATATTTCATATCGGCCCCGACCTCGACCACGGCGTCACCCACCGACAGCCCAACCCCAGCGGGCGGAGCTAGCCTCCCACGGGCGCAGAACCAAATGGCCTGCGTTTTGTGGGGGGCCACCGCCAGGCCGAGCTGCCGAATGGCGGCGGACACCCGTGCCACGGCCATCTCCGCGACCCGCTTGGTCCTCCTCCAGTCGCTCTCGCCGGTGATAACGAGGGTGTCGTCCGCATAGCAGACGACATCCACACCGGCGGGAAGCGACACCCGCGGAACCGCGTCGTAGGCGATGTCCCACAGGAGCGGTCCAAGCACCGACCCCTGCGGGACGCCGCGGTCCACTCTCCTCTGCTTCGACCCTCCATCCTGCCCGACAAATTCAATGTATCTGTCGGACAGGTAGGCCCCGACTACCCTCTTGAGGTACGGGGGCACTCGGTGGTATTCGAGCGCCCCCATAATCCTCTCCCAGGGTAGGGAGTTAAAAATCCGCGCGGTGGTGCAGTGGGAAAGGCACGTCACCAGCAAGTGGAAGGACGCGAGATCGATCCCAACCTGTGTCAAGGTAATTTTCCTGCATAAAAATGCACTGCGCGGGTGGGAAAGATCAAATCCATCTGAAAACTGTCGAAAATCTATCGAAATTTGAGCACTAGTTGCTTTCCTGCCGTACAAACCTTCTTCCCATCGCTGTATTTCATACTGAATCGTAAAGAACAAAGGAAATATCAACGATAATAAAATAAACTAGAAGTGACGGGGACCGGGACACGGCGCAGCACACGCTCCAGGACTGTTCTGCCTAGAGCGAGCAGCGCCGTGTCCTGGTCCGACACGTTGGAGGTGATCTCTCGCTGCCGAGGATTGTCAGGGAGATCCTCGGCAGCGAGAGGGCGTGGAGAGCCTTCCTCGCTTTTTGCGAGGAAGTGTGCAGCCAGACGTCGTATTCCCCATAGGTCTCGGGGTCGATCCTTGCTATCCTCGTTGGATCCTAGATGCCCGCTCGTGGACTTATTCTGGTGTTCCTTAATGGCTCCTGGTTGCAGAGTAGGTGTTTGGTTGTAGAGCCCTCGTCAGTGCTGCGATGCGCTTCCGACTGTTCGACCCGGACGCCACCCAATTTTAACGTTTGGGAACGTCAGCGAGGTGTGGCCGGTCAGTACCCCGGGTGTGCTGCGACGTAGCCAATTTCCGTTTTATTTTTGGTCGATACTGCCGGAATTCCCCACACTCTCTATATAAAACCGTGTTTAATCGGAATAGGATTGAAGCACTTCTCACGTGGATTATATTCAATAATCAAGGCTTTTATTGTTTTATAACACGCGATACATGCAAGGGGGTACGCCCCTTCTGCGTCAAAGCCTCTTCACGGTCGAGGACTTGTATGACGGCCTCCGAACTAACGTGTCGTGCCCGGTGCACGCCAACGCACGGTCGAGCGGAGCTTAACGTCGAACCCTCTCAAATCACTCGGATGTTGGATTTGCCTCGGGCACTACGGGCGCCGAGGACGAAGGCGTATTTTACCGACGCACCACACTCACTAACAAGATACGCTATATAACTTGATGAGACTTGATGGACACTAGTAATCCGGGTTGCTCCGACTGCTGTTGCACGTTGAACGATACTGAAGAGCTGGGGTGGCTGCTCCTCCTTATATAGTGCAACCGCCATCCCCACTCCAATCGGCTCTTAATTGACCCGGGTCCGGTCCAGGTCAATTAAGACCATATTGTTAAATTGAATGTGCTTTGCTAGCCTGACAACATATTTAACCTGGTGGGCCGGATGAACAACAATTTAATTAATTATGTTAATTTTAACGCCTTACCGCTACGGCCCAACAGTCTGCTTGTCGCAACTACTTCGTGGTGCAACCCCGTTACTATTGCGTTTGACATAATACATGCGCCGAGTCCTAATGCGCGTGGAATTCAAAGATTAAGTTTCGTTAATAATTATAAATACTAATTACGCACGGCCAAATCACAACCTGATTAGTATCGACTCCTTAGGAAAGAAAGATTGTTTCTGCCACATACGGATCTTGTGCGCCGCTCTCGCTACTAAAAACGACCGTTAGGCCATTTCTGGGAATCGATCGATCGTTCCAGGAACCCCAACGGTTTTCCTCAGTTAATTAATTGATTAACTCGCTTCTCAGGCACGGGTACGCTGGGTTCCCTGTGTTCCTGATTATAGTAGCCCTTTTCCCACCTGTTGGCATGGCACGCTGCCGCGGCCCGTTGTGGCATAAATTTTGCACTAATAATTTATTGTTTGCAAATGACTCGGGCGAATGATGTTTGACCGCCAGCTAGCATTCGACGGCGCTGATCATACCGGGTGGCATGTAAGATCTTTGGGCCGGAGTGCCGTGATGAAATAATTACCGGCTAACTAATCAGTGGGTTAATTAGAATTTGCCGGCCCATCAACCCAATGCTCGTAATTAACAATGCCATGCCCCGTACCGCTCATCCAAGCCCTTAAACTTAGATGGCCGGCCTTATCGGGTTTTTACCATTTGCAAACAACAATTACTGCCGGCCCATTGCCAATCTTTGCCCCCCTAGACGCGAGTCGTCATCCGCACTGCCTAGCTGTATGGCCTGGCGCTGTGCCGTTAATTATTGGATTTGATTTTAACTATTGTTCGTTATGGTTCATCGGCCGGTGATTGGATATATCGCCTTTCGATGACCTCGCCCTTGAATAAGATGGCACGTGATTCTTTAGGTTTGGGCCGTGTAGCCAAAGTGACGTATATGTTAATTATTGTTTCAGATATTGCCGAGAAGCGGCCTACACATAATGTTCCCATGACTAGGTAAGTTTGACTTGTTTTACTGGGTGAAGCCCTGATATTCGTATGAATCGCGGTTATATAAACAGAGTAGCCTAACGTAACCATGTAACCACAAATAAATCAACTACCAGTTTACAAATACATGTTCTTTATTGGATCAAATCACATATGTCTAGGTCGGGCATGGTCTTGATACCATGTCCGGCCGCAAGTGCTCCTCCACAAGGAGGAGGCGGAGCGGGCGGCGGCGAGAGAGGACGGACCCCTTCCACTTGGAGAGGGCCCGTCCTCGCCGCCGTGCTGCGCGGGGGGATCGAGTCCCCCCGCAGTAAGAGCGACGCCCCGGCCCTGTGGCGGATCTCAACCCGCTGACGGGCCGGGTGCGTGCCGAGGGGTCGTGTAGCGGCAGAGTGGTGGCTCTGCCGCCCGCCTATAGCGGCCCCGAGGCGGGACGGGGCGTGTAGTGGTCGCGCGTCCCGCCCAATTTGGTTTGTTGGTGATCCGGGAGGCGCGGTTCGCTCCCGGGAGCGGCGCCAAGCTCCATCGGTCCTTGGGGGGTCCCTGCTGAGGACAGGGGTCCCTCCGCGAAAAGGGCCCGATGAGGGGCGACTAGGCCTGTGGCTCGCCTAGTCGCCAAAGTGCAGGTAACGGGGGGGGGGGGGGGGGGTCCGCGACACGGGCCCCCCCGGGAGGTAGCGCGTAGCGCGCCGAGGGGGCGAGCAGGGCGGGCTCTGGATGTTGTTCGTCCAGAGTTCCCAGAGTCCGCCCTGGAGGGCCCCAGAGGCTGGCCACCATGGGGGTTTTAGCCGGTAAGAGTCTGGCATATCCCCGTTCCCTCCTCAGGGGGGCGGGGAATCCATGAGGATTTCCCCACGAAAAAAAAGGCCGACCGTCAAGATGTGTTTTGTCACCTCCCTTATTCTAGGAGCAAGCGATAGCCGTCCGGGACGTCGAAAGTCCGAGGCAGAGTATAAGTTGTAAGCGTTTTTCCCCGGCTCCGGGTGGAGGCGCTCGAACTTCGCCGTGAGCTGCGGGCTCCTGAAAGTCGGGAAAATATGCAGAGTCGCGTGGGCGCCAGGCCCTAAGAAGGGCCAGTGCGGCCGACCGGGACGACGCGCAGCACACGCTGGAGTTCTGTCCAGCGTGGACGGACGAGCGCGCCGTCCTGGTCGACGAGATAGGGAGTGACGATCTCGCGCTGTCGAGCGTCGTGGGTCGGATGCTCGGCGGCGCGGATCGTTGGGATCCGGTCGTCTCCTTCTGCGAGCACGTAATGCTCGCGAAGGAGACGGCCGAGAGGGCTCGGGAGCGGCAACGCCATCCCGAGCGGCGTGGGTCGCCCGGGCGGAGGGGCAGGGGGAGGAGGAGGCCCGACCTCCAGGCGCCACCATGATGGTGCCGCCTACTCCTCTGCCCTCCCCTCCTGTCCGGAACATCTACGGGGGACGGCCGCGGGAGAGAGCCACGGCTCTCCCGCGGCACAAAAACGTCCGCGCGGTCGGCGGGGGAGCTTAGCTGGGGGGCTGAGTTCCTCCTTTGCACTCCGGCCGCGTGAAGGGGTGATGGGGGTGATGGGCGTGTGGCCCGCCCATCTCCCAAACAACAATAGTGTATCGAACGGGGGAGGGCATTTCCTCCCCCCTGGGCATGTGGCACTACCAGTGCCAAGACAGGGGCGGGTCCTGGTAGCATCCTCTGGTCTCCCCAGGGCCCGTCCTGTCATGTCTCCGAGGTCACCGCAGTGTTTTTAGTGGGTGCAAGCCCCACATAACCCCGCCTCTCCCCCCAGAGAGACGGGGTATCCGTTCAGGGATTTTCACTGCGTCAAAAAAAAAAAAAAAAAGGCCCTAAGAAGGGCCAAATTTCTTATTGGCTCTGCGCTCCGGCTGGTGGTCCTCCAGGTGGCCCGTGGTTCCCAGGGCGGCACTCGCTGCTGTTCTCCCAGCTAGCTCGGGGAAATGGTAGAGTGGCGGAGTGAATACGGGAGAGAAAGGGAGCTAAAGAACCCACGCGGATGGGTGGCGAAGATATTTATTCGGCCGGAAACGGCCGGAACCCAAAGTCCTAACGCTCGCGTCCGAACGCAGTCCGTTCGGACTCTCGGCTTTTCCGCAGCCGTTTACAATATAATATGAATTACCCGGCCTAAACGCGCTCGCCGTGCGCCTTGAGAATTGCTTGGAACACGCCAGTAGTTGGGTGGACGCGCGGTTCAAACGGCGACGTTCGAACCGTAACGGTCGCGGATCGCTCTCGTCGGCTGGTGATATTGCCTCGAATTCCGGAAAGTCCAACGCATGCAATTTCTCTAACTACGGCGATGACGGCCGTGTCGCTCCTGGCTTTCGTGCGCCTCACAATCTACGGCGTAGAGCCGGGGACTTTGCTACGACCTGAAGGGTCGCGCCAAGAGTTGACCGCTCAAGTGACCGGTGGTCACTCGCGCTAGGGATGCCTCTCAGGAGCGTGAACGGCCGACACCGAGACCAACAGGTACTTAGGCAGGCAGGCAGCTTCGCTGGGCGTACTTGAAAGTCGTTGATGTTACAATCGTATGCTCTCGTCGCACTCGCAATCTAGGATTCGCTCGGGTTGACGGTCGCAGACAAAGTGACCGAGTCCCGGTCCTACCTCAATTTCGACCCAGCGTTACGTTGCCGCTTTACCTGTTCGATCTCTCGGTGCCGGCGTATCGATCGGTATCGATCATTGTCGAGGGCTGACGTATCGATCCCGCGCGCTGGGATCGAACGCCTCGCTACGCTTCGCTAGTCGCCGCTGTCTTCAGTCGGCGACGCTGGGAGCTCCTACGTCACGACGGCTGCTGGCTGACGTCACGGCTGCCGTCGTCTTTGCAGGCTCCGAGCGGCTCGGTCGGCTCTCCTGGCGGACCGACACCCTCTTCATGGCTCGTGGCCTTAGCCATTCCGGTCGCTCATCCACGAGCTTATCTCCCGCTCCTCGATCGACTAGGCGTAGTTGTCTCTAAATAGGGGCTCGACAAAAGAGGCATTCCTTGAGTAATGTGTGCGCATAACCTAGGCGGTAACCCTTGGAGCGACGGTTGTTCGTATCGCGCGGCGAGTGCGCGGCGAGAGCGCTTCAGAGCGGGCGATTTGTGATGGGCAATTCTGCCCCGTCACAAAGTTAATGTTTAATAACTCGAAATTGAGGGCCGAACAACAATTTTCAAACCTGCCATTTTGTTCACAAATACCATCCCAACACGATGGCGGTAATATTTTACGACATTTTTGGGACACCCTGTATTTCGTGAAAAAGTATTCAGTCCCTAGCGATAGTATTCAGACCCTCCGAAGCGCTTAGAGAAAGACTCTTTAGTAGTCAAAAGGTTTTCACCACCAGCACCGGAGGAGCACCGGCAGCCGCCCGTTCCCCTTTTCTCGCGGTGACGACCACCACCCCGACCTGTTGGCGCTGCCACCAACCCGGGCACTCCCAGTGGCGTGCGCCGGGTACCACGAGCCCATTCTGTTTCCGTTGCGGGCAGGAGGGATATACCATCCGCTCCTGTCCCAGGTGTCAGGGCCGATGGCACGAGGATGGCCCCTACGTCCTCGGCGTTGGACAGGTGCCAAGGAACGTCACGCTATCCTGGGAAGACTACCCCCGGGGCCGGCGAGGACAGCACCCTCGAGGGAGGCCCTACTAGGGCGGGCTCTCACTCGTCCTTCCTTTTTTTTATTTCATATACTTCATCTGTAATTGCTTCCTTTTATGTTCTCTTGTGCAATAATCGTTTAGTTTTTTCCGTTGAATGATAAGTTGCGTTCTTGAGAGTGTGGTAGTTACTTATTTGTTAACCTACTGTCTGCTTTCCACCTGCATGCGTTAGCCCCGGAGAACCAGCTTTGGGGGGCATGGGAGGGTTCTACACAAGGATCGCCGGTCCCGCCGCAGGGGGGAAGGAGTTGTGACGTGGCATCTCGCCCGTCACAAAATTCAGCGTGCTTTCGGGCGCGCTCGGGGTCGGAAGTGGGGGATTGCCGACTCGCGGGCTCGCCCGCGAGCGCCAACATTCCTAACATCGTACATTTTTCTTCTGGTACACAAGATTAGCGTTATCCTATTCAGACTGTTTCAGCCACGAATTCCGCTTAGGATTGAAGTACCGAAAACCTGAGGATCAGCGGGCTACACATCGCCGCGTAGCCAGGGCCCTATTTACCCAGGATTCAGCATTTTTGTAACTACCGTATAGGCTTCGCGACCGCTGTTGTGGCTAGCAATCAGGGCCCTCCGATTTCTCGGTCGGAAGGGCTACAAGGACACCCACTTGCCTGCTCCGGACAGGGCTTGGGGGTGCGGAAGATCCGACTCCAATTTCCTTCAGCCCCCGCCGTTGAACCACCGTTGTGGCAACGGAATGGGGTTCCTGACGTTTCTTGGTTTGTATTTTCCGTTCGCGAGGCACACCTTAGTGCACGCTTTAAGAACGGCCCTTGGTATAATAGGCTAGTAGAGGAATTACCAGCCTGAAGGATTCCTCCCTGCACTTTAGGGCAGGGTAATTAAAGAATACCTGCGGCCCTGCCAGAGTTTTCGCGACGGCGAAAACTCGTTCCGGGAAACGGCAGATTTTAATTGAGCCGCCGATTTTCCGCGAACTTATGCCGCAAGGATTAGCGGGTTCGCGAAAAGTCCTATGTAAGAGCAGTAAGTGCTCCTGGGCCAATCAGGGGGTGGTTTCACGTCATGGGGAGCCAATCCTCGAGCCCTCGGAGCGCCAATCACGGTTATAAAGTGAGCACTTTTCGGGTGGAAATTCATTCTTCTTACGACGACCCAGTGCATCACCACGTTCATCTAAGTGCTCTACGACCGAAGCCTACATCTCCGAAGTACTCCAAGCGTGCCAAGGGTTCCGCCGAGGACGGGCTGCCTTCCACCCCTGGCTGCGGATTTGGTGAGTGAAAACTCTCGTGTCTTTGCTGAAGCTGAGTCTCTCCGAGGCTAACCTATCTCGTGTTTCGGGTATTGTCGGATTGACCGTGTATTGTCTATTATTTGCCGTATGTTCCACCCGATTTATTGTTGCAATAGTATTCGAATATCGTGGCGGCCTGCGGCCGCCATTTTGTGAACGCTTGGCGACTAACTGAGCAGCGGCGACTTCAATCTTATTTGGTGGTTATCGTTCAGATCCTGAATGACTATTGCTCGGGATATTCTGTGAATTATCGCTCTTTTCTGAGTCGTGAACCTCCCCCTCTCTGCTGAAGCTAACCAGCCCTTGAGCCTAGTGATTGGGACCCTGAGGGGGTGACTGGAGTTATTAGTGCGAAGGATTATCGCGTTTACCGTTCGTGAGGTCGAGAGGTTACCGTCCAGTCTCCATCTTTTGTGGCTATCGTTCCGACTTTATCTATCGTTCGAGGCTACCGCTCGTGAAGCTATCGTTCCGACTTTGTCTATCGTTCGCGGCTACCGTCTCGTGTGGCTATCGTTCCGTCTCGCTCTCGCGTTCGCGTCTACCGTCTCGTGTGGCTATCGTTCCGTCGCGCTCTCGCGTTCGCGTCTACCGTCTCGTGTGGCTATCGTTCCGTCTCGCTCCATCGCACGCGGCTATCGTCCCAGTGGCTACCGTTTTGTCCGCGTTTCGCCAAATAATAATTAAGTGTCCACTGGACCGTAGAAGCGGATATTGAGGAGGAATTTCCCATAATGATCCTTAAGGATTCGTGTACGATTTTTGTTAACCCGCCTCGCAGAGTCCCTGGCGAAACTTTCTTTGCCCTGACCCGATTTCCATTAAATTTGGGGATCCACCACCTCACCCCGAGCTTCCGCCTACCGAAGTTGGGTCACAGTACTATCAGGAAAATACTTTGGTCACTGAATATTTCTGGTGGACATGGACAGTTGGGCGCCAATTTATCAGGAAAATTACTTTAAAGACTAATACTTTTGCAAAGATTCAATTCTTTAAACCCTGGGCAGTTGGACACCAATTAGTTCAGAAAGTTACTTAGAAGCTGATGCTTTAAAGGGGTTGCTAATATTGGGTGGAGGTGCGTACTTTGACCGAAGCTAGTGGTCCTGAATTGACCGAAAGTATTTCCCGACACTTCGGCTTGGGAGATTAGCAGTCGGCGGTTCCTCCGTTACACAAAATATGGGCGCCAGGCATCAGAGATGCCATACAAAACGAAATTCGAATCGAGATACGATAGACTTGAGAGGAACGGCCACTGGAGATGTCCCAAGACGGCTGAACGGTTGCTCGGCTAGGAACTTGAACAATAGGAGAGCACGTGGGCCGACACGAGTGACCAAGCCAGACGTTGAACTCAACAATGTTTATTTCGCTAGTGAAGCTTACAAGAGAGAGAGGCTTCGTACGAGGTGTTCATTAGCAACCTCGGACGAAGCACGTGGCTTCTAGGTGGTTCAAACGAAAATTACATTTCAGTGACAAGAGTTCGAGCGCAGATGATCAGCGCTAATGTTTACTCGAGTTACGTTACAGATTATTTCGTTAGTCTCGGAATACAGTGTGACTCTTGATCGGCCTCAGCGTACAGAAAGATCGTATTCAACAGTACAGAATTCTACGGTTCACATTAATCTGGAAAGATCGCGACGAGCATAGAAAATAAGAAGCTTGCAGTAGTTTGAGCGAGAAACGAGAAGCAACGAATCCTGGCTGGAACCCGAACGGAATTGGTTCCTTACAGAATTGCCAGGCAGAAGGATGATTTGCTTACCGCTAGTATATTATTCGGTGGCCGCTGGATCGAGGTACGGTCTCGCTTCCTTCCTTCCGTCCTTCCTTTCTAACAGTAGTTTTCCGAATTCGCTATTAATTCGCTAAGAATCGCACGTCCGCTCTCAACGCTCGCCAATACAAGAGTGCCGAATCTCGGCACGCGGGCCGTAACGTTCGCCTAGCCGCCTTTGTCTCGAAGATCGAATCTTATTGGTCGCCGGGTTCTACCTCGCGTAAAGGACTTCGATGTGCCCTCGGACGAGCGACGCCAGGGCCGTACTGGCCCAACTGTGCGCCAACCCCGCATCGCGGAGGAAATATGATGTCCACTCCCGCGTTGCTGGGTGTCTCGGAATCGCCTGCCTCACCACCCAGTTCCCGTCGATGATGACCAGTCGTCGGCGGTAAGCTTCGGAGGCTGCTGGTTCCTTAGGCTCGTCCTGGTCGAGCCGAATCCTCTTGCTGGCAAATTTGGTGTCTTCGGGTGCTGTGGGCTGATATTCGTCCCTGGGTTTCCTTGGTTGTGCTAGTTGGCTCGGGCGAAATAGTGGCGTTAGTTGTTTGCTTCTAAGATCTTCCGGATCTCCCTTGAAGACGCTAATTTCCACTTATCTACGGTGCTACTTTTAAGTGTTGGTTGGGCAGCCTGTGACGTACGCAGGGCGTAACGTCACAGTACATATAAATACATCATGCGTCGCAGAAGTGCTAACCTACATGCTACGGCGCAAGAGGCCCCAAGGCTTAACCCGCAAAATGATAATCAAGGCACCCTAATAATACAAGTACCAGAACCTTTCATCAAAACCTTCTAACAGCGATTCTTGAGCACCAACAAAAATACAAAAATTCTACATACAGGGTGTCCCAAAAATGTTGGATATCACTATAGCCATCTTGTTGGGAAGGGGGCGGGGATGATGATGCCGTTTTTAAAAATTTGCGTTAGGCCTCCAATTCCGAGTTATTCAACAACAAAGTTAGGTAACGCCCACCGAGCTCTTGGCGAGTCCTGGCCGGTTATGCCTCGCTCCTAGAAAAAGGGAGGTGACAGAAAAGATCTTGAGTGTGGTCCTGCGACAATTGCTATGGAGGATCGGCGGGTGCTCAACCGCTCGGTTCCTTCCAAACCGGGGAGCAGACACTTCCATGTGCCGTCTTGAAGACCCGAGCATGCCACGGTACGGCATCGCCCTACGGACACTCACTTTGACTTTCCTCTCGCTTCCCTCTTTCTTCATACACGCTTGCGACAACTGATATTCTTGATTAGTTGTTTAGTGACTCCCGACTAAATCCAGTTCAATCCGTCCAAATCCAGTGAATCAACTTTATCAGGGGCCTATGACACTTCTTTTACAAGTATCGAAGTGGTGCTGTGACAAAACGTTGGAACTGGAATTCTGAGGATTTGAGTTCGATTCCTCCCCGTCGCGGATTTTTTTTTTATTTCTTCGCTGTTTGTTTTACAGTTCTTTGCCTTATGTTGAATAGCCAGCCAATGGTAATGTTTAATTGTTAATCTTTGTGGCCTGTCCTCGTAATTTGGACAAGACTGCAAATTCTCCAGATAGTACTCGTAATTGGTTTGCAAAAAAATTATCAGAAAATCCGATTGAATTTCGATTGAAATAGTATGAAAATAATACAACGCGAAGCGTAAAATACTCATTGAGAAAAAGAGAAACGAAGTCATGTTCTCAAGGTTAGAGACCTATCGCTTTAAGCTACTGACTACATTTTCTAACATGTAGGGAAATGTGTACCGGTAGTAATTGATGTTTAACATAATTTAAGAAGATAATCCAAGTCGAATAATGTTCGCTCAATGGTAGTTAAAAAAGTTAAAATTCATACCAATTTATTAAGGAGTCGCTAAACAACTGCTCAGAGACCTTACGTATCGCATGCACGTGCAGGGAAAATGAAAATCTCAGAGAAAAGGCGAGAAAATATTACCACTGCTGGATATTGAACAAGGTAATCAAAAAAAGATATTCGCGACGGGGAAGAATCGAACTTGAATCCTCACGGTTACAGCTCTAACGTTTTGTCGCGGCACCACTTCGATACTTTTAAAAGAAGTGTCATAGGCCCCTGATAAATTTGCTTCACTGGACTTGGACAGATTTAACTGGATTTAGTCGGGAGTCACTAAACAACTAATCAAGAATATCAGTTGTCGCAAGCGTGTATGAAGAAAGAGGGAAAGCAAGAAGAAAGTCAAAGTGAGTGTCCGTAGGGCGACGCCGTGCCGTGCCGTGGCGTGCTCGGGTCTTCAAGACGGCACATGGAAGGGTCTGCTCCCCGGTTTGGAAGGAACCGAGCGGTTGAGCACATGCCGGTCCTCCATAGCAATTGTCGCAGGCCCACACTCAACATCTTTTCTGTCACCTCCCTTTTTCTAGGAGTGAGGCATAAACGGCCAGGATTTGCTAGCGCTCCGAGGGCGTTACCTAACTTTGTTGTTGAATAACTCGGAATTGGAGGCCTATCGCAAATTTTTAAAAACGGCATCATCATCCCCGCCCCCTTCCCAACAAGATGGCTATAGTGATATCCAACATTTTTGGGACACCCTGTATATCACATAATATCGTATTATAATACTGTTTAAGGGGCTAGGCTACCTTCTCCGCGGTACAGCAGAGCTGCTGTATTACCGGCACAATTTGCCCAAAAAATGAGTTCGCGGGGCCACTTCCTGCTCACTTATGTGACATGATTTTGGGTTGGGAAAGCTTTCAATCGAAAGAAGAAAGTCCAATAGAGGCCGGGCTGGTAGTAGTTTCATGGGATTGTTTCATTTTTGTAGCAAATTAGTCGTCTAAAGTCTACACATTTTCCAAGATGGTCGTGAAGTACACGGGCTTTTTGCTGCGGTATATTTGTGTCATTCCCATGTTTTCCTTTCAAAATAACTACCAGCCCGGCCTTCCTTGTGAACTCACGAACACGCCAAGCTATATTTTTTCTTGAAACTGTAAGAAATAAAGCCGTAGGAAGTGGCCCCGTCTAACCCTGTGTTTTGCGGCATTTCGCCATAATGTCGATCACACAGGTCAATATTCGTGAGTACTTTAGGTCGGCCGCCGAGAACGAGGTGGCGCCTCATCGAGAGGGCTATTCTGCGCTGTGTTGACAGTTTTGACAGCAAGATCTGGGGTTAGGCATATACGCGATGTAGATGTACATACCTTACAAAAATATGCTTTTACAAGTATGCCCTACCCTTACTTATGTTTTTCAGCTGTGGGATTTATCGGAATCTCGTCAACAGTTCCTTAATTCCTTAGTAAATAGTAATGACTTGTTTTGAATCATTACAAGTGCAACAATTCCAGTCTTTATCTAAATACAGTGTCTTGCTATCTAAAGATTCTTATGCTGTTGTAATAACTTGGGTCTTTCCTACTATAAATGAGAGCTTCTATAACTGTGTTGTTTTTGATACTGTAAAATGATCACGAAGAGTTGATCTTCCAGTTTTGGTATCTTTGAAAAAGTTGGACCCAAGAACCAAACACTTGGAAAATACAGCTGCTCAAATTTGGACCAATGGACATTTATTTAATAAAGTGGGACTTTTAAATCTCAGTAACCACAAAGAAGTTACAGATCTGCAAACATGTCTTTGAATTGAAGCATTTAGATCTGCGTAACAGTTCTTGTGCAAATGACTTTTATGAAATGCATTGTCTAACCAAAGATCTGCTATTTTATAGTTGCTCTCATTTTTATAGCACAAAGTGAAATGAAACAGAGTTGTTTCTTTTCTTCAAAGTACTCTTCATTGTCTTGAATGCTTGACTGTCATAAATATATGAAAGGAGCTAATATATCAACCATCTTTGTTTCTGCTGTTTCTGATACTAGAGGATATTACATCAGAGGACTGTTATGCAGAACTAATATTTCAATACAAAGATACGTGCAAGCACTAGTAGATGCCTTTACAGTTTTCAAGGTTTTCATTTAGTTACTGCACTATTTTTAAAATTTCATTAATTAGAACACTAACGGTTCTATAGTTAGAAACTCTCTTACATATTCATAAACAATGGCACTAAATAATGACATGACTGTCATTCCTAGTAAGCCCAGCTCAGTGTACCTGGTGAGAAAGGGCATGCTAGTAAAGGATTCAAAGCATAACATTTTATTTTCTGAATTTTTAAGACTGGAATCGTGTATTTGTTTATGCAACATAGAAATATTTCCCATAGCTCAAATGCATATGTATACCCTAATATTTCTAGCAGAAATGTATGATAACATTCCTCCTTCTCAACAGAATTTCTATGCATTCCCAGTGCATAGATCTATATTATTTGTCGTGCATATCTATAAAAACTGTCGTAACACATCTCACACTAGGAATTGAACTCATGACTTACTTTTCGAATCTCTTTGCCATACTGAAATACTACTTTGACTCTTCTTATGGTCTTTTCTTTCCGAAAAAAGACTAGAAACACCATTTATTAGAAAAAGTGTAACGACTACGGCAAGTCCCCTAGAGTTTCGATCTTTACACGTAAAGTAATATACTAGAAAAGGTTTATTGATTTTGTAGGAAATTGTATACGTCTTACGAATCATTCAAATCAGAATCCATAAGATTTTGTTTGGTCATATTCATTTTCCATCAAACTCATATGCTCATGTCGTACTAAAAACGGTTCAAATAGTAATAATTCCACATCTTAGACACAATTGTATAATACGAAACAGAATAATTTCGACATACTGTAAATATTTCGTTATCTAAAATGCGACTACAGGCATAGAGCAGAGTCGTACTTCTTTTAGCGAAATGGGAAATTTGATTATAATTCAGTAAGTATTGCTAAAAGTAAGACGATGGATTTCTATTTGAAAGGGACGAGTTCGATTCCGTGTTCGATAGAATTTCTGTTCGCGTCTCTTTTTATATTTTCAGCTTTTTTTAATTTATATTTTTATAAAATCGACATCCGATCAATTCTATGCATCAGTATACTTTTGGCAATAGACATGTAGATAATGTGGTATATCGTAACATGTGGATAACATGAGACAGCCTATTGTAGTCAACAAGATACAGAGACACACCGATCCCCTTATATAGTGTAGTATACTATAGTACGTATACGTACTGTACTATACGTATAGTATCTGTAGTTGGGACTCGGCTCGCACTCGGTCTCGGAACCTCGGGAGTTGGGAGCTCCTCAGTTCAAGATCATAAAAGCGATAAGCGAGTGCCGCAAAAAAGGAGGATCGAAACAGTTGAACACACGTATGTGTGAGATCTGACACTCATGCGTTTGGACGCTGGATCATTCGATAGACATCGCGAGCAGCTCCATCTCGCCCGTCAAATTTCTGTAGGTAACACAGCGAACGGCCAACTCGCTAAAAGTCACGTGGGTACCCTAGCCCCTTAAGATGCGCATAAGATTGTCAAAAGTGGCGCGAGAAGCGTTTAGCGACAGCGCTCTAAACTAGAAGTGACAGGTGAGGTTAGGCAGTGACAGCGGTCACTCACCTGGCCCACCCGCGAGGCAAAGTCAGTTGCAACTGGCTTTGCCAAAAGTTCGAAATACTTTTTCTAATGCATGTCACTTCCTTTCCAGAACCTTCCCGAAAGTTCCGTTGCAGGAAATAGCGTAGGCGGAAGGTTCTGGGGAGGAAGCTCTATAAATAGGAGTGCAAGTGAGCGCACTTCCTCCTTTTTCTGCTTGGAAACACGTGCATTAAGTATACTGAGTGTTTTCCCAAATCCTCACTGCTTTCTTATTAGAGTGCTTTCTCTAACTTTGTACTGTACTGAGTGCTTGCTCGCTTTGCTTGCTGCTATTGCGTAAATGCATGTTCGCTTGCAAAATTACCAGTGTAAATAAGTGATGAAGTTGACTTAAAATAGACTGATTTATTGACTACTCTAAAGACTACAACTAAGACTTGATTCTATCCAATCCAATCCAACGGATCCTAACTTCAACAAATACTGTGGCGGGGCAGAATTGCCCGTCACAAAAAGCCCACTCCGAAGCGCGCTCGCCGCACACTTGCCGCGCCATTCAAACAACCGTCGCTCCAAAGGTTACCGCCAAAACATACGAATTAGAATTGACGCACTGCCGCTCTTGTCGAGCCCTAACTTAGCGACCACGCCGGCGAGTCGGTCGAGGAGCGGGAGATAAGCTCGTGGAGAGGGACCAGAATGTGCAAAGCCACGCGCCATGAAGAGGGTGCCGGTCCGCCAAAGGGGAGCCGATCGGACTACTCAGAGTCTTCGTAGACGACGGAAGACGTGACGCAGACGCACCAGCCGACGTGACGTAGGAGCTCCTAGCCATCGCAGGCTGAAGACAGCGGCGGATGGCGTAGCGTAGCGAGGCCGTCGATCCGAGCGCGCGGGATCGATACGCCGGCCCTCGATACCGATCGGCGCGGCGGCATCGAGAGATCGACTAGGTAAGGCGGCAACGTAACGCTGGGTCGAAATCGCGGGCGGATCGGAAGCGCTTCACTTTGTGAGCGACCGTAAGAGCGAGCAAGCAGATTTCGAGTGCGAGCGAGCGACGACTGCAACCAGAGCGTTTTACGAGTTTCGAGAGTTTTCGGTAAACCCAGCGAATCTGCCTGCCTGTGTAATAATATGTGGGTCTCGGTGTCGGCCGTTTACGCTCCTGAGAGGCATCCCTAGTGAGGGTGACCACCGGTCACTGAGGCGGTTAATTCCTTGGCGCGACCCTTCTGGTAGACGCAAAGTCCCCGGTTTCCCCGAGTAGATTGTTCGGCGTATATATGCCAGGAGCAGCACGGCCAGCATCGGCGTAGATTTTGTGAGTATCGCGAGCGACTGGTGTCGGGACTTTTTCCGGTTTCGAGGTCTTTCCACCGGCCATCTGTAGCGTGTGGCGATCGGCGAAATTCAAACGGTTCCTGTTTGAATCGGATTCCTCTATCCGCACCTGGCGCGTTCTAAAGCGAACGGTAACGAGCACACGGCGAGTGCGACTCGGCCGGAAACGATTTAGATTGTAGACGGCTATGGGAAAGCCAATGGTCCGAACGGTCGGCGTTCGGACGCGAGCGTAGGTCGATTTTCGGATTTACGGCCGATCCCGGCCAAATAAACAGCTTGTCGGCACCCATCCGCGTGGGTTAATTCAACCACCTTCTCCCCGTTAGCACTCCACCCCTCTACCGGGATTCTAGCTAGCCAGGTGAACCGCAACGAGTGTCGCCGAGGTCTGAGAGGGCAGCTGGAAGGATCATCAGCTGGACCGGGGGAACTCGAAGAAATTCGGCTCTGCGAAGGGCCTGGCGCCCAACGGCTCTCCCACCTTTCCTCCCCTTTCAGGCCACCCCGAGGACCTTCGACGAGGTTGAGGCGTCTCCACCGGCGCCGCGGATACGCTTACAATATATTATATTATACTACCTCATAGATATATTACGCATAATGTATCCTCATAACGTATATTAGTCATAATGGCTCTCTACGAATATTGTAAACACTGCACCATATCCGAAAACGCCAGCGCCCTTTTCTCCCTTGGGGGGGATTGTTGCACCAAATCCTTGAAAGGATGATGCAGTGTACAAAAGAAATCAGATGCTATTATAACAATAAGCGAACGCATAGTGACTAAATCACGTTTAGCGACGAGGCATTGAGTCATTTAGCCTGATCAGCACCACAAAACCACTGCTCCAAGTCCCAATCGAGGACTCGCTATTTAGATTTCGATCAGAACGCACCAGAGCGCACCAGCGAGTTATTCGGGACCTCTTGTCAAACCTTTGGTTATACTTTATGAATGAAATCTATGTTTTACGTGTAAGCACTACGAGCCTGACTTCCTCGGATCCCGCTACCTGTTCTGTGCAGCCATCATGCAGGGCACGTGTAAGCGGCTTTCCCGGTGCACGTCCGCGCTGGCTCCGGGTGGAGGCGCTCCAACTTCGCCAAGGTCCTAGGGATCATCTGAAAGGGTGGAGAAAATGGAGGGCCGCGTGGGCGCCAGGCCCTTCCCAGGGCCGAATTTCTATGGGGCTCTCCTGTCCGGCTGGTGGCTCTCCTGGTGATCCTCGGTGTCCTTGGCGGCACTCACTGCTGTCCACCTAGCTAGCTAGTGGAAAACGGTAGAGGGGCGGAGTGATTACGGAGAGAGAAATGAAGCTGAAGAACCCACGCGGATGGGTGGCGAAGATATTTATTCGGCCGGAAACGGCCGGAACCCAAAGTCCAACGCTCGCGTTTTCCGCAGCCGTTTAAATAACAAGTTAAATAACCCGGCCTAGTCGCGCTCGCAGATGGTGAGTCGAACACACCAGTGATCGGGTGGACGATCGGTTCAAACGTCGCCGATTGAATCTAAACGGTCGCGTAAAGTCCAACCGTCGTGCAATTCTCGAAACTACGGCGATGACGGTCGTGTCGCTCCTGCCTTTCGTACGCCTCACAGTCTAATATGCGCAGATCCGGGGACTTTGCGGCGACAAGAAGGGTCGCGCCAAGGATTGACCGCTCAAGTGACCGGTGGTCACTCGCGCTAGGGATGCCTCTCAGGAGCGTAAACGGCCGACACCGAGACCAACAGATACGTAGGCAGGCAGGTAGATTCGCTGGGCTTACCGGAGAATCTGCTAGAAACTGATTCTAAGTTCGCTCGCTCTCGTCGCAGTCGCACTCGCTCGAAACTCGCTCGTACTATTCGACGGTCGCTCACAAAGTGACGGACTTCTAGGCCTACCTCAATTTGGACCCAGCGTTACGTTGCCGCTTTACCTGTTCGATCTCTCGGTGCCGGCGTGTCGATCGGTATTATATCGGTACTTGTTAACTATTTTGTCGAACGCTGCGTTAACAAGTTCGAACTCTGTTTCGACCCCTAACTTTCGAGCTTCTAAGTCTGCCTAAAAGTTTTCCTTCGACGAGATGTAGGATGCGAAAATATATAACCTGCGTTCCTCACACCAATTCCAAATAACCTTTGATAGGGTATTCAATTTTCTAAATCTAATACCTCCTATTCGGTTAACGTAAGAAATTGCTGTTGTATTATCTATTCCTTGAAGGATGTTGCAATCCCCGATGTCTTTAGCAAAACATTTAAGACCGATGAACGCTGATAAGAGTTCTAGGTAGTTAATGTGCTGCTCTCTCTCTGCCTCCTTCCAGAGTCCGTGTGCCCTCTCTTTTCCGCAAGAAATTCCCCAACCCGTAAGTGACGCGTCGGAGAAAATCACCAGCTTATATGATCTAGGGACAATGTTAGCAACTCGAGAGGAAATACTATGCTCCCATCATAAAAAATCCTCCTGTAACTCATGATTCAAGTGCACAAATGCATCGTAATTATCGTTACTGACTTTTAGCGGTAGATATCTTTCCCTTTCAAAATTCTTCATATGCGCCCAACTGTATTGCATAGCCGGGCAGCAAGCCACTAGTGAGTCTATAAATTGCGCGAAATCTCTAATCTTACATTCTTTCTGATTTTTGTATTTAATAATCAAATTCCGAATCTTAACTCTCTTCTTTTGCGGCAATTCTAACGTCAAGCTTCGAGAGTTAAAAATGAACCCTAAAGATTCACAAATTTGGGTTGGGGACTTAATGGTCTTTTTTTCATTGATTTAAAATCCTAACACCTGCATCAGTTGAATTGAAGTATTAATATTGTTCGAACATTCAGCCAAAAAGCAGTTTCCAAAAAGCAAAAAATCATCTGATAATTGACTGAGTTAATTTAACTGGCAGGAACTTTAAATTCCTTAAAAAGCCTACCACTGGCTTCATAATCTTAGTAAAGACATACGGGACAGTATTCAACCTGAAAGGTAAGCAGTTAAACTCAAAAAGTTTATTGTCAAAGGAAAATCTTGAGAATCTTTAAGGTCTAGTTTTCCCATAAAGCAGTTACGATTTATCAACTTACAAGTTATTTTGTAATCCTCTAGCTTGAAATGGTCCGTTTTTATGAACTTATTTAATTCTTTCAGATTAAGAATTAGTCTAGTTGATGCGTCCAGTTTAGAGAGGTGAAATATTCCTGACAAAAATTGGTTCGCTACCAGATAACATCTCTTAATGACTACCTTTAATAACAATGTCTCAATGTGACTAGAGATTATACTAAGTTCTTTGGGCGACCAAGCAGATTCCGTATGTTCCCTTTGCTGAACAACGGCTTCAGAAAATGGGATTTCATACCTCTTGATCCAGCTCAAAATTCTGGGGTCAGATGTTATCTTTTTCCAATTATTTAAGAAAAACCTCAACCTGCCGGCTGATTTACCTACTTCACCTGGGCATAAGCCTTCCTTTGATGGGTCGAAGTTTGAATTTGAGAATTGTTCCGACTCCCTGCGCCCTGGCAATTCGGCTTCCTCCTAAACTGACGTTTCTGGTTCTGAGGGTATGGTCTGCTCTTGTACCCGCCCATCGCGGTTGTTTTGAATTGACTGCGATGCTGCGGGGCTTTGAAGTTCTTTGGTCTTGTTGACTTGTTCGATTTTTCCTTACGTCTTTGCTCGACTTCTTTATTGTATTTGCTGCTTTTAGCCGGTCTCCTAATTTATGGCTAAACAACCATTCACCTGTCAAAGACGATTCCAAAATGTCTTTCTGGTTGGCATTAATACATGCCAGAATCAGGCTCCTTCGGATTAGTGATTCATCTCTTTGAAGGTCTGCCAAGAGTCTGGCTGCTTCACTCAATTTCTTGATTAGTGCCATTTGAGTTAAAGAGAGTACCACCGTTTTCCCTGATCAGCGGGTCGTGCAAACTGACCAGGGAGACGAGGAAATCGACGCCGCGCTTCCCCTCCGCAACTCAGGCCCTCCGGGCGCTTCACTGGGCGCCAGGCCCCGAAAACCGAGACCAATATTTATAATATTTAGCAGCCCGGAGGAGATGGTCAACCTGAGAGGGAGAGCAAGTGCGGCGGACCACGCGGATGCTAGCCCGGCCGGCTAGTTGTACGGGAGAGGGGCGGGGAACAAGGGAGGCCGGGGACAACACACTATGCAACACAGATAGCCAAAAGAGACACGACTTCTCTTGTTAACAAACGCCCTGTTTATTTATGTCGGGCGAGCCGACGGTGCTACAATCTAATTAACCTACAACAAACCGGACTATCGCGCTCCCGGTCCTAGGCCACGAAGGCCCCTATACAATCTAACCCCGCGGTAGCGGGTGGTCAAGAATGCGGCCGAGAAGCGGCCGGAAATGTGAAGAATGGCGAGTTGTAACGGCCGAAGAAAGCGGGATCCGCGATGCCGCACAAGCGGAAAATCTACCGAGCGGTCCCGGCAACAAGTGGCAAGATGGCCACCACTTGTTTGGCGAACGCGATTCTTAAAGGCTACCGCGTGACTCAGTGCGACTTGCGAAGTCGCCCCAAGGAAGGCAGGACAGTTACAGGCTTATTTGACTCTAACAATAACTACAACAATTGCGAGGAACCCGATTACCGGGCTCGGAACTTTTACGCAAAGATTCTACTAATAGGGCACGAAGGTGTGAGGCTTACCGCGGTTATTCTCCGGTCTCTTATACCGGTATTCCTCCTTCTGGCCTGCGCTTTTAAGGGCCTAAGTCCAGGCGTCTGGAACTCTCAGAGATAATCTCGCTCTTTTGCCCTTTCGTCGATTCCTCTCGGTGTTTCTCTCTCTCTCTCTCGTCACTTCACTAACAATCAGAAAATGCTCGGATAACAGTGGTCGCTTGGACGGTCGCAATCTGAGTGACGAGAGAGAGTCCTTATTTCGCTACGTAGCCTCACACCCTCAGCGCCACTACCCCTCGAATCCTCCCGTGGCTCCATCCATTAGGCGGTGTCGCAATCGACCCCGCGCGTTAGGATCGACTTCGACCTCTTCTATCGACCGCTTGAGACCGCTGTCCTTTCGGTCGACATCAGGAGTGACGGGCTCCCAACTCCTCGCTCCGACGTGCTTGGGTTGGCCGTCCGTCTTCCAGGGCAGCTCCGGCGTCCCGTATGCTGGCCCCAGCTCGCTCGGCCTGGGAGGATTGACCATCCTCGGAGCCGAACTTATCTCCGCACCTAATAGACAGCCGTTCCACTAGGCGGCTCAGTCCGTCGCGCTCACCTAGGTGCCTCTCGGCGTTCCAAATTCGCATTAGTGCCTGTCTTATTTGCCTGTGCCTGCCTTGGAGCAACGATGGTGATGAGGCCCGTACGCTCGGGCGAGTGAGAGAGAGAGAGAGAGAGAGTGGCCACGCGGGCGTTCCCCTGGCCTCCCTTGCGGGGGTGAGGAGTATTCTTGTGGCGAGGCTAGCTTGCCCCGTCACAAGAGCTTTCTTTGCTCGCTGTCCGATTTGCCTGCACTGATGCTGTCAGCAATGGCACTATACATCAGTGCTAAGCAGGCTGTTACTTTCTTTTGTATTTGGACAATGCGCTCATTCCTTTTAGCAGCTGTCTCATTTAAAATAACCCTAATCTCATCATTTACCTTGGGAAGATCTATTCGGATGCAGTTTTTAGGGAGTACGGGCTCCTTTATTAGTCTTTCTCCTTCTTCCTTAGGCAGTCCTTCCTTTAGGATATTCTCCAAACGTAGCGCGATACTCCTAGGAATAGGAGGCCCCAAAATTCTTTCTGCACCTACTCGATTGCCAATGGCTTCCAAAATATCCTCATCCAACTCCTTAATTATATTATTTTCCGAATCGTCAGGCGTAGCCGCCTGTTGTTTAACTGAGGAGGTAGGATTTTCCGGCTGGTTGACTATCGGATTTTCCGAAGCCGGTATATGAACATCTGCCACTGTCGTTAATAATTCTTCTTGGGGCTCTTGTGTCTGGATATTCATATCCGTACAAAAACATTAAAATGTAAAAAATGCGCCAAGTAGTTTGAGTTCCCGACAAAATTGAAATATAACAAAAAAGATAATAAATATACGAGAAAGCCAAGTCTTCATTTAAAGAAACATCGATTTAACTCCTATTAGCATCGAACACTGAATTAACAATAAATTGTCACTTAATAATAAAAAAAACTTGGCGTGTGCACGCTTCATTTGAGGCACTTGCTCTGGTAATATTGCTAAAAGAACTTTTAAGGAAATTAAATTTTAGTAAAGTTAGCGTTTAGTAAGTCAGTTTTCCTTTATCTTTTTAAGTCGCAATGAAGTGAGCACACGCCAAGTTTTTTTTATTATTAAGTGACAATTTATTGTTAATTCAGTGTTCGATGCTAATAGGAGTTAAATCGATGTTTCTTTAAATGAAGACTTGGCTTTCTCGTATGATATTTATTATCTTTTTTGTTATATTTCAATTTTGTCGGGAACTCAAACTACTTGGCGCATTTTTTACATTTTAATGTTTTTGTACGGATTTCATGTCTTTTTGTTAGTTAATGTCTTTGTACGGATTACAGATTATAGATCGGTAACGTAAACGCGACATTTGGCCGTGGTGCCAACTGGTGTGAAAAAAGTGAAAGTCACAATTTAGGAATTGCTGAATGACATGAACCGTAATCCGACTCGCCTTTTTGACGAGTAAAATAAGCAGCAGAATTCATATCTCCTGAATTACTGAACCGATTCGCTTGATTCTTGGCCCATTCGATTCAGAAAAATCGGAAAAAAAATACAAAATTGAGAAATAAATTCTTGGAGCTAGAACTTTTTCATAAATCGAGGTGAAAGTTTTATAGCAGACGACAACCGCTACACTTCGGGATAAGTATCCTCGGTTGTCTCGCGCTGTCATATATATGTATATTACTACTACTTGGCGCGAGACTCTACCGAGTCTCCTGATTTGACACCGTTTGTTCCTGGTCATAGGTTTCGATCTTATTTGTAGCAAAGTCCTCCCTTTTTTTTTTACGTGGAGAAATCCTCATGGACACCCCGCCGCCCTGGTGGGAGCGACGGGGTAGTGCCGGACTCTTATCGGCTAAAACCCCACGGTGTACATCCTCCGCGCTTAGTGGGGCAGCACCGGGAACTCTTGTCGAACACAACCGGTGCCGCCCCGCGCCCGCCCCTAACCGGGGCTCTTCTCGTGGTGGGGGAAAAGGCTATCCCAGCTCTCGCTTACGCGAGAGGGGGAGGCGTCCCCCATCTCATGCGGGGAGACACGGCTCGACCAACTCCTTCGCCGTCAGCGAAGGAGGAGCGAAACCGTGCCCCCCGCTCTTCTAAAACCTTGTGACCGCCCAGCTGCTACCTGTCGTCCCGGTGCTTCTATCAACTGGGTGTTAGTCCCAGGAACCGTGATCTCTCTAGTCGTAGTCAAGTCTCGCGGTCAATTGCAAATCCGACCCGATCGCCACTTGGTTTGTACTGTAAGCGCGTTCCCCGAATCCGTCCGCGCTGGCTCCGGGTGGAGGCGCTCCAACTTCGCCAAGGTCCTCGGGCTCCTGAAAGGATGGAAAATGCGCAGAGCCGCGTGGGCGCCAGGCCCTAAGAAGGGCCGAATTTCTAGTCGGCTCTGCTCTCCGGCTGGTAGCCCTCCGGGTGGCCCGTGGTATCCTTGGCGGCACTCGCTGCTGTCCTAGCTAGCTCGGGGAAACGGTAGAGTGGCGGAGTGATGACGTAGTGAGAAAGGAAGCTAAAGAACCGCCCGGATGGGTGGCGAAGATGTTTATTCGGCCGGAAACGGCCGAAACCCAAAGCCCTAACGCTCGCGTCCGAACGCAGTTCGTTCGAACTCTCGGCTTTTCCTTAGCCGCTTGCAATACAAATACAGTTAACAATAATGATAACCCGGCCTATACGCGCTCACCGTGCGCTCTTCGACAGTGATTAGAACACCCCAGTGGTTCGGAGGAAGCGCGGTTCAAACGTCGCCGTTTGAACCGTTCTGGTCGCGGATCGCTCGCGGAGGCCGATTGTATGGCCTCGAATTCCGGAAAGTCCAATCAACGTACAATCCCCAACTACGGCGATGACGGCCGTGTCGCTCCTAGCTTTCGTGCGCCTCACAATCTAAGGTGTAGAACCGGGGACTTTGCTACGACCAGAAGGGTCGCGCCAAGAGTTGACCGCTCAAGTGACCGGTAGTCACTTGCGCTAGGGATGCCTCTCAGGAGCGTATACGGCCGACACCAAGACCAACAGATATTTAGGCAGGCAGGCAAATTCGCTGGGCTTACTTGAAAAGTTGCTTGGAAGGAAACTACTGCTCTTGTCGCACACTCGCTAGATGATTCGCTCGTTACAACGGTCGCAGACAAAGTGACCGGTTTCCGGTCCTACCGGAATTTCGACCCAGCGTTACGTTGCCGCTTTACCTGTTCGATCTCTCGGTGCCGGCGTGTCGATCGGTATCGATCACTATCGAGGGCTGACGTATCGATCCTGCGCGCTGGGAGCGATCGTCTCGAACGCTTCGCTAGCCGCCGCTGTCTTCAGTCGGCGACGCTAGGAGCTCCTACGTCACGACGGCTGCTGGCTGACGTCACGGCTACCGTCGTCTTTGTAGGCTCCGAGCGGCTCAATCGGCTCTCCTGGCGGACCGACACCCTCTTCATGGCTCGTGGCCTTAGCCATTCCGGTCACTCGTCCACGAGCTTGTCTCCCGCTCCTCAATCGACTCGGTGTAGTTGTCGCTAAATAGGGGCTCGACAGAAGAGGCATTCCTTAAATAATGTGTGCGCATAACCTAGGCGGTAACCCTTGGAGCGACGGTTGTTCGTATTGTGCGGCGAGTGCGCGGCGAGAGCGCTTCAGAGTGGGCGACTTGTGACAGGCAATTCTGCCCCGTCACAGTACGTCCAAGAACGAGGGGAAGCCCCCAAATAATATCTGGTTTTTACTTAGTACGAGTGTGCTGACAGCACGCCGGGATAATGCGACACAGCTTTAATTTAACTTTTATTTTATTTGGTCCGTGTCCGTCAGCAATAGATCAGAGAATCCTCTCACTGATCTATTCTTTTTCAATCGGATACGTTAAACCGTAGGTGGAAAAGGGATATTTGATGTTGACACTTGTTCACTGGTATAAACGATCGTATATTGAAAGTAACATTGATTCGCCTTGGTATGCTACCAGTAAGTACAACAGTTGGTAAACTGGCGATGGTTTACCAACTTTAACAAGATTTTTATTACGCGACCACCGCGGAGCTGGTTGAAGTATCGTAAATTCGTAATTCGCTGTACGTGGAGCTGGAGGAAATCTTCCAGCTTAACATTCACTACTTGCAATATCACTTGTTCACAAGACGGGATAGCTCAGTACTTCGAACCCAACTAATTTTCCTAGGGCAAATGCGGCCCTATTTATACTGATTCTCTCCCCTCCTCTAATCTGTTAACTTTGTTAATACTGAACGTTAAGAACTCGGACTTTATAGTTTCTGTTTTGGACAACGGCGAAACTTGTCAAATTGTTCAGGCGTGGAAGTGAAGGAGATGGTGTAGGCACTCAAGTTTTAGCACAAATAAACCACACTTTTTAACTAAGATTTAAGTCTATTCAGTCAACGTGGTTAGTTGGATTACACAAGTCGAGTAACGATTCTCGGTAAAGCGCGAGACAAATTACAAGCAAAGCAGCGAATTCACAAAGTGAAGCAAAGCGCACAGAAAGAAGTTCAAAATGCAAAGCACAAGCGGTTCAGACGAGCAATCTCGATAAGTAACGCAGCGCGCACTGTTAGGCGATTCCAAGCGGAAGAGCACGAGAGCAGGGGCGCAGGTGTATTTATAGGTTGCTCAATTCCAGTACTTTCTGGTTAAATTCAAGGCAAGCGTACGATTTTGAAAGAGCGGGTGCAATCGCAAGGTGGCTTTGTACAGAAAAATATTGCGAGTTAGCTCTGTTGGTCTAGTGCTCGCATGGTAATGAGAATGCTCATTACCGCCGACGCGCTTGTTTCAATTTCGAACAGTTTCGGTATGCTATTTTTTATCTTACAACGTAACAATTCGTGATTCTTAACGCTTTCGTTTTACAAAGTTATTTAACAATCACGAATTGTCCATAAACTTGAGTTCGTTAAGATTGCTAAATACTTCTGATTATTGCTCTTACTTGTATTACATCCGCGAATGTTGATGAGTGCGCTTATCGTTCGACGATTTTCAATTTGAACAATAATTTGTTTATAATCTGTGAATTGCTCAACGTTAAGAAATTTGAACCTGCGCAAATGCAAGAACATCACTCGTTACGAACGATAGTAAGTATGAATTTTCTTAACGTTAAGTTTGTTTATAAAAATTGAATAAAATAAGTTTACCTTTTACGTTAAGAAAAACCGAAACGCTTATTCTGTAGCGCATACTGTAATTGCTAAATATACTAATTGTCAACCCTTAACGCACTCTCTAAGTTATTTTACACTACACGTCCCGCTCCACCTCGGGGTCGTTTATGCGGGCGACAGAGCCACCACTCTACTACTCGGAGTGTGCCACTATCGCAATCCCAGCCCCGACTCCGGGAGGCACAGCCACCCCCCCGTACGGCGGGAAGAGGGTGCCTATGACCTCGTTCAGGAAACCGGGGTCGAGGGTCTCCGTTAGCGGGGGCACCCGTGGTCGTAGCTAATGCATGACCATGCGATACGGGCGCCCCACAGTGGTCCGAAATGCGTTTCTAACCGGAAATAAGTCATAAAAATCAGGGTCTGAAAAATCGATTATTTCTCACGAAATAGTATTCGGAAATAGGTGTCTCATCGAAATATAAACCGTTTTCAATCATTCAGATTAATTATAATAATAAAAAAAAAATTAATTTATGTGGAAGATAATTGACAATGAATTGAGACTCAGCAATGTCGTACATAGCCTATATTAATGTATTCTACATGTATTTTGAAACAAGATGGTGCGTGCTATAATTTATTTCGAATACAAAAAAAATCGCAGACAATGACAATCCTCAACTTTATTGGCCTATAAAAAAAAGTTGAACAACGTTGCAAGTTTTGACCTATTGAAATAGGTAAAGTATGCCTTCCTTGATAACATATTAAACGCAGAGAACCGGAAACAACCGGCTCTGGAAGTTATAGTAATTTCAGTATTCTTAGACTTCTAACAAATCCGTAAAAACGATGATGATGAGTTCTGGGAATAATAGTTATTGTTACACGTTTCGGCTCAACTCGGCGAACCGGGTTGAAGGCTCGTGCAACGCAAGATCGTTATGCTTCCCTTGTCGGGTCGCATACGTCAAGGTAGAGGGATCGGTCACTTAAGAGTTGGAACTCAATTCGGATACTGGTGATCCAGGAGAATTTATTGAAGTACAGAAATGGTCACTTACAAGGTATACTAGCCGCTCTGGGCCTAGTATCGTGGTGACGGCAAAGAGTTAGTCTCGGCGCGGTCGCGGACAGTGGTGAGACTGTCAGGGTGGCTCACAATTTGTGGAGACGCGGCGGAGTGCCCTCGGGCATATGACTCCTCGGTGTACTCCCCGATCGATTCCTGATCGGTGTTTTTATACCGTTCTTCCAAGGAGGTGCTTACCGTGCATTACCGGTATTGCCTGCTAGAGTTTCGGCAATTTGTTCTGATTCTTGGTTTTCAAGTCATCAGTATTTGGAAATGAGGCCATAGTCTAGTCAGCACTCGGAGCAATACTCGGAGTTAGTTGGGCATATGCCGGGTTACAACATTATAAAAGATATTTAAGTTTTATATTGTTGTACTCATTTATCTTAGCAAAAATAAAAAGCCTTTGTTATTAAGGACAAATATTTTATCTATTTCAGTACGTTAAGATTTGCCTCGCACATCTTCTTGTGAGTGTATAAATATTTATCGATTCGAACTAGTCGTTTTTACGTATTAATTGACGAGCTAAGAATACTGAAATTACTACAGAGTGGAACTCTTCATGTGTCAGCGGTTCAAGGGGGTTAATCTGCACGTTAAGGGGTTACATACAACAAGAAAGTGTAAAAAAATTGATTTTTTCGGAATGGGATTTTCAGAAAGCTTAAAGTCTAAAGAATATGCTCTGAAAATATCAGTCCGATATCTCAAATATTAATGATGCTACATCAATTTAAACAAAATGTGTGAGTGCCCGCATGTTGCTATCGCGTCAGCAGATCGCGGGGAGCGCGTTGCGTTTCCCCGCGGACTGCACTTCTCAGATATCTATTCCGTACTGTAATTGGTGAAAGGGCAGAGGGAGGTGGCGGGCGGAGCCAATGGGGGTGGGTTGCACAGCCACGGAATGTCTAAGTACACGATTATTCCATTGTACGTAACAACGTTCCATTGAACGTAACCTTAGTGGCAGAATTAAAATAAAAGTATACTGTGAATTTCTGATTATGGATTATTATAAATCCAAAGTTAGTCGATCCGATAGAGAGAAAACAGCTTGTGTAAAGAGTCGCCCACGAAAAAGAAAGCGACCCTTGAACCAATATGAAAGGCAGAATAAAGAAGATGAAGAGACAATAAGTGCTTCTGCGCAAAAACTAAGGCGCTTATCTTTGGACAAACCATCGGTACATGAATCTATCGGTTATGTGATATTGAACTTTATCACTGTGTTTTCTGCACTTAGTGAATACGTACAGTGCAAGCAGTGTGGGAAAAAAGTCAAGTTCAATCGAACAAATGTGCGAGGTCTTGGGTTCAATATAAACATTACATGTGATACGTGTCCTATTGTGAGTATTCCCTGTTGTCCATCACAGAATAATGTATACGAAATAAATCGCCGCATTATACTGGCAATGCGTCTGCTGGGTATAGGCTTAGCAGGCATACAGAAATTCTGCGGCATAATGGATTTGCCACGACCTGTCGCGCAATCAACTTACACCATAATCGTCAAAGGTTTGGAAGTTGCGTCCAAAGGAATTAGTAAATTGACAATGCGCCGAGCCGTGGCAGAAGAAAAGAATATGACGATTCAAAAAACTGAATGTGAAGAACTAGCAGGGCTCACTGTATCGGGTGACGGAACCTGGCGAAAACGCGGTTTCAAATCGTTGTACGGTGTCTCCTCTATAATCGGGCATTACACTGGCAAAATATTGGATGTCATCGTAAAATCATCATACTGCAAAGGTTGCGAATTTTGGCAGTCGAAAAAAGAAACCACGGAATACGCGGAATGGGCCAAAAATCACAAAAGTGTATGTTCCGCAAACCATCAGGGGTCGGCAGGGAAAATGGAAGTAGATGCCATCCGCGAAATTTTCATGCGATCCGAAGAACTCCATGGAGTACGCTACATAAATTACATTGGAGATGGCGACTGCAAAACATATAAAAGCATTGTGGATGCTGCTCCATATGGACCGGAAATAGCAGTTTGCAAAAAAGAATGCGTGGGTCACGTACAAAAGCGCATGGGCACACTTCTTCGGGGATGCAAGAAAATCAAAGGGCTTGGCGGAAGAGGAAAATTGACGGCCAAGCTCATCGACGAATTATCCGTCTACTACGGCCTTGCCATTCGACGAAATGCCAACTCCTTGGAACAAATGAGGAATGCCGTATGGGCCACATTTTATCATAAATGTTCAACGAATGAAGAGCCTCAGCATAATCTCTGCCCAGAAGGACTGGAGACTTGGTGCTCGTGGCAACGTGCAAAGGCGGATGGATCGTTGGAGCAATTCACCCACAAGCAACCACTCCACAAAACGGTGGCAAATGCGATTCGGCCAATTTATGAGAAGCTGTCGGATAAAAATTTATTAGAGCGATGTGTTGGTGGCTTCACTCAGAATGCCAATGAAAGTTTTAACAACAATGTATGGAAAATTGCTCCAAAAACAATGTCCAGTGGAGCAGTAATTGTTAACATTGCTACGCATATTGCCGTTTGCATATTTAATGATGGCGCATCAGCATATATGTAGATAATGGAGGAGGCAGATATCAAGGTTGGCAATAATTGTGCTATGTATTGCGAAAAAGATGACACCAATCGCATCAACTTGGCGGAGATTCGAGCACAAGCTGCAACGCGGGAAGGAAGAATTGCACGCCGGCAACAGCAATTAGCTTCCCATGAGGCTCAACTCGCTGCTGAAGGTACTTTATATGGCCCCGGAATAGCTGATTAAAGGTACAGGCATAAATCTGCTTAGCTCGGAAAAAATCATATCCGAAACTTCAAACGCGTTTTTCTCGAAATTCAATTTTTGAAATCGGTGTACCCGATATCTCGAAGACTGATCGATGGAATGGCTTGAAATTTATATCAGTTCTTCTCCAAACCAGAATCCCGTCTTTGACGATCGTATTTTTTTAAATTTCACTCGCAATTATTTATATTTGCAAAAAGAAGAGCAAAATATATCAAGACAACTGTCAAAGACAAGACTTAAACTGTTAAATAACCGCCATTTTGAAAAAACAAAAATATTTGAGATCGTCAAGTAGGAATAACTGTTATGAATTTTGAAACGCCATAGGTGCTTTTTGTTTCAGATACACCGTTTCATAGGGATACGGTTCACCATAAATAATTTTTTTAAAACCGTCCACAGTATCTACACGGATATCTCTTATGTTAATAAATATTTTTTAATGAAAGTTTACGATGAAGTAATAAATGAATGATCCTTTACATGGCCACAAATTTGCTTTTGATATTGCATGTAGTTCAAATGGGAAAAAATCGCGAATTTTCTTCTAATTTTCCAGCTTCTGGCTGTATGTAACCCCTTAAGGGGATAAGAAACTTCTAATACAACTTTGAATTTTGGGGTCCCGTTTGTTAGTTATAGCATGTTAAACAATCAGTAGAAAAGGCGCCGTCAGGCGAGTTGGAGGCACTTTTTGACCGGCCGAATAGGCATGGCAAAGAAGGTCACCGTGACCTACACTTCAAATCGGGAGGACATCGGATCCGAACAGATCAGCGTCGATAAGACGAAATTCCTAGCGCGAGATGTCAGTAGTTAGGAAATGACGAGCTCCGAATCGAGAGCGAAAGACAGTTGAATGCAACGGCATGTCTGGCCGAGGCGGCGATATGTGGGTGGTGATTCCGACGATCTCCTCGTAACGTAATCGCCATGTAAGAGCAGAGAAGTCCTGCTACGTAGCACTCAATGAAAGAGATGGTTTCTTTTGAAATTTCAAGTTCAAGTCAAAAAAAGGTCGACGGGAATCACCACCCACATATCGCCGCCTCGGCCAGACGTGCAATCGCGTTCGCGAACTCCGTCTTATCGACGCTGATCTGTTCGAATCCGATGTCCTCCCGATTTTAAGTGCGGGTCACGGTGACCTTCTTTGCCATGCCTATCCGGCCGATCAAAAAGTGCCTCCAACTCGCCTGACGGCGCCTTTTCTACTGATTGTTTAACATGCTACAACTAACAAACGGGACCCCAAAATTCAAAGTTGTATTAGAAGTTTCTTATCCCCTTAACATGCAGATTAACCCCCTTGAACCGTTGACACATGAAGAGTTCCAGCCTGTATAACTTCCAGAGCCGGTTGTTTCCGGTTCTCTGCGTTTAATATGTTATCAAGGAAGGCATACTTTACCTATTTCAATAGGTTAAAACTTGCAAGCTTGTTCAACTTTTTTTCTAAGCCAATAATATTTAGCAATTCGAACTGGTCGCTTTTACGTACTAGTTGACGAACTAAGAATACTGAAATTACTATAACTTTCACAGCCAGTTGTTACCGGTTCTCTGTGTTTAATATGTTATCAAGGAAGGTATACTTTACCTATTTCATTCGGTCAAAACTGACAACTTTGTGCAACTTTTTTTTTTTATAGGCCAATAAAGTTGAGAATTGTCATTTTCTGCGATTTTTGTTTTGTATTCGAAATAAATTATAGCACGCATCATCTTGTTTCAAAATACATGTAGAATACATTAATATAGGCTATGGAGGACATTGCTGAGTCTCAATTCATTGTCAATTAGCTTCCACATAAATTAATTAATTTATTTTGTTTATTATTATCATTAATCTGAAAGATTGAAAACGGTTTATAATTCGATGAGACACCTATTTCCGAGTTCTATTTCGTGAGAAATAATCGATTTTTCAGACTCTGATTTTTATGATTTATTTCCGGCTAGAAACGCATTTCGGACCACTGTGCGCCCCCACGGATCCACGTCGATGGTGGCGACGAGCTCAGCCCAGGCTCTGCTCTTGGCTCACCAGGGCTGTTGGGGCTATCCGTCCGCATCTCCAGCGCTGGGCGGATAGGGGTTTTGGGGGTGTCACGTACCGCCTGTGCCAGGTGCTCACCGGGCATGGTTGCTTCGGTGCGTACCTGGCCAGGATTGGCAGGGAGGCCACGACCCGCTGCCACCATTGTGCGGCCGACCGGGACGATGCGCAGCACACGCTGGAATTCTGTCCAGCGTGGGCGGACGAGCGCGCCGTCCTGGTCGACGAGATAGGGAGTGACGATCTCGCGCCGTCGAGCATCGTGGGTCGGATGCTCGACGGCGCGGATCGTTGGGATGCGGTCGTCTCCTTCTGCGAGCACGTAATGCTCGCGAAGGAGACGGCCGAGAGGGCTCGGGAGCGGCAACGCCATCCCGAGCGGCGTGGGCCCCCCGGGCGGAGGGGCAGGGGGAGGAGAAGGAGGCCCGACCTCCAGGCGCCACCGTGATGGTGTCGCCACCTCCTCTTCCCTCCCCTCCTTCCGGAACATCTACGGGGGACGGCCGCGGGAGAGAGCCACGGCTCTCCCGCGGCACAAAAACGTCCGCGCGATCGGCGGGGGGCTCAGCTGGGGGGCTGAGTCCCTCCTTTGCACTCCGGCCGCGTGAAGGGGTGATGGGCGTGTGGCCCGCCCATCGCCCAAACAACAACAGTGTATCGAACGGGGGGAGGGCATTTCCTCCCCCCCGGGCATGTGGCACTACCAGTGCCAAGACAGGGGCGGGTCCTGGTAGCATCCTCTGGTCTCCCCAGGGCCCGCCCCGTCATGTCTTCGAGGTCACCGCAGTGTTTTTAGTGGGTGCAAGCCCCACATAACCCCGCCTCTCCCCCCAGAGAGACGGGGTATCCGTTCAGGGATTTTCACTGCGTCAAAAAAAAAAAAAAAAAAAAGGCTCTGCTCTTGGCTGCCCTGATGGCGGCCTGCAGGAGACGCTTCCTAGCGGAGAAACTCTCCCACAGAACCGCTTCCTCAGCGAGGGACCTGTGAGCCCTGCACCTTGCTCTGGTGTACCGGCGTCGGGCGCGGATGGTATTGCGCCGGAGATCTGCGATCTCTTCCGACCACCAATACACCTGGCTCCGGGGGACGGATTTCGTAACGCGGGCCATGGCGACGTCGCAAACAGTCGCCATATCGGCCTGTAAATTCTCCACCTCGTCCCCGGGATCGACGCAGGGCTGCCTCGCTGGTCAATTGATGACCAGGGCAGCCGCAACCAGCAGGTCTTCGTCCAGGGTTCGGGACCTCCATCCTGACGGCAGTGTCCTGGGCCCGCCATGGCGACGGTCCCGGGCGGCCGAGGAGGGTCATTGTCACATATAAGTGATCGGAGAATGACTCCAGACCCTCCTCCACACGCCAGCCTTCGACCCAGCGCACGGTCGAAGGGGAAGCCCATGTCAAGTCGACGATGGACACCCTGGTTTCACGTTTCTACTAAAATTTCGTTTGTCCGGCGATATCTCCGAGATGGATGGACCGAAATTGATGAAACCAGGCCTATCGTATAGCGGATGTTCGTACTTTGGTCCCATTATACATTTTCCCGAAATTGTTTAACGCTAACCATTGTTATTGCATAAAATCCCAGTTTCTCGCTGATTTCACGTTTCTACTAAAATTTGCGTTTGTCCATCGATATCTCCGAGATGGATGGGCCGATATTGACGACATCTGGCCTATCTTATAGAAGATGCACATACTTTTAGTCCCAACATAAATTTTTCCGAAATTGTTTAATGCTAATCATTTTTAGTGGATAAAAGCTTTTCTTTCCTCAACAATTTCCGATATATTTGTTCGTCTATAACTGGTACACCAGTGCATCGATGAAATTCGAGATGCAATCTACTGCGAACCATCGTTCAATGCATTTCACATACTAAAAAGCATGAAATAAAAATAATATTTTTAAAAAAAATGTGACCGACCTCGAAAAACTGACGGAGTTCCAAAAACCTACAAACTGGAAAGCTGAAAATGAAAAACTGACAGAGTCCCAAAAAGCTAAAAACTAGAAACCAACCAGCACAAAAAATGCGCTGAAAAGTAAAAAATAATTTGCTCTTCCCATGTATCCATAAATTTGCAGTGATATTGAGTAACTTTGGCAACCTTCCCTCATTATATTGCAACACTTTGCAAGCCCAAATGTATTGCAACTTTTCGGAGTCGGCGCAAATATAAGTAAAATATTACTGGTAATCATCTGTCTTAACCGCGCTTACCCGTCTTCTTTCTTTTGCGGCGCGATGTCGTTTCCTCTTACACACGCCCATTTTCGAACTCACTCTCGCTTTCGTAGCGCCTTCCGCCACATCTCTCTCCCTCGATCACCTTCTGTGTCCATACACCTATCTACTCACGAGAACGCTTTAATGATAGACGAAGATAGAATGAGAAACACAAAAGTAACGAGCGGTCTTACTGGCAGCTTGTCATACGTATACAGGGTGGAACTCTTCATGTGTCCGCGGTTCAAGAGGGTTAATCTGCATGCTGAGGGGATAAGAAACTTCTAATACAACTTTGAATTTTGGGGTCCCGTTTGTTAGTTATAACGTGTTAAACAATTAGTAGAAAAGGCGTCGTCAGGCGAGTTGCAGTCACTTGTGACGGGGCAGAGTTGCCTGTCACAAGTCGCCCGCGTCGAAGCGCTCTCGCCGCGCACTCGCCGCGCTAGACGAACAACCGTCGCTCCAAGGGTTACCGCCTAAGATATGCGAACATTCACTCAAGGAACGCCTCTTTTATCGAGCCCCTATCTAGCGACAACTACATCGAGTCGATCGAGGAGCGGGAGACAAGCTTATGGAAAAGCGCCCGGAGTGGCGAAAAGCCGCGAGCCATGAAGCAGGTGCCGGTCCGCCAGAGGAGCCGATCGGGCCGCGCAGAACTTGCCGAGACGATGGCAGCCGTGACGTCAAGCAACAGCCGTCATGACGTAGGAGCTCCCAGCCGTCGTCGACTGAAGACAGCGGCGTCTAGCGAAGCGTTGCGAGACGATCGCTCCCAGCGCGCAGGATCGATACGTCAGCCTTCGATAGTGATCGATACCGGTCGAGACGCCGGCACCAAGACATCGAACAGGTAAAGCGGCAACGTAACGCTGGGTCGAAATTGAGGTAGGACCGGGAGCCGGTCACTTTGCGAGCGACTGTCATAGCGTGCGAGCGTTTTCCGAGCGAGTACGATAGCGGCAAGAGTGAGCGACTTTTGGAGAGTTTCTTCTGAGCATCAGCGTTTTTCCGGTAAGCCCAACAACTCCTTGTCTAACGTTGATGCCTACTACTTGACCTTCTCCCAAATCGATGTTTAACTGTCAGCAATCTTGTTCAATCCACACACTCGCGCTTGTGCAACCAGGCATTGTTCAGGCATGTACAAGCACGTATGTGCAACCACGCGGATGAACAAGTATGCGCACGGATGTACAATGTAAGCGGCTTTCCCGGTGCTCGTCCGCACTGGCTCCGGGTGGAGGCGCTCCAACTTCGCCAAGGTCTTAGGGATCACCTGAAAGGGTGGAGAAAACGGAGGGCCGCGTGGTCGCCAGGCCCTTCCCAGGGCCGAATTTCTATGGGGCTCCCCTGTCCGGCTGGTGGCCCTCCCGGTGATCCTCGGTGTCCTTGGCAGCACTCATTTCTGTCCACCTAGCTAGCTCGTGGAAAACGGTAGAGGGGCGGAGTGATTACGGAGAGAGGAAGGAGGCTAAAGAACCCACGCGGATGGGTGGGGAAGATGTTTATTCGGCCGCCCATCGGTATCGTCGGTATGTCGATCGGTATCGATCGGTATCGAGGGCTGACGTATCGATCCCGCGCGCTGGGAGCGATCGTCTCGCAACGCTTCGCTAGACTGCTTCGCTCACCTGCTTCATGGCTCGCGGCTTTTCGCCTCTCCGGGCGCTTTCCACGTGCTTGTCGCCCGCTCCTCGATCGACTCGATGCAGTTGTCGCTAGATAGGGGCTCGACAAAAGAGGCATTCCTTAAGTAAATGTGCGCATAACCTTTTTTTTTTTTTTGACGCAGTGAAAATCCCTGAACGGATACCCCGTCTCTCTGGGGGGAGAGGCGGGGTTATGTGGGGCTTGCACCCACTAAAAACACTGCGGTGACCTCGAAGACATGACGGGGCGGGCCCTGGGGTGACCAGAGGATGCTACCAGGACCCGCCCCTGTCTTGGCACTGGTGGTGCCACATGCCCGGGGGGGAGGAACTGCCCTCCCGCCGTTCAATACACTATTGTTGTTTGGGCGATGGGCGGGCCACTCGCCGATTACCCCTTCACGCGGCCGGAGTGCAAAGGAGGGACTCAGCCCCACAGCTGAGCCCCCCCGCCGACCGCGCGGACGTTTTTATGCCGCGGGAGAGCCGTGGCTCTCTCCCGCGGCCGTCCCCCGTAGATGTTCCGAGAGGAGGGGAGGGAAGAGGAGCCGGCGGCACCATCACGGTGGCGCCTGGAGGTCGGGCCTCCTTCTCCTCCCCCTGCCCCTCCGCCCGGGGGACCCACGCCGCTCGGGATGGCGTTGCCGCTCCCGAGCCCTCTCGGCCGTCTCCTTCGCGAGCATTACGTGCTCGCAGAAGGAGGCGACCGCATCCGAACGATCCGCGCCACCGAGCATCCGACCCACGATGCTCGACAGCGCGAGATCGTCACTCCCTATCTCGTCGACCAGGACGGCGCGCTCGTCCGCCAACGCTGGACAGAACTCCAGCGTGTGCTGCGTGTCGTCCTGGTCGGCCGCACAATGGTGGCAGCGAGTCGTGGCCTCCCTGCCAATCCTGGCCAGGTACGCACCGAAGCAACTGTTGGAACATATAAGTAAGCGAAAGAAGTGATGCGCTATGAGAATTCGGCGCCTGTGAGCTACAACTATCAAAATGAAAAGATCCCTTAAAGGGCAAGTTAAGAATTGAAAATATAATAGCCACCGAGACTGTGATCACCCATGCGTAATTACGAGTCACCCGGTCGTGGGCGTTAGAGACGAGCCCAGCGGCAAGCGAGAAACAATTCTTTTGTTTTTCGGAAATAGTCGGAATTATCCGAGGAATAAATACGAATGATTGATGAAGGACGATGCTCATTCGCAAAAAAGACGTCCATTAGGCACGAGGTGCAACCTGTATCAGAATTGGAGAGAGAACAAGGGTGACACTCCTGACGATTAGATACGCCAAGCCAGGAACTAATAATAACCAGGAAGGCTGTGATACGACTCTGAATCGAAGTAAGTACTACTTGAATTAGTAATTCAGAGGCGATCGATTTACAACCGATCGCAGAAGGAAAAGATGGCTTATGCCCAACCTCGACGTAAGACTTCATGAGAAGCGGTCAGAAGGTAGTGTGAGCGCGAGTCCGAATTGACTGAGAAATTATAATACAGCCGTCAGGAGTCTCAAAGGATGGCGAATGCCCACAAACTATAGAATATCGTTGTGTTACCCAGAAAGATAAGATGGCAGAGGCCCATGAAAGATAATCATTAATAATTTAATAATTCCAAAATTCACAGAACAACCTACAAAATATACATGTCCTTTAAAATTAAACCTGTGTCCTAATTTCTTATTTATGTTCCCTATCCCTGATCCGAAGTTCACTAGCCTGAACAGCAACCATGCCCGGTGAGCACCTGGCACAGGCGGTACGTGACACCCCCAAATCCCCTATCCGCCCAGCGTTGGAGATGCGGACGGATAGCCCCGACAGCCCTGGTGGGCTCGATACCCGGCTCGTCGAGCCAGCTGACCCAAGAGTCAACCAGGTACTGCCGGGACTGGCGCTTCAAGTCGGCCATCTTCTCGGTGGTGGCGACTCCCCTTTGCCGCGCATCGGACAGGCCTCTGTAATAGAGCGCCTGCGAGCGGGCTACGATCTCCCACGGGGGAGATCGGGCCACCACACTGGCTGCACGGTGGGATATAGTTCTATATCCCCGGCAGATCCTTATGGCTACACAGCGGTGTAGCCGGCCCACCCGAGCTCGGGTAGCGGCGTTGCCAGCGCCGCATAAGGCCTCGGACCATACCGGAGAGCCGTACAGGACTTGCGACCTGACGACTCCACCGTACAGCCGACCGACTTTCTCGAGAGGACCGCCCAGATTGGGAAGGAGCCGGCATAACGCGCCGGCCGTCTTCTCCGCCCTGGGAAGGATCCTCTCGAAAAATGTGCGCATAACCTAGGCGGTAACCCTTGGAGCGACGGTTGTTCGTATTGCGCGGCGAGTGCGCGGCGAGTGTGCGGCGAGTGCGCGGCGAGAGCGCTTCAGAGCGGGCGACTTGTGACAGGCAACTCTGCCCCGTCACAGCAGTAACTATACATACGCCACATGTACAGGTATTTATGTGAAATCCAAGAAAAGCAGTTTTACTGCGAAGGTGTATTACTACAAGGAGGCAAATATCGGTGAAACAGCCGATTGACGGATAATAATTGCAATGCATCGGGATCTATTTATATTTACAACAATCCAACGTAGCGTAGCAGACACGAAAAATATTTTTCAATGCTTAGTATACGAAAGTGCTTGCGTTGTACTAAATACGAATACAGCAATATAATATGCATTGACGAACAAGTGTCGTGTCTGCTACTTTTGTGTTCGGTGTCTGTAAATATATATGAAACCTCGTGGGCTCGAATCCTTAAATATAGGAGACACGTAGCAATAACTCGACCTTTATATTTAACTTTTAGGGTCGTCAGACTTCAAATTTGGAGAAATATATCCATCGCAATCACCCGTCGGAGTCCGCGATCATCGCGGCAAAGCGAGATATGCTGAAGAGACGGCGTTCTCGATCAGGCAGCGACTCATCTGCCGAGACAAGTCATGGTAAGCAAGTGATTTTATCAGGCCAAATCAATAGCTTTATTGTGATTGAACCTTACGAATCCGTTCAAGTTACACTTCAACGAGAAAGCATAACATATTCGATTTCATGCGCGTACATTTAGCTACAAACTTATACAAAACTAGATTCTTACTTCTTTTTGACTGCGCAGTTCATTAGTTAATGAAATTGTTACATATGGGACATTCAGTGCCAAGCGGATCACTTTTCTGATCATGTACCAGATTTTTAAGAACATGGAGTATTATATTCATAACATTGAGTTAATCGTTCCTACTCCTGTTTCTTCACAATCTTTATTCGTACTATAAAACATTTTTCCCTCTTTCAGTTGTTTATGAAAAATGTATTTTTTATCCCAGGTTGTAGAGTACACGTCAGTTTCGTTCGTTGTTGATTAATTTTGATAAGAAGCATACATTTCAACATATTTGTATGTTATCATACAGAATAGTTTCGATTTTCGCAAAGAAATTTCATTAATAAGTTATAGGTGTCCGATGCACCATGAAAATTAATTAAAATTTTCCAAACACACAAATTAACGTTATGAAAAGCAACAAAATATTCTTAAGAAACCTGACCCTTTTCAAAATTAATGAACATCGAACAGGATCAACGTGTTTTCCACAATTTCAGACGAAAAATCGTTTATACAACAAACACCTGAGAAAAGAGAAAAAATTACTATTTTGAAACTAATAACTATTCTGACAGACTAGAAACTTGGATCGTTTTAACTCAAGGTTACGAATATAATTATCTACTTTTATCAAAGTCCGTCACAAGACCGGATACAAGTGATTCGCTTGAGGTGAAACGATCGATATTACAGCGCCCGATAATATTCCATGGTTGTTACATATGATTTTCTTTGTAACTTTAACCTCTTTCTTGCTTTTATATTTTCCAATTCATTCAAATACTACAGCGCGTTTAATCATAGACTGCAATCATACATTTAATCATACTTCTACAGGATGTGTTACGTTTCTTTCATGAGTTATTAGTGCAAGTGTTCCATTTATTATTCGTTGGTAATGATATGATGACTAATATGAGTAATATGCTTTCATCAGATGAGGATGATGGTAACACGCGCAGAACTATCCCCCTGAAGAAGAGGAAGGTATGCGTGATCGAGATGGACGCGGACACCATTTTGGATGCGTGCATTCATTTGGTCACGGTGGATGGGCGACCTTTCTCCATTTTTGAAGACCGCGGGTTTCAAAAACTTTTTGGCCCCCTAATAAAAAATCTGCCAAACTTGACGATCAATCGGCACACCATTCAGCGACACGTTGCTCAAGAAGCAGAGTCACTACGGGCGGTGATAAGGCGACAAGTGGAAGGACGTTTGGTGTCTGTAAAAATTGATACGGCCACGAGGCTCCACCATTCCGTATTGGGCGTTAATATTCCATTCTGCAAGGAAGGGAGAATTGTCTTACGCAATTTGGGAGTGCGTGAGTTGTTACAACGCCACTCGGCCGAGTATCTGAAGACTGAAGTCCTCCTCGTATTAAATGCTTTCGGCATTGGCTGCGACAACATTTATAGCATTACCACAGACAATGCAGCCAAGATGATAAAAACCATTCGGCTTCTTGATGAAGAGGTCGGTTATCACAGTCCTGCCAGCAGTGAAGAAGAAGAGGGGATGGTGACAGCTGAAAGTGACACTTTCACCAACTTAGAAGAGAATGACAGTAATATGATTTTCCTGCGTTCTTATATGCGAAATCAGCATATGTTTACGCAGCGATGTGCAACACACACGCTGCAATTGGCCGTCCACGACGCATTGCGGCAGAGTGACCTCGAAGACCTTATAAACAAGGTCCGTCTAATTTGCCGACAGCTACGAGCACCGGCCACCAGCTCAATTCTACAACGAATCGGCAGAAACAAACCAACGCTTGTCGTAGCTACCCGGTGGCATTCTACCTTAGATATGATTGAGAGCTTCCTTAAATTTCAAGAAATTTGTAACAACCAGCTTGAAATTTCTGCTTATTGCCAGGAAAGGGGTGACTTAAATATCACCGAACAGGAACACCGCCAACTATTGCTTATGAAAGAGGCACTTGCGCCGGCTAAAGTAGCAACGAAGCGGTTGCAGAGAAAACAATTAAATGTTGGCGAATTTGTGCAGCTGTAGATGCGCTGCAAGATCCGAATACAGAAAGTGCCGTCTTCCTTTGCGCAAGTCCTGGTCATCGCACTAGAGACCAAAGAAAAATATATTCTGCAAACACCAGCAGTAGCTTGCGGCCTATTCATGGATCCGCGATGCCACGTCCTTTTGAGTAAGGAGGAACGTATTACGGCCATACAATATTTGGAGCACACGTGGCGTCGAATAGAAGCTATGAAAGCCTCAAGGTTCGAAGCTCAGGCGCACACCAGCGAACCAATCGCTCGCAGTGCTTCTTACAGGCAAATGCCACCGCCCGTGGCTCCTGATTCAGCCGGCCTCAGCACCTCTATGCAGTCGGAGCCAGAGGATCCTGTAGAGGCATTTCTGCAGCGAAAGAGGCAAGAAATGATCGCAGAAATCCAATCGCCATCGCGGCCGGAAATAAAAAAAATTTTAGAAGGCGTTACGGCTAGTATTCTTCCACAGCAGAAGTTCAGGCCATGAGAGGAGAGCCCAATTGCGTATTGGGAGGCAAAAAAGTTTGCGCACCCCGAATTATATTTCGCGCCTCGTTCTCAAGATTACCGTGTAGTCATCTTTGCTGCCGCTAGGTGTCACAACGTTTAGAGAGGGACCCGAAAAACCGGCCCCTCCGCTTTGTCCCTGGCCCGAGGCGTGCCGCCCCTCATAATCTTTCGTTGTGCGCGAGGTGGAACACGTGCGAAGAACCACTCTTTGTGTTCAAAGAAATTTTTGTTGAAAGTGGGTGCGTATGGTTTTTCAAAATGCCGAAGAGAAAGCAGAACACAGCAGAAATTATTGCGGATATGAAAAAAAGAATGAAGAAGATGCAGGAGGAATTTTCTATCCTCACACAACAGCAAGACGAAGGAGAAAGTCAACAATCGGGCGAGGACAGCTCGGGCGAAAGTGAAAATGAACAAATTCATCCCCCATCAGAGGGTAAGCGTAGTTTAAATATAAAAATAAAAAGAAAGCGAAAAAAGAGAAACAAGCTTGATGCGACTGCACGAGGGGCAGTATAGATTAATGCAGAATCCTAGTGAATTTGCACGGGAGGCAAAACATGCTAGAACCTTATGAAGATTTACGTTTCGCAGTAAAAAAGAAATTAGCTTACTAAGGAAAATAATGACCCAGACAGGCCAAAGGAGATAGCTAATACAAAGGATGAGAATGTAGAGTCTGCGGAAGACCCCTTGATGATATGTTCCAAGATCTCCTGGGCAAAGACCCTGCTGCGGAACCAGGAATTCAAGTAGATTTACATTCTTCGTTTTCAAGAAGATGGTTATATTGGAACCTGAATGGATTGCCAAAAGAAGAGAAAGATCTCGTAATGAACAAATACATCAAACAGGAAGGTTTCGAAGCCCCCATTTTAAATGAAGAGATATCGACTGTTTTGGGAGAGTCTGCTATAAAGAGGGATGCCTTTATGGCAGAGATCCAAAGACTGGCAGGGTCGTCACAGATGGCTTTAGGATCAGCATTGTCCGTGCTATCAACTGCAGACAACAGCATTGACAAGTTGCTGTTAGTGGAAAGATTGTGCGACATTGGCAAATGTATATCAGAAATTGTGGCCAGACAGTCTACTTCACGCAAAGCTTTTATCCTACCCGGAGTTAGTAAACAAACCAAGGAAGTACTGGACACAACCAAAACTGATATCCACCTATTCGGAAAGGACCTGGGCGAGAAGATAAAAAAGACAGCAGCTCTGGAGAAATTGGGTCAAAACATAAAGGCGCAATATAGTAATAAAGCACCCACTCCTAGAGGGAAAGGTTTTTTATACAAAAGAGGCCAAGGGAGACGTCCCTTTCAAACATCCATAATGAATTCCAGTACACCAGAACAAGCCCGACCAAGGCTGTATTTCAAAAACAGACAGTTTTTCAATCGGGGTGCCCAGAATCAAAGATTCCCAAGAGGAAGGGGCAAATAGATGAAAATGTAAGTAAAGTGGCTGGCCGATTTAGACAGTTTCTACCTCAATGGCAGGCTATTACAGATGACAAATTTATCTTAAATGTGATTAAGGGTTACAAAATAGAGTTTTCTGACATCGTGGTACAGACATTAAAACCCAAAGTAACTATTCCAAGTGCAGAAACAAATAACTATACAGAAGCAGTAAACAAACTTATTATAAAGGGCGTTATAGAACAATGTTCCCCAGTTGAAAATCAGTATATATCGTCTTATTTTCTAGCTCCAAAACCCGATGGTACATTCAGATTTATTCTAAATCTGAAAGCACTAAACAAGTTCATTATACCTAACCATTTTAAAATGGAAGACTTGAGAACAGCAACCAAACTACTTTTCCCTAATTATTTCATGGCCACTTTAGACTTAGAAGACGCTTACTATTTGATTCCAATGCATGTTTCCTCTAAGAAATATCTAAGATTCGAATACAACGGGGCACTTTATCAATTCAATTGCTTACCCTTCGGCCTATGTACTAGTCCTTGGCTTTACACGAAAATTATGAAGCCTGTAGTTAAGATGCTAAGATCCAGGGGTTTTTCATCAGTGATATACCTTGATGATATACTGTGCATTGAGGAAACGGTACAGAAATGTAAAATAAATGTATCAAAGACAATGGCCTTTCTCAAGTCTTTAGAGTTTAAGATAAACTTAAGCAAAAGCTGTATCGAACCATCTACGAGAAGAAAATATCTAGGTTTTATCTTAGATTCGTCTCACCTGACCATTGAATTGCCAGAGGAGAGAAAGACTGAATTAATTGAATTAATTAATTCCTTTATCAAGATGAAAAGATCGTCAATTAAGGATTTCGCATGCTTAATTGGAAAATTGGTCGCAGCCTGTCCCGGGATTGAGTATGGATGGTTATATACCAAATTATTAGAAAGAGAAAAGACTTTGGCCTTGATCAAAAATAATTTTAACTTTAGAAAGGAGATGGAAATTCCAAAGACAATATTAGGTGACCTGTTATGGTGGAAAAAGAGTTTAATAACCCGAGTAAATAGGATCAAAACTGGCGAATTTGAGATGACGATTTTTACGGATGCATCAAACCTAGGTTGGGGCGCAATCTCAGGAAGAAACAAAGTCAATGGCTCATGGTCAATCACTGAAAAGAGATGGCATATCAATTACAAAGAGTTATTCGCAGTAAAGTTAGCCTTACAATCACTGACTTTCCAGAACAACAATTGTCAAATCTTACTCAGAGTTGATAACACCACAGCAATCTCTTACATCAACAAAATGGGAGGCACTAAATTTCTCAAATATAACGCTCTCGCCAGGGATATCTGGCAATGGGCGGAGGAAAGAAACATATTCTTGTTCGCACCCTATATCGCATCCAATGAAAACAGAGAAGCAGACTTCCTATCTAGAGTCATTAATGTAGACATCGAATGGGAATTAAATAATTTCGCGTTCGACAGAATTAGAACTCAATTCGGGACACCAGAAATAGATTTGTTTGCAACATATTTGAACACTAAGTGCCCAACATACATTTTAAGAGAGCCGGATCCTAATGCTGTGGAAATTGACGCTTTGACCATTAAATGGTCAGACTTAAATTTTTACTCCTTCCCACCTTTTGCTCTAATCCTGAGAGTATTAGCCAAAATCAAACAAGATAGAGCATGCGGAATTCTAGTCGTACCGGATTGGCCAAATCAACCTTGGTTTCCCTTATTTAAGTCTTTACTTGTAGGACGTCCTCTAAGATTCAGTCCCCACCCCAAGCTATTGTTATCACCCTACAGGTTCAAATACCACCCCAGATCAGAACACCTGGCGTTACTGGCAGGGAAATTATCAGGGAAGCATTCCTAAAGCGAAACGTCCCAAGGGAAGCAGTAGATGTGGTATTGGCCTCCTTGTCAAAATCCACGATGAAACAATACCATTCTGCACTAAAACTATGGTCGGAATTCTGTATCACAAAAGGCCTTGTTCTCTGGGAACCATCTGAACACACTCTACTACTCTTTTTATCAGAAAAATTCAAGGAAGGAGTATCTTACAGCTCTTTAAATTCATATAGATCAGCAATTTCACTAATTTCAGAAAACAAAATAGGTGAAAGCCCTATTGTCAGACGGTTCTTAAAAGGAACCTTCAGGTTAAAACCAGTGAGACCCAAGTATGATTTCGTATGGGACGTAGAAATAGTCTTGAAATATCTTAGGAAGTTAAATCCTTTGGACGAACTATCGTTAACAGACCTTGCTGAAAAAACTGTGATGCTAATAGCTTTATGTTCGGGCCATAGAGCTCAAACAATTGCTTCCATTAGAATTAAGGACATCTCCTCGTCCGGAAAAGGACTGGAGATTAGAATTACTGATTTAATTAAGACCTCAAGACCAAGAGCCTGTCAACCTATTATTTATATTCTGTTTTTCCCGAAAGATCCGGGACTATGCGTAGCCTCTACCCTTATTAAATATATGCAAGTTACCAAAGATATGAGGGGCAATATCGACAATCTTTTTGTCTCAACTAAAAGGCCAACTAAAGCGATTTGTAGCCAGTCCATTAGTAGATGGATCAAAAAAGTTCTACACAAAAGTGGCATTGATACCACAATCTTTTCGGCCCATTCCACGCGGCATGCATCAACATCCGCCGCGTTTGCGAAGGGCATTAGTTTAGACACGATACACAGAACGGCCGGTTGGTCAAAGAGTTCCAAAATGTTCGCCGAAGTTTATAATAGGCCAATGCTGGTGAAGAATAAGTCGTTCGCAGAAACAGTATTTAAACCTTAGTATTAGCACTAAGAAGTACAATTAGTACTTGAAACCTGAAAAAGACTGTTTTTAAGTTAAAGAGTTTATATGACAAGTTATAAATATATATTTTTTCTTTATCAAAATAAACTTGTTGTCTTGTACAAAAAAAAAATGGTTTCTCTAAAGATCTACACGGTAATCTTGAGAACGAGACACGAAATATAATTAAACGATCAAACGAACTTACCTGAAGTGAAGTTCGATCGTAATTATATGTAGCTCCTCGTTCGAGAGATTAGATCCCACCCTACTCAATTCTTTTGTACAAATCTTGTCCCATTCCCCCCTGTTCCGCACAGAACGTGTACAATTAATATAAAAATACAATTTCTTTTGACCATGTATTAATATAGTTAGAATAAGTCATATATTGTGTATAAGCGATGATGTCGCTGCATCAAATTGTAAGACTTGGCGGATCATACTATTATGTGTGCAAATATTGTAAAGAGTGCGCGTAAGAGGTGAGGGCGGACTTGTAGAAAAAGGGATGATTAGAAATATGGTGATTTAGCGACTGACCCCCCGTAGTGCACGGTAGCGTGAAAGCGCACCGTGGCCTAGAAGCTATTCGTGCTCAGGTAGAGGTTCGCCTTTACCTGAGGCCGAGATCGACCCCGTTAGGGAATTCGTTTTCCGGGTTTTGAGGGTCCCGCGTGCACGGAGAAACCATATGGTTAATCCGGGGCCGCTAGGCTAGCACTGGGCGAAGTCGTGACAATCAGCCATGCGATAAGTAATAAAGCTATTCTTATTATTAGTTCAAAACAGAGAAACTGGTGGGGAACTGTTTGTAAGCAATATCGCCCGAACCTCTCACGAGCAGTCTAACCGAGGCAGTCTAATAGCAACAGTTCAAAGCGAAAGACACGAAATTCTTCTTCGCACACGCTACAAAGTTTTGGTGCCGAAACCCGGGAAACGAATACCGATTAGCGAAGAAGAACAGAGTCTACGTGGCTTGGAACGATGCCGCCGAAAAAGAGGAGAACTGTTGCCGAGCCTTTAGAACCAAAGGCGAAAGGAGGACGATCGGCGAAAAGGAAGAACGACGAAGGGCCAGGACCATCGTCGCGTCGATCTCCTCTAAGAAAATCGCATTCTCGCGAACCAAGGGCGAGAGGAACATCGTCAAGGAAGACGATAAACAGACCAGCGCTGTCAACAGAAAACATCGCAGCCCGTGATCATCGAGAGCAGGAAGAATCATCGTTTTCGGAATCCGAGGAAGACAACCGATATGGAGCGAATGAGCAGGAGAACCGGCAAACACCAAGCGAAGATAGCAGCCACCAGGTATTGGTCTCTAGTACGCCAGCGTCATTAGGGCAACGTTGGCAACCGTTCGTGGAACAGCCGATTGACGCAACGATACGCTTAACCGAAGCGATAGAAAGGACATTGCAGGCGGTAAGGGAGGCGTCGACGATAGACGGAAACTCGCGGCTTGAAAATCGGTTAACGTCTGTCAAAAAATTACCCATGTTTTCGGGCGATCCTGTTGAGTGGCTTCATTTTAAGGAAGCGTATGAATTGTCCTCTGAACTCGGCGGGTACAGCGATCGCGAAAATGTCGGACGATTACTCGAGGCCTTAAAAGGCGAAGCGCGTGAATCGGTGAGTACGCTTCTAGCCACTAGTCGAGATCCTGGTATGATTATGCGATTTTTGGAACTACATTTTGGAAACAAGAAAATCATGGCCGAACGAATTGTTGACGACGTAAAGAAACTAGCCGCTTTAGATTCCGGTAGGATAAATTTGACGCAATTCGCTGCAAAGCTTCGAAACGCTGTCTCCGCGTTCAAATCATTGGACTTGATAGGCTATCTGCATAGCCCCGATTTAGTAAAGGACGTAGGGAGCAAATTACCATCCGTACTCAAGTATAATTACAACAGATACGCGAGCGAATCGACGTCAGACAAAAGTGATTTAGAAAAGCTCGCGGATTTCTTGTATCGGGGGAGGCTGAATTGGCAGCCGTGGGTGGCATATTTGACTTAGAGATACCGTCCACGTCTTCTGCGCGACAGAATACTGCACCGAAAAGAATAGTTAGGGGCGTGAAATCGGTCGCGACGTATGCTACAGTTCACCAAACGAGCGTGGAACGAGGCCGGGCAGGACCCAGTACTCTTCGGGAAACCAATTGCGTATTTTGCCAGAGAAATAATCATGAATCGGCAGACTGTAGAACCTTTTTGCGCGAATCGCTTGAACGTCGGTGGCAGTTGGCAAAGAAATTTCGTTTATGTTTCACATGTTTACGTCAAGGCCACAAGCGAGATAACTGCACGGGTAAAAATTGCCAGCTATGCAGGAGACGTCATCATAAGTTATTACACAAATCAGCGCGCTCGATTGAACCCCCGAAACAAGTCGCGAAAAATAGTGCTCCGGCGAATAACAATAGAGAATTAGAGGTTACAGAAACCGTTCCCGATGATAGCTGACTAGATCGCGGGAACACGCTGTTAAAAATAATCCCTTTGCGCGTAACAGGCCCGAAAGGTTCCGTGGATACATTCACGCTAATGGATGAAGCTTCAACGATAACGTTGATTCACGAAAAATTAGCTCGGAGTATAGGCGCGAAAGGACAGGTCCAAAAGTTCCTTCTAAAAGGAATCGGTAAAAGAGATGTCGTGATAAATAAATGCGAAAAGGTAGCCGTGGTCGTGCAAGGTACATTTGAACAACATGAGATTAAGTACGCGGTCACGGTAAAAGATTTGGATCTCCCATTTCAATCGATTTCCGAACGTGTCGCGAATTATATCCGAACTAATGAAGGGATAGGAATACAGTCGTACGCTAAAACACAACCTGAATTATTAATAGGTCAAGACAACTGGCAATTAATCGTGACGAGGGAATTGCGAAAAGTAGGAAACAGTGGGCTGGCGGCTTCTCGCACGCTTCTAGGGTGGGTCGTACACGGGTGCACGCAACGGCATTCCCAATCATACGCGACCGTGAACACGTGCGAATTACGACCGCAAAATAATGCTACTGAGTCCGAGCAAACTGAAATACGCGACGAAGAGAAAAGATTAGATGAATTGATCAAAGACTACTTCCTAGTAGATTCTCTCGGAGTGAACACGACCTTTGCGTCAAAAAACGAACACGAACGAGTCTTCCAAACGTTAAAAGAAACGACGCAACGCGCCGGTAAGTCATGGGAGACTGGCTTGTTGTGGGGGAAAAGTCACGCGGCCGAAGTAAATAACAGAGCAACGGCGATGAAAAGATTAATTTCATTAGAGCGAAGATTAGATCGTGAACCAGTATACGCTTCGTTATATTACGCGGAGATGACACGGTTTATAAAAAACGGATACGCCGTAAAAATTAGTGAGAACGCGATACGGAAACGAACGTGGTATTTACCGCACTTCGGTGTGCAAAACGCTAACAAGCCGGGCCAAGTACGACTCGTTTTCGATGCCGCCGCGAAAACATCGGAAGTTAGCTTAAACGACCAACTCGAATCCGGACCGGATTTACTACAATCTTTGCCGGGAGTCATAATGCGTTTCAGACAATGCGCGATCGCGTTTAAAGCGGATATTAACGATATGTTCCTGAGAATTAAAGTTAGGGACCATGATCGCGGGATGCAAATATTCTTATGGCGTGGCAAAGACAGAACTAAAGAACCGGAAATCTACGAAATGACGTGCTTGATTTTCGGGGCGAAGTCATCACCCTGCAGAGCTATTTATGTTAAGGACAAAAATGCGTCCGAATTTTCCGATTCCAAACCCGAAGCATCTAAAAGCATAATAAGAAACAGCTACATGGACGATTATCTAGCTAGTCGAGATACAATACAAGAGGCCGTGAATCTTACACGCGATGTGATACAAATAAACGCGCAGCCGAATTTCGAAATGTACGGGTGGGCTAGCAACGATACTCGTGTATTGGAAGTACAGCCAGAGTCGGCGCGGGCACAAGTTCAAAAGGAGACACAAGTTTGCGCGAAGGGAGAAAGAATCTTAGGCCTGATGTGGGATCCTCGGAAGGATGAGCTGAAATTTAATGTCGGATTAGACAAAATTCCGGATAAGTTGATAAATGGTGCAGAAAAGCCTACGAAGCACGAATTTCTCCGCATCATCATGAGCATTTTCGACCCCTTGGGTTTTCTGTCGCCATTTACAGTTCGATCAGAACTATTGATGCGAGACGTATGGCGCAGCGGCATTGGGTGGGATGAAAAATTACGCGATGAAGAACTCGCCGGTTGGGAATCGTGGATGAGGATTCTTCACGATATAGTCGGTTGCAACATCCCGCGCTGTTACACGTTAGCGGGAGCCCGGTATGAAAAAACAGAGCTTCACGTGTTCTGCGACGCGAGTCTGAAACCCTATGCCGCCGTCGCATATTTACGCTTCGAGATGACGGATATGCCGACCCAAGTAGCTCTAATCGCGGCTAAAACTAAAGTTGCCCCGCTGAAGCCGCTATCAATACCCCGTTTGGAGCTTCAAGCAGCATTGCTAGGAGCGAGATTAGCAAAGATGATCGGAGAAGAATTAGAAATAAAGATAAACGCTCGATATTTATGGTCCGACTCGACGACTGTCATAAATTGGATTAAAACCGAACCGCGGACGCGTCAGATTTTCGTCGCGAATCGTTTGGGCGAAATCGGGGAAATAACAGTTTGTTCTGAATGGCGGTGGGTGCCGTCGAACAAGAATCCCGCAGACGACGCGACGCGATGGTCGAACGAAATGCTTCGCACGAGCGACCGATGGTTTATCGGTCCGGAATTTTTGCGCGCACCGAAATCAGATTGGCCCGCGGAAAAATGTCTGGACGAGTCCGAAAAGAAAGTCATCGATGACATGGAGATGAGGAATGCTTATGTATACACGGTGTCGGCGTTACAATTAAACGTATTGGTTGTCACGAAACTCTTGGGCTGACGTGGTTTACTGACCACAGCTAGACGTGTCAAGGCAGCTTTCGACCATTGGGTAAAGAGAAAGTCCGCGGAGATAACGGTTGAGAGCATAAGAAATGCAGAAGAATTCTGGTATCGCGAAATTCAATCGTCCTGCTTCAGGGAAGACTTAGATGCATTGAGGAATAAGAAGATCCTAAAGAAAACGAGTAGAATCGCGAATTTAACTCCGTTTATAGACGAACGTGGCATCCTGAGGGCTAAAGGCCGTGTAACGCAGATCCTCGGGGAAACATTTAATAACGAACCGATCATCCTGGATGCTAAACACCCCGCGACCCGATTGCTTATAGCAGAATACCATCGACGATTCTATCACGCGAATAGAGAAGCGGTAGTAAATGAGCTTCGACAAACGTATTACATCGTAGGTCTTAGAAACGCGCTACGTTCATTGATAAGCCGATGCGTGATTTGTCGATTACGTAGAGGCAAACCGCAAAACCCGATGATGGGAGCACTACCTGCTGGTCGAGTAGCTTTCGGGCAGAGACCTTTCAGTCACTGCGGCATAGATTATTTCGGCCCAATGTACGTAAAAATAAGACGACGCAGAGAAAAGCGATGGGGCGTTTTATTCACATGCCTCACAACAAGAGCGATCCATCTCGAGCTAGCACACAGCTTGACCACTAGCTCAGCTATTATGGCGGTACAAAGATTAGCTGCGCGAAGAGGATCTCCTCTCGTGATCTACAGCGATAACGGCAAAAATTTCCGAGGCGCAAATAAGGAGCTCAAAGAAGCAATGGCGGCGATCGAAGAAGAGAGGCAAAAGGACTTCGCTTTAAGACACCGGATAGAATGGATCTTCAATCCCCCAATGCTCCCCACATGGGGGGAGTTTGGGAACGATTAATTCGTTCTGCAAAAACATCTCTCGGAGTTGTACTGCACGAACAAGCTCCGAGTGAAGAAGTGCTCATCACACTATTAACCCAAATAGAACATTCAGTAAATTCGCGACCATTAACCCATGTATCCGTCGATCCGCGAGACAACGAAGCACTAACCTCGAACCATTTTTTAATTGGGGCTTCCTCGGGCGAATTAAAATTAGGGCGGTACGAAGCGCAAGCTGTTAGCACCAGGAAACAATGGCGCATAGCACAAGGTTTCGCGGATGCCTTTTGGCGACGATGGCTGCGCGAGTATGTACCCACACTCGTTGCGCGGAAGAAGTGGCACGAGGAAGATACTCCGCTAGAAGTAGGGGATTTGGTTCTCATTGTAGATTTCGATACGCCAAGAAACACGTGGAGAAAGGGAACCATTATCGAGGTCTATCCCAGTGCCGATGGTGTAATTAGAATAGTTAAAGTGGGTACATCGAAATCTGAATATGTACGACCCTCCCGAAAAAGTATTAAGTTGCTTGGAGCCAAAGAGGTACAAAATTAAGTAAGTTTTGTACGGGGGGAGGATGTTCCGCACAGAACGTGTACAATTAATATAAAAATATAATTTCTTTTGACCATATATTAATATAGTTAGAATAAGTCATATATTGTGTATAAGCGATGATGTCGCTGCATCAAATTGTAAGACTTCGCGGATCATACTATTATATGTGCAAATATTGTAAAGAGTGCGCGTAAGAGGTGAGGGCGGACTTGTAGAAAAAGGGATGATTAGAAATATGGTGATTTAGCGACTGACCCCCCGTAGTGCACGGTAGCATGAAAACGCATCGTGGCCTAGAAGCTATTCATGCTCAGGTAGAGGTTCGCCTTTACCTGAGGCCGAGATCGACCCCGTTAGGGAATTCGTTTCCCGGGTTTTGAGGGTCTCGCGTGCACGGTGAAACCATATGGTTAATCCGGGGCCGTTAGGCTAGCCCTGGGCGAAGTCGTGACAATCAGCCATGCGAAAAGTAATAAAGCTATTCTTATTAGTAGTTCAAAACAGAGAAACTGGTGGGGAACTGTTTGTAAGCAATATCGCCCGAACCTCTCACGAGCAGTCTAACCGAGGCAGTCTAATAGCAACAATTCAAAGCGAAAGACACGAAATTCTTCTTCGCACATGCTACACCCCCTTTTTCCCCGTTTTTTACGGTTAAGCAATTTTTTCTACTTTTCTCCGTCTCCGGGCATACACACTCTAAAATTATGAGGGGCGGCACGCCTCGGGCCAGAGACAAAGCGGAGGGGCCGGTTTTTCGGGTCTCTCTCTAAACGTTGTGACACCTAGCGGCAGCAAAGACTACACGGTAATCTCTCGAACGAGGCGCTACATATAATTACGATCGAACTTCACTTCAGGTAAGTTCGTTTGATCGTTTAATTATATGAGTTGGCTATGGTTGTCTTGGCGATCCCCGTTACCCAAGTCAGCGTGGAACGCATTTTCTCAAATTTAAAATTTATTCTGTCATATTTAAGAGATGCATTCCTGAACAATAGAAGACGTTTTGTTCGTGCGATGTAATCGCGATTTTATAGATAAATAGTGTATACAGGGTGTCCCAAAAATGTCCAACATCACTATAGCCATCTTGTTGGGAAGAGGGCGGGGATGATGATGTCGTTTTTAAAAATTTGCATTAGGCCTCCAATTCCGAGTTATTCAACAACAAAGTTAGGTAACGCCCTCGGAGCGCTGGCAAATCCTGGCCGGTCATCCCTCACTCCTAGAAAAAGGGAGGTGACAGAAAAGATCTTGAGTGTGGGCCTGCGACAATTGCTATGGAGGACCGGCATGTGCTCAACCGCTCGGTTCCTTCCAAACCGGGGAGCAGACCCTTGCATGTGCCGTCTTGAAGACCCGAGCATGCCACGGCACAGCATCGCCCTACGGACACTGACTTTGACTTTCCTTTTGCTTTCCCTCTTTCTTCATACACGCTTGCGACAACTGATATTCTTGATTAGTTGTTTAGTGACTCCTGACTAAATCCAGGTAAATCTGTTCAAATCCAGTGAACCAAATTTATCAGGGGCCTATGACACTTCTTTTACAAGTATCGAAGTGGTGCTGTGACTAAACGTTAGAGCTGTAACCGTGAGGATTCAAGTTCGATTCCTCCCCGTCGCGATTTTTTTTTTTGATTTCCTTGTTCAATATCCAGCAGTGGTAATATTTTCTCGCCTTTTCTCCGAGATTTTCATTTTCCCTGCACGTGCATGCGATACGTAAGGTCTCTGAGCAGTTGTTTAGCGACTCCTTAATAAATTGGTATTGTAGCATCAGGAAAATTCCACAAGAGCCCGGAATCTTCTAGACGGGCCGATCATACCTTGTCATCGCCGCTTGTAGGCGGCCGCGGGCGTAGGAGACGCAGAGCGCGGAGCGCGATCGCTGACCTCGCGCCTGACAACGCGGCTGTTGATTTCGGTAGCAACGGCTAGTATAAAACGACTGATCTCGGCCACGCGCGGTCATTACGCTGTTTCCGAAGGGAGAGGACGAGGTAATACCATCGGCCGCCCTCTCGGACGGGTAATCGGAGCGCTAGCAGGAGAGTTCGGCGAGAATACCTGGACGCCTGCTAGCCTCAACGGGAGAGTACGGAGAGTTCCCGTGGACGCCCTCGGTCAGGAGAGTTCGGCGATAATACCTGGACGCCTGACTGAGAGGAGAGTACGGGGGAATATCTCTGGACGCCCGATAGGGACAGGAGAGTACGGGAGTGTATTCCTGGACGCCTGCTTGGTATGGAGAGTTCGGCGATAATACCTGGACGCCTACCGAGCAGGAGAGTACAGAATGACTCCTGGACGCCTGAAGGAACAGGAGAGTACGGGGAGTTCTCGTGGACGCCCTCGGTCAGGAGAGTTCGGCGATAATACCTGGACGCCTGACTGAGAGGAGAGTACGGGAGAGCATCCCTGGACGCCTGAGTAGCATGGGAGAGTACGGGGAGTTTCCGTGGGCGCCTTCGATTGGGAGAGTACGGTGATAATACCCGGACGCCTGATCGAGGGAGAGCACGGGGAAATATTCCTGGACGCCCGGTTTTGACGATACACGATTGTACGAGATCAGTTGGGCTACTAGCAGCAAAATGCCGAAACTTAGAGTCCTGCCTTTTCCTTGGATTGTATCGAGTCCCCTCTACACACCAATCCTATGTTATCCACGACAACCACCTGATCTCAAATCCTGTTGTACTCTTTCGCAATCAAATTATGTGTCCTCGATCCTTTTCCCATGTATCAAACTAACCTTCTCCTCAATAAATCCTGTTTTAGTTGCAATCCTTGACTTCCGAACCTTTATTCCTGGCTACAGTATGAATTTTAACTTTGTTAACTACCATTGAGCGAACATTATTCGACTTGGATTATCTTCTTAAATTATGTTAAACATCAATTACTACCGGTACACATTTCCCTACATGTTAGAAAATGTAGTCAGTAGTTTAAAGCGATAGGTCTCTAACCTTAAGAACATGACTTCGTTTCTCTTTTTCTCAATGAGTATTTTACGCTTCGCGTTGTATTATTGTCATTGCGTTGTATTATTTTCATTTCAAAATCCATTGAAATTCAATCGGATTTTCTGATAATTTTTTTGCAAACCAATTACGAGTACTATCTGGAGAATTTGCAGTCTTGTCTAAATTACGAGGACAGGCCACAAAGATTAACAATTAAACATTACCATTGGCTGGGTATTCAACATAAGGCAAAGAACTGTAAAACAAACAGCGAAGAAATCAAAAAAAAAATCCACGACGGGGAGGAATCGAACTCGAATCCTCAGAGTTCCAGTTCCAACGATTTGTCACGGCACCACTTCGATACTTCTAAAAGAAGTGTCATAGGCCCCTGATAAATTTGCTTCACTGGATTTGGACGGATTGAACTGGATTTAGTCGGGAGTCACTAAACAACTAATCAAGAATATCAGTTGTCGCAAGCGTGTATTAAGAAAGAGAGAAAGCGAGAGGAAAGTCAAAGTGAGTGTCGGTAGGGCGATGCCGTGCCGTGGCGTGCTCGGGTCTTCAAGACGGCACATGGAAGGGTCTGCTCCCCGATTTCGAAGGAACCGAGCGATTGAGCACCCGTCGGTCCTCCATAGCAATTGTCGGAGGCCCACACTCAAGATGTTTTCTGTCACCTCCCTTCTTCTAGGAGCAAGGCATAACCGGCCAGGACTCGCCAAGAGCTCGGTGGGCGTTACCTAACTTTGTTGTTGAATAACTCGGAATTGGAGGCCTAACGCAAATTTTTAAAAACGGCATCATCATCCCCGCCCCCTTCCCAACAAGATGGCTATAGTGATGTTGGACATTTTTGGGACACCCTGTAGATATTGAAATGTATGGATATTTGGATATATGGATGTATGGATGTATAGATCATAATATGGTAGAGAAGCTGATGCGTTTGCGGTTATGAATGTAAGTGCGTGTCTGTATGCGGCGTGCATGGAACTTTATACATTTTGTAAATATATTTTGATGCGTGTGTATGTGTGGAAATATATATCTATTTTTACCGACTTCGAAAAGGAGGAGGTACTCAATTCGATCGCTTTCTTTTTTTTTTTTTTTTTTAATGTTTGTCCGGCTAGGACGGGAAGACCGCTGGACCGATCGGGATGAAACCGGGCTTATATCATAGAGGATGTTCACAGTTTGGTCCCATTATAAAATTTTTCGAAATTGTTTAACGCTAACCATTGTTATTGCATAAAATGCCATTTCCTCGCTGATTTCACGTTTCTACTACAATTTTCGTTTGTCCGTCGATATCTCCGAGATGGATGGACCGATCTTCATGAAATCTTATCTATCTTATAGCGGATACGCGTACTTTGGTCCCATTACACATTTTCCCGAAATTGTTTAACGATAACCATTGTTATTGCATAAAATCCCATTTTCTCGGTGATTTGACGTTTCTAGTACAATTTTCGTTTGTCTCATACAGAATATTCTCTGAATGGAACCGTTCTAACTTTTTCGGGAATTCTTTAACATTAACTTCTTCTATTGCATAAAACCGAAGGTTTGATTGTCCGGCGATAGTTTTGTGTGAGGGCTTGTTCGATCGGAATGAGATTTTTCTTCACTTATGAGGGATATTCTCGAAGTGTCCGCCTTACATGCATTTTGCAATGCACAAGCTTTTCTTTCCTCATTGCTTTCAGATACATTTGTTTGTCTATAATTGGTACACCAGCGCATCGATGAAATTCGATATGCAATCTAGTGTGACCCATCGTTCTAAACGTTTCATATACTAAAAAGTATTAAATAACAAAATATTTAAAAAAAATGTGACCGACTTCGAAAACTGACAGCATCCCAGAAAACTGAAAACTCGAAAACATGAAAATATAAAATAAAAAATAAAAATGCGCTGAAAAGTAAAAAATAATTTTGCTGATTTCATTCAACCTTCTTTTGACAACCTTATTGCGACTTTTCGGAGTCGGCGCAAATATAAGTAAAATATTACTAGTAATCATCTGTCTGAACCGCGCTTACCCGACTTCTTTCTTTTGCCGCGTGATGTCCTCTCCCACTTACACACGCTCATTTACGAACTCCCTCTCGCTTTCGTACCGCCTCCCGCCCCATGTCTCTCCCTCGATCACCCTCTATATCCATACATCTATCTATCCACGAGAACACTTTAATGAAAGACGAAAATAGAATGAGAAACACAAAAGTAACGAGCTGTCTTTTAGTGACAGACTGTCATACGTATGTAATGTGTCCACTACAATCATCGACACGTGTGAAATGTTGGAATTGTATGTCGTATACCACACCAGTTAATGTTAACAAAATTAGGATGTCAGATAGGGTATATGTTCGACGTAACCTCGTAACGTCACGACGGCTACTGCTTGACGTCACGGTTCCCGTCGTCTCCGTAGGCTTTGAGCGGACCGGCGCCCTCGTCATGGCTCGTGGCCTTAGCCATCCGGGTCACTTATCCACGAGCTTGTCTCCCGCTCCTCGATCGACTAGTTGTAGTGGTCGCTAGATATGGGTTCGATACAAGAGGCATCGCATGAGTGTTAATTCGTATGTTTTGGCGGTAATCCTTGAAGCGACGATTGTTCGAATTGCGCGGCAAATACGCGGCGAGAGCGCTTCGGAGTGGGCATTTTGTGACGGGCAATTCTGCCCCGTCACAATTTGTAAAATTCGTGAATTTGCTAAACTCTTAGTGATTTTAACAGCAGCTTGTCCAGCAGTTGAGTATGGTTTCATTCATTGTAAAAGCCTAGAAAGACAAAAATTTTTAGCACTGAAATTCAATGGGGATAATTACGAAGAGAAAATGTACATAAAGGAATGTATGATGGAAGATCTGTGTTCGGACTCGCAGCCCGACTCCGAGGTTTTACATCCGAATCGCAGACATCATTTTATTCCCTGTCTCCTGCTCATTAAGCATCTGCTTAGGCTATTCCGTATGCCGATTTCTCTCTTAAGAAATTGTCATTATTTCCCGGAACATTTGTAAGTTCTCCGCCTTCTCTTCCTAAGCCTAGGCTTCCATTCTTTCATCACGTTTTCGACTTCTTCGACTTTCTCGCTTTATTAGTTTCAGCTGCGTATTTCTCATTATTTCTATTTCCGCATCATAAACTGTTAGGCGGCCCATCTGGCCTGCAGATTTTGAATTCGTAGCTCTCTAGCGTACCTGCACTGCCACCCCCTTTGGGTGACTTCCACCTACCTGGCTCCGCTAGCCCAGGTAGCTTCTCCGCTGCGATCACCGAGTCTCGCCTGGTGCGGAAAAACCCAGCTTCCTCCTTCCGGGGTTGCCAAAAATTTTGTTAGTCGTTTCTTCCGCCACCACTTCCGTCTTGCACCCCTTCCTGGTCTCAAGGCGACTCCCTCCACCTTTGACCACCAGGAGGGGATGCTCCAAAGGTTATATATTTCGCTGTACCGATTCCGAAAGACAGAGCTAACAGAAAATCTGTTAAGTGAGTGAACACGTATTTTCACTCCTCTCACAATATTATTTGTCCAGTTGAATTAAGTTCCTTCTCGTGTATTCTAAGCTCTTGCATGACTATTCATTCAAGGCTTAGCGTCCATTTTAGGGTATCGAAGATTACGATACAAATTCGGCATTAGTTGTGCCGCGTTAAAGTGTTAATCATTCCGTGTATCCCATGTCAGGAAGGGGCTGCATCCAGTGCTCCCTTTCCTCAGATTTGTAAATAAATTGAGACTGCTCAAAACAGTCAGATAACCAGGACATCCTGAAAGACTTACAACCTTTCATATCGGGATTCCTACCCCAACAATCTGAGTTGGTGGAAAAGAAATGCAGAAATTGGCGGAGATCCAATAAGGACACAAAATTTTGCAATTGAAATTTTTTCCGGTGCCTCATTATCAGGCTGGGATTGTCATTGCAATAATAAAAGTGCATATGGTTTTTGGAACATGGAGGAACAGAAAAAACATATAAACTATTTGGAACTTTTGGCCGCTTTCTTCTCATTGAAATATTTTGCTTTAACAACTTTTCATTGCGAAATTTTTCTTCGATTAGATAATACCACAGCTATTTCTTATATAAATAAGGCTGGTGGTGTTCAGTTCCCACACCTTAGCAATTTGGCTAGAGAAAGTTGGAAATGGTGTGAACTTAGAAAATTATGGGTTACAGCATCGTATATTCGTTCAGCTGAAAATAATGAGGCAGATATATAGAATGGGAACGTGTTGACATTTCTTTCAACAAAATTAACAAAAGTTTTGGTACTTTTTCAATGGATCTATTTGCATCCAGACTAAACAAAAAATGTAGCAAATTTTATTCTCGTTTTCCTGATCCTGAAGCCGAGTCAGTAGGTGCCTTTACTGTTAACTGGAAGAACGAATATTTGTATGCTTTTCCTCCTTTCGCTCTAATTCTTCGCGTTTTAAGAAAAATAATTAAAGATAAATCAACAGGAGTATTAGAAGTTCCGTTATGGCTGACACAGCCTTGGTATCCCCTGTTCAGAACTCTTCTTCTTGAACCTCCGATCATATTCAATCCTAATGAATTTCTATTAATATCTCCATATAGCAACCACAATCATCCGTTGGCATCCCACCTTTCATTGGTGGCAGGGAAATTATCAGGTCAGCTGTTTTGAGGAAAGGAACTAATGAGGATTCCGTGAATATCCTGGTGAATTCCCTAACAAATTCGACCCTCAAACAATACGAAAGCAGCTTAAAAAGCTGGTGGGACTATGCTTACCTACAAAGACTAGACGTTTATGATGCTAAAATGTCAGACATCATCAGTTTCCTTAACACAAATCTTGAGCAAGGCGCCAAGTATGGCACATTAAATGCTACACATGCAACTATTTCCTTAATCTCAATGTACGACATTAACAATGATGAGCTACTATGTCATTTTATGAAGGGCGTATTCAAACAAAATCCAATAAAACCGAGATACGCCACAACGTGGGACGTAACATCAGTCCTGAACTTTCTTGAAGAACTGCATCCTTTCAAGAGTTTAAAATTAGTAGATGCCGTTCAAAAGGTTTCTACACTCTTAGCTTTAACGACAGCTCAGCGCTATTGCAAACGCTAGCGTTAACAAATATCGATAATATTTCAATATCTAATAGTAGCGTAAATACAAAAATTACAGATCAAATTAAAAACATCCAAACCTGGATCATTTCAGCCAGAATTAATTCTACCGTTTTTTAAAGAAAGACCAGGCTTGTGTGTGGCGTCTGCAATTCTAGAGTATGTTAATATGACAAAAGATTTAAGAAATCAAGATACAAAGAGGTTATTAATTACTACGAGAAAATCATATAAAGCAGCGACTGCTAAAACAATTGGTCATTGGATCAAATTCTTTATAGAATGAGCTGGCGTTGACACCTCTAATTTCATGGCTTGTAGTACCAGACATGCAGCTGTGTCCGCAGCTCATAAGAAAGGCGTAGACATTGCTACTATTAGGCGTAGTGCTGGATGGGCTCCGCAGTCACAAGTTTTCTTTAAGTTCTATAACAAACCTATCCAAGCGCCCAATGACCAGTTTGGCCGTGCTGTTTTGTGTTAAAAATAGATATTACCATCTATATGTTCACGATTTTATTATTAATTTCACATTATAAAACTCTGTGAAAACGTATAAATAAATAAGGATATTTTATGAGTAATTGAATATTAGGAATTATCACATCCTCTAAATCGCTACAATATTATCATCGAGAACGAGACTTGTAATATAATTGAAAAATTATAATAATTGATCAAAATTATGGGCGATTCCACGCAAAATGATCACACCTTTTGACCCTTTGTCTTCGATTTTGATGAAATTTGGTGAGCATGTAGTCTTTAGTAAACAACCACATTTTGTGGACTTCGTTCGTAAAAATGTCAATTATTATGTAAGTTATGTGTATTGCAAATTTGATGCAACTTTTTTTTTAAAAAATCATAACTTCGGAACAGTATGAGATATCGAAAAACGCAAAACGCAGTTTTACGCAGAAAATATTGAATTTTTATTAAAAAAATATTTGTGGAACGTAGCGACCTTCTTAAATTGTTTCAAAATTTTAATTGTTTATATTTCCGAAAACGCACTTTTGTCCGTTTTGAAAAAAATCATGAAGGTGCATTGAAGTCTCCTCTAAGTGCCCTGTAAATTTCAAGATGGTCAATTTAAAACTCTTTGAGATAAAAATCTTTATGTATCACCAGAACACACGCTCGGCGCTCGGAGACCAGCGCGCGCCCGTACGCCACGGATGCTTGTGCACGTATAGCCGCTACCGACCACGACCGATTGTCCTTTCCACCTAAATAAAGGGCTAATCCTGAGTTACCTAGTTGAAATATTCGATCTTTGCCTGAGTGGATGACTCCCGGTTAATATTTAACCATAAAGTACTGAACAATGTTTCCTCTCTGTGTTATTCGGGCTTGAGACCGACCTGAGGCTATATTAAAAACTGTGTTTGTGTACTCGGAGTACATAACTTACGTATGTATATAGTTTACATCAAGAAGAAAACGGTGGACACATAGAAAAAAATATTTACGCCCGAAATAAAAATAGCGAAAAAAATTAGCTTGACTCGATATTGAAACTTTGGAATTTGTCGGCTAAGGAGAAGCGTTTTGCGATTACTTGATTTTTACTGACTGGAATAAGCGCGTGAAATTGAAGAGTACCGGATACTGTTTTGGCCTTTGCAAATCTTTCAAAAAGTATGTTCTGGTGATTATTACAATCCACATTAGTGGAATAATTAAAGGAAACGTTAGGAAAATGGATTTTCGCCCCAGCATACAATTGTAAGGGTCTAGTTATTTGACCTTTTGTTATTCTTTCCAAGCTAGCGCGTGCCGCTGCCCTTTTTAACGACCCACCTAATTCATCACATGAACCTTTTCCATGAGATGTCGCGAAAAAGTGCCATTCTGCTGGACAATTGAAGTCCTCGGAATGCAAACATAAATTGAGTGCGCCATCAGGAAAATAATATACTTTATTAATCGCGGGGTTAATATCTCTGAAGCTATCGTAAAATCTGCCTTAATACAAATCGACTGCAATAGTGTTATGGTGTAATATGTCCGAAATTGCAATATTGTTGAAATGTTTGAACGTTTCTCCTACTCTACATAGAGTATGCCACGAAGGGATGAATAGTCGCTTGGTTATTATTCTAATGGAACCGGGGAACCACATATCGAATGACGAATGCGTAGTTTTCGGATTTCGTAGTTAACTAATACTTCGCCTTCCTTTAAGCTGTTTGTTTAATATTTGATAATGAGTGCTTTGTTGTTTGGCTATGAAATCGTGTGGTAGCACTTTTTTTAGGAGAAGGAGAAAATCTTCAATAAATAAATCCTGAAAGCACGTCCTTTCAATAAGGTCTGATCACCCGGTATACGACGCTTTTATCGTACACAGTTTATCGTGGGACAATTTATCGTAAACTTTTTATCGTATGGACAATTTATCGTATGAACAATTCATCGTATGAACAATTTATCGTATGAACAATTTATCGTATGAACAATTTATCGTATGAACAATTTATCGTATGAACAATTTATCGTACAAACAATTTATCGTATGAGCAATTTATCGTATGAACAATTTATCGTATGAACAATTTATCGTATGAACAATTTATCGTATGAACAATTTATCGTATGAGCAATTTATCGTACAAACAATTCATCGTATGAATAATTCATTATAAAACTGTTTAACGCGCCCCTCACGGAACGACTTTAGAGTACTCGTTTTCTAGTAAACCACATATACAGAATCTAAATCTGAATTTTCCAACTTAAATTGTTTCAACAAATTTATAAACAAATTATTGAAATTCACGGAGAAATGTCTCGAAAGCTGCCCGAAGTCATGTGCGGTGTTAAAATTCATTTTCAATAACATATGTTATAAACAATTTATTTGTAATCACCAAACCCGATTATAATTAGTATCAAACGTATGTAGATAATACTTCTTAAGGTTTGAATCCAATCCGTTAATAAATAGTCGATTTGTTGGTTAATAACAATTCATTGTTAATGGGTATTAACATAAGTAATTGTTGCGTGTGCCTTACCATACACACTTACTTGTAAAATAGGCATTTATCGTAAACTTTTTATCGTATGGACAATTTATCGTATGAACAATTTATCGTATGAACAATGTATTGTATGAATATTTTATCGTATGGACTATTTACCGTGTGAACAATTTATCGTACAAACAATTTATCGTATGAACAATTTATTGTACAAACAGTATGGTTGGTTTGTGGGTAGTTGTGGGGGGGGGGGGGGGGGGGGGTGAATTGGGGACTGGGTGAAGTCGTCCTAAAGTATAAGTGTGGTTTAGGCCATCGACAAGCAATTCTTCATACGATGAATGGTTCATACGATAAATAGTCCATACGATAAAATGTTCATACGATAAATTGTTTGTACGATAAATTGTTCATACGATAAATAGTCCATACGATCAAATGTTCATACGATAAATTGTTTGTACGATAAATTGTTTATACGATAAATAGTCCATACGATAAAATGTTCATACGATAAATTGTTTGTACGATAAATTGTTCATACGATAAATTATCCATACGATAAACTGTTCACGATAAATTGTCCTACGGTAAACTGTGTACGATAAATTGTCCGTAAATCCTGATCACCCATCATTGTACCAACATTTGTATGCGATGGAAATGTACAGGGTGAGTCACTTGCCTTTGAATCATCACTCTCGAGCATACACTGTTCCATATAAAATCATTATAAATAACCTAGACATTCAAATTATACTCAAATGTTTCTCAACATTTGTCTGCATTTTATGCATTTATACTTTTACATGTTTCAGTTATGTTAACTTGCACATGAAATTTCACCCTGAAGAAGTCAGTTATACATAATATTCCCCTATAAATATAATATAAGAAAATATTTTCTCCTTACGTTGTTACTCATTCGAAGGAAATCGATGCTAAAACTTGGTAAAATATTCGCTCCAACAGACTATATAATTTAATACAGTCTATTGTTAAACAGAGAATATATAGTATAATTTAATAGATGTCTAGTAACAGTGGGGTTAGGAGAGTTCTGATTCAAAGGCAAGTGAATCACCCTGTACATACTATCGTCGAATAATTTTTTGATTAGGGATTTTAATGGGTCAGAATTCTGAGCACAGACTGAGAAAACACGCAGGCCGTTGAGGATTACAAGTTAATTTCACGAGAAAATCTTTATACGTTGCTAACCGAGCTTCCTAATTGCGCGTTAAATTATCGAATCTAATCCCTTCAATCATTAATTTAACAATTTTATAATCTCGGAAACCCAGGAGTGACCTAGGAAAAATTCCAAAAATAGTTTCACGACCCTTCCGTGCACCTTCAAAATTAATCTCAGTTCGGTATACGATAAGGTCTGCCGGATAATTGTAATCTACTAATCCTTCTTTCTGTAATTTAGATCATAACCACAGAAAGGAGACAGTGTTCAATACTTGATGGTTTCAGTATTAACCGGGAGTCCTCCACTCAAGCAAAGACCGAGTATTTCAACTAGGTAACTGAGGATTTGCCGTTTTATAGGTGGAAAGGACAATCGGTCGTGGTCGGTAGCGGCTATACGTGCACAAGCATCCGTGGCGTACGGGCGCGCGCTGGTCTCCGAGCGCCGAGCGTGTGTTCTGGTGATACATAAAGATTTTTATCTCAAAGAGTTTTAAATTGACCATCTTGAAATTTACAGGGCACTTAGAGGAGACTCCAATGCACCTTCATGATTTTTTTCAAAACGAACAAAAGTGCGTTTTCGAAAATATAAACAATTAAAATTTTGAAACAATTTTGAAACAATTTAAGAAGGTTGCTACGTTCCACAGATATTTTTTTAATAAAAATTCAATCTTTTCTGCGTAAAACTGCGTTTTGCGTTTTTCGATATCTCATACTGTTCCGAAGTTATGATTTTTTTAAAAAAAAGTTGCATCAAATTTGCAATGCACATAACTTACATAATAATTGACATTTTTACAAACGAAGTCCATAAAATGTGGTTGTTTACTAAAGACTACATGCTCACCAAATTTCATCAAAATCGAAGACAAAGGGTCAAAAGGTGTGATCATTTTGCGTGGAGTCGCCCTTATATGAAAAGTCTCGTTTGAAGATGAAAACCTCCCACCCTTCCTTACCCCACATCCCGTTACCATCTTCAAAGTTATACTTGTGATAATTCGAATTTTTGTTCGTTGTACAAAACAATATGAAGTTAGTAATGAAGGGGTGTTGTGCCCTGTGTGGTGACTGCACAGAGCGGGTAGCGGGATCGGAGGAAGTCAGGCTCGTAGCGTTTAAAGGATTAGAATCCACCGGGATTAAACCCAAAACTTGGAGTTTATTGATAGGATATAACCAAAGACTGACACGAAAGGTACAGAGTAACTCGCTGGTACGCACTGATGTGTTCTGTTCGAAATCTGGAGAGCGAGTCCCCGATTGGGGCTTGGAGCAATGGTTTTGCTCGAAGCGGGCGTCGCATCAGCACGAGGCACTGATCAGGCGATGTGACTCAGTGCTGATGTGCAAAACGTGATTTAGTCGCTGTTCGCTCGCTTATTGCTATACTAATATCTTATTTCTTTTATACATTGCAACATCCTTTCAAAGATAGGGTTTAGCGGTCTGCTTAGTTTGTGCATTCCGGGAGCCAACCTTGGGCTCGGGCGCAACAATCCCTCCCCCCCTAAGGGAGAAAAGGGCGAAGGCCTTTTCGGAGATGGTGCAATGTTTACAATGGTCATACAGAGTCATTATGGCTAGTATGCGGTATGTGTAGAATATATATATGTGATAGTATAGACTAATGTATTATAAAATTATAGTATGTGGTATATGTATAACGCGATTTTGCATACTGTTGGCAATTGGGTATCGCTGTTACAAGGTTCTGGTAAAAGGTTCTTGTGATTTCGCTCGCGTGTATTGGTTATCGCTTCGCGGTTTAGGCCTTGGGGCCTCTTCGGTCGTAGCGCGTGGGTCAGCACTTCTGCGGCGTGTGGTGTATTTGTATGCGCCAATTACGCTTAGTGCTAGTACAATGAGTAAAGAGAGAGAGGTGAATGTAAAGAATCCATAGTGGTATAATGGGGGTGTGCGAAGGTGTTTTCGTGTAAATGTTTCTTGAAGGTCGCTTAATTTTTGGCTGACCTTGTCTAGTTCTTCTGGGTGTTTTATGATTCGTTTGAGTTTGAAGTTTGTGCCATTATATGAATTTAAGAGGTTTGCTTCTATGGGATCGGCAGGTAAGTGCTCTATTGTTAAGTTGTACTCTGGTAAGTAGTTCCAGGTTTTTTCGATTCCGTAGTATTTTCCAGTTTGGATAATGAATTCTTTAGCGGTGATTATGCATTTTCCTTTTATAGATAGTATACCAGAATCTTTGATGGTTGCGAAATTCGGAACGGTTTGTTTGTCGCATGTTACTCCTAATTTTATGGGGTTCGGCGCGATATATATCCAGGCGCCAGGTTGTTGTAGTTCGATTAGGATAGTGTGGTTTAGTGTCATAATACGTGTTGTACAGCTAGATACTTGTTCTTGAGTGAGTTTGCTAAACAGTTGGACTTCGCAGGGGCTATCTGGTGATAATAAAAATATCGGGTGATGGGAAGCGCATAGGTACGTGCTGTGTATTATGTTGCACGCGGCGAGGTCGTCTTTGCTGAGGGTTACATACTGCGATGTCGGCTGGTTTATTGTTACGTAAGGCTCGTCGGATTCGAGGTATACGTATAGTGAACCGTTTTTACGAGTTGGTACTGGATATGCCTTGCTTAATTCAAATACGCGTCCGTTCGTGAGCGGAACGTCGATGGTCACGATTACAGATTGTGCTTCGGAGTATGCTGTGATACGCATAATCTTGTACAATAAATGGATGTTTTTGAGGCTTATAGTCAAAGGAAAGGTTAGGCCAGTGGTTAGTTCTGTAGCCACGGCCTTCAAGTGTTTTATTATTTCTGCGGGCGGAATTACTCGTGGATTGAGGATGCCTTTTCTTATATCGACCACAAAATCTAGTATGTCTTGTGCGTCTCGAAGTAGGGTGTCTGTTGTAGTTTCTAGTAAGATGGCGTTTTTGTCTATTATTTCTTGGAGTTGGAAATTTAGGTTGTTTTGTTGGAGTGCGTATTGTATGTGGCGTGTGGCGTTAAATAGTGTCAGTTCGTTTTGTTCTACGTTGTGTATGGTTTCATTAAGTAGTTTTGCGTTTGTGCTAATTACATGTAGTTGTCCTTTTATAATACTTTTGAGTGTTCCTGTTTGCTCTTGTAGGAGTGCAATTTGTTCGTTGATTTCGTTTCTGTCTTCTGTATCCATTATTCCGAATAGTGATTTTCCTATGGTTCCTAGTCCATCGATTAGGCCGCGAGTGTCTCGTGTGTCTGAACCGATGGTTTGTTCTATGTACGTGAGGAGGTTTGTTACGCGGTCTAATTTTTTCTGGGTTCCTGTAGTGAAGGTTTGGCAAAAGTGTGCCGATGTGTTCGTAGTGGGATTTTTGCATGTCGCGATTGTTTCATATAGGACGCGTTGGAGGTTTGTTTCGCGTTGAAAGATCGATGATAAGTTAAGATGTAGTACCAGTTTCCAGGTGTCTTGGTAGGTTTGCAGTGTTCCTATTTTTTCGAAATAGATCCCTGGTTGGTGTATGAAGGGTTCCACATTGAACTCGGGGTCCATGGTGGTTACGCGTATTATCATACCCGTCAGTAGGAGAAGTTGCCTGGAAGAGACGCGTTCGTCAGTTTGTTGTTGTGTGGGGTTTTGTGCTTATGTTGCTAAAACTCGTGTGATAAAACTGGATGAGGTCCCGCTCGTTCTCATTCGCTTCTGCAGTTTCGGTGTTCAGGAGTCTTGAGAGTAACAAAGTGGGGACAATGTGCGGGCAAAGGAACAGACTGGTAGGACTGACAGGCTCTCCTCCTGTGTGTTTTTTTTTTGTGTTGTGTTTCTGTGTTTTTTAGTTCGTTTTCTTGTTAGCTGATGTTTTTTTTTTTTTTTTTTTTTTGAATTGTAGGGTGCAGCGTATTGGGAGGTTGTGCGCCGAGTTCGCGACGACAGGGAGCGGCGGCGCCAGGAGACGAGGGATTTGGAGGACCCCTGGGGGGGGCCCGAATATGACTATTGGGGGCTGTCGGCGATGTTTGGTGGGTTTATATTGTTGTTTTTTTTTTTTTTTGTTACTTTTGTGTTGTTTCCGGTTTTAGTTCATTGTCGTGATTGTTAATTGCAGAACGTCACACGGAGCGTCGGACGGGCGGGAGTTGGCCCAGCCGCCGTTTCTGGGCAGCACACGGTGTTGTGGCACAGGTGTTGGAATACGTCCGTATTCTGGACGGGCTTGCCGATGGATGCTTTCTTGGGGCCTGCCTGGGCGCCGGGTTATTATGCCTGGGGGATATCGAAGTTTTGCAGAAGTTCGTGCTGGTCGCGGCGGAGGATGTTTCGTTTTATTTGTCGATGGTAGTGGAGGGGAGCGAGGAGGTGGTACCGAATACTGGTACCACCTACCAGTATATAAAACACCTGTTCGGTGTAGTAGGTGCCGCGTTAGGTTAAGTACGATTGTGTGTTTAATGTATTTTGATGTGGATGTAATAATAAATGTGTTTAGTAAATGTATAAGGTGTTTGTTACTTAGTATTAGTGTAGGATAATGGTCTTCCGTTTTGGGGGAAGATATATCGTTTAATTAGTATATATATATATTTAAATATTATTATTATTGTCTCTTTTTTTTTTTTTTATTCTATTCAATAAAATTTTTTAGTCTGTTCGCGTGCACACGCTGGGTTCGGCGTCCCATTTTTATCGTATAGGTTTCGTTATCGTGTGTCGCGGTTATTGTGTATGGTCCGATCCATTTAGGCGTAAGTTTTTTTGATCGGCCGCGTCTAACGGTCTCGTCCTTAAGTAGAACTTTGTCGTTGACTTTAAACGACGGGGTTTTAGTTCCTTTATCATATAAAGTTTTGGATTTTTGCTTTTTCTGTTGTAGAGTCTCTCGCGCTACCTCGTGTGACGATCGGATTCGTTCGCGCAGTTCCTCCGCATATTTATCGTACGTGTATGTTAGTCGCGGAGGTTGTTTTAGGGATGTCGGTAAGGTAGCTGTTTGTCCGAAAGTAAGCTCGTATGGAGTATGCCCAGTGGCACTATGTGGTGTAGTATTGTATGTGAACATCGCGTAAGGGAGCCATTCGTCCCAGTCAGTTTGATCTTCGTCAATGTAGTGTTTTAGATAGTCGGCTAGTGTTCGATGGCTCCTTTCCAGAGCGCCGTTAGATTCCGGGTGGTATGCGCTGGTCTGAATTTTATTTATTTTGAGAAGTTTACAAACGTCTTTAAATACTTCGCTTAGGAAATTCGCTCCTTGGTCGGTAAGGACTTTTTCGGGTATTCCGAAGATGCAGACTATTTTTGTTGCGAAAGCTTTTGCAATGGTTCCGGCTTCTTGGTCGGGTATAGGTATAGCTATGCTGAATTTAGTTAAAGCGTCTTGAAACGTTAGGATGTATTTGTTTCCTTGGTTTGTTATGGTTAGGGGTCCTACTATGTCTAACGCGCATTTCTCGAACGATTTGGTAGGGGTATCTGTTAGTACCATGGGTGCTTTACTTGGAGACCATGTTTTATTTTTCTGGCATTTTTCGCATTTGGAGATGTATTCCTCTACGTCTTTCCTCATGGTTGGCCAGTTATGGTATAATTTAATTCGATCGAGGGTTCTTTTAATGCCTAGATGTCCACCTAAAGGTGTGTCGTGGTGTTCGTATAAGATCTTTTTTATTTCATCGATTGTGTATGTATGATTTGGGGGAATGTCTAATGTGTCATCTTGTGGCGGCTGTCTGTCGCCAGCCGTGCTAGCGTCAGCTGTCGCGCGGAGATTCTGAGCTCGGGTTACCGCGTTTATGCGACTAAGGGCGTCAGCGTTATTATTTTGAAGGCCTTTCTTATAATGGATCTCATAGTCGTACTCTGATAATTTTATTCTCCATCTCATTAATCGCGATCCTGGGTCTTTTACATTAAAAAGCCATGTGAGGGGTTTATGGTCGGTGACGATGATGCATTTAGTTCCGTATAGGTAGGGTCGAAAATGTTGGGTTCCCCAAACTATAGCTAGGAGTTCTCTTTCCGTTGTGCTATAATTTTGCTCTGCTTTATTAAGAATTCGGCTAGCGTATGCTACTGGTAGGTCTTGGCCTATTTTACCTTGGGATAGTATAGCACCGATTGCCTTTCCGGAGGCATCGGTTGTTAGCACGAAGGGTTTGGTGAAGTCCGGGTATTGTAGTAGAGGTGGTGACGTTAGTTTTTCTTTTAGGACTTCGAACGCTTCTTGCTCGAGCGATGTCCATGTAAATGTTTGATTCTTTTTTAGGAGCTGAGTGAGGGGTTTAGCTATTCCCGAGAAATTGTCAATGAACCTTCTATAATATCCGGCTAGTCCTATAAAGGATTGTATGTCTTTTAGTTTTTTGGGTGTTGGGAAATGTTTCACGGCCTCTAGTTTTGAAGGATCCGGTCGTATTCCTTCTTTGCTAATGATGTGTCCTAGGTATATTGTTTCTTTGCGTAAGAAGTGGCATTTCGACGGTTGTAGTTTTAATTTATTTTCACGGAGTCGTTTGAAAACGGATTCGAGACGTTTCTGGTGTTCTTGCAGCGAACATCCGTATACTACTATGTCGTCTAAGTAAACGAAGCACTTTATTCCCTGTAATCCCGTTAATACTGAATTCATAAGTCTTTGAAATGTAGCGGGAGCATTTTTTAGGCCGAAGGGCATTCTGTTGTACTCGTAATGTCCGTATGGGGTCGAGAATGCTGTTTTTTCGCGGTCCTCTGTCTTCATAGGGATTTGGTGAAAACCTGATGCTAAGTCTAGGGTGGAGAAATATTTGGCTCCGCCTAATTGATCTAAGATATCTGTAATATTTGGTAGGGGATACGAGTCTCCTGCGGTAACGCAGTTTAGTTTACGGAAATCCACAACGACTCTAAATCTGGGTCGGCCTGTGGCGTCTGGTTTTTTGGGGACGACAAGCAGTGGTGAGTTCCACGGGCTGGAACTGGGACTGACTATTCCCTCTTTGGCCATTTCTTTCACTTGGTTCTCTACTTCGGTTTTCTGGGTTTGTGGAAGTCTGTAGGGCCTAGTGTTGATAGGGTTCGTGTTGTCTAGTAAGGGTATGGCGTGTTCTGTCTTATTGGTACACCCTAGCGTGTCGCCTTCTAAGAAGAATATATCGTTATACCGTTCGCATAGGTCGATCAAATGTCTTTTTTCCTCGGCGTGTAAGTTGTCGAGCATTATCTCCCTGCGCAATGCTTGCATTCTATCTGTACCACTGACTGTCCGTACTGTGTAAGCGTTTTTGCTGTCTACGGTGTCGTGGGGTGGGTCGGTAACCTCGTGTAGCTCGATTGGGTTTAGTTGCACAATCGGTGTTTTGATTTTAGAGTCTTCGAGGTTCGTGTTCATTATACTGATAAGGCATTTGTTTTTGGTCCCCGTGGTGAGGACGTTGCCTATGAATACTCCGGGTTTGATTGTTGCTTGATCTACTATTCCTTCGCCTTGGGTAGCTGTGTGTGCGAGTACTAATGTTTCGGTACGTGCTTTTAAAGTTACGTGGTCTCCACTAGTGAGCGGGAGATGTGTTCCGAGAATGTTAATGGATTGGCCAGGTCGGATTTCGGCGTTGTATTTTGAAAGAAAATCATGTCCTAAGAGTCCGTGTTGTTCCCCGAGTGAGTCGTCTCGTACCAATCGGCAAAGATGTCTAATTTGTTTGTCTCCTATACGGATGGTGAGGTATGCACTACATAGAGTTTGAGCTACGTTCGATCCGACGGTATATAGGGTTACGACTTCTTTCACGGCGGGAACGTCACCTAGGACTTGTCCGACTTTTAGCAAGGTGACTTCGGCGCCAGTATCCACTAGCATGACGGCCTTTCCGTTAACCAATTCGGGTGCTTCAATTTCTACTAAAGTACGCGATGACTCGGAACCAGCTGCGATCGTGTTAACCTGATATGAACTGACTCTCGTGTCATCGTCCGGTCTCCTGTCGGAGTCGGGTTGGCGAGGCGCGGCGCGTGCCGGATCATGTGTTTCTGATAGTTGGCGAGGTTCTCGTGAGTAGTGTTGTGTTTGCGGGGGTCGTTGTGCTCGGTTTCTCTCGTTTGCGCGCTGGCGTGCGCGACATTCCTCGAGTGTATGCCCGGGTTTTTTACAATATCTGCATGTCACGGTTACGTGTCGAACTGCCCTATTATTGGTAGGGATGCGAGGGTTGTGGGGATGGGACGGGTTCGGGTCCGAGGAGGGACGGGGCGTACTTAGGCGCGTGTAGCAATTATTGGCGATGTGCCCTATTTTGTGGCACCTCCCGCATTTTGGCGTGTTTCGCGCTGGTCCGTTGCGGTCGTTCCCGCGGTAACGCGAGTTGTTGTTGATACGCGGAATATCCGATCCTAGAACCCTTTCTTCCTCAACAGCGGCTATTATCGCCGACTGCAGGTTGTCGAAAGTGCGCGATCTAATTATTGTTCTAAGCGGCCCCCTCAATCCTCGAGTGAAATAGCGTAAGGCTTGTTTGTCTAAGACTTCGATGATTCCTCCAATATTCGACGGGTCGGCGGCGTCCTCGATGGACAGCTGTTTCATTTCGGTTAATAGCCTCTCTAACCTGGAACCGAATTGTTGGGCGCTGTCTCCTTCTCTCTGTCTACAGCTACTGAACTCGGCTTGTGCGGTATCGGATGACCGTTTAGCCGCGAATCGCGTTCTCAATGCGTGTTTCAGTTCCTCGAAGCTATTGATAGTCTTGTTCCGTAACTCTTTTGAGGCTGTGCCTTTTATTTTGTTTAGTAAGACGAGTGGCAGGAGTCGCGATCGTTCGTCCGCGGGTGTGCATGCGAAAGCGCAATCAACGTCGTCTAGGAAAGAAGACAAGTCGGAGTTTCCGTCTCCGTCATATATCCCAATTAGTCCGAGTGCGGCTATCATATCTCGGGCCGACGGGTTATTCGGGCCACTAGGGCCTTGTTCTGTGTGTGACATTTCGGATTCGCTACTTACAAGACTGAAATCGTGTACCCTGATAGGGTATCGGCGCTGTGACGGTACGACGACGTTCTCGGGCGTCGTATGGGTGCTCGATTCGGCGGCGTGATATGTGTCTGTACTCGTGTCTAATTTGGGTGCTCGCACGCGGCGTCGCAAGGGGCCGGTGTTGTCTAAGGAAGCACGCGTTTTTACTTTCGTAGGGTCTACTGGACTGAATATGAGTTTCTTATCAAAGAAAGATTCTAACGATCTACTGAATGACCTTCGATTAGGTAGAAGGTATCTCAGAGCGAGTGCGTCTTCCGTAGGCATACAAGGGCCGTGTAAAGATTCTGGTTAACAATATTTTGCTATCGGATATCGCTACAGCGGTTCGGACGTCTATGTTTACTCACAGGATGGTTGACAGGCGCATGCTGCTGGTCGGTGTCCGCTGGTAGCCTTGGGGTGTCGGTAGACGCAACCGGAGTCGGCAGGGCGGCGATACCTCCTTATCGCCGGTGTCGTACAGGGTGCTGTCGGCGTGTCGAGTTCTGGAGCTCCTTTTCGCTCGTACAGGGGACCAGGTGTCCTCGGTCCGTGGGTGGATGGTGCGTTCCTTCTCGGTGCCTTGGTGTTCGTCTCCGTTCGGCCAAAGGTCCTCGGATCAGCAATGGCTCGTTGGTGACGTCCGTTCAGGTTTGGTTATACCTTTCCCGTTTGCTGGGCCGTCTGGCCGTCTCTAACGAGAGAGAGAGCGGCGGTTTTTTGGTGGAGTGCGAGCGTCTCCTAAGAGCTCGTTCGCGCCCTTGGTTTGGTTGGCCTTGCCGGTCTCTACCTCGGCAGAGATTCGACGTCTAGGTCGAGTTGGAGTAACGCTGGCGGTCAGGCCACGTTACACAATCGGCAGGCTCACGATTTGACTTCGACGGTGCAGATCCCACCGCTGCCACCATTTAATGTTGTGCCCTGTGTGGTGACTGCACAGAGCGGGTAGCGGGATCGGAGGAAGTCAGGCTCGTAGCGTTTAAAGGATTAGACTCCACCGGGATTAAACCCAAAACTTGGAGTTTATTGATAGGATATAACCAAAGACTGACACGAAAGGTACAGAGTAACTCGCTGGTACGCACTGATGTGTTCTGTTCGAAATCTGGAGAGCGAGTCCCCGATTGGGGCTTGGAGCAATGGTTTTGCTCGAAGCGGGCGTCGCATCAGCACGAGGCACTGATCAGGCGATGTGACTCAGTGCTGATGTGCAAAACGTGATTTAGTCGCTGTTCGCTCGCTTATTGCTATACTAATATCTTATTTCTTTTATACATTGCAACATCCTTTCAAAGATAGGGTTTAGCGGTCTGCTTAGTTTGTGCATTCCGGGAGCCAACCTTGGGCTCGGGCGCAACAGGGGCATTCAAATGACGGAGAGTGAGATGTTCTTTTTTATATACGTTAAACGTTGTGGTATTAGGCATGACAAGCATGACTACAATATTATCACCTTCGAATTATTCATAGCCTTTTTTTTACATGGGGGAAATCCTCATGGATTCCTTGCCCCCCTGAGAAGGGGACGGGGATATGCCGGACTCTTACCGGCTAAAACCCCCATGGTGGCCAGCCTCTGGGGCCCTCCAGGGCGGACTCTGGGAACTCTGGACGAACAACATCCAGAGCCCGCACTGCTCGGCCCCTCGACGCGCTACGCGCTACCTCACGGGGGGGCCCGTGTCTCGGACCCCCCGGTAACTTGCACTTTGGCGACTAGGCGGGCCACACACCCAGTCGCCCCTCACCGAGCCGAATTATTCATAGCCTCTCGTACAGTCAACAATTACGCGAAGGATTTGTGATGGTACGACGGATCATTTGAACGACACAAACATCCCAGCAATTTGTGTGTAGGCTTGAAACTCCATTTGTGAATAACCGGGCCGGCCAAGTATGAGATGTTTTGTTCATGATTAATTCTGCTATGCCGTTTCTCTACCCCAAAGCTGCAACCAACCCTTACCTAGCAGTGTGAAGTATATCATGCTTATGTTGTGACTGTGTGACCGTAATCGCCTCGGCACTACGAAGAAATGGTTTGATGGATTGATAGCATTTTTAAAAATATCTCATAATTAAATAGTGGCTTGGCTTTGGTTTCGAAGAATTTTCATTAATTTTTTGGTTAATGTGGCAAAGGCAGCGAAATATGTAGTTGTTTGTAGAATTGTCTTACAATGTTAAAGAAAAATATGATTTTTGTTGAACCCAAAACATTTTTGTGGGAGGTGGAACAAAACTACTTAGCGATTTTTTTACATTTTTGATGTCTTTTTAGGGTCCGCGTGTATATAAACCATCTAACCGTTGGACAGTCCGGAGAATTCCAATTCTTCAACCTGTCACGAACTCCTGATCGCCTATCCCGCAACTGCCCTACGCTTAACCGCGCCAGGGCACAACAGCAGAATTGACCAGAGTGACGCTCAGCAAACCCTGGAATGTTGTCCAGCGTAGGCAGAGGAGCGGGCAGTCCTGGTCGGTGCTATAGGAAGTGATCTGGCACTATCGAGCGTCATGAGTAAGATGCTCGACGGCGCGGTTTATCGGTATGCGGTCGTCTTCTTCTGCGGCCATGCTATGCTCCAGAAGGAATCACTCGGTCTGATCATTGGCTTAGCGTATGAGCCAGCATGCATCGTTCACATACGGTTAGTAGACCGAGTGACTTAAACACGCCAGTAATTCGGTTGTTCGGAATGAATAATAGCAGTTGAGCTGCAGTACCGTCAAGTCTCATTGAGTATCACTGTAGCCGATAGAAGTGCTCTTTAGTTTCGTTTTCGGATCTGTTTTCTTCGCAGACTCCAAGGAACTTGGATTTTTCAACATTTCGTAATTTTGCAGCAAATGCGTTTAAAACTGAATATTTATCGTTATCAACAAAATAACATTTTTCGGTAACAGTTTTTTGTTTCCATACCTAAAACAATTTAATACAATGTTTGAATGAATTTAGAATCATATGATCCTGAATTTTCAAACGATTTTCTCATCAAAATAATTTTGATCACGTTTTGAGGCCAAATACCTCACTGTGCATCGGTCGTCTATCGCTGTTGCGTAGCCCGTCATTGACCCAGGCTTTGGGCGGCTTGGTCGGTCGGTCGTCTTGGCGGGTAGGCACTCTTGCCAAGGTTCACAGTTGTGGGCATCCGGGTCTAACTTCCTCGAGCTTGTCTCTCGCTCCTCAATGTTTCCTTTTTCGCAATCGAACCCTGCGGACTTTCTCTCCTTTTCTTTTTTGTCGCTTCATCTTGATTTGAATCTTTCCCCGCTGCCACCAATGTTATACCTTTGTTATGCCGCGGAAAGAGTTTGTGACGTCTTCCACAAAATTATTTAAACTTTCGAGTCTAACAATAGTTTGTTTATTAAATATCAAAACACAAGAAAGGGCGGCAATTGATACTATTCGTATTGAACGCTAATCAAGCTTCTACTGGCCCTTTTAGGATAATGGCTAGCTTATATCGCCTAACAAAACGAGTACCGTTTTCATAACTATGCTCTTAGAACTATGTTCTAATTTTCACGGATGCTTTTGGAATATGAAGTAGCTTACCAGTACAATAATTTGATATACTAGGTGGCATACCAATACAACTGCTAAATGAATCAACATGAAAATTCTGCTACTGTTTATACCTTATTCGTCTTTGATTAGGGGACAATAAAATTCTGTTACACAGAGCAGTTAAGTACTTTGTTCGATTACTGTTGTTCGTCGCAACTGATTTCAACGTTGGCACTCCTTTCCTTACTTACGGCGTGCGCGGTATCTGTAATTTAAATAATAATGCTGTTTATTAAAAAGGGGGAATTTGAAAAAACCATTTTATCCGTATTTTATTTCATGGTCTGCATTATGTATACACCAGTTACGATAGGTATTTCACTTGTATTTAAAAATGTATTGAAACTTAGAATGCATCGGAAAGTAACAAGTATTGCAAAAATCTGCCTCGACAGTTTTAATCGTTACATCTTAACAGGAAATTCTACAATGTACACTTTTCGCCTATCTACAGTAGTTTCTGAGATATTCGAACATATAGGTTTTCCAGTACACATTACCACCAACTTTGACCCAATGTTTCACCCCTATAAACGTATCACCCATATAAACATCATCACCCTTATAAAGAGAATCCTAGTAGCTAAAAAATACATGTCCTATGATTTTCCGAGAATTACACTTCGGTCAAATTTCCTCAAAATCGAAGTGCCACTGGTCGGAAGCATCCATTGTTAGAAATAAACTATAAGAATATTAAGAATCTAATTTTGGCGTTAATAGGCGGTTTTCCTAAATAATTCATTAATAAAATCAGAAGCTTCAAAATCATGTATAATGTTAAAAATGTAACAAATTATTATTTATTATCCTTAATCAACTATTAGTAAGGTAGGGCTATTTAATCTGAGCTTTTCTATATGTACCTTTGTTGTTTCACATGCAATTCATTTCGAAAATTTGTTATAAGTATCCTTTATGAGCAGTATATTTTAATTCATTGGCATTACCAGTTAAATTATAGGCGATTATTCATAGTACTCTTAGATATTCTTTAAACTGCAAATTGGAGCAAGATTCGATTAAACTCAAATAATCACGAACCTATGTCTTCTCCATTAGTAAATACTATAACAACGGAAACCACAATATATCTTTGTATCTATCACTGTCAATCCATTCTTCATTTAAAGCAATGCTACTCCATTCACAGTCTGTTACCGTCGACAGAAGCATGGTTACTGCTTGATGAATTGTTTCTACTACTTGAACCAACTCATATAGCAGTACTCTAGTCAGATTCATCACTATGTAAATCTATATTGACGGTATTGATGAGGTTCAGTGTTTCAAATTGAATTTTCGTGAATCTGCAATGATTATATTATTTGTGATGTCTATTCAACATCGAAGTTGGGAATTTCAAAAAGTTGAAATGCCTGCCGTCTGATGCACCATTCGATCATTGAAGTCTAGACTACACTACACACAAAGGGTGTTTCACTCGACACCGAAACATAACGTCCAGCATTGAGATATAGCGCAACAGGACGTCTCTGTATGTCTCCTGATTAGAAAGCACCATGTAATACCCGCTACCGTATATTTCAACCTCTTTGTTCACTAGCTGTTTCCTTCAGTACAATCCTGTCAAAAGCGTGGCGTATTGAACAATCCGTCTCGCGTAATTTAAGATTTGGTGCAATTTCTTGTAGTCCTTCGGTTTTATGGACATCATAGGATATGTAACCTTTTAATTAGAACAAAACAACGCCAATTCGATTGCTGTTTGCCGAAATGAATAGTTAGGTCCACGTTTTACCGAAAATCGTTGATAAAGTATACCCGTGAAGCAGTGAAGCATTGATAGCACACTTTTGAATAAGGTAAGAAATCCTTTTGTAATGAAAATGTCAGAATGGATGAAAATAAAAATCTTTTAATGTAAATGAGCATGTGATAAATATAATATACTGGCATAAATTCTCACCAAATTATTAATTTATAAAATTTTATCTTCAATAACACTAATAACAATTTCTATTTGTGTTAACAGTGTACATAGACTGAAACTGTATACAAAGAGTCAACTGTATATGATTACGAGGGCCCTTGGGTGAATAATATTATATAAATTCTCTCTCTCTATATATATATATATATATATAATATTATAAAGTTCTGTAATATTCTATCATGTTGCATTCTTCTTGTCGCTTCACATTAACCTTCCTTCAAGCTTCTCATCACATTCCGTTATGTCTAATTTCTTGACAACAGTGAACAAGGAATGCTTATAAAAAAATCCGTAATTAAGGTAATCGTTGTCACTCTAAAGTTTTGGAACTATGGCGACTGTGATCCATATCGTGTGTAATATCCTGCAAATAATTTAAAAAGTCATAATTATATTATATGAACAATGCTATAATTAACCACTATGAATGGAATATGCCTTCCAATACCCTTGCAACCATCTAAAATGTTTTAATTCATTTCAAAAGTAATAATTGCCAAAGTAATTTGCGCATAACTTATTCTCCTCGTTTATCCAGTTTTTTTTTCATAGAACTAGGTTGCATATTTGCCCATTTTTTAAACTACATTTAATTTATATTTTACGCTTCAGTTGGTTAGTTAGATCAAGTTAAAAAATGGGAGGAATGAACGCCTGAAAGCGAGTAACCCCGTGAAAGAGTGAGCAAGCCCTTTTCTGCGATTCCGCAACCAGGACAAAATTGGTTACGGCGACTTGGACGAAGATTTGTTCACTGTCACTTTTTTGCCCGTTTTCAAGTTCTTATTTTGACCTAGGTCTGCAAATTTACTTCGTACAACGGCGGGTACATGGACATCTCCAATTTGTATAGTTACAACCCAAATGTATCTGACGCATATTTGACGTCAGTTATTGTGATCTTAAATGGGAATAAGTTAAACCGATCAAAACGGCTATTCTTCTAGTTGGAAATGTGATTCGTGCTAGCGCGCACACGCCAAGTTCGTTACTAATGCAAGTTAAATCCAGGTATCTTTGAATGAAAACTTGGCTTTCTTTTATGATATCTATTATCTTTTTTGTTATATTTCAATTTTGTCAGGAAATCAAACTACTTGGCGCAATTTTTTACATTTTAATGTTTTTGGATGGATTTAGTTATATCTTGACTGTTAAGTTGATCACTCAAGGAACGTTTCAGCTAAAGAACTAAAATATCGTACGCGAGGAATCATATGTCATTTAGGGATATAATAGTTATTGGTAATCACTACTTGTTTAGCAAATTACGTTACATTAAGAGATTCCGTAGAGTCTCGCGCCAAGTAGTTACCTATATATACCAGTGCGAGAAGTCGAGACAACTTAGCCCGAACTACAGCGTTTTTCGCCTGTTATGAAACTTTCATCTCAATTTTTGTAAAAGTTACGGCTTGCAGGTATAACTTATGAATTAAGCACAGCCTACTTTATTTTTCTCAATCCCACGAGCTAAAGAGCAAGGAAATTGCTCCATACGTTTAAGCCATATGAATTTCCTTGTGTAATTTTCTCGTGCGAAAACGTGTTCAAAAGAAGATTAAAACCAAAATGTGCATCATATATTTTTCGCGCTACATGGCAGAACGTTATAGAGCTGCGAGATGATGTTAGAAAGACAAGACTGATGAGAGATAATGTTAAAAAGAGATGATAGACATATAGAAACATTTTACATTTGTCAATTAATCGATATGCTGCCCGTATCTGTCATGATTCAGTCCATGTAGTACTCGGCGATGCACGATATAAACGACATTACACGGCTAACGAAACAATTACGGAAATGTCGCTATTACTGATAATTCAATGATAAGAACTGATTTCAAATTTAGTGCAACTTTGTGAAAGTAGCTAAACTCATCCCTACTCAAGGTCTAACACACAGAAACAGTATCCTATTATTCAATACAATTATAGGCTACGACAGTTGCCCAGTCCACAGCCGGGAGCTATTTAAACGAGAACGCTAAAATTACAAACAAAAAGATATCAAATCCTCCCAAAAATATTGAATTGTAAAAAAAACGCTAAGTAGTCCTCCCCCCCTAACCATTATGCTACCAACCTCCTCAAAATCATTTAAAAATGAGCAAAAATAGTAATGGATGTGGCTGCAAAACCAAGCGATGGTTCAGATATAATTAATAAACAATAAAGCCTTTAGTAAAGTTTTTATTCACTGATATTTAACTTTAACTTGCAGTTTTTAAATTGTAAAAAAACATGGCGTGTGCGTTGTATTCTCGGCACTTACCTATTGTAATATTGCTAAGAATGTTTTTAAAAAAAATGTGACCGACTTCGAAAAACTGACAGCATCTCAACAAACCAAAAACTAAAGGAGCTGAAAAACTAAAATAAACAAATAGTAAAAAAATAAGCAGCTTAAAAATGCGCTGAAAAGTAAAAACTAATTTTCATGCTTTCATACATTTGAAGTCATAATGGGCAACTTTGGCCTCCCCTCATTACATTGCAACCCAATGCAACACCCAACCATTTGGAAGCCCAAATATATATATATATAATATATGAACTTTTCGGAGTCGGTGCAGATATAAGTAGTATACTGCTGGTAACCATCTGTCTTAACCGCGCTTACCCGTATTCTTTCTTTTATCGCGCCATGTCCAATCCTACTTGCTCGCGCTCATTTATGAACTCAGTCTTTTCTTCTATCTTCGTCTATATATCTATTGTGACGGGGCAGAGTTGCCAGTCATAAGTCACCCGCTCCGAAGCGCTCTCGCCGCGCACTCGCCGCGGTACACGAACAACCGTCGCTCCAAGGGTTACCGTCTAGACTATGCGCACATTTACTTAAGGAATGCCTCTTCTATCGAGCCCCTATCTAACGACAACTACATCGAGTCGATCGAGGAGCGGGAGACAAGCTCGTGGAAAGCGCCCGGAGAGGCGAAAAGCCGCGAGCCATGAAGCAGGTGCCTGTCCGCCAGAGGAGCCGATCGGACCACGCAGAGCCTACCGAGACGACGGTAGCCGTGACTTCAGACAGCAGCCGTCGTGACGTAGGAGCTCCAAGCCGTCGCCGTCTGAAGACAGCGGCGTCTAGCGTAGCGTTGCGAGGCGATCGATCCCAGCGCGCGGGATCGACACGTCAGCCTTCGATAGCGATCGATACGGATCGACACGCCGGCACCGAGAGATCGAACAGGTAAAGCGGCAACGTAACGCTGGGTCGAAATTGAGGTAGGACCGGAAGCCGGTCACTTTGTGAGCGAGCGATTTTGAGCGAGTTCGATTGTGACGAGAGCGAGCGATGACCCGAAGAATTTCTAGGAGAATTTCAAGTAAGCCCAAGCGAATCTACCTGCCTGCCTACGTATCTGTTGGTTTCGGTGTCGGCCGTTTACGCTCCTGAGAGGCATCCCTAGCGCGAGTGACCACCGGTCACTTGAGCGGTCAATCCTTGGCGCGACCCTTCTGGTCACCGCAAAATATTAGACTGTGGGGCGTACGAAACCCAGGAGCGACACGGCCGTCATCGCCGTAGTTTGGGAATTGCACGGTTGTTGGACTTTATGAGTTTCGAGGCCATACCATCGGTCTCCGAAGGCGATACGCGACCGTTGAGGTGCAAACGTCGCCGTTTGAACCGATCGTCCACCGGATCACTGGCGTGTTCGAATCACCGTCAGCGCGAATAGGCCGGGTTATTTAATTTGTATATTAAACGGCTGCGGAAAAGCCGAGAGTCCGAACGGACTGCGTTCGGACGCGAGCGTTGGACTTTGGGTTCCGGCCGTTTCCGGCCGAATAAACATTTTCGCCACCCATCCGCGTGGGTTCTTTAGCTTCCTTTCTCTCTGCGTATTCACTCCGCCCCTCTACCGTTTTCCACGAGCTAGCTAGGTGGACAGCAGCGAGTGCCGCCGAGGACCCCGAGGATCACCGGGAGGGCCACCAGCCGGACAGGAGAGCCACATAGAAATTCGGCCCTGCGAAGGGTCTGGCACCCACGCGGCCCTCCGATTCTCCACCCTTTCAGGTGATCCCTAGGACCTTGGCGAAGTTGGAGCGTCTCCACCCGGAGCCAGCGCGGACAGCACGGGGAAAGCCGCTTACACTATCTATTCACGGTAATACTTCAATGATAGACGAGGAGAGAATGATACACACAAAAGTAACGAGCCGTCTCTTGCTTGCAGCCTGTTATATGTTTATGTGAAAATCTTTTAACGTGTCCATTTCGGGAATTGCCTTTATAAGATAGAGATTTCATCCCAATTTGTTCATTCGTTGAAAAGTTATCGCCTAAGAAACGACATATCGGTTTCTATGCAATAACAATGATTAACGTTAAATATTTTCGGAAAAATTTATAATGGGACCAAACTGTGAACATCCTCTATAAAATAAGCCAGGTGTCATCCCGATCGGTCCAGCCGTCCTCCTGTTCTCGCCAGACACCCATTTAAAAAAAACATAGCGATCGAATTGAGTACCTCTTTCTTTTCGTAGTCGGTAATAAAAACCGAATACTTGTTATTTTTGTGTGTATCATTCTCTCTTCGTTTGTCGTTGACGTATTCCCGAAGATAGAAGAACAGAGTGAGTTCGTAAATGAGCGTGAGCAAGTGGGGTAGCCAAGGGAATTAAGCCAGATATTACTTATATTTGCGCTGACTCCGAAAAGTTGCAATATATTTATGTTGCATTGGGTTGCAATACAATGACGGAAGGCTGCCAAAGTTGCACATTATAAATGCAAATTTATAAAAGCACGAAAACCGTAAATTTATTTTTTACTTTATGCACATTTTTTGTTCTGCTTATGTTTATTATCATTAACTTTATTTTTTCATCTCTTTTAGGTTTCAGTTTTGTGGGATGCTGTCAGTTTTTCAAAGTCGGTCATATGTTTCAAAGTATTTTTTGATTGCATGTGTTTTTTCGCAAACTTCGAAAAATTGTGAATTTTCAAACTTTCGTAATATAGCAACAAATGTGTTTAAAATTGAATATTTATCTATTCGAACAAAATAATACTTTTCGGTATCAGTTTCTTGTTTCCATACCCACAACAAGTTTTAATACACTGTCTAAATTAATTTAGAATCACATAATCTTGAATTTCCAAACGATTTTCTCAGCAAAATAATTTTGATCACGTTTGCAGGTCGAATACCCCACTGTGGCGTCGGCTGCCGGAGGGGTAATGGAACCTCACCCGAGGGTGTTTGGAATAGGTTGATAATCCACTAGAACGGTTCGCCGTAACAGAACACCGAACACAGAACGGGAGAATCTCGACCTTTGTCACTTCACAAGTGGCCCGCGACCCTTCTTTCCAGCACCGTCTACCATATTCATATGTCGGAGGCTCGTCATTCGTCGCCGTCTTCGCACACTGTTCCTCGCTCTCCATTATCTCCACTTTACACAACTTGCTTGGTCTACTACTTTATTTTGACTAACTTACAACTGACGCTCCTCATCTTATCCGCAACGAATTATCCCCACCACCATAGACCGGAGTATACACTCAGGTCAGACCCTAATTTAATATCATTTCTGGGAACACCGCTACCCAGGTACGGTTTTACAATTTCGGTCGTACTTAATGACCGAACTCTGCGACACATATATCTTTTTCTTATCGCCGCGAAATACCTTCTAATTGAAATACTAAAGTTTAGACGCAAAGTACAGGGAATAAAACAATCGGAATGAATCTTTGCAATAGCTATTACTTTTCAGTTCTTGCAAGTTTTAGTAGACTTTAAATAATTTGACAAAACCGAGGACATTTCTGACTGCCAATGTGTCCGCTACAGGTAATGTCTGGACAATGTCTGGCAATAAAATTTATTGAATTTAATTTTCCTATTGCTGATCGTGGATTCAGTAGAGTCCTTCCATTGTCGGCCATTTTACAGGATCGAAATGGACCACTACTTATTGCAGAGCCTAATGTTAGAAAATTAGAAGTAGGCATGGAAATGCATGTGTAGAGCAGGCCTCGCGGAGGTCTGCTGAGTACCTCTCTCCTTCGGGGAAAACCCAGGGTGTCGTAAACCCCCAAACTGGCCAGGCTGACACAGGTAACCTGACGGCGAGCGATGTCCGAGAGCATCACTCTTCGACGGACTTTTGCCCTGACAACTGTACTCCTCAGATTGAGATTCGAATATACATACTTGAGATCTTGCTATTTGGAATCACCGGTGTGAACATTTATTTCACGCGCCTACCAACACAACCTAAGACTCCTCTATAGTCTTCCATTAATCAATGAGAGTTTATCGTCCGACTTGTTTCCTCGACTCGTTTCCTTTGATGCGTCGGGGAAAAACCGCCAACTGAGTGACCGGCCCGTCAAGTGGTCTCCGTAACAAAATTTGGTATGCATTCTACTTATTGCCGGGACGATTGCCTCCTCGCTTGGCTCGGAGACGGTAATACGATATGGGCAACCTTTTTTTCCTATAGGAAAGCATAGGAAGTTCGGAGTTCTGTTCGGAAGTTCGGTGTTCGGTGTTCTGTTACGGCGGAATGTTCTAGTGGAAACAGACCTTAAAACAAACATCTGGAGACCAGATGAGGTGGACCTTTACACTTATAAGATTGGAAAGTAGCGAGAAAATTGAGGCCCGATCGACACGCAGAAATAGTAGAAGGTGGAAATATGCAACTATACATAATAAAATGAAGAAAACAGAAAGCCCTTAAAGGCACAGCTACAGAAGCATGAAGCTAATCCCTTCAAAAAAGGCAAAGACCTTAAATGATTTTCCAGAATCTATTGCGAGATGATTCCCAATGCTTATACTTCCGACCCGACAATGTTGGTGGACAAACATAAAAAATCCCCCTTTCCGAAGTCATTTGAAAAGCGATTACAAAGTATTGTATCGAAGCAGGTAATTTCCATGGCGCCACTGCGACGCAGGTTCGTTTCGACGCGGGGTCGTTTCGGCGCCGTGTTGTTTCAACGCTTACTCGGAGTGATCGAATGATCTTACAATTACATGATAACAGGCACTTGGTTGATACACGCACGTCATTGAAATAATATAAAATTTTATTTTATTTAGATTATAATTTAATTTAATTTAGATTAACAAATGGGTTAGGTCTGGGATATGGTTCGGTTGCGGTGTTCCACGTACTGACAATTTCGGAGTTAGGTAGGTTGTAGTATTATTATCGCGAGCGAGCGGAGCGAGCGACCCTACCAATTAACAAATGGGTTAGGTCTGGGGTTCGGTTAGGTTGCGCAGTTCCAAATACTGGCAATTCCGGAGTTAGTTAGGTTTTAGTACCAAAGTACCTGCTATTATGTAATTATAAGATCATCCGATCACTCCGGGTAAGTATTGAAACAACACAGCGTCGAAACGACCCCGCGTCGAAGTGACGGTGTCGAAGCGGCGGCGTCGAAATGACCTGTACCCTATTGTATCACCCTTTACATCTAATATCTGCTGAGGTTAATTTTTTGTTAATTTTGAACTTAATAGATTAACCAGCTGCATCATCATCATACATCACTTGATCTAAAATTATAATAGAGTAAACCGTAAAAAGAGTATGGAACACTACAAAATTTCTAAGATGCTAGTAGCGCTTATAAATAAGTAATTTATACATTAGATATATGTAGACTAATGTAAAATCTTACCTGCACAGCGAGTTGTAATGGTGTTAGTTCTCCTATATAGTAGTCATCACGCACTACATTGGCTGGTAAAAGTTTTGGACATGGATTGCCGGTGAATAGTAAGAAAAGTGCATGAATACTTTTTCGTTGCATCAATTCTATGTGACGGTGTTGGTACCCAGCCAAATGTCTTTTATGCCGCAATGTTGTTGGAAACCATCTTTCGCACAAGTTACAGTATCTTCTATGCTTTATGGTTGCCTAAATTAGCAAAACAAGTTTCATAAATCATTGTGTAAAAAGAGATAATGATCAAGATCTTTGTTCAAAGTGATTTAACTGATACACATGTATTTCTTTTATTATACCACTCGCAAATTCACTGAAACTGTAACATTAACACAAGGTTACCAATTTTACCTCTAATGATTAATTGTTTTCATTTTTACTGACTTCGAAAAGGAGGAGGTACTCAATTCGATCGCTGTTTTTTTTTTTTTTTTTTTTAACTGTTTGTCCGGTTAGTACGGGAAGACGGCTGGACCGATCGAGATGAAACCCGGCCTATGTTATACAGGGTGTTTCATAAATGTCATAAACCACTATAGCCATGTTGTAGAGGATGGGGCGTGGATGAGAATGGCTATTTTCAAATTTGTCATTGAGGCTTCCTGTTGCAAGAAAATTAAACAAATTGTAAGCCAATGAGGTGAAGTGCCAACTCATGCGGTGGGGCTAAGGCTATAGCAGCAGCCCACTGACTCAGGATCAGCCCACTTCCCCCAACAGGCGGAATTAGGGGTTCTCAGTATCACTGCCTGCTTTTGAAAGAAAGGCGATCGCTACTTTGATGTGCCGTGCCGACAGCCACCCGGCACCGCGCACCCCGCAACTCACATCGACGGACCTAGCCGGCAGTCCCCCTTGCATGCGTCGTTGGGATAGAAATTAAAAATTAATAATCGTGACAATGAGCAAGTACCTAAACTCGCATCACCGCGGTTACAGATCAAGAGCTTTCTCGGACCACCACTTCGATATTTGTGAAAGAAAATATCATAGGCACCTGGTGAATTCGGTTCACTGGATTTGGACGGTCTTAATTGGATTAAATGCGGATTCGCGTAGCACTTTCTCAGACAGCTTACTTATCGCAAACGCATACAACGAAAGAAGCATATTAAGAAAGTAGGAAAGCAAGAGGAAAGGCAAAGTCAGCGCCCGTCGGGCGATGTCGTGCCGCGCTCGGGTATTAAGAACGACGCGTGCAAGGGGGACTGCCGGTTAGGTTAGTCGATGCGACACAACAAAGCAACGATCGTCTTTTTTTTAGGAAACAGCGATTGAGCGAGGTTCGTCCTCCATCGCGATTTTATGCAAGCCGACCAGCTAGATGTTTTTATCACCTCCTCCTTTGAAGAAGCAAGAGACAGCCGACCGTGATTCGCTAAGAGCCCGAGAGGGGCGTTGCTTAAATTATTGTTACATAACTCGGAATTGAGGGCCGATCGAGAATTTCCAAAATTGGCATTCTCATCCCCGCACCGTCCTCTACAAAATGGTTATAGTGGTTTACGACATTTTCGGAACACCCTGTATAATATTTTCTTTCACAAATATCGAAGTGGCAATATGAGAAAGCTCTTGATCTATAACCCCGTGTGACGGGGCAAGTTAGCCTTGCCACAAAGGTACTCCTCAATCCGGCAAGGGAGGCCAGGGGAACGCCCGCGACGCCACTCCCTCCGTCTCTCTCTCTCTTGCCCGAACGCGCGGGCCTTACCACCATCGTTGCTCCAAGGCAGGCACAGGCAAATAATACAGGCATTAATGCGAGTTTAAACGCCGAGAGGCACCTAGGTGAGGGCGACGGACTGAGCCGCCTAGTGGAACGGCTGTCTATTAGGTGCGGAGATACACTCGGCTCCGAGGATGGCCAATCCTCCCAGGTCGAGGGAGCTGGGGCCAGCATACGGGACGTCGGAGCTGCCCTGGAAGACGGACGGCCAACCCAAGCACGTCGGAGCGGGGAGTTGGGAGCCCGTCACTCCTGATGTCGACCGAAAGGACAGCGGTCTCAAGCGGTCGATAGAAGAGGTCGAAGTCGATCCTAACGCGCGGGGTCGATTGCGACACCGCCTAATGGATGGAGCCACGGGAGGATTCGAGGGGTAGCGGCGCTGAGGGTGTGAGGCTACTTAGCGAATTAGGGACCCTCGCTCGTCACTCAGATTGCGACCGTCTTAGCGACTATAGGCATCCGAGCGTTTCCGTATACGATACCCGAGTGACGAGTGAGAGAGAGACCGAAAGTCAGAGAGGAAAGAAAGAATACGACCGGACGACCGGACTTTAGAGGGTTCCAGTTAGCCTGGAAAATAAGTGCCGGCGAGCACCAATCCTACGCCGGATTATAACTACGGTAAGCCTCACACCTTCGTGCCCTTTCATTAGAGTCTTTGCGTAAAAGTTCCGAGCCCGGTAGTCGGGTTCCTCGCAATTGTTGTAGTTGTCATTAGAGTCTAAAAAGCCTGTTACTGCCCTGCCTTCCTTGGGGCGACTTCGCAAGTCGCACTGAGTCGCGCGGTAGCTCCTAAGAATTGCGTTCGCCGAACAAAGTGGTGGCCATCTTGCCACTTGTTGCGGGGATCGCTCGGTCAATTTTCCGCTCGTCCGGGATCACGGATCCCGCTTCTTTCGGCCGTAACAACTCGCGATTCTTACTATCTCCGGCCGCTTCTCGGCCGAGCTCCTGACCACCCGCTACCGCGGGGTTAGATTGTACAGGGGCCTCCGTGGCCTAGGACCGGGAGTGCGATAGTCCGGTTTGCTGTAGGATAATTAGTTTGTAGCATCGTCGGCCCGCCCGACATAAATAAACAGGGCGTTTGTTAACCAGAGAAGTCGTGTCTCTTTTGGCTATCTGTGTTGCACAGTGTGTCGTCCCCGGCCTCCCTTGTTCCCCGCCCCTCACCCGTACAACTAGCCGGCCGGGCTAACATCCGCGTGGTCCGCCGCACTTACTCTCCCTCTCAGGCTGACCACCTCCTCCGGGTTGCTAAATATTATAAATATTGGTCTCGGTTTTCGGGGCCTGGCGCCCAGTGAAGCACCCGGAGGGCCTGAGTTGCGGAGGGGAAGCGCGGCGTCGTTTTCCTTGTCTCCCTGGTCAGCTTGCACGACCCGCTGGTCAAGGGAAACGGTGGTACCCGATGATGCGAGTTCAGTTACTTGCTCATTGTCACGATTATTAATTTTACATTTCTATCCCCCTTTTTTCTGAAGTATTTAATCTCTGCCTCAGGTAATATCTTTGATTCGTTATGTTTCATTATTACTCCTACTGCTGCTTCAACTCTCCGCCACCAGTTCCTTGGCGATAGACGAACAGACTAATCAATTTTTACAGAAGAGGTCTGCTGTTATTGCTGGAATCAACGGTCAATAGAATGCTGTCAAATACAAGTATGTACGTGCACAACAGAGTTCGACAAGTCTACTTGTGTAAGTGCAGGTACAACGGTGGTTATGATCTATCATGTATGCCAATAGGATACTACTACATACATCTGTGAATCGAGCTGCATGAACAAATGCAATGAGATGCATCTGTTAGGAGCGTTGATTCATGCACTTCTCTTCGGCTTTATTCTAAAAATCTTAGTACTCAGTTGTCATTAGACATACTTTCAATTCTGGGCAATGGACGTTTGTTTGTTTATAATGATAACGGTAAGTCCCAATAATTGGTGGTCCCTGTTTAGGCAATTCTGTATGTATGTATACTATGGTACTCTCGAGGTGAATACATATTCCTCTGATTTTCAGAAACTTTTCTATGTATGCATCTATTTCTTTTCCAGTGGAGCTAACGCATTTTATAATGAATTTTGGTGATACTTCATCCACTCTCAATGCATCCCTTCCAACCATTAAGGGGGCATTCCCATATAACAAACCAAGAAAATGGATTTTTTATTTTTTGATTCTGCACAATCAAATCTACAACAATGTATAAACAATTTCTGGAGGGGAAGGCAGGCGTGCTTTATACATGAGAATCTACCGTTAAAGGTTGCCCCACTCAGCAGAAGAAGGCGACAAATTTTCCTGATGGAGAAAAAAGAATGGCCAGGGTAACCCACTTGCTAGCCATAGAGAGGAGGAGGAGAGGGGGATGGATACTTGGAAAGAGGCTTAAGGCAGCCTTTGGGGGGACCGTGAATAACAACCCCTTGAGTGACCGCCCGTAGTACCTCCTTGTTACAGCCGGGCTACTCTGTCTGCACATCAGATATTTTTATGGTAGGGACTTCGAGGAAAATACTTCCCGAAAGACAATATTGCTGGTAAAATTACTAAGTTAGTTATAATAAAACACATCTGCTGGTTGCAGGTCTACTGCTAAATAGGAATGTCCGGCTCTATTCTACCTATGTGAACAATATGACCCAAAAATAGTAGGGATTACCAACGGTGATTATTGACCACAGGCAAGGGAAAGTTAAATCTAATCTTCGAATTCACCATAAAGTAATAAATGTTGCTCCCTCTCAAGGAAGTCCGCACAATCGGGGGTGTAGGAACGCTTGGCCAACTTCGCTACGGTGCACTAAACTGCTCGAGTTAAATGCTTGATTGTCTTTCGTGAATATCTAGACCAGTTCTACCGCGTTCATCAAAACAGTATTCATTAGAAAGAAGACTAAGCTATACTATTTTTTTGTAATAGGTTTCCTGGTTGCCAAGTGAAACCTACTACTGTTAGGAGCTGGAAAGGTGGCCCTTGGGAGGCAGACCCTAGCTAGAAAGATATCTCTAGCCCCGATTGGTGAATAGTTTGACTCCTACTTACAAATTGAAGGAAAAGAAATTGCGACCCCTAATTATAGGTCGAACTTCGATTGGCTGGCAGGGTGTCGGGCACCACCACCTCATGGGCTTGAGTCCCTTCGGTGTCCCTACATGCCGCTGCGAATATACCAATAAGCAGGTAATCAAACAGTATGGAGGCAAATTTTCACAGGTATCATAGGCGTTACCACCAAGTCTTGCCAGACCAAACTCAAGCACGGACTGCCCCCCAGGGGCCATCTTTCCAGCTCCCAGCAGTACATACACACATATGTATGTACAAGTTAACAGTTTACTCTAATATCATGTACTAAGCTATTCATGAGCGGGTCGTGAAAAAATATAGACGTAAAGCCCATCCTTTAACAAATAAAAGAAAAACAGAATGAACACGATACAACCATTGGTTTCCGCTAAAAAAAATGCTAATAATGGTGTTATTTCCGGAAGGGGCTAAAATCCTCCACTTTGGCGACTAGTGTTTCTTTAACAATTATGAATTGTCAAATATTGAATATGATTTATACCTATTTTGATACGGCGAACAGCGTATGTGAATTTCACGAAAATTTTAAAAGTCATTAAAGTATGGTGATTCGCTTAGCGTAAAATGAATGACTCATGCATAAGATGGAGCATTGTGGATTTTACAAACGAAATTTACTGACTTAATAGAGATAGGTACAATATGCAGAGTCGTACACCCTTATTTGCCAGTAATCTTCTAGCAGCAGATGGTTTTTATTGCAACTTATTCGTCATTATCGACATCATCAGGATTAGTAATCCCAAAATAGTAATTTCCCCGGCAATATTCGCTGTCAGGAAGTATTTTCCCCGAAGCCCATACAATAAAACATCTGAGGCACAGACAGGATGGTTCGATTGACCCAAGAAGGTGCCGCGCGCGGTCATTCAAGGGATTGCTGCTCGTGGTCCTACCTCACTACGGCTAGGTGAATGACCCTGACCATTTCATTTTCTCCACCAGGAAAATTTGCCTCCCTTTTCTGCAAAGTGGAGGAACTTTTAATGTTTGGAAGGGATGAGGGAAAGGGATGGGGGCGGATGAAGCGCCTTCGAAATTCTTTATAAGTACCAGCTAGTCTCAAGGAAAAGAATCAGATACATAGACGACGTTCGCCATGTACAAACGCGAAGAGTACCTAGATGCTGATGTGCATAGGACGATGCAACGGGATTTATGCCGCAGCAGTGAGGCTGTACGCAGCGCGATACCCCAACCGTCGACATCCGTCGTACACCGCATTCACTGGGATGCACGATCGCGTACGTTTTACAGACTCTGTGTTCCCACATGGGAGGGAAGTGGGGCGGCCACGAGCTGCAGGGACTCCAGAAGCCGAGGAACGGGTACTTGCTCGCGTTGAGGAAGACCCGGCCGTGAGCCTTCGCGATATTTCAAAGACTGAGAAGTAAGAAAAACTATCAAACATTGAATATTTCACTTTAACTAATTCTCACGATACATTATCAGTTGTTGACCGGTTTATCACAAAATGACTGCTAAACAATTGATAGAAGTTATGCACTTTATGTTACGATTTGAAATAACATGCTTTTTTCTTCTAGTATTAGCACAACAACGGCCTACAGGATACTCCACGCGCACCGTTTACACCCTTATCATTTTACGCAAGTGCAGGAACTGCTGCCTGGCGATCCAGCACGTCGCATGGAGTTCTGCACGTGGTTGCTGGAAAAATACGAGGAGGACCCAGGATTTCTGTCAAGGATTTTGTGGACAGACAAGGCTCTGTTTACAGAACGTGGGGGCTTTAATTCCCGTAATTATCATACATGGGCTGAAGAAAATCCGCACGAGCACGTCAACAGAGGGTCGCAATACAGATGGTCATTTAATGTTTGGACCGGGATACTGGGTGACCGGATTATCGGTCCATATTTAATGCCCCATCGATTTAACAGTCGGCATTATTTACGTTTTTTACAGGAAGTCCTTCCAGTTCTACTGGAAGGAGTTCCAGAAAACAATGAACGGCTGTGGCTACAGCAGGACGGCGCCCCAGTTCACCGCAGCTACAATGTCCTACGACATATTAATGCAAATTTTACAAATCGGTGGATTGGATATGGGAGCCCGGTGGTTCAGTGGCCTCCTCGATCCCCCGACCTCATTCTTCTAGACTTTTTCTTTTGGGAATACGCAAAGGTATTTATTATACTACTGTAGAATTATTAATTTACATCTTCGCATAAATTGACAAATCGATAAATGTGTATTATTTGCAGAACGTCGCATACGGCGTGGACCGCGGTGACGAAATGGTCACTGTGGCAAGACTACATGCCGCAGTTGCCAACCTAGGGCCAGCCGACTTTGCTCGTATGCGGGCGAGCATTGTCGATCGGGCTCAGTTGTGCCTCTACAATCATGGACAACATTTTGAGAATATGAGGCCTTAAAGCCTTGCATCCACAATTTAAAAATCGGCCCTTTTAACCCTTTCAGCGCTATGAACCCATACAGGGTGTCCCAAAAATGTCCAACATCACTATAGCCATCTTGTTGGGAAGGGGGCGGGGATGATGATGCCGTTTTTAAAAATTTGCGTTAGGCCTCCAATTCCGAGTTATTCAACAACAAAGTTAGGTAACGCCCACCGAGCTCTTGGCAAGTCCTGGCCGGTTATGCCTTGCTCCTAGAAAAAGGGAGGTGACAGAAAAGATGTTGAGTGTGGGCCTCCGACAATTGCTATGGAGGACCGACGGGTGCTCAACCGCTCGGTTCCTCCGAAATCGGGGAGCAGACCCTTCCATGTGCCGTCTTGAAGACCCGAGCACGCCACGGCACGGCATCGCCCTACCGACACTCACTCACTTTGACTTTCCTCTCGCTTTCCCTCTTTCTTAATACACGCTTGCGACAACTGATATTCTTGATTAGTTGTTTAGTGACTCCCGACTAAATCCAGAAAAATCCGTCCAAATCCAGTGAAGCAAATGTATCAGGGGCCTATGACACTTCTCTTAAAAGTATCGAGGTTAAAAATGAGGATTTCCCCACGAAAAAAAAAAGGAGTAACAATCAAACGAGCAGAGGACCCCGCCCCCGGGCGGCCTCGCCCGCACTTTGTGTGGGACGAGGCCAGCATGGGGGTCAGTGGCGACGAGCTTCGGGAAGCGGTGAAGCGTCTCAGGGCCCGCGCAAATAAGGCGCCGGGCCCGAACGGCATCCCGGGCAGGGCCTTGGCCATGGCCATGAGCGTCCTGGTCCCACGCCTCGGGCAGCTTCTTAACAGCTGTCTGAGGCGCGGCAGGTTCCCCCGCTGTTGGAAGCGGGCACGGATGGTCCTCCTGAGGAAGGACAGGCGGCCCGCGGACACTCCGTCCACGTACCGGCCCATTTGCTTGCTGGACGAGGCGGGCAAACTCTTTGAAAGAGTCATTGCCAACCGCCTCGTCCGGCACCTGTCGGCCACGGGTCCCGACCTCGACGACGGGCAGTTTGGCTTCCGCCGGGGACGATCGACGCTAGACGCTATTAAGCGTCTGTGATCCCTGGCGGGGGCGGCTGTAGGCCGGGGCGGGGTGTGCTTGGCTATGTCGTTGGATATAGTCAATGCGTTCCACACCCTGCCCTGGTGGGTGATCAGGGAGGCGCTCGAGTACCATCGGATGCCCCCTGAGCTGCGGGCCGTCGTCGGGGACTACCTGGCCGATAGGCATATAATGTATATGGGCCGGACAAGAGAGCACGTGAGGGAGACGTACGCCGGGGCCCCGCAGGGTTCCGTTCTGGGCCCTCTGCTATGGGACCTCGGCTACGATTATGTCTTGCGTGCCGCGCTCCCCGCTGGTGTAGAGCTCATCTGCTATGCAGATGACACCCTTGTGGTGGCCAGCGGGGAGAACTGCAGGAGGACCATCCGTGTTGCGGGGATGGCGGTGACCTATGTCGTCGCCTGAATCCGCCGCCTGGGACTTAGTGTCGCTCCGCAGAAGACCGAAGCGATTTGGTTTTACAATCGCCATAGGTCTTTTGTGGGGCCGTCCTAGCGGTGGATAACGGTAGGAGAGACTCGTGTCCAGGTGGGCGATACCATTAGGTATCTCGGGCTCACCCTGGACAGCCTCTGGCGCTTCAACGAGCACTTTGACCGGCTACTCCCCCGAGTTGAGAAGGCAGCGGGCGCTTTGGGTCGCCTGCTGCCAAACATCGGGGGACCGCGGGAAGAGGTCCGACGCCTGTACGCGGGAGTCGTCCGTTCCATGGTGCTCTATGGAGCACCAGTCTGGGCGGACGATCTGGCGGCCAGTCGGCGCAATTGTGCCCTGCTGTTCAGGGTACAGCGCGTCGGATGGCCGTCAGGGTCGTGCGGGGTCCCCCGGGCGGAGGGGCAGGGGGAGGAGAAGGTGGCGCCACCCTGATGGTGCCGCCAGCTCCTCTTCCCTCCCGTCCTGCCCGGAACATCTACGGGGGACGGCCGCGGGAGAGAGCCACGGCTCTTCCGCGGCACAAAAACGTCCGCGCGGTCGGCGGGGGGACTTTGCTGGGGTGCTGGGGGGCTGGGTCCCTCCTTTGCACTCCAGCCGCATGAAGGGGTAATGGGCGTGTGGCCCGCCCATCGCCCAAACAACAACAGTGTATCGAAGGGGGGGAGGGCATCTCCTCCCCCCGGGTATGTGGCACTACGAGTGCTGAGACAGGGGCGGGTCCTGGTAGCATCCTCTGGTCTCCCCAGGGCCCGTCCCGTCATGTCTCCGAGGTCACCGCAGTGTTTTTAGTGGGTGGAAGCCCCACATAACCCCGCCTCTCCCCCCAGAGAGACGGGGTATCCGTTCAGGAATTTTCACTGGGTCAAAAAAAAAAAGGCATTCGTTCATAATCGATGAGCAGACTCGAATCTGGCTAAGATGAAATAGCCCTTAGCACGATCTCAGAGCATATCTTAGGACTCGCGTAGCCTGTCGTAAGCGTAGCTCGTAACACTTTATACAGTGGTAAATATTCAAAATACGTGAAAAAACCGAATTAAAACTGATGGGAAATTAATAAGACAAATAATGTAGGAAGAAATGCCAGGTAAAGGTAAGACCAATAATTTTAAAACTGCCTATTGAATTGACGGCGACTATAATCAACGCAAGGAACATGTACCTTTCCTGAATGGTAAGCGACATAGCATAACGGGTTAACTTTAACCCCTTCCCGTACTTTAATGAGTCTGACTTGTGATTAAGATTTTGACCCAAAAATGAATATCACGAGTTAGACTCGTGAAAATTTAGTCGGGCCAAACATAAACATCACAAGCCAGGCTCGCGAATAGATAGTTGGGCCAAGCGTAAACATAATAAGCCAAGTTCGCAGAATGATTTTTTGCCAGTTGCGATCGTAATTGAATGTTAGTTCCTATCAGTATCCCATGGGAGTCAATCGCGATTCTTATAATTGCTATTACAAAGCAGTTTAGTTATTGAAATTGAAGAAACTCCTACAAAATGCAAAATACAAAAGTGTTAAAGAAAAACAATGGTAACGAATCCAGTGGTAGTGACGTGTTCGCGCCAATCTCAAAGCGTGTAAGACGTAGGATTATAGATGAGAGTAGTGAAGAGGAAGGTATGACACAACAATCATGGATTTGGCAGGAAGTAAAAAATACGCCAATAGTTTGGAAGTATTCTGAACACCATGGAATAAAAGCGTCTGTTTTAAACAATTTAAGCGAGAATTCAAGACTATTAGACCTATTTTTTATGATATTTGACAACAAGTTTTGGGAAATTCTGATTACGGAAACAAATCGCTTCGCACATCAGACAATTCACGACGAGCGTAAAAGACGGCATGTGGACAACAATTCCTATCCTGTGACTGTAGACGAAATAAAGGCCTATTATGCACTGTGTATTTTGATGGGTCAAGTGAAAAAATCAAATATTCAACTGTATTGGACTAGATGTCAGTATATATGAATCTCTAATGAAATATAAAGGGCGTTTAGCGTTCAAACAATTCAATCCGTCGAAAAGAGCTCGATTTGGATTAAAAATGTACAAATTGTGCGAGGCGAAATTAATAGAAATGATAGTGCGTCGGAGAACGTTGTGATAGAGCTGTCAAAATCTATAATAAACAAGGGATACACTTTACTTTTGGACAACTGGTACTCCTCACCCAACTTGTTTTTAAAATTACATCTGAAAAAGACAAACGTTATCGGGACGTTACGGAAGAACAGGAAAAATATGCCAAAAGCCATTGAAAAGCATATTTTGAAGAAAGGAGAATGTGTATGGAGAAGGTGCAATAATTTGATAGCTCTGAAATGGAAAGGCACGCGCGACGTGTACAGTCAGTGGAAAAAGTATTCGTACAGTGATAATTTGGTCACATATATTTAATTAAGTGTTTGTATTTGCAGATTTTAACTGAATTAATACACTGTGACGTTACGCCCGGCGTACGTCACAGACTGCCCAACCAACAATTGAAAGTAGCGCCATAGAAAAGCGGAACATAGCGTCTTCAAGGGAGATCCGGAAGATCTTAGAACCAAACACCACTAACGCCACTATTTCGCCCGAGCCAACTAGCGCAACCAGGAAACCCAGGGACGAACATCAGCCCACAGCACCCGAAGACACCAAATTTGCCGGCACTAGGATTCGGCTTGACCTGGACGAGCCTAAGGAACCAGCCTCCGAAGGTTGCCGCCGACGACTGGTCATCATCGACGGGAACTGGGTGGTGGGGCAGGCGATTCCGAGACACCCAGCAACGCGGGAGTGGACATCATATTTCCTCCGCGATGCGGGGTTGGCGCACGGTTGGGCCTGTACGGCCCTGGCATCGCTCGTCCGAGGGCACATCGAAGTCCTTTTCGCGAGGTAGAACCCGGCGACCAATAAGATTCGATCTTCGAGACAAAGGCGGCTAGGCGAACGTTACGGCCCGCGGGCCGAGATTCGGCACTCTTGTATTGGCGAGCATAGCGAGCGAGCGAGCGACCACTGGCGAAACCAAAGATTCGATAGTAAAAGGAAGGAAGGAAGGAAGGACGGAAAGCGAGCCTTTACCTGGGCCTACCAAATTACCCCATATTTTACTAGCGGTAAGCAAATCATCCTTCTCCTTGGCGATACTGTAAGGAGCCGATCCCGTTCGGACTCCCGCCAGGAATTCGTGGCTTCTCCTCGTTTCACTAGAATCTACTGCAAGCTTCCTATTTGATATGTTAGTCGCGATCTTCCCGGATTAATGTGAACCTTAGAATCCTGTACCTTTGAATACGATCTTTCTGTACGCTGAGACCAATCAAGAGTCAAATTGTAGTCCGAAATTAACGAAGAATTTTGTAACGTAATTCGAGCAAGCATTAGCGTCGATCATCTGCGCTCGAACTCCTGTCACCTGAATGTAACTTTCGTTTGAATCACCTCGAAACCACGTGCTTCGTCCGAGGTTGCTGATGAACACCTCGTACGAAGTCAGTCTTTTGTAAGCTTCATTTACGAAATAAACATTTCGAGTTCAACGTCTGGCTTGGTCACTCGTGTCGACCCACGTGCTCTCCTTTTGTTCACGTCTCTAGCCGAGCAACCGTTCCGCCGACTTGGGACATCTCAAGTAGCCGTTCCTCTCGGTTCTATCGTGTCTCGATTTTAGTTTAGTTTTGTGTGGCATCTCTGATGCCTGACGCCCATATATTGTGCAACAGAGGAACTGCTGACTGTTGATTTTCCAAGCCGAAGTGTCGGGAAATACTTTATCTCGATTCTGGATAACTAACTTACACCAAATTACGCACAACCCCATCTAATACTAGCGCTTCATCTAAAATAATCAGTCTCCTAAGTGATTTTCCTGATTAATTGGCGTCCAACTACCAATGGTCTGAAAGAATCGCATTTTCATACGTATTTTTCCTGATAAATAGGCGCCCAACTGCCAATGTTCACCAGTAATATTCCTTCGCAAAGTATTTTTCCTGATAACACATATCATGTTTATTGAAATCTTGTGAATAAATTGTATATTCGCAAAATTAATATACATCCAATCTTCGCACAAAACAACAAAAGTATCGCAAAATGTGCGAAAAATGATTTGTATAAAGTATTCGTAAACTACATACTTACTGTGAAAAAAACATTACAAAAGTAAACAAAATATTAGTTATTCGCTCTTCAATATTTCGTCGGATATCCCTTTGATTGTATAATTGCTGTAACTCTTCTCGGCATTGAATTCACCAAGTTGGAAGTCACACTCAGTAGTATTTTAGTCCATTCATCAAGGAGAGCAGTTTTTAAACTTTCTTTTGATGAAATATGATCATTTCGAATTTTCTGTTCGAATTAATCCCATAAGTGTTCTTCCGCATTGATGTCTGGAGATTGTGGGGCTGTTTCCATATATTTCGGAGTGTTGTATAAAATCCATTGCCTAGTATTATATGCTTTATGTTTTGGATCGTTGTCTTGCATAAAGACAAAATTGGCTCTAATTCCCATTTTAGTGGCACTAGAGTGGAGGTGATTCTTTAAAACATTAATATACACCTTGTGGTCCATTATGCCATCGATGAAATGTAAAGATCCTACTCCAGCTCATCAACCCCATACTAATACGGAACCTCCACCATGTTTCACTGTAGGCCGCAAGTTTTCTTTTTGGTACTGTGTATTTTTTGTTCTCCATACTTTGAAGTGTCCATTCTTACCAAATATATCAAATTTACTCTCATCAGTAAAAATAACCCTATTCCAGTAAAAAAATTACGCACTGTACTGGCGCAAACATTTATCCCCAGTTTTGTCCGAAGATCAGCAGTAACTTTTTCGGCACTTAATCGCGGATTTTTTTTAATTTTTCGGATAATTATACGTCCATCGTATTCATTAAGTTTTCGCGGACGTCCACGCCTTCGCTCATTTACCACTGTTTTCCGCACTCCGACCCTGTCAATAATACTTTGTATAGTAGATCTTGGTCTATTTGCAATACTAGAAATTTGTGCAAGCGATTTGCACTGATTATGTAAAGAAATGATTATTTCTCGTTCCTCTTTTGTCGTTTCTGAACCTTTCCGACCCATTCTTACTGTAAAACCGTTATTGTACTCCTTCTGCAAACGCTATCTTAGAACTGACCACCCTGGAAGTCCATTGCAAGCTTATGCCTGCTGATCCGCACGCTCAGCCGTGTTTGTAAACAAACAAATCAGGAAAAATAGGAAGTGTACGAATACTTATTGCGTGTCCATTTTCCAACATTTTAGATCGTTTATTGATATTTTCGTTAGGTTCAAGAGTAATTAAATTTTATACATACAGAATCTCTTCCCAGAGCGTCCAAGAATATTTAAAGATACTTTGTTTAAATGAAACTTTGATATCGGAGTAGTTATATTAAACATTATAGTGATTTGACCGCTGTACAAATACTTTTTCCACTGACTCTATATGATATCAACGAAACACGAAACAGTAGAAATGGTTGAGCAATCAAACAAAGAATTACAAAAAGTAATAAAGCCTAAATGTATCCTGGAATATAACAAGGGTATGGGTGCAGTTGATCATCAAGATCAGATGTTAGCCTGTTTCCCAATCATGCGAAAAGTGATCAAAGGATACCGGAAACTTTTCTTTTACATGTCAGATATGGCTCTGTTCAATACCTATATAATGCATAAAGCAATTCGCAGTCCAAAAAGAGAGACTTATGTTGATTACCGTATAAATATAGCGGAAGCAATTTTACAAATTATCAAATTACCGGATTACAAAATGCGTGGCAAATCTAAATAAGCATCCAACAAGAACATGTAAAGTTTGTTATAAACATAAAATACGAAGTGAAACGAAGTGGGAATGCGCGAAATGTAAAGAAGCTTTACATCTACCAGAATGTTTTAGGAAGTATCATACCACGGAGGATTTTTAGAGTTGTAAGTGTTTCCTTATTAGATATTTATTTAAGGTGAACATTTTTTATGTTTAGATTTTTTTATAGTATTCTATATTTATTTTTAGGCGTAGTATTATTACATTCCTTAGGAGCAAATTGGATTTGAAGACGCATCAATTCCCATTGAAGGATTGTTTATTCATGCAATATATTTTTGAAACTATTATCTATTATAATTTATAATAAATTCATAATATCTATAAAAGTAAAAGGATTAGAGTTTACTTCCTCAACAGTAGTAACGCGTAAAACTGACTATATCACAGGTTTCACATGTATTTACATTTCAGCTTGAATAGCTACTGTTCTCGAGCATCAGTCTTGTTTATTTAGCGCGCGTTGATGCCTACCGCTTGGGCTCGACTTTCGTCAAGCTAAATGGTACGGTAAGGGGTTAGATCATTTGGAGTATGCGGTTCTTCCATAAATGCCACAATACGTCACGGTCAGTTTACGGAAAGTCCTATTTATTCTGTGCCCAGCTTGCATTTATCAGTCTCCAAGTGCATCCGTGAGTCCTATTTGAAGAGCGAGGCAGTCGTGGGTGGCATTTCGGCTACGAGTAAGGTTTTACCTTATTTGGATGCTTTGGGCGATTTTTTGGTCAATCCAGCCAAAATACCAATGCGGACTTTAGCTTTTGCAGCAAGCCTGGCATAATATCTCGATATGCCTGCTGACATTTACTAGTTCCATCTTTAAATTTAAGCCGCAAGAAAACCAGGCGCAATTACCCCCTTAGATCGTAAAGTGGTTATAGGATAACCGCAGGTCAAACCCGCAAACAACGTATACTTTATGATTTGTAAACTGATGTGTCGGGAAATTTTGACGGCAAAAAACTCTTGTTCGAGATAATCCTAATAATGAATAACTGGGGTATTCCTTGCTTCATGCCATTCTTCCCTGATTTCTTACAGGCCATGCTGTAGATCTTTCTAGACCTTTTTTTTACATGGGGGAAATCCTCATGGATTCCCCACCCCCCTGAGGAGGGGAAGGGGATATGCCGGACTCTCATCGGCTAAAACCCCCATGGTGGCCTGCTTCTGGGGCCATCCAGGGCGGACTCTGGGAACCTTTGACGAACAACATCCAGAGCCCGTCCTGCTCGACCCCTCGGCGCGCTACGCGCAACCTCTCGTGGTGGTCCGTCCGTATCTCAGACCCCACAGGTGACTTGCACCGTGGCGACTAGGCGGGCCACACGCCTAGTCGCCCCTCAGATCGTTCTAGACCTCCGAATGTCCCACCCTCATTCGGGGAATATATTAGAAAAAGCTTGGTCCCTGTCAGAGTTTGTAAACTTCTTCAATGAAAAAGTGCCCGGATGACGTGAAACAAATGGATAACATCCAATGAAATTTCCCCGTATGCTTGACGGTATCACTCACGATATCCAAGGTCCACGCCACAACACACATAGGGCAACTGATGTACATGTATGAACCACACTACGAATCGGTAGTAATGCTGTTGATAAGATAGGATATGACATATGTAAATACCGTGTGCTTTGTGCGCAACGTGAGCAAAACCTGAGTTGATTTCTCTTAAATCTGTACAAGTGCAATATCAGGCTTTTTGAAGGAACTGATTTTCCACGTTTGTAACGATAAATCCATTTGCATTCGCAGTGGAGGGGAAAGGCAATAATAAGAAGAATCTGCAACCTAAATATGTTGCGTATTAGTATGCGTCATTCTGCATGAAACAGATGGATCTTCAAAAACTTATCCTTATATTGTGATCATATCTAAGTATGCCACAGTACATTAGAAAGTTTTAAGTGACTCAACCTAGACGGGGTTCTAATTTCGGAGCTTAAGCTTTTCAAGTTTTACCCCTGCTATTGACAGTGTATTTAAAGCAATGCTTAGAGAAGCTATTATTTGGCTCTACTTATTCACAGTATCATTTTGCGAGGTACTCAGTATATCAGAAATCGCTTGACTCCATTTCCTTTTTTAGAAACACTATTGGTTTCAGTGTTAGGAAATATTTAACGTCTGCGTCAACAATTAGTAGATCTTATTTAGCTTTCTTTGAAGCATCGGTTTTATTTTTAAAAAAAAAAGCTAACCAGGGTGCAAGATCCAAAGCACGTATTTCCTCCTAATAGTATCATCGTGTTCCTACAGTATCTAGGAAAAAATATTGCAAAAAATGGGACCGACTTCCAAAACTGACATAATTCCAGAGAGTTGAAAACTAAATAATAAGCAGCACAAAAAATGCTATAAAGAGTAAAAAATAATTTGTCGTTTTGATGCATACCCAAAATTGCAGTTTGCTATTTTGGCAAACTTTTCTCATTAAGCCTAAATATACTGCAACTTTTCAGCTCTCTAGAACTCTGTCAGTTGTCAAAGTCGGTCATATTTTTTAAAAATATTTGTTTAATTTAATGCTTTTTAGTATCGGAAATGAATAAAACGATGGTTCGTGGTCGATTTCATTTCGAATTTTATCGTTGTCCTGGTGTGCCAGATATAGGCGAACAAATGTAGCCGAATTTGTTGAAGAAAAGTTTGTACATTGCGAAATTTATGCAAGAGGGTGTACCGCGAGAACTTCCCCCATAAATAACTTAAAGTTTCATCCATGTCGAACAAGAGACCAAATCGCGCGCAAGCTCTAGATAAGATAGGCAAAGTTTTATCCTGATCTGTCAATGCATCTCCGAGACCTTGCCGGAAAGACATTAAAAAATTATATATATAGCGGTCGAACAGAATAGCTTCTGTTTTTCGAAGTCAGTAAAAAACGATGATCCCAAGCACCTTATAAGATTTTGAGCAGTAATGATTGACGCCTGCTTCCACTACTCACTGAACGTTGTATATAATGCAAATTTCGGGAAAATAATTCCATGGGTAAGATGTTAGTGTAAAACTTATGTAGTCGAAGTGACTATCCGGTGTAGTAATAATGGTTGTGCATAGAAATGTGCTTGAAGTTGAACATTGTTATTACCTTTTCATGATAGGCTAATTGTGTAACGATGTCTGCAAACGACATTTTCACAATTTCTTTGTTGTGATTTTCCTCGTATTCGTTTCCTTCTACGGTTGACATTAATTTATTTTTTATAGGTGCAGTTTTGGTAGTGTCACTTTCGTTTGTTATAACAGGTGGTGATCGGGAACTATCCCTATCTGAATTTGAATGAATGTTCACTGCCACTTCAGGTAATAATACTGGCATTTTATCTTCTTTCGTTTTATATTTCATGGGATCCTTGTCCAAATTACTCTTTTCTTCTTCAGGTTTTAAATGATTTGTGTGTTTCACTTTGTCGTCTTCCTCTATTGTCTGTTTGTGATTGTGCAAGTCCCCTTCTAGTAATGTAGTATTGTTGTGGTTGATACAAGGCTTGCTAGATTTCAAAGAAATCGTAGTGAAATCCTCATCAATAGAATTCAAATGCTTGTGTGGTGTACACGATTGCGTGAAATGTTTATTCGTAGTCATTGTGTTTTTTTCTTTTTTCGGCAAGTACCTTTCTGTAGCTATAGATTTAGTACTGTCACAGTTTTTATCAGAATTTTCCTTCGGGTGCTTGTATAGAGGTTTGTTTTTTAGATGCATTAAAGGCTTCCCATTTTCATTGGTTACGTCTAATATTCTATATTTACAAATATTGCTGTTAGCATCAGAGGAGCTTAGCGAATTACATTTGTCAAAAGATAAATTATGCTTCCCTTCTTTACTGATTTTACGTCTCGATTTGTAATTTCTTGGAAATGTTGTAGATATCGCAAGACATTTCTTTAATGCCTCTTTAGCAGCCAGCATCTTTGTAACTAATGCACTATTACAGTCAGAGTACTCCTGTCTGCAGTTTGCCTCCTCCTGATTCTTACTTTTATCGTCATTGTTTTCCTCTACATAATATTTTTTGTCCAACACAATAGAGCATACATCTGTGGCTTTGCAATTATGTGATGGGTACCCCCATGAGCCGTCTAAGTCAGCATTGTTTTGACGATCAGACAGACAACCAGGAGATGATATACTTTTTAATGTTCCACTATCTGAATATCTTCTGATTCCTTCTATATCGTCCAATTCAAGCTCCAGCTGCATTGGAATAACATTATTCGTCTGTTCAACACCATTTTTCATGTTTTTAAACACGTCTATTTTTATGCTTGGCTCAACCTCGTTAGGCTCAGGAGATGCACGTACGATCTCAATTGTTGTTTGACTTTCATCTGATGAATCAATCTTAATGATAGGAATTTCTGTTTCGTCAGAGCTCTGTACGAGCCCGACCTTACAAGATGAATTAATATTGCTCTTTTTGTTGAATTTAATTTTGGATTCCTTGTTATTACTCTGCCTAGAATCGATAGCGTGTATCATATCACACATATTATCAACCGAACCATTACCAACAATTATATTATTTTTCTTAGTATTAGATGGTACAGTATTGCTTCTTGCCATATTCTTAGATATGTGTATCGACGACTTATCTAACTCATTAGCAGATATGTCTTTAATCCTTTTTTTGTGGCACGTTTTCGAGCAAATAGATAATTCGGAACAACATTTCTTGCAAAATTTGTGGTTTTTCTTTACATTTTGATCATTGCCAGTTTCTTTCGATAAATTCACTGCGCATTCTCGCATTTCGCGTTCGTTATCTTTATAAAACGTTTTATCTTTTGAGATGAGCGATTGGAAAGTAGACTTTGCATCGCAAGGATTCAACATATTTTGATGATTCTGCAGATTTTCCACGCCAGTGAGGCTGACACTTTTCCCACCATGGATTAATGCATCATCCATTGTTACCTGTGGTCTAGCTTTAAAAGCTGCGAGATTTAATTTGAAGTCTTTAGAATTACGTACTAAATGTTCCAATATTTTGAAACGTTTTAGTTTTACAATTGGTTGCCATTTTGGGCTTGTAAATACTGAACACTTTCTTTTGCTAAACTCACATTTAAATTCAGTACCAGTATCTAATCGCCTAATAATTACATTAGGAACTTTCTTAAACATAGGTTTTTCTATATTTCCCGTTGTTTTGTTTTGCCTTTTCTGTGGCGGCAAATTTGTTATGTCGACATTCGAATTTACTGTTTTGTTCAAAGACATCTTATGGATACTTATTCCCTTGTCTGTCGTTTCAGCTGTTGGATACGGTGTATGACACTCTTTTTCATTTTTGTATTCCTGTTTCGACAAATTATCAGTTTCACCTAAAGTAGCCAATGCATAGTTGGCTACTCTATGTTCCACGTAAAATTGATGTGCTTCCTTGGTTACATTATTTGATAGAGTGTTTGTATCTAATTTAGTAGAGACATTGGCAGACACATCAGATAATGAAGCTGGTAACCGATGCTTGTCTCTATTAGAGCAATGAACATCCATCTCATTTAGTCTTACATTTTGTTTAACATTGACACCTTTCAATTTTGAATATATTCTTTGTGTACGGGATCCCATGTAATTAAAGTCTTTTAAATTCGGAAGACATTCTCTTTGGTATCCAAGTATTTGATTTTGTCTCGATACAAATATTTTAGTTTCATCTGATTTGGATATGTGGGATACAGCCAGAGTTTTATTACCCAGCAAGACTGTAGATGAAGATTCGTTACTGCGAATTGTTTTCTCTGCTTTGGTTTTGTCAGGATGAGTACTTCCAGTGTGATTCGATGAGCATTTATCAATAATATTTGGTAGGTTTGTACGTTTCATCACTGCATCAACAGCTGTGCTACAGGTATCAGATTCATTTAATCCAATTTTAGGAGCCAGCCCCATGTCACTGTTTAAATCATTTAAATCTGATTTTGATTTCAACATATGCAAGTGGCGCTTCTGCTTTTGCCATTCGTCTGCATTTGAATAAATTAAATTGTGTGCTGAACCTACATCCACTTCAATCCTATTTTCATTGCAGACTTTATCACCCGATGTATTACTATAGCCACAGTTTTTTGACAGAGCTCTATGTTTTTGTCCCATCTGAGTGTTTCTAATTATAGATGAATCACCTATACAAGGAATATTATGTTGCAAATCGATTTGTTTTTCATTATCCCGATCAGTATAAATATTTGAAGATGGAGAGTTACACGTTATCGACAAGTTATGAACTCTCGGTTCATTTAATTTACTTCGTGTGGCTTCATAAGAGTTAAGTACCGATATTTCTGCACTTCGAACAATTGTCTGAATTTCATTATTATTTTCAGTATTAAGTGCATTTATTGTTTCTTTAGAAATCAAATCTGAGTTTTGAATATGTTTGTCAGCTTTATCTTCTTGCATTTTTTTACATGCACCTACGTCACATGGGGACTGAGTACGACATCCTTTTTCATCGTTCATAGAATTAACTGTAACATTTTTTCCTGCTGAGGAAGTACGGTATTTTGCTGGTCTGTCTTCTTCAGAGTCTCTGTTGACTTTATTCTTAAAAGAATATGATGGTTCCAAAGACATTCCTTTCTCTTTCATAATTTGCATAGTTTGATGTTTGTCTCCTGTAGACTTCATTAATTGATTACAATTTAAAACATCTACATCCATGTGTGGTTCCAATGTGTCCTTATAATTTTGTTTCCTTTTATTTAGATATCCACACTTTATTGCCCTGGTAGATGAGGTAAACAATTGTTTCATTTTTTTTCTATGCGTACACTCATGAACTTTATCGCCACACTGATAAGACGTTTTTTGATCAATACAGTTGCAATTCCAGTTTGTCTCACCACTTGCACGATCTATACATAAATTTTGACTTTCTGTGCTATTTCCTTTAAGAGTTTCATTAAAGGATCCATTTTCTGGTAAAGTATCCTGTAACAGAAATTGTTATTTTGTTAAGACATTGTTTCAGCGGTTTCAGTGCAATGCGATTTTAAAAATGTTACATTCAGAATAGTTTCATCGCACAGAATTGCCGAAATATCTGGTGATGGTGGGACCAGGGAAAAGTCAAAGATTAATAGCCCGAGCAAAATGCGACAATAAAGAGGAACCAAATAAAAATTACCAATTGAGAACTTCAGTGCGAGGTAAAAAGACAATGGAAACTGATTTACCTAAGACTGACTTTACTACAATTTAATTTCTTTAAAAGCTTCTCAGGAATATTACCGGTGTGAGCGCCTCGAATGAAGCACGCACACGCCAAGTTTTTTTAATTATTAATCACTAAATTATTGTTAATTTATTGTTCGTTGCTAATGCCAGTTAAATCGAGGTATCTTTAAATGAAAACTTGGCATTCTTGTATGATATCTATTGTCCTTTTTGTTATATTTCAATTTTGTCGGGACATCAAACTACTTGGCGCAACTTTTTTACGCTTTAATGTATTTGGACTGACTTCATGTCTTTTTGTTATTTAATCCTTAGCAATAATAAAATTTGTTTGGAGGCCTTCATTATAAGCCTTAAAAAATTATTACAGTTTTTTATTTAATTATTTTCGAGAAAATGGCGCAGTTGGAGCTCGGTAAGTGAAAGCGTGTTTATGTTCTACAACCAGAAAAATTTGTCTAGTTTTCGATCTGGTGTAGTAAAACAGACATTGTTCAATTCTGTATACGCTTAACTCGAAAAGTATGTAACGAAATTAAATTAAAAAATATTGCTTTTTGTTAGAACGGCACAGAATAGAAACAAAATGTCTTTTAAAAGTTTGCATAATTTTTTATTATTTTAACTTTGTCTTTAGTGCGTTTTTCTAACAAAAAGCAATATTTTAATTTTGATACGTACTGTTTGTGTTAAGTTTATACAGAATACAGAATTAAACAATGTTCGTTTTATTGCTCCAGGTTAAAGAAGGAATCTTTCCGGCGGTAAAATATTAGACAGCTTTACTTGCTGTAGAAAGTCCTTTAAACAAATTTGTTGTCATAGAAAACTGTCAAATTTCATGTATTTTACTAGTTACTAGAGTGGCATTATTTCTTAAGACATGTTATATTGGATGAGCTGTCCTCATACACAGTCTAATTTTAGTGTATCTTGCCTCTGAAATGCATAACTCAAGATGGCGCAACCTTTAGTAAGTACTGAAACTTACTAACAATAAGTAGTTAGTGCACCACAAAACTTACTTAGTTTACATCATCTTAGTTCTTTAACTGAAACATTTCTTGGACGATACACTTTATAGTCAGGAACACTAATATTAAAGGGCACATGAAGATGTTGCCTGCCTAATACAATTTGTAAAGTCAGCAATGATACATTGCCAACAGCTAGGACGCATTTAAATTTCAGATTAGATAAGCAATAGCCGCATAAGCACTTTAACTTTCATATATCTTGACTGCCAAATGCATAGCTCAAGCAGTGCACAATCTAAAGTGAAGAAATTTGCTAAACAAATACTAATTATCCGTCCAAAAACATTAAAATGTAAAAAATGCGCCAAGTAGTTTGAGTTCCCAACAAAATTGAAATATAACAAAAAAGATAATGAATATCATACGAGAAAGTCAAGTCTTCATTCAAAGAAACATCGATTTAACTCGCATTAGCAACGAACAATGAATTAACAATAAATTGTCACTTAATAATAAAAAAAACTTGGCGTATGCACGCTTCATTTGAGGCACTTCTCTGGTAATATTCTTAAAAGAACTTTTAAAGAAATTAAATTTTAGTAAAGTCAGTGTTTGGTAAGTCAGTTTCCCATTATCTTTTTAACTCGCAATGAAGTGAGCACACGCCAAGTTTTTTTTATTATTAAGTGACAATTTATTGTTAATTCATTGTTCGTTGCTAATGCGAGTTAAATCGATGTTTCTTTGAATGAAGACTTGGCTTTCTCGTATGATATTCATTATCTTTTTTGTTATATTTCAATTTTGTTGGGAACTCAAACTACTTGGCGCATTTTTTACATTTTAATGTTTTTGGACGGATTTCATGTCTTTTTGTAAGTTAATGCTTAACAATAAAGACAATAAAATTTCTAATTATTTACCAATGTTTCAATTTTGTGCGAAAATCAATCTGCTACTTAGCGCATTTTTTACGTTTTAATGTTTTTGGACTGATTTCATGTCTTTTTGTTATTTAACCCTCAGCAATAATAAAATTCGTTTGAAGGCCTTTATTATATACTTTAAAGAATGATAACAGTTTTTTATTTAATTATTTTCGACAAAATGGCAGAGTTAGAGCTCGTCAGCAAGTGAAAGCGTGTTTGTGTTCTACGGCCAGAAACATTTCTCTAATTTTCGATCCGGAGTAATAAAACAGACAGTATTCAATTCTATATACGCTTAACTCGAAAAGTATGTAGCAAAAGTAAATTAAAAAATATTGCTTTTTGTTAGAACGACGTACAATAGAAATAAATAGTCTCTTAAAATTTCACATAATATTCTATCGAAAACAGAAACATTGTCTTGTGTGCGTCATTCTAACGAAAAGCAATATTTTTTAATTCTGGTACGTACTTTTCGTCTTAAGCTTACGCAGAATACAAGATTAAACAATGTTTGTTTTCTTGCTCCAGATTAGAGAAGAAATCTTTTCGACGGCAAAATACTACACAGCTTTACTTGGCGTTCTCTAGCTCCGCCAATTTATAAAAAATGATACAATGAAGGCCTTTAAACAAATTTTACATAGCATTTACTGTGTTGTCTTAAAAAACTGTCAAATTTCATATATTTTTTTGGCTGCTGAGGTGGCATTATTTCATAACACTTTACATGTTATATTGAATGAGCTATCCTCATACACTATCTAATTTTAGTGTATTCTGTTTCTCAAATGCATAACACAAGATGGTACAACCTTTAGTATTGAAATTTACTAACAACAAGTACTTATTTCACTATAAAATTTATGTACTTTGATTACATCATCTGAACTCTTTAACTGATACATTTCTTAGACACTTCACCGTCAGGAACACTAAAATTAAAGAGCACATGGAGATGTTGCCTGCCAAATATAATTTGTAAAGTGTTAACATACAATAATTCAGGTTCAGATCAGCAATGATACATTACCAACAGCTAGGATGCATTTAAATTTCAGATTAGATAAGTTATAGCCGCATAAGCACTCTAACTTTGATATATCTTGATTGGCAAATGCATAGCTCAAATAGTGCACAATCTAAAGTGATGAAATTTGCTAAACAAATACTAATTATCAATTGCTAATATATTGCTAAATGACGTATGACTGGTAATTATTACTGGATTATGTCATTTTAGTCAAAAGTTCCTTGAGCAACAAACTTGACAGTCACAACTAAATTAGATTGCGTATGAGCATATCATTTGGTTCATATTTTAATTGTGAAGCATTGGCTCAAACAATAATTTAGATTTTGTTAGCAATATACCCAGCTCATACACAATCTAGTTTCGTTTGGTGTATGTTGACTGTCAAGTGCCTTGCTGATGGAGCAAACACGTAAACTCCTGAAATTAGTTTGAGCAAGCACTGATTACCAATAACAAACATTCCCTTAAATTATAAATAACGCTCATATTGCTTAAAAGATTGATATACTACACTCTTGACAATTTTAAATATTGGTAATCAACACTTGTTTACCAAAACAAGGACTTGCAAGTGGCACACTTAACACTTTCAACATTTCATAACTTTTAATAATGACAAGGTCACAGGGACAAGGGCAAGGACACTAGACTCTTTTATTAGCTAAATAAAGCATGGAATCTGGAGTAAAATGATCAAATCGGACCGTGTCATATAACCATTACTGCACATAACCAATCATGGCATAACCAGCTTAACCAAGGTGTCGGTATGACACAGATTACAGATTATAGATCGGTAACGTAAACGCGACATTTCGCCGTGGTGCCAACTGGTGTGAGAAAAGTGAAAGGCACATTTTTAGGAATCGCTGAATCCTATGAATCTTAATCCGCCTCGCCTTTTCCACAAGTAAAATAAGGAGGAGAATTCGTATCACCTGAATGACTGAACCGATTCGCTTGATTGTTGGCCTATTTGATTCAGAAAAATTAGAAAAAAAATACAAAAATACAATATTGAAAGTTTTACAGCAGACGACAACCGCTACACTTCGGGATAAGTATCCTCGGTAGTCTCGCGCCTTCCTATACAGGGCATACAGGGTGTCCCAAAAATGTCCAATATCACTATAGCCATTTTGTTGGGAAGAGGGCGGGGATGATGATGCCGTTTTTAAAAATTTGCGTTAGGCCTCCAATTTCGAGTTATTCAACAACAAAGTTAGGTAACGCCCACTGAGCTCTTGGCGAGTCCTTGCCGGTTATGCCTTGCTCCTAGAAAAAGGGAGGCGACAGAAAACATCTTGAGTGTGGGCCTGCGACAATTGCTATGGAGGACCGGCGGATGATCAACCGCTCGGTTCCTTCCAAACCGGGGAGCAGACCCTTGCATGTGCCGTCTTGAAGACCCGAGCACGGCACGGCATCGCCCTACGGACACTCACTCACTTTGACTTTCCTCTTGCTTTCCCTCTTTCTTAATACACGCTTGCGATAACTGATATCCTTGATTAGTTGTTTCGCGACTCCCGACTAAATCCAGTTAAATCCGTCCAAATCCAGTGAATCAAATTTATCCGCGGTCTATGACACATCTTGCAGAAGTATCGAAGTGGTACCGTGACAAAACGTTAGAGCTGAAACCGTGAGGATCCGAGTTCGATTCCTACCCGTCGCGGATATTTTTTTGATTTCCTTGTTCAATATCCAGCAGTAGTAATATCTTCTCTTTTATAGTTTTACGCCTTTTCACCGACATTTTCATTTTCCCTGCACATGCATGCGATACGTAAGGTCTCTGAGAAGTTGTTTCGCGACTCCCTAACAAATTTGAATGAATTTTAACTTTTTTAACTACCATTGAGCGAACATTATTAAAATTGGATTACCTTCTTAAATTATGTTAAACATCAATTACTATCAGTACACATTTCTCTACATGTTAGAAAATGTAGTCAGTCGTTTAAAGCGATAGGTCTCTAACCTTGAGAACATGACTTCGTTTCCGGTTTTCTCAATGTGTTAAATAATCATCTATGTAATTTTCAATCATGTGAATCCTTGGAGCCCTCCAAGAGACCTATTCATGATCCACTCCTACATAACCCCTCCTGTCAAATACGGCCCTGCTCATGGTGTCCCAACCTTACCCTGAGATCACTAGATGCTGATCAATGGTCGATCAACCTAGGTGTGCGCCATGCGCACACTCTGGTGATCATCTCAGGAACTGTTCCACCTGTGCGTTATCTCTCGGGCGCCAATAGCTCTCTCGCCTCGAGGACGTCGAACAGTAAGCATCTGATCATTTTCACCTGTCCTGATCATGTACTTTTCTCAAGCCACATGGCTAACGGGAATCACACAGTGATTCCCACTTGATTGCCCTGATCATTAAAAGCCCTTCTCACGAGGATTTGTAGCCAGGCCACAATTGTGGCCTTCTGTGCATCAACGGCTGCAATACTCTGCTCATGTAGGAGCTAACCCCTCCTACATCAACCTATGAACCTTACTCAGGTCGAATCCTCATATGTGCCAAGTTCCTTTCAGGAACTTTCAGTACATCAACAGGCACACATCGCCCAGATCAGCCCTGCTCACCTCCAACCATGCTCCTAATAAATGGTTGTATTTTTGACTCATCTATCGATCTAGTCGGTCGATAGATGACCTGTACATATTCTTGTAAATCCATGTAAATAGCACACGGCAACACGAATGTCACCGGACATTCCCAAATTAATAAATCAGAACACCTAGTCATTTTGTAATACAGTCCACTTAATTATTTCGTTATACCCACCACCTTACTCATGAGTTTATCAGACACAATGAGTACTTTACGCTTCCCGTTGTATTATTTTCAATCGGATTTTCTGATAATTTGTTTGCAAACCAATTACGAGTACTATCTGGAGAATTTGCAATCTTGTCTAAATTACGAGGCCAAGCCACAAGATTCACAATTAAACATTACCATTGACTGAGTATTCAACATAAGGCAAAGAACTGTAAAAGAAACAGAGCAAGGAAATCAAAAAAATATCCGGAACGGGAAGGAATCGAATTCGGATCCTCAGGGACTTAGCTCCAACGTTTCGTCACAGTACCACTTCGACACTTTTGAAAGAAGTGTCATAGGCCCCTGATAAATTTGATTCCAGTTATTCACTGGATTTGGACGAATTTAACTGGATTTAGTCGGGAGTCGCGAAACAACACATTCTCAACATTTGTATGCGATGGAAATGTATATACTGTCGTCGAATAATTTTTTTATTAGGGATTTCAACGAATGAGAATCAGGACATTCTGAGCACAGACTAAGAAAACACGAAGACCGGGGAGGATTAGAAGTTAATTTCACGATGAAAGGAGGGTTTTTGGTTTTGGAGCAATTGGTACAGGAAACACAGGAAACTAGGAATAAATAAGAATGAGGTTTATTAAAACGAGGCAGGTTTTTATTACAGATAGAATTGCTTTACAGGATTATTCGATTTTAGTAGGATAACCTAGTAACGATTAGACAACGCGTGGGCGCCCGGCCTTCATGGCCGAACTCTCCTTTTCGTAGGTTAACATGGAAAATCGCGGTACGACACGGGGCATCCGAGTAGTCCTCCAGTACTCTCCCTTTCGGTCAGGCGATCGGCTTTCATAGCTGATCTCTCCCATCCTCAGTGCGTCCCGGAGTAACTATCGTACTCTCCCGTGGATGACCGGCGTCCAGGTGGACCCCTGTTCACTCCTCTGGAGGGCGACCGGCTTTTGATAGCCGATCTCTCCACTCCAAGAGGCGACTAGACGATAGTCCTTTGTACTGTACGGGTAGCCCACAGGCATCCAGGAAGCTGCCCTGTAGTCTCCTTCGGAAGGCGACCGGCCTTAATAGCCGTTCTCTCCATTCCAAGAGGCTTCCAGGAGCTAGCTCCTGTACTCTCCTGCGCTGTCAGGCGGCCGATAGCAAAGCTTCGTCCTCTCCTGATTCTTTTAGGCGATCGTGGTCTTACCTCGTCCTCTCCCAAGAGAATCCAGCAAAAAAGGGGCAAGCAGGTCCGCGATCGCGATTCTTATACTCAATCGTTACTAGGTAAGCCGAGCCGCCGCCGCCGCAATCAACAACGCGGTATCCAAGCATGCGGCTGTTCAAATCGGAGCGGAATCGTTGCTCCCCACCGCCTCCCGAATCTTCTAGAATAAATCTCAGGGGCGGCCCAAGATGTTGTTCCTTCATAACGAGAAAATCTTTATACGTAGCTAACCGAATTTCGTGTTTCCACGTTAAATTATCGAATCTAACCCCTTCAATCAATAATTTAACAATTTTATAACTTCGGAAAGCCAGGAGTGACCTAGGAAGAATTTCAAAAATAATTTCACGACCCTTCCGTGCACCTACAAAATTAATCTCAGTTCGGTATACGATGAGGTCTGTCGAATAATTGCAATCTACTAATCCTTCTTTCTGGAATTTAGATCGCAAACACAGAGAGGAAACAGTGGTCAGTATTTTAGGATTAAGTATTAACCGGGAGTCATCCACTCAGGCAAAGATCGAATATTTCATCTAGGTAACTGAGGATTAGCCCTTTATTTAGGTGGAAAGGACAATCGGTCGTGGTAGGTAGCGGCTGACCGTACGCAAGCATCCGTGGCGTACGGGCCACGTTCTAAATTGACCATCTTGAAATTTACAGGGCACTTAGAGGAGACTCCAATGCACCTCCATGATTTTTTTAAAAAACGGACAAAAGTGCATTTTTGGAAATATAAACAATTAAAATTTTTAAACAGTTTAAGAAGGTCGCTACGTTCCACAAATATTGTTTTAATAAAAGTTCAATCTTTTCTGCGTAAAACTGCGTTTTGCGTTTTTCGATATCTCATACCGTTCCGGAGTTATAATTTTTTTAAAAAACAGTTGCATCAAAGTTGCAATGCACATAACTTACATAATAATTCACATTTTTACAAACGGAATACAGAAAATGTGGTTGTTTACTAAAGACTACATGCTCACCAAATTTCATCAAAATCGAAGACAAAGTGTCGAAAGGTGTGATCATTTTGCGTGGAATCGCCCATATACTACTACTTGGCGCGAGACTCTACCGAGTCTCCTGATATTACGACACGGCAGATACAAAGAATTAAAGTAGGGAAAAGTAATATTATTCCCGCTTTGTCTCGTACGTCATTGCAAAAAAATTACGATAGATACCGCCTGATATCATGAATCAATTACCAAATCGTAGTTATGTTTTGGGTGTTTATAAAGTTCCAACATGTTGATTTGTATTAGGAGGCACGGTAATGTCTTTCGGTAAAGTCTGTGTAAAGTCAAGTAGTTTGAGGCGTAGTCGAACGGCCCAGCGAGACTGCTGAATTAGAATGTGAAGACTCGGCAGTGTCTAGCGCCAAGTACTAGTATATAGGTGTCCCAAAAATGTAATAAAATATTGCCGCCATCGTGTTGGGATGGTGATGGAGAACAAAATGAAGGGTTTGAAAATTATAATTCGTCCCTCAATGCCGAGTTATTCAACATTAAATTATGCTCCGTCCCGCGGATTCTTGGCGATTCACGGACAGCTATCGCTTGCTCCTAGAATAAGGGAGGAGACAAAAAACATCTTGATGGTCGGCCTGCGTAGATCGCGATGGAAAACCAACTGATGCTCAACCGTTCGGTTTTCCTGATATGAAGTAATCGCCGTCTCGGTGCGCTCGCACTGATGGCCCAGCGGACGGGCCGCTGGATGTGTTGATCTCGACACCCGAACGCGGCACAGCATCGCCCAACGAACGGTTCTTTACGGTTCCTTTCGCTTTCCTACTTTCTTAATATGTGCTTACGACAACCAATATTCCTGATTAGTTGTTTCGTGACGCCTGAATTGGATCCAATCAAATCGGACCAAATCCAGTGAATCAACTTTATCAGGGGCCTGTAATACTTTTTCTTACAAATACCGAAGTGGCGTCAGTCTCGCTTGGAACTCCGCACAGTGCGGTGGTTTCCGATAGCTGTCTCTTAGCTACTGTCAAGGTTAAAATTAAGAGTGAGTTAACCGTAGTATCTTCGACTCGCCTACAATCCTCCGCCCTTTGGGCACTATTCTACGTACCGGATCTACCTAAACTCATGGCCCAGCCATGTCCCCCAAAGAACCGTAGAAAGGCAAAAGGGATAAAAACCCGTGCACCACAGACATTGCCCCCAAGAAAGGCAAACAACTTGAACCTGTAATTACTCCTGAAACAATCACTACCATACTGTATATGTATGCAGTGATTATACAGGTGTTCCAAAAATGTCATAAATACTATAGCCATGTTGCAGAGGAGGGGGCGGGGATGAGAATGGCTATTTTGGAAATTCTCGATCGGCCCTCAATTCTGAGTTATTTAACAATAATTTAAGCACCGCCTCTCGGGCTCTTGGCGAATCACGGTTAGCTGTCCCCTGCTTCTTCAAAGGAGGAGGTGATAAAAACATCTTGCCGGTCGGCTTGCAAAAAATCGCGATGGAGGACGAACCTCGCTCAATCGCTGTTTCCTAAAAAAAAAGACGATCGTTGCCTTGTTGCGTCGCATCGACGGACCTGGCCGGCAGTCACCCTTGCACGCGTCGTTCTTAATGTCCGAGCGCGGCACGGCATCGCTCGACGGATGCTGACTTTGCCTTTCCCATTGCTTTCCTACTTTCTTAATATGCGCTTCTTTCGTTTTCTGATTTTCGTTGTATGCGTTTGCGAAAAATAAGCTGTCTGAGAAAATGCTACGCGACTCCCCATTTAATCTAATTACCCAACGACGCATGTAAGGGGGACTGCCTGTCAGCTGGGCTTGTTGGTGCGAGTTGCGAGGTGCGCGGTGCCGGGTGGCTGTCGGCACGGCACATCAAAGTAGCGGTCGCCTTTCTTTCAAAAGCAGGCAGCGATTCTGAGAACCTCTAATTCCACCTGTTGGGGGAAGTGGGCTGATCCTGAGTCAGTGGGTTGTTGCTATAGCTTTAGCTCCACCGCGTGATGCACCTCATTGGCTTACAATTTGTTTAATTTTCTTGCAAAAGGAAGCCCCAATGACAAATTTGAAAACAGCCATTCTCATCCCTGCCCCGTCCTTTACAACATGGCTATAGTAGTTTATGACATTTTTGGAACACCCTGGGGTGTCCCAAAAATGTTGAATATCACTATAGCCTGTGACGTTACGCTGGGCGTAAGTCACAAGGATCCACTCGAACCGCACTTAAACTTAGCGCCACGCAATATCGGAAATTAGTATCTCCAAGAAAGATCCGGAACGATCGAAAATCGACAACACTAACGCCTGAATATTTCGCCCGAGCCAATTAGAGCCAAGGAAGCCCAGGAACGAACACCGATTATCGGCACCCAAGACACCAAATCTCCCAGCTCCTAGGACTCGGCTCGACCAGGATGGACTTAAGGGGTCAGCAGTCTCCGAAGGCGACTTCCAGCGACTGGTTATCGGGGGAAGAAACCGGGTGGTGAGGCAGGCGATCCCGAGGCGCCCAGCATCGCGAGAGTTGACAAATTGTTCAGCTCGGCGAAGCGGGTTTTGGCGCGGTTGGGCCAGTACGGCCCTGGCGTCGCCCGTCCGAGGGCCCTGCGAATCCTTTGCGCGGGGTAGGACCCGGCGACCAATCAGATCGGATCTTTAGGGACAAGAGCGACTAGGCGAGTGTTCAGGCCCGCGTGCCGATTTCGGCACTCTTGTGCGGACTGACGAATCAAGCGGACCTATCTTTAAGATCGACGTTTTTTTTCGTGGGGAAATCCTCATGGACCCCCCGCCGCCCTGGTGGGGGCGGAGGGGGAGTGCCGGACTCCTACCGGCTAAAACCCCACGGTGGCCATCCCTCGCGCATAATGGGGCGACACCGGGAACTCTTGTCGAACACTACCGGTGCCGATCTTTAAGATCGACCTCTAAGACTAGCGAGCTTGTTATAAAAGAAATAAGGAAGGAAGGAAGGACGATTCACGAGAACCGAACTCCCGACCAACAGCGAGTTTTGTATTAGCGGTAAGCGAGCAAACCACCTTCTCGGCTTTTGTAAGACACCGATTTCGCATCGGATGTCTGCTTCTTATTCGTTGCTTCTCTGTCTTCCGGGCTCTAGTCCAAAGTAACTGCAAATACCGTTTCCGCTTTATGAATGCGATCTTTCGAATCTATTCCCTTTCAATTCTCATTAGACTGAGATCTTCCTGCAGGCTGCGTTAGTCTCAACTTAAACTCTCTCGTTAATTGTAACGCCGTCAACTGCGTCCCGCTAAATTCCAACTTAATGTAAAATTTCTTGGCCTTGTGATCTTGAAGCCACGTGCTTCGCCCGGGGTTGCCAATGAACACCTCGAGCGAAGCAGCCCTTTCGCTTCACCATTGAAAGAATAAAATTAATTCTAGTAGCTCAAAGTCCTGGCTCACTCAATCGTCTCGAACCCACGTGCTCTCCTATCGTCCATTGATGTCTGTTCGGTCGTCGCGCCTCTAGGAGCGCTCGACCGGAACGGACAGCGGCCAATCCGCAGGAGCACTCGAGCGCTGCAGAAATCTAGCGCTAGCTAGCATCGATAACTCAATCTCACCCCGCTGTCGGTCGGCGGCAGCACCCCTCGGGGCTGTACATGTTTCAAGCGCCCTCAGCGCTGGCTTGCCGGTTGCTTCTCTTCCGGCAGGCACTCTTGGATTGATTTTCGATCGGAACGGTTCTCGTGCTTATTTTTGGTTCGGTTCACGGCTCATCTCGAATTTTCTATCCAGCCTTATTAGTTTATTGTTCTTTCGGCGTCTCTCATACATTTCAGTATTATCAGCTCATAAGTGTATAGTTAGTGAATAAACAAGTTTAATTTACACCACACGCCTTCCTAGTGAGCTCACTCCCTCCCGTTACCAGAATCTCACGTTCGCTCGCGAACATTTTTGGTCCTTCGAGCCGGATCTGGTGAGGGCTTTGGGCTCAGACTACGGGAGTGCTGTGCCAGTCAGTGACAATTAGTGGATAATTGAGTGATCGGTGCGCTCTCAGGACTCATCGGACTCCTCTCATAGTGAGACGCGTGCCACGTGCGGTGCGGCATCTCGGCCTCGGCCATTTTGCTTGTGCGTTGTGTAACGGTCTTCGGTGCCCCTCAGTGTCGGTGACTCTCTGAGACAAGAGTCTCGAAAACTCTTGGCTCTCATCGGCTTCGGCGGAACTCTCACCATCGGCATCCCTCATTCGTGAGTCTCGGTTTTTTCACTCACTCGGCGTGATCATGTCTGACCAAGAGGAGGTTATTTTCAACAAGGCAGAAGAGAAGGTGATGGCGTCCTCAGTCCGCCTCACCGTGCCCACTCCTTCCCCTTCCACCACCGGCAAAAGCAAGCGGGAAAAGTCGCCTGTCAAGAAGGAAGGACAGGTCAAGGACTCGACAGGCTCGAATGCTCTTCGAGTCAACACCCAAACGGCAAGGGTAAGCCTTTTTGAGTCCACCCTTGCCAAAGTCACCGCGGACTCGGTCCATAATCTCACCTTGACGGAGTTGGAGGCGTTGAGCCAATCCGTCAAGGCAATGTGGGGGAAATTCGCGTCGGTGTATGACGCCATCACCGACAACTGCACCTCGGACTTCCTCACCCATCCTTATGTCACAGACGGCATATTCTCAAAGGCGTGCCTGCTGGTCTCGGAGATCACGCAGCAACTCGCCAAACTCAAGGATCGCCACCTCAAGTCCTTGGCGAAGCACTCCGGCAACGCTCATTCGGCTCCTCTCACCTCGGCGAGCGGCTTACGGCACCCTCTCCCGGAAATCTCATTGCCGGCATTCTCGGGGGAATACTCGGCTTGGATCCCCTTTCGGGACCTTTTCACGGCGCTGGTCAAGGATAATGCTTACATCACGGAGGTCGAGCGAATGCATTACCTCTTGACCAGCCTGACTCAAGAAGCGGCCAAGCTCATCGCTCACCTCCCAGTCACCGGCGATTCCTTCGCGACGGCATGGGCAACTCTCGTCTCGAGGTACGATAACAAGCGGCTGCTTGTTTCCTCACACCTCGAGACACTCCTCTGAACCACGGCGATCTCTCACCGCTCGGCCAAGGAACTGAATGGGCTCCTCCACTCAGTTACGGAGGCGTGCAACGCACTCAAGTCCCTCGGTGCTCCGGTAGAGCACTGGGATTGGGTGTTGGTGCACGCCATCACTCGCAGGCTCAGCCCGGAAGCGCGGGAGTCCTGGGAGATGAAGCTCGGCCAGTCCTCCGAACCTCCCACGCTCTCTCAGCTTCGGTCGTATCTCACCGGACTGGCGCGCGCGTTGGAGAACATCGACCTGGGCAAGTCGGACCCATCTCCAGCGGTAAAGGGACCCTCAACCTCTCCCCTCCCTCGAGCAACGGTGAAGCCTACGACGGCACGCTCTCACGCGGCATCCTCTCACACGGACCTCAAGCATACGTGCACCTTCTGCGGCTCATCTCACTTCATTGTGAGCTGCCCTCAGTTCCGGCAACTCTCCAACCAAGGGCGCCGCGACCACGTTGTGAAGGCCAAGCTCTGTTTTAATTGCTTGGGCCTTCACAGCGTCAACAACTGCAACACAACAAAGCGTTGCAAGGAGTGTGACAACCGGCATCACACTATGATCCACGTCGATCGCCCAACGGCCTCGGGGCCATCCTCATCGGGTCGTCTCACCACTGCTCGCTCGGGACAGCTCAGCGCGGAACGGCTAGCCGACACTCAGGTCTCTCATCCCGGCCCTTCACACCAACGGCACTAATTTCACCGGACCTAACCCTCTCATCACCAGGACAGGGATTCACCCACGGACTTCTCACGGCCCTCGGTACTGCTCGCAACTAGCCAGGCGATTCTCCTCTCAGACGGACACTCTCACCACGGCGCTTCTCATCGAGTGCGGATGCTGATCGATCCAGGATCCGAACTTTCGTTCGTTTCCGAGAAACTCGTTCAGCAACTCAAGCTCAGACGGCACGGCTCCTCAATTCAAATCATCGGAATCGGCGGAACTCATTCTGGACAGACTCGTGGCTCTGTCCACTGTAAGCTCCGCTCAATTCATTCTCCGGATACATTGGACGTTCACGCTCACATTCTACCTCGATTGATGCCAATACTTCCGTCCTTCACGACGACCTCTCAACGATGGAATCATCTCGATAATTTACAACTCGCCGATCCGGATTTTCTCACTCCACGCTCAGTGGATTTCATCATCGGTGCGGACTCCTACGGATTACTCGTTCAACCGGAAGTCAAGAAGGGCAACTCTACATCTCCGATTGCCCAGAACTCGATCTTTGGCTGGGTCGTTCTCGGTCCAGTTTCTTATTCTCTTTGCTCAACTGGATTCGCTCATCATACGTCGGTTAATCATGATCTTGGCGAGCTTCGAGACCTACTCGCCAAGTTTTGGGTGCAGGAAGAAGCCCCTACTTCTTCAAAGATCATTCTCAATCCGGAAGAGCAAGAATGCGAGAATCATTTTCTGGCTACTCATTCTCGTGACACCTCCGGAAGATATATCGTGAGACTTCCGTTAAAGTTGGACAAACGACGGCTTGGCGACTCATACGTCACAGCATCTCGGTGTCTTCATCGATTACAACGGCGACTAGCTAAAGATCATCGGTACGAAGAACTCTACTCATCATTTTTACGGGAATATGAGAATCTCTCTCATATGGTGACGGCACCTGACAACAACACTTCTCAGTCAACGGTCTACTATCTCCCTCACCACGGAGTCCTGAAAGAGGACAGCACTACAACAAGGCTTAGAGTCGTATTTAACGGTTCCAGCTGTTCAAGCTCCGGTCTCTCTCTAAACGACATCCTACATACGGGTGCGAAACTCCAACAGGATATCTCAGACATTCTCCTTTGGGTACGGCGGCATCAATTCATCTTCGCGACGGACATTACGAAGATGTTTCGGCAAATTCAAATACACCGTGATGACTGGGATCTACAACGGATTCTTTGGACGGACAGATACGGAAACGAGGTTCCGTATCAACTCACAACGGTGACCTACGGCACGCGACCAGCGCCCTTCCTAGCCGTGCGGGTACTTCTCCAATTAGTGGAGGACGAGGGAAGTCAGTTTCCCAAAGCCGTCGCCCCTCTTACAAAGGGACGATACGTTGATGACATCTTTGGCGGAGCTAATTCACTGAAAGAACTCGTCCAACAAGCTCAACAACTCATCGGTATCTGCACGGCGGGCGGCTTCCCTCTGGCGAAATGGCAAAGCAATCATCGGGATCTACTCAATCTCATCAACGTGACCGGCACACCGAATGAATCTCACTCATTCGAGGATTGTGAAACAAAGGTTTTGGGACTTTCATGGGTGCCGGACTCGGATCACTTCAAGTTCACCGCACGACCATACACCACTGACGCGACAATAACGAAGAGGACAATTCTCTCGGAAATTGCTCAACTCTATGATCCCTTGGGTTTTCTCTCTCCCTTCATCGTGAGAGCAAAGGTGTTGCTGCAAAAACTGTGGCTTGAGCATCTCACTTGGGACGATCCTCTCTCACCATCGGTTGCTGCTTCATGGATCTCACTTCGGACGGAACTTCAAGATCTCAATCTCATCTCAGTGCCTCGATGGCTCGCTCTCACTCCCTCATCATCGGTGGAATTACACGGTTTTTCGGACGCGTCGCAACTAGCCATGTCAGCTGTTGTTTACATTCGGGTTACGGGTCAACGGACGGGTGTCAAGACTACGCTTGTGTGTGCCAAAACAAAGGTGGCACCTCTCAAGCGGCTCACGATACCACGGCTTGAGTTAACGGCAGCTCTACTTCTCTCCAAGCTTGTTCGATACACTCAAAACACTTTGGAATTATCTCATGCACCAGTGTATCTTTGGACGGACTCATCGGTTACACTCACATGGATTAAGAGTCATCCATCGCGATGGAAGGACTATGTACGGAATCGGGTCTCATCTATTCAAGAGCTCCTTCCTCACGGGCAATGGAAATTCATTCCCGGTAAAGACAATCCTGCGGATTGTGCATCAAGGGGGCTAACACTCATTCAGCTCGCGCGACATCATCTCTGGTGGAACGGTCCATCCTGGTTAGCCAAATCCTCAATCCATTGGCCTTCTCTTCTCTCGGTTTCGGACTCATCGGCGTCGCTTGAAGAGCGACCAGGTCTGACTTTCGCGGCAACAACAACATCTCATTCTCGTCTATGGGACTTAATTCACCGGTACTCATCTCTCACTCGGTTGTTGAGAATCACGTCGCTTTGTTCCAAATTCGTGTCGGTCTTAAAGAAAAAATCACTCAGCGGTTCGGGCGCTCATCTCACTCCGGCAGACCTGGAGGACTCAAGAAAATACTGGGTGAAAGCTATTCAAGGGGAATACTTCGCATCGGAGCTCAAGATTATCTCAGCTGGGCAATTCTTGCCAAAATCTCATCCACTCGCCCGTCTTACGGCGTTTGTGGATCACCATGGAGTGCTGAGGGTAGGAGGGCGACTCAGGCACTCAGCCTTACAACCTGAGAGCAAGCACGCCGCCATCCTCCCTCGAGACTCACCCCTCACGCGATTACTCATCTCGGTTACTCATCTTCTCACCCTTCACGGCGGAACGCAAGCCACATTGGCCTACCTCCGGCAACACTACTGGATAATCGGAGGTCGGGCACCGGTACGAGCATTCATCTTGCGCTGTGTCAACTGTGCTCGTCAACGGGGCGTGCGGGCGCAGCAATTGATGGGACAATTGCCTCTCGATCGCGTCACACCGGCTCGACCCTTTCTCATTACGGGAGTCGATTATGCAGGTCCAATTGCTCTCAAAACTTGGCGCGGACGCGGAGCCAAAACTCAAAAGGGATGGATCTGCATATTCGTATGCTTCTCTACATCGGCCCTACACCTCGAAGTGGTGACAGACTACTCGACGGACGGATTTCTCGCTGCTTATCGGAGACTCACCGGAAGAAGAGGCATCTGTCGCAAATTGTACAGCGACTGCGGTACAAACTTTCAAGGGGCAGATGCCGAACTCAAAAAACTCTTTAAAGGATGCACTCAAGAATCGGCTCATCTCGGTCAACTATTGGTCAATGACGGAACTCAGTGGATATTCAATCCCCCCGCTGCTCCACACATGGGTGGAAAGTGGGAGGCAGCGGTCAAATCGGTCAAATACCATCTACGGAGAACAGTTGGAGACACCGTCCTGACGTTCGAAGAATTTACAACTCTTCTGATTCAGATCGAGGCGGTTCTCAACTCACGTCCGTTGGAACCACTCTCAGAAGATCCGGAGGATCTCTCTGCCCTTACACCTGGGCACTTTCTCATCGGTGGTCCACTCAACTCAGTTCCGGAACCTTCACTCTCGGATATCAAACTCTCAAGGCTCTCTCGTTGGCAACTCATTCAACAGAGAGTACAATACTTCTGGACGAGATGGTCATCCGGTTATCTGCAACGGCTTCAATCTGTCTCCAAATGGCATCACCCCTCTCTTGAATTCAAAGTCGGAACCATGGTTCTTCTCACGGACGAGCGGCTGCCCCCTACCAAGTGGCCGCTTGCCCGCATTACGGAGCTCCATCCAGGGAGCGATGGCCACACCAGGGTGGTGACCATCAGGACAGCAACCTCATCCTTAAGAAGACCTGTCTCAAAACTGGCGATTCTCCCGGTCAACACTCAAGGAACATCTATCGACAGCACTGCTGCCGATGGCGGGCGGCTCATCTCGAATTTTCTATCCAGCCTTATCAGTTTATTGTTCTTTCGGCGTCTCTCATACATTTCAGTATTATCAGCTCATAAGTGTATAGTTAGTGAATAAACAAGTTTAATTTACACCACACGCCTTCCTAGTGAGCTCACTCCCTCCCGTTACCAGAATCTCACGTTCGCTCGCGAACAATGTCTTTGTCTAGCCGAGCAAACGTTCTGCCGTCTCGGGAGATCCAATGAGACCATTCCTCGCTTAGGATTTTGTATTTTGTGTGGCAAAGATGCCTGGCGCCCATTTCCTTTCGTGAGAGGAACAGTAAGTTTTGGATCTCTTGGGCCGAAGTATCGGAAAATACACTTGTAAAGAAAATTTCGAGTCGAGCAATAGAGTTAAATAATAATAACGTAATTGAAAGCAGCAACCAATTGAAGACCAAATTCTCATATTTTCTCATTTACTCTCGAGGCCACGTAGCCTTCGAGGCTCGAGAGTAAAATTGTAGTATTTTCCTGATAAGCCATCTTGTTGGGCAGAAGGCGGGGATGATGATGCCGTTTATAAAACTTTGCGTTAAGCCTCCAATTCCGAGTTATTCAACAACAAAGTTAGGTTACGCCCTCGGAGCGCTGGCAATTGCTGACCGGTCATTCCTCACTCCTAGAAAACTGGATGTCACAGAAAACATCTTGAGTGTGGGCCTGCGACAATTGCTATGGAGGACAGGCGGGTGCTCAACCGCTCGGTTCCTTCCAAACCGAGGAGCAGACCCTTGCATGTGCCATTGTGAAGACCCGAACATGGTACGGCATGGGATCGCCTTGCGGACACTCACTTTGACTTTCCTCTTTCTTAATACACACTTGCGACCACTGATATTCTTGATTAGTTGTTTAGTGACTCCCAGTGAATCAACTTTATCAGGGGTCTATGACACTTCTTTCAGAAGTATTGAAGTGGTGCCGTGACAAAAAGTTGGAGCTGAAACCGCGAGGATCCGATTTTATTAGTCTCGTTATCTTACGTATTGGCCAGTCAGGGGATTGTACTAGTTGAGTCTTGTAAACGTTCCGTCTTCGTGCTTCTCAGTAGCTTGACCATCTTGCAAGTTCCATGCAACCGTAGCTGACCTTCCTGGAGGACTCCCGTCCTCGCAACGAATCAAATTTCCGTCCACTAGTTTAAGTAGCTCGCTTCTCGAGATTTTCATCAGTCCGTCAGCTCACTAGTTTTTCCGTTCGTCTCGTCGTCCCGAGACGTTTCTCTCATCCTTTTGTTAGGCCGTCACTGTTTGTTCGGACTCACAGCCCGACTTCGACTTTACCAACGAATCGCGGACATTATTTTGGTCTCTTTGTCTCGTATTGGTTGGGCTTCTGCTTAGGCTACCCGTTAGGTCGCTTTCTCTCTTAAGATATTGTCGGTGTTTCTCTGAATATTTTTGTAAGTTCTCCGCCTTCTCTTCCTAGGCTTAAGCTCCTATTCTTTCATCATGTTTCGACTTAACTGATTTTCTTGGCTTTATTACTTGCAGCTGCGAATTCCTTATTATTTTGTATTTCCGCTTACTTTACCTAGCCATAAAGTGCTAGGCGGCCCATCTGGCATGGAGATTTTAACTTCACGCTTCTCCACCGTGCCTCGACTACCACCTGCTTTGCGTGGTTTCCACCTACCTGGCCCCGCTGGCCCGGGTAGCTTCACAACTGCGAGCCTCGAGTCTCGCCTGGGTGCGGAAAAACCCGGCCTCCTCCTTCCGGGGTCGCCGAATTTTCACCACTACTTCTTCCGCCACCATCATACTGTCTTGCACCCCCTTCTTGGTCTCAAGGCGACCCCCTCCACTTTTTGACCACCAAGAGGGGATGAGTAAAATTATATTAGGGTGTCCCATAAGTGCCTTCCGCGCCACGCTATGAATGACCTAGCTCGCTGTTGTTTATATAAACATGCAGGCTTATCTCTTGACCGTGTATGGCGTCAGCCTCAGTTGTCTCAGAGCTCCTTCAGAGAACGTTTCGTTGGTTACAAAGTCTCTTTTAAAATTTTCTCCGCACCGTTCAATATGGACAGCCAAAAGCAGCATTTGCGTCATGTTATGCTGCATTGCTTTAAAAAAGGCAATAGTGCAAAAGACACTGCAGATGAGATTTGCACTGTTTACGGGAGTGGTACTACAACTGTTAGGACCGTCCGTAATTGGTTTACAAAATTTAGAGCTGGCAATTTCGAGTTGAAGGATGAGGACCGCAGCGGCCGCCCAGAAACAACGAATACGGACGTTATTAAGACGATACTCGCTGAAAATCCGCGATATAGTGTGCGCGAGATAGTGGATGCTACTAACATTCCCAAGTCAACGGTACATAAACATTTGATCAAGATGGGATATGCGTGTCGCTATGAAATTTGGGTTCCACACCTATTGACGGAGACTGCCCTTATGAATCGCATCTCTACGTGCGATTTGCTTCTTCAGCGACATGAAAGAAATCCTTTTTTAAAGAATCTTATCACTGGAGACGAGACTTGGATTTTATACCAAAATGTGAATCGCAAACGCACTTGGTCTAAGGAGAATAGACCTCCGACTGTTGCAAAGTCTGGACTTCATCCGAAGAAGGTTCTCTTGTGCAGTTGGTGGGATTGGAAAGGTGTCGTATACTACGAGCTCCTTCCTCAAGGTCAAACGATCAATGCGGATAAATATTGTAATCAACTTGATCAATTAAAAGCCGCCATATCAGAAAAACGGCCAGAATTGGCAAACCGGCGAGGCGTCGTTTTCCACCACGACAATGCAAGACCGCATGTTGCGTTGACTGTAAGGCAAAAATTATTACAGTTTGATTGGGACGTTCTACCTCATCCTCCGTACTCCCCAGACCTTGCACCATCTGATTATTATTTGTTCCTATCGTTAAAAAATTCTCTTCGTGGTCAATCTTTTAAAACCATAAGCGACATAAAAACGCACTTGGACAAATATTTTGAAAATAAGCATCAAGAATTTTGCACAGAGGGCATAATGAGGCTTCCTGAAAGATGGAAGAAGGTGATGCAGCAGAATGGTTCATATATCATACAATAAACAAACCTTAAACAAGAAATATCGTGTATTCATTTCGCATCAAAAAAAGGGAAAGAACTTATGGGACACCCTAATATATTCCCTTGTACTAGCTTCTGCTAGTCAGAGCTATCAACAATTTTGATAGAGCAACACTCATTTTGCGCCTCTCAAACTATTCACTAAAATCTCAGAGCTGAATGCTTTGGACTTCAGTTTCTTGAATTTCCGAGTTACTGTTTTTCGCGCTCGTGCTACTTCGAAATAATTACTTCATACACACTTACATTGCGTATCCGTTTATCATTATATACACAGTGTTTTATATAATTCAAATAAATTATTTAAACGCTGACATCACCGAGAGTGCTTCGAGGCCTTACACCCCTCGATATTGAGCGTTCTCAAAACACTGTTAATAAACTGTACAAATTGTAACTTGTTCTTCACGGACGCATTGTAACGCCCGCGAGTGAAGTCCGTCTAATCTCTCGCTATTCTGTCATCGTTCCATCTCCCAAGAGCGAATAGAATCTCGAGTCTAAGAGTAAATCTGTCTTGGTTGCGTCTCCTGCCGGATCGACTGTGCTCCCACAAATTCCAACTCTGAGCAGCCGCATAGGGAAATCCGACTGCAAGTCTCCGGAATTATTGTTCGGCTAATAGCCAGTCAGTTTCGCTTATCGTGGTACCGCGGGGTATCTGGCTTTCTTAGGTTTTCCGGAATTGCAGTCGAGAGTCAGGGCGTAGTTTCGCGTCCCGCCTTTTCCCCAGTTATCAGTTTTGATAGAATTAATTCAAGCCTAATTCTCTCTCGTTCATAGGTATTTTTAAATGTCATTATTAATTATCTCTCGAATTTTCCTGGGCAACTGGCTGCGGGTAGCTCTATTCCCGAGCAGCCCCAGGAAAATTCCTAACAATATGTATATAACATGTGTCAATAAATTTGTTGTAAATGTAAAAACGAAGTGGCGTCGTGGCAAAGCGTTGGAACAGCGCCCGCGGTGATTTGAGTTCGTTCCCCGTTAACGCGATTATTTCTTTTTTGCATTTTCTTGCCCTCTCATCATCATAATCAACACCCGGCAATGGTGACATTTTCTCCCGTTTGCCATCCACCTGAAATCTCCACTCTGAAAATCCTTGTTTGAGATAGCCAGAAAATACATGTTCTTTCAAAATTTTTTTTCTAGCAAACCAATCAGAATTATCAAAATGAAATTTGATGGTACCAAGTTTTATACTGACAGTTGTAAATGTGTCCACAAAACGACATGGAATAGGAGTAGTAGAAGAAGGAAGGCAGGACAAACGGCACGGAGACAGATGCAAAATATTGGGGCCCTGAAAAGAGTTGTTTGTAAACATGCTTCCTCAATGATTCTGACGAAGCCTATACGTTTGAGATTATTACTGCCCCTGCTTATTGGAAATGAATAATATAGTAATAAAAGGGCAGGTGTTAAGTTGAATAAGTTAATCTTGAACAACTCGATATTAAGAGCCGAACAACAATTTTCAAACCTGCCATTTTGTTCCTCACCACCATCCCAACATGATGACCGCAATATTTTATTACATTTTTGGAATACCCTGTATAACTTCAAAACGGAACCGATTTAAGGGTCGGGATTGGTGGCGTTAAATTGCCCCAAAAAGGACCAAAGTCTGACCAAAGTTGGACCAAAGGTCATCCCGATCGGGGGGGGGGGGGGGGGGGGGGGGGGAATATATACTCCAACTATACTCCAACCGTCGTACAAAATATTCACACAGAATAGTTAAACTGTTCCCGAATATAGACACACAGAATCACTACGCGTCACTTAGAGCCGTCGCACAAAAGTTACACGTAATCATTGCCGATCATGGACAATGGTCGCACGTAAATTGTCGCACAGAATGGCGGCGTTGCCTCGATTTGATATATTTGGTTCTGAATGCCACGCCTTAGCTTTCAGATTAGACTACACCAATTATCCAGTTCCGATCCCATTTCTGAACAATTTGTAGGGTATTTGGGCGTTGGGAAGAATTAAATAAAGGCAAACGAGCATATAAGGGCACGGACATTTATTCAAACGTGTGATTTCTTCGTGCGCTTGCATCCGATTGGCGATCTTTCCATCGGTCAGGAACACGACGACGATGTCCCTTTGTTTCGACCGTTTTCGACGTCGCACAGCACGACCATTACATCGTCGAAGTCATAGCGTAGCGGTGGTCGCTCAGACCAGTGGCATCAAAAGTGCATACAGGGTGTTTCATAAATGTCACAAACCACTATAGCCATGTTGTAGAGGACGGGGCGGGGATGAGAATGGCTATTTTCAAATTTGTCATTGAGGCTTCCTGTTGCAAGAAAATTAAACAAATTGTAAGCCAATGAGGTGAAGTGCCAACTCATGCGGTGGGGCTAAGGCTATAGCAGCAGCCCACTGACTCAGGATCAGCCCACTTCCCCCAACAGGCGGAATTAGGGGTTCTCAGTATCACTGCCTGCTTTTGAAAGAAAGGCGATCGCTACTTTGATGTGCCGTGCCGACAGCCACCCGGCACCGCGCACCCCGCAACTCACATCGACGGACCTAGCCGGCAGTCCCCCTTGCATGCGTCGTTGGGATAGAAATTAAAAATTAATAATCGTGACAATGAGCAAGTACCTAAACTCGCATCACCGCGGTTACAGATCAAGAGCTTTCTCGGACCACCACTTCGATATTTGTGAAAGAAAATATCATAGGCACCTGGTAAATTCGGTTCACTGGATTTGGACGGTCTTAATTGGATTAAATGCGGATTCGCGTTGCATTTTCTCAGACAGCTTACTTATCGCAAACGCATACAACGAAAGAAGCATATTAAGAAAGTAGGAAAGCAAGAGGAAAGGCAAAGTCAGCGTCCGTCGGGCGATGCCCTGCCGCGCTCGGGTATTAAGAACGACGCGTGCAAGGGGGACTGCCGGCTAGGTTAGTCGATGCGACACAACAAAGCAACGATCGTCTTTTTTTTAGGAAACAGCGATTGAGCGAGGTTCGTCCTCCATCGCGATTTTATGCAAGCCGACCAGCTAGATGTTTTTATCACCTCTTCCTTTGAAGAAGCAAGAGACAGCCGACCGTGATTCGCTAAGAGCCCGAGAGGGGCGTTGCTTAAATTATTGTTACATAACTCGGAATTGAGGGCCGATCGAGAATTTCCAAAATTGACATTCTCATCCCCGCACCGTCCTCTACAAGATGGTTATAGTGGTTTACGACATTTTCGGAACACCCTGTATACGAAAAACTGTAATTTATTTATTTACAGTTATCGATATTGTGCTACTCTGGGCAATCCGAATTTTTTGAAAAATGACCCTAAATTTATTAAATTATCGGCAACCGTTTGCGGTTTAAATATCGTAAAGTGAAATTGTCAGAAATTGAAATTTGAATGCATGTGTGTTATATGGGGGTCATTCCACGCCAAGTGAGAAGATGGATTTTGGTGATGTCGGAGATTTTGCTGAAAATTCTTTTGGGAAATACAGACCGCCAAAGTCGACGTTTTCGCGCATCGGCGAAAATAGACCATTGCGGGAGAATTTTTCCTGAAAAAACTACTAGTTGATCGATATGATTTACATTTGGTTTTACTTGGGAAAGGCCGATCTATGTAACCATGTTTTTTTAATGAGTCGCAAATTAATTGTTCAATGCAAAAAATCAGCATTAACTTTTCACTTTTAAATAAAATATCGAAGGTAACGCTCGCCCAATCTGAAATGTATTTCAGAATATACCTTGCACCTTTGTCTATCGATAACTGTTTTCTCCGGAATGGAGAAAATGGTCCAGGTATCGAAAAAACACAATCACAGACCAATACTTACTCATAAAGTACAGAACACTGTTTCCTCTCTGTGTTTGTGGTTTAAGTTAGGGAAGGAGGTATGGATAGACTACAATTACCCGATGAAGTCTATCGCATACCGAACTGGGATTAATTTTGTAGGTGCATGGAAGGGTCATGAGATAGTTTTTGAAGTTTCTCTTAGGTCACACCTGGGTTTCCAAAGTTATAAAATTGTATTAACCGCGACACCAGCTCAAACGCCCTTTCCTGGTTTGAACTCATCGCGGCCTCCCATTTGATCAAGTAAAGGTTTTACTAGCTGCCGTATCCAATAGTTTAAATTGTGAATAAATAATTTGGTTAAACCAAATTGCCAGTCCCGACAAGCATGCCACTCTACATTAGTCTTCATTACTGAGCTGGCGGACTAAGTCGACATGAAGTAAACGCTCGATTGTTACTACTGACACGGGGGGGGGGGGGGGGGGCTTCACGGAATTGGGAATTCAGTAACTGCTAAACGCCCGTTTCCACTAGAACAGTTCGCCGTAACAAAACACCGAACATCGGAACAGAACTCCGAACACCAAACCGAACATCCACCCGCTGCGTTGGACTATGCTTACCCGGGAGAATCTCGACCTTCGTCACTTCACAAGTGACCCGCGACCCTTCTTTCTAGCACCGTCTCCTACCATATTAACATATCTTTTTCTCATCGCCGCGAAATACCTTCTAATTGAAATACTAAAGTTTAGACGCAAAGTACAGGGAATAAAACAATCGGAACGAATCTTTGCAATAGCTATTACTTTTCAGTTCTTGCAAGTTTTAGTAAACTTTGAATAATTTGATAAAACCGAGTACATTTCTGACTGCCAATGTGTCCGCTACAGGTAGTCAGTGGAAACGGCGTTACGCGTGGAATGATCGACAATGTCTAGCAATAAAATGTATTAAATTTAATTTTCCTATTGCTGATCGTGGATTCAGTAGAGTTTTTCCATTGTCGGCCATTTCACAGGATCGAAATCAACCACTACTTATTACAGAGCCTAATCAATGAGAGTTTATCGTCCAACTTGTTCTTGAGTTGCGATTGCGAGAGCTCGTCCGTTCAAGAAATTCAAACTCGACCCCATGCACAGTAGTTCCTACCGGGCTTCCTACCGTTTCCTTTGATGCGTCGGGGAAAAACCGCCAACTGAGCGTTCGGCCTGTCAAGTGGTTTCCGTAACAAAATTTGGTATGCATTCCACTTATCGCTGGGACGATTGCCTCCTCGCTAGGCTCAGAGACGGTAATACGATATGGGCAACCTTTTTTTTCCTATAGGAAAGCATAGGAAGTTCGGAGTTCTGTTCGGATGTTCGGTGTTCTGTTACGGCGAACTGTTCTAGTGCAAACGGGCCTTTATTACGAGGTGTAACTTCCAAGTAAGTGCATAGTAGCATCAAGTTCTCTCTTTCTCAGTCATATGAACAATTTTAATCATATACCTTGCGTCTACTGGTTTAATTCGCGTAATGTGTCCCCTCACTCATCTGTTAGGAATAATTTCGATCCGCTAACCCCCGCGTTAATACAAGTCCATATCTTCAACAAGGACAATTCCTTTCTCAATTTATGTTTGCATTCTGAGGTCTCCAACTCTCCAGTTGAATGATACTTTTTCGCGACATCTCATGGAAAAGATCCATGTGACGGATTGGGTGGATCGTGAAAAATAGTAGCAGCACGATCCAGCTTACAAAGAGTAATAGGAGGTCAAATACCAACACCCTTATACTTGTATGATTGGGCAAAAATCCACTTTCCTAATATTTTGCTTAGCTATTCCATTAATGTGGATTATAATAATCACGAGGAAATGCTTTCCAAAAGGTGCTATTTTTCAAAACGGTCAAAAGTGCACTTTCAGAGACACAAACAATTAACAGTTTTCAACATTTTTTTAACAAATTCAGAAGGTCGGTATGTTCCTCAAACATTTTTAACCCATTGGCTTCGGCAGTTCAGTCCGCCGAAGTGTCGATGCCGAACAGAAGCACGCATTAGAAATGTGTGGTGTGGCCGCCGCCTATAAGCGGCGCTCGTACCGACAGGTCATCTCATGGATGCCGCTTATAAGCGGCGCTCGAAGCGAAAGGGTTAAATGAAAATTCAATCCTTTTTGCGTAAAACAACGCTTTGCGTTTCTCGATATTGCATACCGTTCCAGAGTTATGGTGCTTCAAAAAGAGTTGCAACAATTTTTGCAATTCACATAACTTGTAAAATAATTTACATTTTTACCAATGAACTTCAAATATTATGGTTGCATATTAAGGACTACCCTTTTCACCAAATTTTATGAAAATCGAAGACAAAGTGTCAAAAGATGTGATCACTTTGCGAGGAAGGTATATACTCATATTGTCACGGGGTAGAATTGCCTGTCACAAATCGCCCGCTCTGAAGCGCTCTCGCCGCGCAATACGAACAACCGTCGCTCCAAGGGTTACCGCCTAGGTTATGCGCACACATTACTTAAGGAATGCCTCTTTTGTCGAGCCCCTATTTAGCGACAACTACACCGAGTCAATCGAGGAGCGGGAGACAAGCTCGTGGATGAGCGACCGGAATGGCTGAGGCCACGAGCCATGAAGAGGGTGCCGGTCCGCCAGAGGAGCCGACCGCGCCACTCGGAGCCTACCGAGACGACGGTAGCAGTGTCGTCAGCCAGCAGCCGTCGTGACGTAGGAGCTCCCAGCGTCGCCGACTGAAGACAACGGCGGCTAGCGAAGCGTAGCGAGGCGTCGATCCCAGCGCGCGGGATCGATACGCCAGCCCTCGATAGGGATCGATACCGATTCACACGCCGGCCCCGAGAGATCGAACAGGTAAAGCAGCAACGTAACGCTGGGTCGAAATTGAGGTAGGACCGGAAGCCGGACACTTTATCTGCGACCGTCGTGACGAGCGAGTTACAGTGCGACGAAAGCAGTAGTTTCATTCGAGCAGAATTTCAAGTAAGCCCAGCGAATTTACCTGCCTGTCTAAATATCTGTTGGTCTCGGTGTCGGCCGTCCACGCTCCTGAGAGGCATCCCTAGTGCGAGTGACCACCGGTCACTTGAGCGGTCAACTCTTGGCGCGACCCTTCTGGTCCTAGCAAAGTCCCCGGTTCTGCGATTACTTAGATTGTGAGGCGCACGAAAGCCAGGAGCGACACGGCCGTCATCGCCGTAGTTGAGATTGCACGTGGACTGGATTTTCCGAGATTCGAGGCCAATACCACCGGCCTCCGAGAGCGATCCGCGACCGGTACGGTTCAAACGTCGCCGTTTGAACCGCGCTTCCACCGAACCACTGGCGTGTTCTAATCATTCTCTAAGAGCGCACGGCGAGCGCGTATAGGCCGGGTTATCGTTATTGTGATCTGATTTGCATTGTAAGCGGCTAAGGAAAAGCCGAGAGTCCGAACGAACTACGTTCGGACGCGAGCGTCAGGGCTTTGGGTTTCGGCCGTTTCCGGCCGAATAAACATCTTCGCCACCCATCCGCGTGGGTTCTTTAGCTTCCTTTCTCTCTCCGTAATCACTCCGTTTTCCGTTTTCCACAAGCTAGCTAGGAGGACAGCAGCGAGTGCCGCCAAGGATACCACGGGTCACCCGGAGGGCCACCAGCCGGACAGCAGAGCCCCATAGAAATTCGGCCCTTCTCAGGGCCTGGCGCCCACGCGGCTCTGCGTACTTTCCATCCTTTCAGGAGCCCGAGGACCTTCGCGAAGTTGGGGCGCCTCTACCCGGAGCCAGCGCGGACGGATCCGGGAAACACGCTTACAATATATATAAGTGAGGCCGCTGAGAGAATGAACTCGAGATTTCCTTCACCGAAGCGCAGTCAGTGCCACTTCCCTTGACACTTGAGTGCGTCGCGGTCCTAGGACCTATGGATCTACAGCCTCACTATTGGTTGCCTGGCTCAATAGGGTCAGCCTAACTTAGATAAAGAGAACCTGCGTCTGTCTCTGTTTGTCACATTGGGCGTCCCGCAAGCCACGGTTGGCAGCCATTTTTCTTAAGACGGATCAGTTCTTTTGCATTGAATCACTTATTTAGACGAAAATCAGATACTATTTTCATCACACGAGATTACTGTAATTCTGCTTTATGATTTCTCATTGATCAGGATTAATTGATATATTATAAGGGTTGTTGTTTGAAGTAAACTTTTAATTTGCAAATAAAGTAATGTTGGGGTAGATTGGCCACTCGAAGACTGATTTAAAAATATTACGTGGAGTTTCCTCTACCTGCCAACTACTGTTTCGTCCAGGATGGCAAAGCGATTTCAAGTACTGAATAACAACAATTAACCGGGGAGCGTCACTCCTCGCTCGATACCTGCTTACCTATCCAATGCGGACTTCGTTAGGGATTACCTACAGTGATGGTTGACTCTGGGCAAACGGAAGAAAAGTCATAATCCCTGCCTGTAAGTTAACCATAAAATAATAAACACTGTTTCCTCCTTGCGTTTTCCTGGCTTTAGACCGGCCAAAGGCTATCATAAAATATTTTGGTTTTACTTCGTCTTGCCGAGAGTCAATCATCATCGTAGATAGGTAATCCCTTACAAAGTCCGCATTGAAGAGGTAAGCAGGTATCGCGCGAGCAGTGACGTATAATGAGAATTAGAATCACTCTCTGTATTAAGAAAGTGAGTAGAGGCGGGACCCCGTCGTCTCAGTCGAAATCTCAAATACAGACGCAGAGCGTGGCTACAAGGCGCGCAGCATGTGTGGGTAGAAAGCGCGTGAGGGGAAGCTAGACTAGAAAACTCCTAAAGCGTAACTGGAGGGGGTAAAATTTCGGCTGGGTCCGCCTGGTTACCCTCCCTCACCGTGTTCATTCTCTCAGCGGCCCCACTTATACGTCAAATTCTGACTTTCACGGACAGAACCGCGATGCACCCGTGATGAAACATATTCGATGTAGTAAAGTCTAACCTATATTTCAAAATCATTTCCTGTATGGTCAACCGAAACCTGGTTTAGTTTATTTACAAATTAAAAGTTTACTTAAATATCTCGCATCAAACCGTTAATCTGTGGATCATAAAATAGTACAGCCATAAAAAGCATTCTATTCCGAATAGAGCGCAAAAAAGGACAATATTGATTCGACCATACACCATTTTCGTTATATATTTCTAATATAAACAGAATTTTTAAAAACTACTTGATTATCATATTATATTTTTTATGCAAAATTTTTGTTCAATATAAAATTGTTATAACGGTGGAAGAAACGACATTTACTCAGATTTGGTGTTACGTGGTGAATACAGGAGGTATTTGATGAACTTAGGAGGCAAATTGCTCGAGGGGATAAAATATCGCCTAAACAGTAGTGCCCAGAAAAAAAGGAAAAAGGAAAAAAGGGGGAGAAAGTTACATATGGTTATATAATTAAATAGTTGGTAATAACTTACATTTAAATTAACATGGGCCCCTTCCGCCTTGTCATTTACTACTCCATGTTTGCTTAAATGACAATTTGAAGACTTTTCATCGTCGCCTTCTAGAGGACTCTGTGTCATCGCTTCACTTCCGGAAAGTAAGCACTTCTCATCCAGTTTATTCTCAGATGGTTCGTAAGATACTACATCAGCAGAAATTTCCCCAGTGTGTATTTTTGTGTTTACAGCATCACTTACTTTGCAGTTCAGATTTATATCTCTAGTTCGTATAATAATTTTAGAGTTGCTCTCCAGCTTTCCAAAGTGATTGAAATCTCTGTTCATTACATTTTCATTCGTAATGATGTGAGAGCCGACGTTATAACTACTATTGTGGTTGCAATGGTTTTCCGTTTCATAAGCACTTTGGCTACTTCGTCTTATAACATCATCCTTGGCTAATTGTTTTTCATGCCCATGTACTAGTGCATTACTTTGCGTTTGACTTTTAAAAGCGCATTTTTCTGCGATTGCCAAATTTTCTTCATCTTGAAGATGCAGTAATAGTTTTTGGTAGATGTATCTAGGGTTGGGGCTATATGAAATTTTTCCATCTCTAGTCATATAACTAGGAAGTACGTGCCATTTTTCCAGCTTGTCAGTATTTGCAAAAATGGGATTCACAAAGCCGTTATTATTTTGGCATGCATCAAAGTTAATAAATTCTTTACACAGCATCGCATTTTGATAACCAACTGCGTGCTTAATGTCCAAATTCAATTTCTCGTTTAATGATATCTTAAGATTGTCAAGGTTATTGTAGTAATCCTGACACTGCAATTGTTCTCTTTGGGTTGCTGGACTTAAAGACATTAAAGCCTTTATGTTCAATTTTAAATTAGAATTTGTTGAGCAATTCGTAGTGCGAAGAAACTGAGAAACAATATCATGTTCATATTTCTTTAAGATTAAAGTATTTTTAGTTTCAGACATTTTTTCATCCATAATTTTCGGATTACTTGTTTGTGTTGTATCTATTGGTATATTACAATCCATTTTAACATAACCAACAACACCAGGGGAATTGCATGGTTCTTTTTTCACACTCATATCAGATGTAAGTCTTGATTTCTGCTGGTCTAAGAATTGTGTAGATACATTCTCCATTTTGGTTACTGAACCTTGATTTAGCAATAATAATGTGTCAATTATTTTGTTATGTGTCAATTTCTCTTTATCAGTAGACGTATGTTGAATGTCAGGTCCCTCAGTGCAATTTGTACAGTTAGAATTTGCTTGGAATATGTCAGATCCAGGTTCTGAGTTTAATTCATTAAATTTCTGATTTACAGTTTCAAGTTCGCCAACTCGTACATTAATTATTTCTGCAATCTTCTCTGTCGCAAGTGGAAGCATTATAAGTTCATTCAGGTTCTCGTCCCGCGCCCGCATATCAAGATTTGAATTATTCATTGCGATTTTTGCAGTATTTTCACCATTCGTCAGATTTGTGGACTGTTTTATATTTTTACCCATTTTCGACTGAACATTGGTATCAAGCTTACCAATATTAAAATCCAAACTACTATTACCATCGCACAACGGTTTTAAATGACTCTTATCTTTTTTCAAAGTCATATGTTTATCTACTTGCGGCAACAAACCTTGGCGATATGCTCTATTGCTAGTGTCACATTCCGTTAATGCTGGTATTACTTTTAGTGGTGCCATTTTGTCAGTAAAGCTTTGATTTGATTCGTACTTTCTAATATGTATTGAACTTGTCCCCTTATCTTTGTGAGCAAGATTCATATCAACAGAATAACATGGTTGTCTGTTGGACTTTCTGTCCTGTTTCAAAAACTGTGATTCACAATCATTGTCTTCCCACGTCAGACTTTTTTTCTCTTTTACAATTTTTCTATGTGCCTGCTGTTTTACACCTGCGTGTAAAAACGGAATTGTGCTAGTTTGTATTTCACTTTCCAGTTTCTCAATCGGAAACAGCGAAATCTCGGAATTCCTCTTCATATCGTCTATTTCAATTTTTGGTGTGTCAATATTATTCAGGTCAATTTCTTTAGTTATCGCGAATAACATATCAGTATCTGCATCATTCAACGGTAATGAGTTACAGCTTTCACTATGAATAGGAACACGACATAATACAATATCATCATTCTTAACTACGTTGTAGTGGTCTCCAGTTAAAGCATTCTGTGCGCTCTGCGCGTAGTACTTATTCTCATTATTTGACGCGAAAGTAGAATCATTGGTTTTTGTAAGCATTTGTTCTGCTTGTGACACTTGCTCAGTTTCTTTACTGCTTTCCATGACCATAGACACATTAGGTTCCGATTGCCTAGACTCAAGGTCAGTAGAATTTATTGCTTCCTGAAGTTGAACTGATGTCCCAAATATTTCTTCCTTCTCCGGCGCTCTGGCAGATGGTTTATTTGTTCCGTCGTGTTTCGTGAAGAGTTGCGATGTAGTAAATGAAAATTTTTGAGGAGAGCTTATAACTGGTTTAGCATATACGGATCCTTTAATTGCTGCATTGACATTGGATGATTCAAAAGTTATTTTATCATCCTTTTCTTTTAAGGTAGTCGAAGACACAATACTTGTTTGGCATTGCTTTGACTCATCAATCGCCGCTGTTTTGGAATAATGCTCGGAAGTGCCCTCATTGGTTTTATGGACATTCGATTGTCTATTTGATAGGCTGCGATTTACATCGTCTGCATTATTCATGTTTTTATATGATTCAGTTTTTACCGATGATTGCTCGAAGCCAATGACTGAACTACTTTCCACGATTTCTATCGATTCTGCAACGTCTTTCATTTGTTCAGATGTTTCTTCTACATCTGAATGAATAGGAGTATTTAAAGTAGTTGAAATTGGTGTACATTCAGATGTGATTATGTCAGGTAAACTAATGTCATCCGGATTATGAGATTCTTCATTAATGAAATTCGCTTGTTTTTTGTAATGAACATTTAGAAAATGGTCTACTCCTTTTCTCGAAGATGTTGGTAACTTATGCAATGTTGAAACATCAATATGTGCCATATTTTCTGTAGCACCTTCGTTTGAGGTACTTGTATTATTATCGGATTTTTCTTTGCTTGTATTAGGTAAGGATGTAGTATATTTAATATAAAGCCCTTCAATAGACTTTGTTTCAGCTTGAGATTTTGTAATAATAGTTTCTTGTAAATGAGTACCATTTGACAAGGCTGCTATTGTTCCCTGATTGTTTTCTATTTCTCTGATCTGATCCTTCGATATATTTACAGTATTGCTTATTTCCTCTACAAAATCTATCATTTCTATTGCGTTTGAACAGTCGTTTGGAGACTGCCTAATAGCTTCGGATTTGAAATTTTGGTTTGCATCTGGTTGATGCAAGATTTTTTTAGCATCAATACGAATGCTTTCGTCAACACTAGTGTTGGACCCGATGTGGGATCCAGTAGAAGATTCTGATGTCTTAGTAGTCTCATTGTTAGGTTTCTGCACTATTTCACTATGAGGTTCTTTGATATTTTGCTCGTCATCTGTGGTAGACACAACATTCGCTAATACTTCCAATGTATGTTCGTTAGAGGTCTGTACGTTCTCATAGCTTACTATTACAATCGGTGTGGAATTACTAAATGTTCCCTCTGTCAAAATAGAAACCGTTCCATCTTCGTCTTCTGTTTCAGCCCAATTAGCTAGGAACTCTCGTACATCCAATTTTGGTTTATTTAAACCTTCCTTTGAAACACTTTGCATGTCTATTGTGATATTTTTAGATGTTTTGAAGTGTGTTGCTCTTCCAATATCCTCATGATGTAGAGTATCAAAATTCGGAGAAGTATGTATTGCTACTGCCAGATTGGCTTCCTCATTGTCTTTTTCTGTCGCCTCAGTTTCTTTCTCAGAAATACTACATGGTAAAGTTAATGTGTTATTGTTGCCTAATTCATTTAAGCTCTGCCCTGCCTTTTGTTGTGTCTGAAGATCACATTTCTCCGTTGTAACAGCAACATTGCTGTTCTCTTTGCCATTAATTTTTTTTTCATTGACTTTATCATGCTTTTTAGTATTAACTGGTAAAGAATCATCATAAGGAATACTTTCTTGTTTATATACAGAATTTCCCAAAGCACCATTCTGATTAAATTGAAATTCAATTGGTGCATTTGTGCCACTCGCCAATGTACCACCTTGGTATTGTTGAACATAATTTTGAGCAGCTTCAGAATATTGTGACTTTAACAATTCTTTATACTTAACGCTATATTCATTATATTTTGGGTGCATTTGATAACCAGGAATTTTTGATAGTTCTCTTAATCGTGTCTCAATGGAGAACCTCTGCATTGCTATTTTTTGTTGATACGTCTCTTGGTATACATTGACACCAAGGGTCTCTGGTTTAGATCCATGAAAACTTGTTGCGCTCTCAGGAATCTCTGAATAGTTTTGAGGTAAATGGCTATGTATATTTTGCATGGGCTGCTGATTGTATGCATTGTGAGGAAGTTCTGCAATAGTTGGATTTACATTCAAAATAGGCATACTATTTACTGCAAAATTGCCATTTTGATGCTGAAGCGACTTGGAATTGGGGTATTGCATAAAACACTGTTCTTGCTTTATATCAGTGCTATCAAAGGTGTTCAGTGCGTTACGTTTCTCCAATTCCTTTATGCTATTCTGATACTGTCCTGTACTATTATAATTTTGTACCTGGTAACTGTGAATCACCCCTGGGGGTATGTTATAATTTTTAGGCACTGTATGTTCTTTCTGAAAATTGTCTCTGGTAATACCTTTTTGATTATCCATGCCTGGTGCACTAGGCAAAGTCAAACTCATCCATTCAGTAGAATTTACTTTCTCCTTGCGATAATTGACTTTGTTTGGATAACGCCGGGATTCTGATTTATAATTACTAAAATGTACATTGTTACCACAGTAGATGTTTTCTGAATTGACCACATGTTTGTTCCAATCCTGACAATTAGTGTTAGTATTTCGATTATGGCAAAAACCAACGCAAGAGAAAAGCGGTGGAATTCCTTGCCGAACATGACACATATTGGTGCTTTGAGACACTGCCTTTGCACTCCTTGAGTTTGAAGCATCAGCTGGATGCAGATATCCAGGTATCTGCCTTAACGAAGACTCACTCTCTGATGAGATTCCCATACCACAATGACGAGCATGATTATGCATACTGCTGTTCACGTGCTTGTTTATAGATGTGTTTTGTTCTCCTTGTGTAGTTGATGCTTGATCAACAACGAAAGTGGTATCTTTTCCTTGCTGTATCGTACTTCTTGAACCAAACATACTACTTTGCATGCTGTTGGTCCTCCCACTCAAATTAGGCTGTTCACTAATGTGATTAGCCTGATTCAAGGTCATGTCGTTACTCTTATAACCTGCATGGTTGTACATTGCTCTTTGCAAACCATGTCTGTACCCTGACGCATTATTTGGGTTATAAGAGTTTCTCATTGCCGAGAATGTATAATTATCTGTGCCTTTCTGTATATCCGCTATTGATGGTACATAACAATTATTTAACATGCTTGATCCATTATACATATTATTCTGTTGTTGGAATTGTGCTGGAACCAGGTTAGATTCAGAAGGATGTTTGTAACAGTTAATGGGATTCATATTTGCAGTATTCACAGCAGGCGTATTAATTGTATTCAAACATGGGGTATGACCCATACTTGAATTTTGAACCATAGATGTGGCTCCATTTACTCCAGGATTGTTATACTGATTCTGCCACTGCGACATTCTTTGATTGTGATCTTGTTCTATTCTTCAATATTTCAATTGAGATCTTCTATTCTAATTCACTTTTTCATTTTTCTTATTTATGTAAATGTCAACATAACATATAGACCTGTGTGGAAAAAACATTGAAATATGTTAATCACAGTTTCTATTCTCATAAGCTAATAATTAATTGCGTCCAACAGAAAACTTGTTGTTGACTGGTTCACAGTGCTAATTGCATAAGGTTACATATGTATTGAAGAAATGAAATTAATGTTATGGCATGTTATTACTTACAATATTAGCATCATTTTTAGAAATTATCAATTTGTAACGGATGCAACATGGGGCTGTAACATTGCATAAAGCCTCAGACAAATATATCCACTGCGTTCATTTTGAGATGTAAGACATTTTCGAGATTTCCACATGATGAAAAGACAGCCACTTATCACAAACTCGATTTAAACATTCACAATTTGAAAGACAAAAGGAGAAAACACTTTAAACAAGTCGCTGAATAATATGTATATACACTGTACATAGATAATATGTAACTAAGTCGTATTGTATGTACATGTACATAAGTGTTTTCTAGAGTAGACACTTTGCAATCATTTGTCAACTACTACTACGTTTTACATACATGCCCGGTTGACTATTGGTTGGAAACGAAGTCGATTCTAGTTCTGGCGTTATCGATAGCGACGGTCGCTACTGTTGCGTGTCTCGAACTCTGTTGCACTCTGAATTTAGCTTCTAGTCGACAATACCGACATTTCTAATCGGCGGCAGATCATTCAATTCAAAATTAAGCATGCAAAGAGTATTGTACAGCATCCGACTAAAAAGATGTCACGTTCTTGAAACTGGCTGCCGATCAGAAACGCGATGTTGAGTAGGTTTGTCTAAAGGCCCGTTTCCACTAGAACATTTCGCCGTAACAGAACACCGAACACCGAACACCGAACACCGAACATCCGAACAGAACTCCGAACTTCCTATGCTTTTCTATAGGAAAAAAATGGTTGCCCATATCGTATTACCGTCTCGGAGCCTAGCGAGGAGGCAATCGTCCCGGCGATAAGTGGAATGCATACCAAATTTTGTTACGGAAACCACTTGACAGGCCGAACGCTCAGTTGGCGGTTTTTCCCCGACGCATCAAAGGAAACGGTAGGAAGCCCGGTACGAACTACTGTGCATGGGGTCGAGTTTGAATTTCTTGAAAGGACGAGCTCCCGCAATCGCAACTCAAGAACAAGTCGGACGATAAACTCTCATTGATTAGGCTCTGTAATAAGTAGTGGTTGATTTCGATCCTGTGAAATGGCCGACAATGGAAAAACTCTACTGAATCCACGATCAGCAATAGGAAAATTAAATTTAATACATTTTGTTGCCAGACATTGTCGATCATTCTACGCGCAACGCCGTTTCCACTAACTACTTGTAGCGGACACATTGGCAGTCAGAAATGTACTCGGTTTTATCAAATTATTCAAAGTCTACTAAAACTTGCAAGAACTGAAAAGTAATAGTTGTTGCAAACATTCATTCCGATTGTTTTATTCTCTGTACTTTGCGTCCAAACTTTAGTATTTCAATTAGAAAGTATTTCGCGGCGATGAGAAAAAGATATGTTAATATAGTAGGAGACGGTGCTGGAAAGAAGGGTCGCGGGCCACTTGTGAAGTGACGAAGGTCGAGATTCTCCCGGATAAGCATAGTCCAACGCAGCGGGGGATGTTCGGTTTGGTGTTCGGAGTTCTGTTCCGATGTTCGGTGTTCGGTGTTCTGTTACGGCGAAATGTTCTAGTGGAAACGGGCCTTAAGAAAACTCGGAATTCACGACGGTGGTGGATGACCGAGCTTTATAGGAGAAGGGAGGACAATGCGCTCGTTCGCGACCTTCAATTCCAGCATGTCAGTGGACAATACAAAAACTTTGTCCGTATGTCCCCGACGTGTTTTGAGTTTCTATTGGGCAAGATTGGCCCGAAAATAACGCGCCAAGAAACTCATTTTCGGACACCAATATCTGTACAAGATAGGTAAGTGGTCAAAGTATTTCTGGGTAATAACTTCGAAATCTTGGAAGAGATTTTGCATTGTATATTAACATATAAGGTTTACTGTTTTAATTCTAGATTAGCTTTAACCCTCCGATTTCTGGCAAGTGGAGATTCGTACACGAGTCTCCAGTACCTGTTCCGAATCTCCAAACAATCGATTGGAAGAATCGTGCCAGAAGTGTGCGAAGCACTTATTGCCGAGCTGCAGGACAATATTAAGGTGAGGATGGTAGAAGGACTATAATTTCTTTTTCGGGCAACGATGAAAAATATATTTTACATATGTACATTAATTAATCTTTAAAAAATTGTCGCTCCATTAACTCCGAGCTGTATGGCGACGACGGAGGGTGCAGGGAGGGGGTATATTTATGGGGAGTCGAATGAGCGGGGGGGGGGGGGGGGGGGGGGCAGGGGAATAAATTTGTGTGGACGCTGGGTAGGAGGTTGGGTAGGAGGCTGGGTAGGAGGCTGGGTAGGGTTGGCGCGGAGGGTGTCTTGTGGGGACTGGTTCATTAAGCATGTCTTGCTCTGCTTGCATGATAATGTCCAGTACAGCATGTTGTACTTTCATTGAGACCGCCGGCGGAAATTGTTTCAGCCTACTTTCAATGAATTTGCAAAATACGGCCTCGCCTGATGCCTCTCCCGCGGGGGCGTTCAATTTGGCTGCTGCCGTTTTCAAAATGGCCAAAGTTTCTTCCGCTACTGGATCTTGGCTGGCTCCTCTAGTTTTCTTGGAGGCTCGCGGCTGCAACGGGTTTGCACCCCGCGTTGCGGCTCTTGTTGCTCCTCCATCGCGTCCTCGTTGTCGTCTGTTGTCTCCTGGAAACAAATCGAACAGTCAAAAAAATGGTGTCTTCACTTTGCCGCGTGTGACGAATGATGAATGACCCGGATTTTTGTGGGGTTGCTCGAAGGTATTAGGGTCAATGGGTGGGGAGGGGGCCGAAATTGGCAGGATAGCTAGATAACGGAACTAGTCACTATTATATATATAAAAAAATCTTTTCTATGTTATCACACACCGAAGACAGTGTTTTTTCTATTTTATCGGAGCAACCTTCTGCTATTTTTTTCAACTAGCTCCTACAATACTAGTGGCATGCGAAAACAACATGTGATGTATTTTTTTCAGCTCCCAAGAAATCCCGACGGTTGGCTGAGTATTAGCAACGCATTCGAGGAAATGTGGAATCTGCCCCATTGCGTGGGTGCTATTGACGGCAAACACGTGGTGTTGCAGTCCCCACTCCACTCGGGCAGCGAGTATTTCAATTATAAGTCGACATTCAGCATTGTCTTAATGGCGACTGTGGACGCTGAATGTCGATTTATATTTGTCGGTGCCGGATGCCAGGGAAGGATTTCGGACGGTGGGGTTTTCCGGGACACGGCGATGTTCCGGAGTATAGTGGAAAATTCCCTTGGATTGCCGCCACCAACGGAGCTTCCCGGACGGAGGGTGAAACTGCCCTATTTTTTTGCCGCGGATAGCGCTTTTCCGTTGATGGAGAATATAGTGAAACCCTACCCCGGCACTCATGCCATCGGATCGCCGAAGAGGATTTTAAATTATCGTTTGAGTCGCGCAAGAAGAGTGGTGAAGAATGCATTTGGCATTGTTAGTTCTGTTTTTCGGGTTCTCCGAAAACCGATGCTGCTACAACCGGAGACTGCCCAAAAAATTGTAATGGCAATAGTGCATTTGCACAATTTTTTAAAAGATCATTCGGCTCACGAATATGCGCCGCATGGATATATTGATCGAGAGGAGGATGGGCGTGTAATCGAGGGCACGTGGAGGAACGACCAAGGGGATATATCCTCGTTAACCCCCGTCAGGAATGTGCCGCGACGGCCGTCACACCATGCCGAAGCGGTGCGACTTGAATTAAGTGACTATTGCGTTAAGGAGGGGGCAGTACCGTGGCAAAGTAGAAGCCAGTAGAAAAAAATACTCACGGTATTCAGCCTTTTGCGAGGCTTGTCCTTATCTTCTATAAATTCCATCGCGCTGAAGGCAAACCAGCGGCTCTGGTATGTTTCGTCAGCACCTGTATGTACAAATATATAATATAAATATGTGGACATTCCTCAAACAATAAAAATTACTTCAGTTTCATCATCAATTGCATTTGAGCGAACACCTACCTTTCCCGGTTCCCATAGAATCTCGAACCTTGGCTTTCTCCCTCCGATAAGAAGCCAACAAGCTTGTCACTTTCTTCTTGACCTCATCGGTCGAAGTTTCCATTAGAGACGCGATGTCTCTCCATGCATCTTCTTTCAGATTTTTCCGGTAGTATTGCTCATGGCGTGCCCACCACAAAATCGGACGATTTTTGTAGAGGTCTAGCAGCTCCAGGCACATCTCCTCCGTCCACTGCTCTTGGATGCTTGCCATTTCTACTATCGACACTAAACTTTTTTTCTTTCCACAAACCAAACACTTCGACTGCTGACTTTAACTGATTGAAATTCAAAAGTCTGGGATGATCTTATTAAACCAACCGAGTACCCCCACTTGTGATGTCTCTTTCCTAATTTGTCATTGGTTCTCATAGTTTTCGGTACTCCTTAGCGAAAGGGATGTCTCTTTCCTAATTTGTCATTGGTTCTCACACTTTTCGATGGGGCGCACTTGGGGGTGGTACGGACTCCCAGGTACATCAGAAAATTCGGCGACGGAAAAACCGAATGTTAAGGTCAAGTAAACACGTTTTAACGTGGTCAGGGAAAGGGATGGTGGAGTTTATTGCACGACTGGATTTTCTATCCGGTACCTGACGAGAAATAGAAAAGGTGTGCCCATTGTCACTAAGTGTCCCAGCCAGGATCGGGCCCACCGACCGTGAGTTAGTCAAGCGGAGCGCGCTTGCTCGGGTGGGCCCGACCATAAAAATGTATAATTCGGCCCAGGCTATACTTCGACGGCATGGACAGGAAGAATTTATTGTTTGTTTCCGTGTTTCCCTTTCGCTGTAAAATGCAGAAAATTCTGCTGGTCTTGCTCCTTTTTTGGCTCTTTTATATGCACGGAGAGAGCAATTTCGTTAATCTTTTGCAGGTGTGAGTCCACGCTCAGTCTTGCAGCAATTGAATCGTTAAAGTCAGCTGTAGGTGTCCTCTTTGGTTCAGTCATAAATACGGCTATTCCGGGATCCGGCTGATCGGTGCATCGGTGGCCTTAGCAGGTCATACCTCGGAACACAATTCTGCGCAAGAAGGGGAGGGATGGGGACTCCGGCCCGCATGTCACCTCTTCCTCGCCTATGCTATAATTATGCTATAAATGAAAAAATGTACGCTTTGCACGCGTGAAGTCGAAATTATAGGACAGTCTTGGAAAATGTAGGGCAAAAGTGACCAATACAGCATGAAATAACCCGTGCTCGGGACAAGAATACTCCAACTATAGTGGGGATTCTCCTTGCTGCTCGGGGCAGGATCCGACTTCAGTGGATCAGCGGCGAACCTATCCCGAACCTATTGAGAAAATGCTAATGAGCATGTTCGTGCGCGGATCGCCAAGTGTATACCGGCATTCGGCGCTTATGGTGGGCCGAACGCACTCGAAAACTGTTTCGAAAACCGAGCCCATGTGCCGCTTTCTATTGTCTAGCGTTCGTGCTCGTGCTCGCTTCGGCAGATGTATACCCACCTTTAGACGAACCTACTCAACATCGCGTTTTTCATCGGCAGCCAATTTCAAGAACGTGACATCTTTTTAGTCGGATGCTGTACGAATATTGTTAAGGGAAATTACAGCGAAGCGAGGCCTGAAATAAACATGGCCAATAGCTGAGAATCACGTCTCGACTTCTTGGAAGGTCCTCGATAAGCCAAGTACAATTAGAAAAACTCAAGTGCCGAGGCTTCTCGAAAGTTTTTAAACATACGGAGTCTTCGGAGGTTCTCTCTCTCTCCGTTAAGAACTCAGCAAAAACTCAAGGTTTTTCCGCCGCTCGGTAATTCCCACCTCGGCGCCATTTCACGTCGGCGCTCATCACGCGCCTGGAGAAGGGCGTCTTCGAAGACGTTCGTCGATTCTTCCTTGAGGACCGAACGTCGAAGAAACTCAGTCTCTTCGTTTTGCGATTCTAATTGTGAGAAATTAAATTAAATCCGGCAGGAAAATGCCGCGTGCCCCGAAATATAGTGTGAGTGACATATTTAGTGCGATAAAGGATATACAATTCCTTGATACGGAGGATAAGATTCATCCACTCAGCCATCCCGTTTGGACAAGCGCCTTTCAGAAGCTTGGATGTAATATGGTAAAAAAATATATTTACTTATACATTTCGCAAAATAGAAATGGGATTTTAGATAAATTGCGAGTAAAATGTAACGTAGTCCAAGATACGACTGAGGAATTACTAGCACACGATTTCACTTCTCGACGTAATGAGTCTGAAAAGTCAAATTGGGCGATGTATTTGTCATCTCATCAGGCTTCGTTACGAACTCGTATTAGCTTGCCTTACAGTACCTGGCAATCGATGATTCCTTGTAAGGTGCGGTACGGGAATAGAATTTATTCGACTTTGAAAGCCGATTCGACTAATATACTGTATGACGCGTTGTGGTACCAATTAAAATTACCATTTTGCTACGCTTTTAAAAACGTGAAGGGGAGGTACAAACGTCGGGATAGGTTTTAGAGTGGGATTTAGCGAGGTGCAAACGTTAGGATAGGTTTTGGAGTAAGATTTCGCGAGGTACAAACGTCGGGATAGGCTTAAGATTCTTCGGGAAGTACAAACAGGTACAAACGAAGCCCTTTTGAATGAGCCTACTCTGATTCAGGTCGGTTAAAGTGAAGTTCAAGAAATTCGAAAACCACCCCTAACTTTTCACCCCTTCGAGTACAAACAAAAATAAAAGTGGTGCAAACGGGTACAAACGAAGCCTTTTGGAATGAGCCTACTCTCATTCAGATCGATTGAAGTGGGGTGCTGGCGATTTTAAAACCACTCCATAACTTCTTACCCCTGGGGGTACAAACGAAAAAAAGTGGTATTATACAAACAAGCGGAGTAGATTCGATTACAATAATTAAAAGTCGATTTCGATAAAGTCGGGTGCCAAGTTCACACAGGTCTTTACCAATGTGAATCTCAGTGGCCTTACGAAACTTTTAAATTGAAGAGAAGCGCCAAGTAGATGCTTACATAATTAACATACATGTTAATGCTGTACAATCACTAAACTGAGGTATTGTATGTTACTTTTCAACAGTGGTATTAACTTTTTAGCTTTTATCATTTCTGGAGATTCTTATATTGTGAAAAAACATCTCAGTTAGCATAGAAGTCAGAGAGACCGCAGAAAAAAGTCTTTCGACGGAAAAATGTGCAGGCAAAATACTTTTCCTCACGTCTTCCTTACTATTTTTCAAAATGTTATAATATTGCAGGATGAAACTAAAAGTTTAAGAGAAAAGGAAAGGGGTCAAACATTTGTTTATTGACAGTTAGATAGTTTTGGCGTAGCTGAGATCAACGAAGAAAGAGTGGGAGGGAGAAAGTGGTTCCTACAGAATCGTATTAGTAGGATTAGTGAGTGTGCAACTGGAGTATTCATATTGACGAGCTATTGATACTTTCGCTACCCACACTATACATTTTTGGGTGTTATTGTGTGCGTGCTTTAACAACATGCGAGATATCGCAAAGATCAGATACGTATCTTCATTAACATGTATATTAATTCAAAATAGTCTAGTCGCAGAAAGTAAGAAGTCGGCCGAATAAGTCGGGAATTTCTTTTAAACTTTGCAACTCCTGATGCAAATGAAATTACTTTTGCAAGAACTATTTAATCCGCTCATTATTTGTTAGTTGCAAGCTTTGTAGTATTATATATGCGGGTCGTGATAAACTTCTTTCAAGCAGACATTCGCTTACTGCACTTTTATATATTATCAGGAAAAATACTACATTTATTCTCGAGCCTGGAGTAGTGAGTGGGCTCGAGAATAAAAAAAGAAATTTTTTTTACTTTAATATTCTACTGGACTCTAACTTTCTTTTTTCAACACGTATTTTGATACTTCGGCTCAAGAGATCCGAAGCCAACTATTCCTCAAAACATACTATAATTTTGGGTGCCAGGCATCGGAATTGCCACACAAGAACACAAAAATCATAAGAGGAACAGCGACATAAGATCTCCCGAGACGACGTAATGTTTGCTTCGGCGAGATAAAGATAACGATAAACCAAGGAGAGAACATGGGTTCAACAAGAAAAATCAAGCCAGTGTTGAGCTAATAAAATATTTATTTCGACTAGGAAGCGAAAGACGCTACTTCGCACGAGGTGTTCATCAACAACCTCGCGCGAAGCACATGGCTTGGAGTTAACAAAGACCGAGAATTATATTACGGTGGACGCTAGCTCGAACGCAGTTGGCCGGCGCTAATTTTAGGAGAGTCTACAATAATCTGAACTCACTTTACGTGGTCTGACTAGCATTTGACTCTTGGCTAACCCGATCAGCCCGCAGGAAGATCTCAGTTTCACGAAATACAATATGAGAAGCTTCGGAAGAGATTAGAAAGATCCAGTCTACGGATCCGAAACGGAAACTTGCAGTCTACGACCCTTGGAAGCCAAAAGGTAGAGAGACAGAGAATTCCTGGCGGCGATCCGACAGGGGGGGGGGGCTCCTTACAATTTAACTAGGCCGAAGGATTTGTTCGCTTACCGCTAGTTTGTAATTCGGAAGTGCCGATAGCCTAGATCGCTCGCCTTCCTTCCATCCTTCTTTCCTTATCCGTAATTATCGGTAGGTCGCTAATGGGTCCGCTCGTTCAGGTAGTCAGCACAAGAGCACCGAAATCAGCACGCGGGCATAAACGGTTGCCTAGCCGCCTTTGTCCCTGAAGATCGATCTTGATTGGTCACCGAGTCCTACCGCGCGCAAAGGACTCGCAGTGCCCTCGGATGAACGATGCCAGGTCCGTACAGGCCCAACCGTGCGCCAACCCCGCTTCGCCGAGTGCAACATTTGTTGACTCGTGTATTGCTGGGTGCCTCGAGATCGCTTACCTCACTACCCAGTTTCCTCCCCCCCATGAACAGTCGTTGGCGGTAACTTTCGGAGGCTGCTGACCCCTTAAGCTCATCCTTTGGATTTGGTACCTTGGGGTACCATTACTGGATGTTAGTTTCTGAGCTTCCTAGTTGCTAATTGGCTCAGGCGAAAAATTGAGCGTTAGAGTTGTCGATTCTTGATCTTTTCGGACCTTTGTTGGAGGCGCTCTAGTGGCGCGGCGCGGCATTAGATCTGCCTCAGAGTAGAATTGAATTTTGTGGAACACAAAACAGGTGGAAATTCTAAGGGGGTACGTGCTGTTTTCCCAAAAAATAGCACGTGTGGTGTAAGTCCGATACTATCGTATATGCTTATAAGAAAGAGATTCGTATGAGAGCCATTGGCCCCAATTATAATTTTCGGAAATGTAGTATTTTAGGTATTCAATGAGGGTGTGATAACCTATTCGACCTCCAGACGGAGGCCGAGGCAAGGACGTACAAGGCGATATGTCAAGTTCGTGAAGAATAGGAAGCAATCTTTCTTCCAGGCAGCAAGAACCAAGTAGCGAGACCTGCTCTTGACAGGCACCCTGCTCGAAGATACTGGGTAATTCAAGCTATTCTCCCCCCGCTGGACGAATGGTTGGACAGGAACCGCAGTGTCCTGACATACCGCACCACCCAGATCCTCTCCGGGCACGTAATATTAGGGGATTATCTCTACAACGTCTGGGCCGAAAAAATACCAGGTTGTTTTATGTGCGTGGCCTCCTTCTGCGAGACCGTTCTCTCGCTGCGGGGCGGGGAATCCACGAGGATTTCTCCCATGTAAAAAAAAGGCACAAAGGAGAGAATGGAAAGAAGAAATAATGTGGTAGTTAGGGGGATCAAATTGGAAAGAGAAGAGGCGGGGGAACGGGTGAGGGCACTGTGGGAGGTGATGGGACTGGAGGTGGATGGGATTAGGGAGGTAGCTGAGGTAGGTAAGAGGGACGGGAAGAGCATCGAAATGGAACTAGTGAAATTAGGAGGAATGAAGGAAAAAAAGAAAGGGATGGGGGAGAAGCAAAAGCTGAAGGGAAGGAGGGAAAGAACAACGGATGACCTGACGGGGGATGAGAGGAGGACACGATGGAAGATTGACCAGGAGGCAGGTAAGGAGAGAAGGAGGGGCCGCGAGGCGACAGAGTGGTGGCTCTGTCGCCTCCGCGAAGCGGCCCCGAGGCGGGGCGGGACGTGTAGTGGTCGCACGTCCCGCCCAAGTTGATTTGTTTATTGGTGATCCGGGAGGCGCGGTTCGCTCCTCCTTCACAGTCAGTGAAGGAGCGAGACGAGCCGTGCCCTCCCGGGCTCGGAGGGGGGCGCCTCCCTCTCTCGCGCGAGCGAGAGGGGCGATGGTTAACCCCCCTCCACGAGAAGTGCACCCAGAAGGGGGCGGGCGCGGGGCGGCACCGGTAGCGTTCGACAAGAGTTCCCGGTGTCGCCCCATTACGCGCGAAGGATGGCCACCGTGGGGTTTTAGCCGGTAGGAGTCCGGCACTCCCCCTCCGCCCCCACCAGGGTGGCGGGGGGTCCATGAGGATTTCCCCACGAAAAAAAAGGGTAGAGTAGTGAGGGGAATGAAGGGAGAGGGGCATGAAGATGGAGAGGCCGAATTAACGAAGGAAGAGGTGAGGGCGGTAGTGACTAAGTTGAAGGATGGGAAGGCAATGGGAAGCGATGGGATTCCGAGCGAGCTATGGAAGTATGGAGGGGAGGAAGTGGAAAAAGGACTAGTTATGGTATGTAAAAAAGTGTGGAGAGGGGATGGATGGCCGGAAGCATGGAAGGAGGGTTTGATAGTACTGGTGGTAAAAAGGGGAGCGGGTAACAAGGTAGAAGACAATAGAGGGGTGACGCTCACACAGACGGGGTACAAGGTGTACGCGGGGGTGCTGGCGGAGAGGCTGAGAGTGGAGGTGGAAGGCGAGAACACCCTGCCGCCGAGTCAGACGGGGTTCAGGCAAGGAATGGGGACACTTGACAACATATACGTTCTGAACTATCTGATTAACAAATAGGTGATGAGGAAGGAGAGGAAAATGGTGATCTTGTTCGTGGACCTGAAGGCCGCGTTTGACTCGGCAAACAGGGATGCGCTAGTTAGGGTGATGAGGGAGACAACAGGAAGGGTACGAGCAGAGATGGAAGAGGGGGGTAGATTTTGCATGGGAAGGGGTGTAAGGCGGTGGTGTCCGCTGAGCCCGTGCCATTTCACGCTGCTGCTGACGGATATGGAGAAGGATTTGGAAAAAGGGAGATGGGGAGGAATAAAGGTGGGAGGTGGGAAAGTCTACGCCCTGGCATACGCGGACGATCTGGCCTTGCTGGCGGAGAATGAGGAGGAAATGAAGGGGATGATGGCCAGATTAGAGAAATATATGGAGAGGAAGGGGCTCGAGGTGAATATAGGAAAGACCAAAGTGATGAGATGCAGGAGTGGATGTGGAAGACAGAAAAAAGTGGATTGGTGGTGGAAGGGGAAGAAGATAGAGAAAGTGAAAAAGTATAAATACTTAGGGTATATAATAAGGAGGGATGGGAGGCAGGAGGCAGGAGGATCATGTTAGGGATAGGATTAGGAAGGGGGTAGCGATAATGGGACAGGTATGGGGAATAGAGAAGAGGAGATTTGGGAAGGATTGCGAAAGGAGGATTTGGTTGTTTGAGAAGTTGGTGTGGCCGGTATTAAGTTATGGGGTGGAGATATGGTGGTGGAAGGAGAGGGAAGGTATGGAAAGGGTTCAGGAAAGGTACCTAAGATGGCTATTGGGGTTAGAGAGGTGCACGCCGGAGTACATGGTGCGGGAGGAGGTGCAGAGGGAAAAAGTAGCAGGGACGGCAGGTATGAGGGCATGGGGGTTTGAAAGGAAGTTGGTGGAAGGAAAAGGAGGGGAACTAGCGAGGAGGTGTTGGCAGGAGATTAAAGAAAAAGCGAAGAGAGGGAAGGCGTTGGAAGGCTAGGAGGAAGAAGGGAAGGAGTTTTATGAGAAGAAAGGGTGGGAGATGGATGAGGTGGAGAGAATAAGAGAGAGAGAGGGTAGGAGCTGAAAGGGGAGGAATTGATGTGGGGCAGAATAGGGAAATCGAAATATAATGGGTGGTATAGGAAGGTGAAGGGTAAAGGGGTGCCGGCGTATTTGAAGAAGGGGTGGGGGGAGAGCAGGTGGAAAAGGGTAATAAAATTTAGGTTGGGAAATGGGATGAGGGGAGGTAGATATTGGGCGGACGAGAAGGGAAGAGAATGTAGGATATGTGGACTGGAGGCGGAAGCATGGGAGCATGTATGGGAGGAGTGCGCGGGATGGGGAAGGGAAAAGGGTTGGAGGGAGGCAGCAGAAGAGGTGCTGGGTGAGGGGGGAGAGGGATAGGGGTGGTTGAGGAGGCTGGAGTGTTTGAGGGAGGAAGGGAAAGGGAAAGACATGGAAAGGAGAGAATGGAAGGAAAAAGATCGAGCAGAAACGGAAGTCCGATGGGATGTGTGTGAGATGAATGAGTGGAGAGGGCAAGCGAGGCGGGCGAGAGGCGGGAGAGCGGCCAGAGGCGTGCGAGTGGCGAGAGGAAGGGAGGTAGATGTTAGGGTAATGATAAGATAGTGAGTAAGGAGTGTACAGAATTATAACCCTAAGGAGAATGAATAAATTGATTGATAGTACATGAAATGCACAAAACGATGGGTCGCAGTAGATTGCATCTCGAATTTCATCGATGCACTCGTGTACCAGTTATAGACGAACAAATGTATCCGAAATTGTTGAGAAAAAGAAAGCTTTCCATTGCAAAATGTATACAAAGGAGACTACCTTGAGAACTTCCCTCATAAGTTAATAAAAGTTTCATCCCGATTGAATAAACCGTCACAAAACTATCGCTCGACAATCAAACCTTCGGTTTTATGCAATAAAAGAAGTTAATGTTAAAAAGCTCCAGAAATAGTTGGAACAGATCCGTTCAGGGAACATCCTGTACGAGATAGAAAAGGTTTCAACCCGATTGGTCCATCCGCTGTAGAGATATTGACGGACATACGAAATTGCGATAACAATAGCTAGTGTCAAACGATTCTTGAAAATCTACTAACTAGTTCATTTCAGGAATTTACAAGCAAACGAACTTTTAATAGAAACGTGAAACCGGCGAAAAATTCCGGTTTGATGTAATGACAATGGTTAGCGTTAAACAATTTCGAAACAATTTGAATTGGGACCAAAGTACGTGCATCCTCTATAGGGTAGGCCAGATTTCATCAAGGTCGGTTCATTCATCTCAGAGATACCAAAGGACAAACGAAAGGCCGTAGCCGGATATGCGACCAAAAATTGCCCCCGGGCTTTATTTGACGGCAATTTAGAGGGATGTTCGGACTATAACGAGATAATTTATTCTGATGTTGCAGCCTTTTTCATCGAAGGGTATTCCAGGAAAAAAATGATAATTGACAACTCGTAAAAAAATGATATCTCGCGATCAAAATATGCAATAGGCTTTGAAAAGATGCGAAAATGTAGAGAATTTAAAACATAATTAAAGAAAAAATAATCTGATTATTTTTCCGTCTGAGAATCAATGAGAAAAAAATGGTTTTGGTTTTATTTTTTTTCGCCGGTACCGCTGCTTTGTACAATTACCAAATTTTTTCCTCTCTATACCTAACACCTCAATTTTCCCCATAATTTTCAAAAATGTATGTCATAGTTAGAAAATTAATAATTACTAGTTTATTCCATTTTGTGAATATCACGCGAAATGATGTAGACGATTCGCTGCAACGATAAATGATGCATTCGGTTTGGACGCTCTCGGTTTGGTTGTGCTGTTGCCAATTGATGTGAGCTGAGTAAACATCACACTTCTCAAATTGCAAAAGAACTCCATGATGCAAGTGCAAAGCTGTTGGTGATTTGTGATGGAACATATGCACGACACCAGAAAAGTTCCAATAATGATTTCCTGGAATGAAGTTCATGGGATCCTGAAGCAAACGAAAAATATCAACTTCTTGGTAAGAAATTGGACAACGAAATGCTTAAAAAGATTGGGAGTTATTTTAAAATTGCATGTTTTCTGCAAAACTAATTTAAAAAACGACTTCATCTGATATGGACTACCCCGGAGAGATCTTAAGTAGGATACGTAATCAACAACACGTAGAAAACACGTTAGCAACGGAAGTAGAGCAATAGGGATGGCAAAGACGAAAATTACCATTTGAAACAATTTCATCAAAAGATTTAGATAATTTCCCTGAAATGACAGAGAAGGACTTGAAAGTTTTGTTCACTGATTCTTATCAATATAAACAAGTAATCTCGTATTTGACTGCAACGATGGATGAAATTGGCTGTATAAATCAGTATGTTGGAGATTACACAAACATACTGAAAATTCAAATTCAGTCCCGTCACATTAATCAGAAACCTACAAATGTTTCGTTGAATACGGATCGCACAGCACAGGATATTCTAAAGTACCGTGTCACGAAGTATCCTCCCAACGAAAATAAGACCGGATGGTTAATCACAAATCGCCGATAGGGAAAAACAACATAGCCTCCAGGCAAGGTCGTCCGTTAAATCTTATAGCGAAAGTTGATGTTCCGCTCCTAATACAATACTCTTTGAATTCGCTTGAGCCGTCTACAGACCGGTGGTCAGGGGCGATGCACTGCCACCGGTACTCTGAGAACCACCTTTAATTCCGCCATCAGCAACCACGAGATTCCGGCTCGACGTGGAGACTCCATTGCAGATGATAGCAGCCCGCGAAGGACTTTCAGGGCAGTGCTGGCCATAGCACAGGATTTCTGGGCGGTCGGAAAGGCATATACAGGTGGAAGGGTCCATCGACAGCGGCCGCTAGGACCTTCCAATAGCGCACAGGTACGGACCTATTCGGAGGCTCCCCGAACCTTGGCGTCCAGACTGCGTTAGGTGGCATGATCGGCCAAAGTCAGGGGCAGGGGGGAATTATAAGCTCAAGTCTATTAAAGTCCCGCGCGAGTAAGGAGCGGACATTCGTTGCGTGGAAAGTAATTAGTACAGTTTCGATTAAAGTGTGTGTCTCGTCACCACCAGCTATCCCAAACAGCGTTAGGTAAGAGCCGAATCTTCGGACTTAATTATCTCGTCCTTCACGTATTGGCCAGCCAGGGGATTGTCCTGGCTGAGTCTTGTACACGTGCCGTATTCGTGCTTCTTAGTAGTTTTGACCCTTGCAAGTTCCACGTAACTATCGTCGATCTTCCTGGAGGACTCCCGCGTCCTCGCAGCGAATCATCTATTCCGTCCGTTAGATTGTAGCTCGCTTCTTGAGACTTTATATTAGCAGTAGCTCGCAGATTTGTTTCCGCTCGTCTCGTCGTCCCGAAACGTTGCTGTTCCCTTTTGTCAGGCCGTCTTTGATAATATTTGTAACACTTGTAGCTTGCTCCTCACGGACGTCTAGTAACGCCCGTGAGTGAAGTCCGTCACTCCACTACACTCTGTCATATTTCCACCTAAGAAGAGCTAATAAAGTCTCGAATTAATAGCAAATCAGTCTTGGTTGCGTCTCCTGCCGAATCCACTGTGCTCTCAAGAAGTCACCTCTGAGCTGCCGCATAGGGAAACCCGACTGCAAGTCTCCGCAAACATTGTGCGGCTAAACGCCAGTTAGTTTCGTTATCGTGGTACCGCGGGGTACCTGGCGCCCAGATTGTAGGTTTTCCGGAATTGCAGTCGAGGGTCAGGGCTTAGTTTCGCGTCCCGTCTGGACACACGTCTCAGTTGGAAAAATAATATCTCTCGTATTTTCCTGGGCAACTGGCTGCGGGTAGCTCTATTCCCGAGCAGCCCCAGGAAAATTCCTCACAGTACATAACCACAGTTTTTAATGTGGCATGTGGTCACTCAGGAAAAAATTAAATAATTCAACCAAATCACCGGACATTAGACTTTTGTTTAGATGGAGATGCCGTGTGCTAGCACTCGTAATGCAAGAGTGCCGGTTCAGTTTTCGCACGAAGAATTTGATCTCAAGGTGTTTTACATTTTACAAGATATCCGCGTTTGTATGTTAGGTATCGATGTCCTCATTCATATATCGGGCAGTTCCTTCCGGATCGTTGTCCGAGCATGTACCTACTTATTACATATTAAATGTTCTGAATGTCCTGAAATTTTGTTTAAAGCAAAATTCAATCCATTCTGCGTACAATTGAGTTATGATTTTTCAAAGAAAAGAAGTTGCACTAATTTTGCAACATACATAGCTTCCAAAATAATTGACATTTCCACTAATCCACTTCAGATAATGTGTTTGTATATTAAAGACTACATTTTCACCAAATTTCATCAAAATCGAAGACAAAGTACCAAAATATGTGATCACTTGGTGTGGAATCCATATTGAAGAAAACTGGTTTGCTTCTCTGAAGTTGATTCCTATAACAGCTGGGTACTTAGTCATTACATGGGCATTTACACTTGCGGTAGTAAAATCCTCTGGTTTGTGTTTTAAAATGGCAAGCCGCATTATCACATTTTCATTATTATCCCCAATTTTGATGCATAATATGTCATTACAGCATGGCATAAAGCATTAGGTCTTCCGGTAATTCTGCGCCGATGCACAGTGGTCGATTTGGGTCTAAAACGTGCGCATCCGACCTTATGGTCGAAAAAAATCAATGAAACAGGAATGAAACTTTATCATTATATCCGTATTCCGGATGGTCTAAAGCACAAAAAATCTTAATACACCATTTTTTAATTTCAAATTATTTTGGAGATAATGAGAGTTTTATATAATATGTTCCTATGTGTTCAAATGGAAAACTTTAACTTTGTTTACTTATCGTGCATCCTGGTGCATCCTGGTAATTTATTTTTTTCCTGAAAATAGACTTTTCTCCGCGTATTTTGGCGTATAATTCATCTGCAGCTAATTGCGGCTACTTGTGATATAAATTAATACACTTATGAAATTATGTTCCAGTGAAGAAAATAAAAAAAGGAAAGAATGATTGTAGTAATAGGTAGGAAGAGAAGGAGAAGTGATGCGATGTACCTCGCAAAGGAAGTCAGTGTCGATCCCAGTAGGGAGTGTGTCGCGGCACAGGAAGACGATTAAACAATAAATTGTTAATTCATTAAAATAACTGTTTAATCTTCGAAAGGAAACTTTCATATTCTATAATTAAATTTTTGATTAATTGGCAGCCAAAGTAGCGAATGTAAGTCTCAAAAGTTTTCTCTTGAAGATAAAACAATTACTTAAATAATTGAAGTATTAAGTGCTCTTCAAATTACGAATGCACTAATTAATTACGCAACAGTTTACCACCGTTTTCCCCGATCAGCGGGTCGTGCAAACTGACCAGGGAGACGAGGAAATCGACGCCGCGCTTCCCCTCCGCAACTCAGGTCCTCCGGGCGCTTCCCTGGGCGCCAGGCCCCGAAAACCGAGACCAATATTTGTAATATTTTGCAACCCGGAGGAGATGGTCAACCTGAGAGGGAGAGCAAGTGCGGCGGACCACGCGGGTATTAGCCCGGCCGGCTAGATGTTCGGGAGAGGGGCGGGGAACAAGGGAGGCCGGGGACAACACACTGTGCAACACAGATAGCCAAAAGAGACACGACTTCTCTCGTTAACAAACGCCCTGTTTATTTATGTCGGGCAAGCCGACGGTGCTACAAACTAATTAACCTACGGCAAACCGGACTATCGCGCTCCCGGTCCTAGGCCACGAAGGCCCCTATACAATCTAACCCCGCGGTAGCGGGTGGTCAAGAATGCGGCCGAGAAGCGGCCGGAAATGTGAAGAACCGCGAGTTGTAACGGCCGAATAAAGCGGGATCCGCGATTCCGCACAAGCGGAAAATCTACCGAGCGGTCCCGGCAACAAGTGGCAAGATGGCCACCACTTGGTTTGGCGAACGCGATTCTTAAATGCTACCGCGTGACTCAGTGCGACTTGCGAAGTCGCCCCAAGGAAGGCAGGACAGTTACAGGCTTATCTGACTCTAAGAACAACAACAACAATTGCGAGGAACCCGACTACCGGGCTCGGAACTTTTACGCAAAGATTCTAATGGAAGGGCACGAAGGTGAGAGGCTTACCGTGATTTTACTACGGCTAGCGGCCGTTAATTCCTCCTTAACTCGCCGGCTTTCCCTTTCCAGGCTCACTGGAACTTAGTCGGGTGTCCGGTCGTCCGGTCGTAATCTGAGATGTCGGTTTTCTCTCTCTCCCTCGTCACTCTACACAAAATCGGATATAGGCTCTTGAACGCAAGTTGTCGCTAAGACGGTCGCAATCTGAGTGACGAGAGAGAGTCCCTAATTTGCTACGTAGCCTCACACCCTCAGCGCCACTACCCCTCGAATCCTCCCGTGGCTCCATCCATTAGGCGGTGTCGCAATCGACCCCGCGCGTTAGGATCGACTTCGACCTCTTCTATCGACCGCTTGAGACCGCTGTCCTTTCGGTCGACATCAGGAGTGACGGGCTCCCAACTCCTCGCTCCGACGTGCTTGGGTTGGCCGTCCGTCTTCTAGGGCAGCTCCGGCGTCCTGTATGCTGGCCCCAGCTCGCTCGGCCTGGGAGGATTGACCATCTCGGAGCCGAACTTATCTCCGCACCTAATAGACAGCCGTTCCACTAGGCGGCTGAGTCCGTCGAGCTCACCTAGGTGCCTCTCGGCGTTCCAAATTCCCATTAATGCCTGTCTTATTTGCCTGTGCCTGCCTTGGAGCAACGATGGTGGTATGGCCCGTACGCTCGGGCGAGTGAGAGAGAGAGAGAGAGTGGCCACGCGGGCGTTCCCCTGGCCTCCCTTGCGGGGGTGAGGAGTATTCTTGTGGCGAGGCTAGCTTGCCCCGTCACAAGTTAGTTAGTTACTGTAACGGAACTCCTCCCGCATAAGCATAAGACCGGAAGGTCATGAACTCTAGACTTAGGAAAAGAACTATCGCCTCCTATCGCCTCCAGGAAAGGTCATGACAATTCCGCTAACTGTCATAAGAAATGTTGCGCTTCTAATGCTTGTTTTGAATTTCGCGTGAGCCATCCCACACCGTTGGCCAGGGACGAAACTCTACCACCTGCACCCAGACGAACATCTTCGAATCCGTGTCCCGCAGTCACGAGACTCCGGCACGACGTGGAGGCCCCATTACGGACGACAGCAGCCCTCGAAGGAGCTCCACCGCAGCACCGGCCATGCCGCAGGAACCATCAGCGACGGCTACTCGGGTCTTGCACAGCGCACGGGCACGGCCCTGTCGCGGAGGCTCCCCGAGCCTTGGCGTCCGAACTGTAGGGTAACCTAGGCGGCCAGGTCAGAAGTGCAGGGGGTAAATAACCGAATCTATTAAAGTCCCGCGCGCGGAAGGATCGGGCATTCGTTATGATTTGGTAACCGACCAGCTCAACTCCTCAGAAACGTAGTTACCGGTCAGGGGAATGTCCTGATTCGGTATTGTACACGTATTCTTTGTTTCTCTATTTAACGTCTGGTTCTGTAAAACGTCCACTTTTATCGCCAATCCGTTATCGCGCTTTCCTGGAGGGTTTCCGCCCACGTAATGAATCATCGAATCTCTCCGTCCGTTAGTTTAAGTCTCTCGCGTCTGAGATCCCTACATTTTTCGCTCGAATTACAATCTGAACGTCTCGCTTACCGAGACTTGCTCCCGCCGTAATCTATTGAAAATTCTGTAATAGTTGTTGCCGCTTAGCTTGCTTCCCGCGGGCACCGTGAACTGCCCGCGCGTGTAGCCCATTCGCAAATCACTTTTGACTGTTCCATACCATCTACCGCGAACAATAAATCTCATTGTACGCAAAATTCTGTCTTGGTTGCGTCTTCTGCCGAGTCCACGGCCATATTCTTTATCCGAAACAGCTGAACTGCCGTGTAAGAGAATCCGACGGTGTTTCGGCGGAGAATTTCCGACCAACGTGGTCTGTTCGTCTGTGTGAGTGGTATTGCAGGATACCTGGCGCCTTGCAAGTTTGTCTCCGGGATTCCCCGTCGAAAGTCAGGGATTGTTCGAAGTTAGAATAGTCTTGTTAACGAAACCCGTCAGGACATAGGCCAATTAATTAATATTTTCGTTAGTACAATTCACATTTTCCTGGGAACTACTGCGGTAGCTCTATCCGCGAGGAGCCCAGGAAAATCCCTGATATTACTTAGTTAGGTTTTATTAGAGTCCACTGCCTACTGGGATCGAGACTGACTTCCGTTGCGAGGTACATCGCATCACTTCTCCTTCTCTTCCTACCTATCAGTACAATCATTTTTTCCTTTTTTTATTTTCTTCACTGGAACATAATTTTATAAGTGTATTAATTTATATGACAGGTTGCCGCAATTAGCCGCAGATGAATTATACGCCAAAATACGCGGGAAAAGTCTATTTTCAGGGAAAAAATAAATTACCCGGATGCACTAGGATGCACGATTAGTAAACAAAGTTAAAGTTATCCATTTAAATACTGCGAGGAATTTTCCTGCGGCTGTTTGGGAATGGAGCCACCCGCAGCCAGTTGCCCAGGAAAATTACCAGGTACCGCGGGGTACCTGGCGCCCATATTCTTAGGTTTTCCGGAATTGCAGTCGAGAGTCAGGGCTTAGTTTCGCGTCCCGACTTTTCCCCGGTTCAATTTTTGTGAGTCAGAAAAATCAGTCTCGATCGTGAAATCTTTTGGTTTTGGTTTGGTTTATATACTTTCACACATCTCTCGAATTTTCCTGGGCAACTGGCTGCGGGTAGCTCTATTCCCGAGCAGCCCCAGGAAAATTCCTCACAATCCATAGGAACATATTATATAAAACTCTCATTATCTCCAAAACAATTTGAAATTAAAAACTTGTTTATTAACATTTTTTGTCCTCTAGATCATCCAGAACAAGGATATAATGATAAAGTTTCATTCCAGTTTCATTGATTTTTTTCGACCATAAGGACGGATGCGCGCGTTTTAGACCCAAATCGGCCACTGTGCGACGCTAAGGAACATCATGAACAAAACATTACTTGTACGAGCAATAGCCAATATTTCCGTGTCACGCGTGATAAAATATGGAAAGTTTACGAGTTTGTTACTACGTATTAGTTAGTTGGAACAAGTTGGAAGAGAAGGTCGGTCTGTAAACAGAAGCGTCAGAGACTAAACGAATATGAAGGGTCTACGTTTTCTAACGAATATCCGTTCTCCTCTTTCATGCTGCCATGATTAATGTCAATGAGGTTAATGGAAAAGCTTTGGCCTTTCTGTTGCCGATCACAAGCCCCCGCCGGCGTGATGGTGGCATTCGTCAAGTAGAAGAAAACAGACCACGAAAGCTTTGGATACGGAGCCTTCAGTACTAAGCAGCTCCTACAACAATAGAGGAAACGCAAGTATTCAACCTATGCTATGTAACATATTACGTTATATTCGTTCGAGTGTGTGATTGAGCTTATTCTGCGTCATTGATTGAGGATTGTATCTTGCGGATTTCAGTCGCAGTCGGTGTCGCAGCCGCAGTTGCAGTCGGAATCAAATACTTCCGAAACAGCGATAGACATTCTGAAACGGCTTGCTCCACGCTCACCAAAGGTATAGGATTAGGGAGTTCAAGAAATCGAAGAGGAGATGGGAGAGCCTTCGGTTGATTCTGAGCAGCGGCGTGTGGAGCTGATTAGCGAGGCCCAGAATAGTGAACATAGATGAATGTGGCTAACTAATATAGCATTGTATCTACTTATAAATAGCAAAATATTCTCATAGCACCTGTATAATTTTGTTTTTTATTTCGATGCTCGACCCTATCCGCAGAATAGAAGTGGTGATATGGATATTACTTAGAACTGCTTTTTTTTCATTTTGCCGAATTTGTTTGTGTTAAGTTGCCGAGATATTGCATTTTTTAAACCCACTTTGTTAAATGAGGGACGTGTACAGAGGGTCCAATATAATTTTTCTTGATTCCCAATTATCTGTTGGACAAAGTGTCATTTATATCTACTCCGACCAGAAATTCAGTTGAATTATTTATTCGCTAAAGAAAAACAATGCATTCACGAGTCGAATCAGAATGTTATTGCAATTTGTATTAATTACGAACGTAGGTCAGTAAAAAATTCTCCACTTATCAGATTGCCCTATCAATGACTGAACCCGAGGGTTCACTCTCGCAAGCGCAGTCACTGCCACTTCCCTTGACACTTGGGTACGCTGTTGGCCCAATACTATGAAGCGCATGAACGGAAATCAGACTAGGGGACTCCCGAAAACGTAACTGGAGAGACTAAAATCTCGGCCGAGTAGCCACTTTGATTTCATAGACTAAAACGTCACATTTTACTACTAGTAATCATATCAGTTCAAGTGTCCCAATCTTGACACACGATTTGCGTACGACGGTGCAGCACATACATTTCGATCTTCCTATATCTCTGCGCTAACATTAAAAAACATCATGAAGAAGACATTATACATAGAAACGATAATCAACATTTCCGCGTCACGCGTGATAAAATGTCGAAGATTGACGCGCTTCGTACTTATTATTTAGCACGTGACAGTTGAAGAATAGTGTCAGTGCGCGAATAGAAGCCTCAGATACCAGACCAAAATGAAGAGTTTACGTATCCTAGCGAGTTTCGTACTCTTCCTTCTTGTTGCTATAATTAGTATCAATGAGATTGATGGAAAAGCTCTGGCCTTCCCTAATGCTGATCCCGAGGCCCTGTTGGCGCCGGGGCGCACTTCATCTAGAGGTCCCAGTAGAAGAAGACAGCCCAAGAAACCCGTCAAGAAGGACCATCCGATTCAAGTTGACACTAACAACAATATAAGAAAGGCAAGTATTCCAATAGTGACATTACAAATTACGTTATCTCTTTGAGAGTATGGTTGAGCCTCTTCTGTGCAATAATTTTCAAAGTGTGATTGATTGAGACTTGTATCTTATGGATTTCAGTCTCCAACTGAGAGTCAGACCCAGTATGAGAATGGCCCTGGTAACCGAAAACGGCAACCACAGTTGCAGTCGGAGTCACACTTAGAGCCACAGCTGGAGGCACAGTCGCAGATACAATCGCAATCGCGACCACACATTCCCGAAACAGTGATAGGCATTCTGGACCGCCTTGCTCCGCAGACACCACAAATACAAGAACAGGCAGTTCAAGAAGTGGAAGAGGGGGCACTAGCATCTCCGGTTGATAATGTTAGCAATGATGGTGAAGATGGTTTAACCACTGAGACTGCAGTGTCGTATGAAGCTGCTTAACGAAACGTAGAATAATTAACATTAATATATATTGTTAACTAGTATAATACTACAGACATTTAAAAATAATAAAATATTGGTATTCCGCTCGTATAACTTTGTTTTTTGTTTCGAAACTCGGCAGTATATACAGGATTGAAGTAGAGATGTGGATAGGAGCGGAACAAATTGGAGGCCCTTGTATCAAATCTACGACTTTTGGTGTTATTGCCTGATATTCGTTTTTTGGTAGAGTATTATAAATATACTTGCGATGAATGGACCTTAGATTATTAATAACTTATTTAATAAACCGGTGTTAGTGGCAACCCTTGATGTCTTCTTGGTGAAGAATTCCATGTAGCGTCTATTATGTTTGTTCCTTGCCTGTTGCATTTCTGCAGCAAAATGTCCAATTGGCAGAATGCAGGCGCCAAGTATATCTTTTCCGCAACATGATACTGTATACTCTTTATCGGTACTTAATACCATGCATAATCACGAAGATATGCTTGACGTTTTCCTTGTGTATACTGATCAAACTTATTATATTTATCTTATATCCGCTCTTGAAGCATGCCAATATGATTTAGAATAGTTTAATTAATTCAGTGACTTTTGAACTTGCATCTTCCTTTGGCTCACTTTCTTCTTATTTTCCTCACTACATATATGCCAAGACTTCATTTCCAGAATATAGGATATATGCAATAATGTTGTCCATGAATGCAAAGTTAACAGTCGAAACAAAAGTAAAATTTTATCTAGTGCTTTTGCGAAACAATATTCAAATGCATGTCCCACAGCTTTGTCCCACACAAATAACATGCTTGTGTTGAACCCTACGAGGAGACGGCATTACAGACTTTTCCGTCCATCATATAAAATAGTAGTATGGATTTTAGCAATATTTTTGTATTATTCGTTACTATTTTTGTGGATGAAAACACTGAAATTTGGGTTTAATTTTATTGACTTCTGTTGCGATGAGCCAGCCGGTTTCTTTCACAAAAATAAACTTGATAGGGCGGCAATGTCTGGTTGAAGATGGTACTGGGTTTTGCCAGATTATTTCTTCACGTTTCACAGTTTCAGCATAGATTTAAATCGCCACCCTAGAAACTAAACAACCATATCAAGCTAAACAACTTTTCTATTTTGCACTTCCGCTGTCCCACTTTACACTAAACCTACTAACTACCGCTGAAATTGATTGTTTTCAATGGAAAATTACATTGGCGCCAAACCAAGTGGTGGCCATCTTGCCACTTGTTGCCGGGATCGCTCGGTCGATTTTCCGCTTGTGCGGCATCGCGGATCCCGCTTTATTTGGCCGTAACAACTCGCGGTTCTTCATACTTCCGGCCGCTTCTCGGCCGCACTCTTGACCACCCGCTACCGCGGGGATAGATTGTACAGGGGCCTTCGTGGCCTAGGACCGGGAGCGCGATAGTCCGGTTTGCTTTAGGATAATTAGTTTGTAGCATCGTCGGCCCGCCCGACATAAATAAACAGGGCGTTTGTTAACCAGAGAAGCCGTGTCTCTTTTGGCTATCTGTGTTGCACAGTGTGTTGTCCCCGGCCTCCCTTGTTCCCCGCCCCTCTCCCGAACAACTAGCCGGCCGGGCTAATATCCGCGTGGTCCGCCGCACTTGCTCTCCCTCTCAGGTTGACCATCTCCTCCGGGTTGCAAAATATTATAAATATTGGTCTCGGTTTTCGGGGCCTGGCGCCCAGGGAAGCGCCCGGAGGACCTGAGTTGCGGAGGGGAAGCGCGGCGTCGATTTCCTCGTTCCCCTGATCAGCTTGCACGACCCGCTGATCGGGGAAAACGGTGGTACAACAAATTGTTCAACTCGGCGAAGCGGGTTTTGGCGCGGTTGGGCCGGTACGGCCCTGGCGTCGTCCGTCCGGGGGCACTGCGAGTCCTTTACGCGGGGTTGGACCCGGCGACCAATCAGATCGGATCTTTAGGGACAAAGGCGGCTAAAGGCCCGTTTCCACTAGAACAGTTCGCCGTAACAGAACACCGAACACCGAATATCCGAACAGAACTCCGAACACCAAACCGAACATCCACCCACTGCGTTGGACAATGCTTACCTGGGAGAATCTCGACCTTCGTCACTTCACAAGTGACCCGCGACCCTTCTTTCTAGCACCGTCTCCTACCATATTAACATATCTGTTTCTCATCGCCGCGAAATACCTTCTAATTGAAATACTAAAGTTTAGACGCAAAGTACAGGGAATAACACAATCGGAACGAATCTTTGCAATAGATATTACTTTTCAGTTCTTGCAAGTTTTAGTAGACTTTGAATAATTTTATAAAACCGAGTACATTTCTGACTGCCAATGTGTCCGCTACATGTAGTTAGTGGAAACGGCGTTGCGCGTTGAATGATCGACAATGTCTAGCAATAAAATGTATTAAATTTAATTTTCCTATTGCTAATCGTGGATTCAGTAGAGTTCTTCCATTGTCGGCCATTTCACAGGATCGAAATCAACCACTGCATTTTTGCAGAGCCTAATCAATGAGAGTTTATCGTCCGACTTGTTCTTGAGTTGCGATTACGAGAGCTCGTTCTTTCAAGAAATTCAAACTCGACCCCATGCACAGTAGTTCCTACCGGGCTTCCTACCGTTTCCTTTGATTCATCGGGGAAAAACCGTCAACTGAGCGTTCGGCCCGTCCAGTGGTTTCCGTAACAATATTTGGTATGCATTCCACTTATCGCCGGGACGATTGCCTCCTCGCTAGGCTCCGAGACGGTAATACGATATGGGCAACCTTTTTTTTCCTATAGGAAAGCATAGGAGTTCGGAGTTCTGTTCGGATGTTCGGTGTTCGGTGTTCTGTTACGGCGAACTGTTCTAGTGGAAACGGGCCTTAAGCGAACGTTCAGGCCCGCGTGCCGATTTCGGCACTCTTGTGCGAACTGACGAACCAAGCGGACCTTATTATCCTAAGACTAGCGAGCGTATAACAAAGAAAGAAGGAAGGAAGGAAGGACGAATCCGTAGGATTCAAACTATCACCTAACAGCGAATTTTGTAATTAGCGGAAAGCGAGCAAACCACCGTCTCGGCTTTTGTAAGACACCGATTTCACATCGGATGTCTGCTTCTTATTCGTTGCTTCTCTGTCTTCCGGGCTCTAGTCCAAAGTAACTGCAAGTTACCGTTTCCGCTTTATGAATGCGATTGTTCGAATCTATTTCGTTTCTATTCTGATTAGACTGAGACCTTCCTGCAGGCTGCGTCAGTCAGCCAAGAGTCACCGTTAGCAAAGTAGAGTCTGCCCAACTTAAACTCTCTCTCAAATTGTAACGCCGTCAACTGCGTCCTGCTAAATTCTAACTTAATGTAAAATTTCTTGGCCTTGTGATCTTGAAGCCACGTGCTTCGCTCGGGGTTGCCAATGAACACCTCGAGCGAAGCAGCCCTTTCGCTTCACCATTGAAAGAATAAAAATTCATTCTATTAGCTCAAAGTCCTGGCTTGCTCAATCTTCTCGAACCCACGTGCTCTCCTGTCCTCTATTCATGTCTTTGTCTAGCCGAGCAAACATTCTGCCGTCTCGGGAGACCCAATACGACCATTCCTATCTTGAAGTTTTGTATTTTGTGTGGCATCTTTGATGCCTGGCGCCCATTTCTTTCGTGAGAGGAACAGTAGGTTTTGGATCTCTCGGGCCGAGGTATCGGAAAATACACTGTAAGCGTATTTCCCCGGGTCCGTCCGCGCTGGCTCCGGGTGGAGACGCTCAAACCTCGCCAAGGTCCTCGGGCTCCTGTAAGGGTGGAGAAGACGGGGGTCGCGTGGGCGGCAGGCCCTGCAAAGGGCCGAATTTATAGACGGCTCTCCTATCCGGCTGGTAGCCCTCCGGGTGACCCTTGGTGTCCTTGGCGGCGCTCGCTGCTGTCCACCTAGCTAGCTCGGGGAAACGGTAGAGTGGCGGAGTGAAGACGTGGAGAGAAAGGAAGCTAAAGAACCCACGCGGATGGGTGGCGAAAACGTTTATTCGGCCGGAAACGGCCGGAACCCAAAGCCCTAACGCTCGCATCCGAACGCAGTTCGTTCGGACTCTCGGCTTTTCCTTAGCCGTTGGCAATATAAATCCAGTTAACAAATACAGTAACCCGGCCTATTCGCGCTCGCCGTGCGCTCTTACAAGCTGTTCAGAACACGCCAGTGGTTCGGTAGACGCGCGATTCAAACGTCGCGGTTTGAATCGTACCGGTCGCGGATCGCTCGCGGAGGCCGATGTTCTGACCTCGAATCTCGGATAAGTCCAAATCGTGCAATCCCACTACGGCGATGACGGCCGTGTCGCTCCTGGCTTTCGTGCGCCTCACAATCTATATGGTAGAACCGGGGACTTTGCTACGACCAGAGGGGTCGCGTCAAGAGTTGACCGCTCAAGTGACCGGTGGTCATTCGCGCTAGGGCTGCCTCCCAGGAGCGTAAACGGCCGACACGGAGACCAACAGATATTCCGTCAGGCAGGTAAATTCGCTGGGCTTACTTGAAAACGTTGAAACTGAGATGTAACTCTCCTAGGGTTGCTCACTCTCGTCGATCGTACTCGCACAGAAACGCTCGCACGCGGTGACAGTCGCTCGCAAAGTGACCGGTTTCCGGTCCTACCGCAATTTCGACCCAGCGTTACGTTGCCGCTTTACCTGTTCGATCTCTCGGTCCCGGCGCGTCGATCGGTATCGATCACTATCGAGGGTTGACGTATATCGATTCCCGCGCGCTGGGATCGACGCCTCGCTACGCTTCGCTAGCCGCCGCTGTCTTCAGTCGGCGACGCTGGGAGCTCCTAGCCATTCCGGTCGCTCAGCCATGAGCTTATCTCTCGCTCCTCGATCGACTAGGCGTAGTTGTCTCTAAATAGGGGCTCGACAAAAGGGGCATTCCTTAAGTAATGTGTGCGCATAACCTAGGCGGTAACCCTTGGAGCGATGGTTGTCCGTATCGCGCGGCGAGTGCGCGGCGAGAGCGCTTCGGAGCGGGCGACTTGTGACAGGCAATTCTGCCCCGTCACAACACTTGTGAGAAAGGAAATTTCGAGTCGAGCAATATAGTTCACTAGAATAACGTAATTGAAAGGAAGAACCTAAATTCAAGTCCAATTCAATATTATTCTCATTTACTCTCGAGGCCTTCGAGGCTCGAGAGTAAAACTTTCGTATTTTCCTGATAACAGTCACAACACAAGCATGATATACTTTACACTGCTAGATAAGGGTTGGGTGCAGTTTTGGGGTAGAGAAACGGTATAGTAGACTTAATCATCAATAAAACATCTGATACTTGGCCAGCCCGGTTATTGAAAAATCGAGTTTCAGTTCATAGAACTTTTATATGACACAAGACTTTATAAAGTTACCATGTAACTCCGAGTTGAAAATAAAATAGTTTTATTCGAGTACATAAGCAACGCTTCTCCGAAATTTTGTATTTTTCTGTTAACCAAGTGGGCCCCAATATCTGTCGTGATTCACGCCGTTTAATGCTCAGCGATGCAAGACGCAAGTGACACTACACGGGTACCAAAACAACTATGCAATGTTGATATTACCGATAATTTGGCATTACGAAACTGAACTATTGAACTATTGATTTTAATAACGAGAGAGATACTGGAGTAAACTGTGGGCTTGCTCACCATATTTCACAGTTTTGTTCGTTTTGTCATTTATTAATTATTATTATCTGGTCGTACTTGACCCTATTGGGGGATACCTGACTTGATACGTGCGCAGCATGTGTGAGCTTGGAACTCTAGCGCTCCGTGCGCCCCCCATTACCATCATGTGGGTCCCGGCCAGAAAACGAAGCTACCTGACCACGGCTTAATAACAAATTGCAATAATAAGATTGTTAACGTGGTTATACTATTGAATCTTCGAATCAGCGTTAATTTACCGAATCTCTTATTGGACATTTGAAAAGAAAGAAATCGTAATCTTCCTTCAAAAAGCTGTTATATATCTATAATAATAATCATATAGAACTTGTAATCTGCTTGGCACCGAGAATCTACCAATTCTTCCGATTAACGCCGTACAACTTGACAACACTTAAACATTTGTTTCACTATATACACGACCGATGCAATCATTGAAACGTTCTTAAGCTTTAAAAAATTTAAGTATACGAGCACAAAATATCACTACAAAACCGGTGTTCAAGATGCGTGTTAGCGCATCAAAAGTGGCGCGCGGAGCGTTGAGCGACAGCGCTCCAAGCCAAACGTGACAGGTGAGGTTAGGTAGTGACAGCGGTCACTCACCTGGCCCAACCGCTAGCAAAGTCAGTTGCAACTGACTTTGCTAAACATTCATATTAGTTTTTGTATTGCATGTCACTTCCTTCCTAGGACGATATTTTCCTTACCCACTGGCACCTAACGTTTTTAATTTCAATATCTTTTTGGAATATCAGTAACCTGCACGTTTTCCCCTTAGTGTGTAAAAATCATTATTCGCGGTTTCTCTAATGTGCAATTTCCACTAATCCCAGTAGACGATGTGTACTGTTTACTCTGTGAATAGCTATCTCTGTGTGCAGTTTCCACTGTGGGCAGTGTCCAATGTGCGCTGTTTCCACGTACGCAAGTTCGAAAAGAGGCTCGTGTCCAAAGCGGAATGTGCGCAAAGAAGACTCACTCGTCGTTGCGGGTCTGGCAACCTCAGCCACATCCGTTGGTTCAGAGGGGGGTGGATCATTCCGCCCACTGGTTATGGTATTGGGGCCATCTCCACCTCCTGCGGGGAGGTGGTGACGGCCCCTCCGGTGGGGACTGTCCCATCGGCTGGCTGCGGGGCAGAGCTTTGCAAGCCGGGCCACCCAGACGGTGGTCCGACTTGAGCCCCTTCTCCTTGCACACCGGGCAGCACACGGCTTCCCGGCATGCTCTGGTCAGGTGTCCCGCACCGCCGCACCGGAAACAATGACCGGTGCGGTCAGTGGGGGCCGAGCAGCTGGCCAGCAGATGACCCTTCTCCAGGCACCTAAAGCACTGCAGAGGGCGCTGTGCCAGCGCAACTACCCGGGCCGACGACCACCCGACCAGTAGTCGCCCCGCAGCCACCAGCTTCTTCGCGGAGGTCAGTGGGCACCTCACCCAGATGGAGCCAAGACCGCCACCCGCACGGATGGCGATCCGCCCCACCTTAACCTCCGTGGGTGGACAGTCCCCATCGCGCGCCACCGCCGCAAGGACCTCATCAGGGGTGTCGGAATCATCCAGGCCGGTCACGCGCAGCTCCGCACTCTTAACCGGCCTGGTAACCCTCACCCCCGAGTCCTCCATCACCTGGAAGAGGCGCTGGGATAGGGCTTTCGCCTACTCCGCACCGCCCTCGCCAAGGATTTCAAGGAGCAGGGCTCCTGTAACGGCCCTCTTGGGCCGGATCTCCTTGATCCCGAGATCGGATATATTTACCCGATATCGGGCGCGGCACATCACCTCCGCGTAGCTCATACCCTCGACACTGCCGTCGAGGGTAAGAGCCACCGCGGCATGGGCCCTGCTCCTCGGGAGCTTCACCCCCGTCTGTGGAGCGGGGGGTTGGCTCTCGGTCGGCTTTGCCGTTTTTGCCCTTGCGGCGGCGGCAGGCTTAGCCGGCTTAGGCGGGTTCGCCTTTGCGGCGCTGGAGGGCTTGGACGCCGGCTGACCAACGGTCGTGGTCGCCCGGGACGTCCCGTTCGCCTTACTGTTGGTGGGCGCGGTGGAAGGGGGCACTCCGGCCACCGTCTTCTTCGCACCCTTGCCCCTCCACACCACGGTGGCCCACTCGCCGTCACCACCCGCGGCAGACGGTGTCGCGGGTATAGCGGCCGGACGAGGGGCCAAGAGCGGCGTGGCGATGGGGGCCTGTACAGCCGCGCGGCTCTCTACCAGCGACCCTACCCTCTCGAGGATGCGCCGCTCCAAGACATGCGTGTCCTGGGGCGGTTTTGGCTTCTGGGAGGGTGGGGTCGCATTTGGACCCGGCCCCGCGAGGGAGGCGACTTGGAGGCGAAGCTCTGCCACCTTCCTGCGGGATGCCTCCAGCTCGCTCGGCAGAACGGCCACCTGCTGCTGCAGGCGTATCGCCTCAGTGCGGCCCTCCAGTAGAGACTTAGAGGCACCTGCCCTGAGCGCGAGCTCGGCGGTGCCTGCTGACACCCACCGAGCCTCATCTATGAGCTCCTCCTGACAGGTGCCATTCAGCCTCGAGAACACCGAGGCCACACCCAGCACCGCCTGGGCTTTCTCCAACAACCTGGATCCCACGTCAGAGGTGGACATAAGTCTCACGTTCTGCGCGACCTCCAGGTCGGCCTTCTGCTCGGCGGGGAGCCACGGCCCCGTCGCGCGCAAGCTCCATCGGTCCTTGGGGGGTTCCTGCTGAGGACAGGGGTCCCTCCGCGAAAAGGGCCCGATGAGGGGCGACTAGGCGTGTGGCCCGCCTAGTCGCCAAAGTGCAGGTAACCGGGGGGTCCGCGATACGGGCCCCCCCGGGAGGTAGCGCGTAGCGCGCCGAGGGGCCGAGCAGGGCGGGCTCTGGATGTTGTTCGTCCAGAGTTCCCAGAGTCCGCCCTGGAGGGCCCCAGAGGTTGACCACCATGGGGGTTTTAGCCGGTAAGAGTCCGGCATATCCCCGTCCCCTCCTCAGGGGGGCGGGGAATCCATGAGGATTTCCCCCATGTAAAAAAAAAAAAAAGTCGGCCTTCTGTTCTTTCGCCTCCTTGCGTCTCCTCGACCGCTGTGCCTCTGCAGAGCGGCGAGGAGGCAGGGGCGGGAACTCCTCCCTGGGCGACGGCGCTGGCACACCGGCACTCGTCGTCCCCGATGACGAGGGCTTTCCAGCCCCCGACACCGTCTCCGGACGCCGAGATCCCGCCGCCGACTCGTCCTCTGCGGAGGACGAGTCGGACAGGATCCGTCTACGTTTCGGGGCCTTCTTCTTCCTCTTCTCGTCTGAAGAAGAAGACGAAGACCCCGCCGCGGGTGCTGCGGGAGCCGGTAGGTCCAGGCGGCTTACCCGGACCACCAGCTCCCGCATCCCCCGCGCGTGGCTCTTCGGCCCAGGTTTAGACCCGTGTCGTCCCCCCGGGCTTTGGGAGACGCGCGCCCTGTCAACCAATAAAAATCGTCCGACCAATACGTACCGGCTCCGAACGAGCTGCGGGAGGGATCATCCCCCCGACCCGCCCGGAGTCCCTGAACTACCCGCTGGAGAGGAGCCCCCTCCAGCCACTCCCTGCTTAAGCACGCTTGTGGCTTTGCACGATGCGCCGGCCAAGTGGCCAACCGACGCACCGCTGCGGTTGCAGGATGACGATGTGCCCGGGCCCGCTTTCTCACCCTTGCACGCCGGAACTGGGGACTCGCACCCCTGCTCCCTAAACAAAAATTGTGTATTTACTCCCTCCATAGTTGATTTATTTTCGGGGTTTCTTCCCCTATCCCCCTTGAGGCGGGAGAAATCCCCGGGGGTATCCGCCCCCGGACGGTGTGTGTAAATGTCTCAGCGTAGGTGTATGTAAATGTGAGTGCTGGTTTTGGTCCGCGGCGACCGCTTACGCAAGTCGCAACCCTCCAGTTGGAACCGGAGGGGCCCCCTATCCGCCACCCGGGGACGCGCCGTGTCGGAGGCCAGCAACTCCCTCCGCGAGACTGGTGGTTGTGGGAACGACTTAAAGTCGGCTCAACTGCACCAGAAACGCGGCACGGTTGTATGAGGCTCTCCTGTCCGGCTGGTGGCCCTCCCGGTGATCCTCGGTGTCCTTGGCGGCACACATTTTTTTTTTTCGTGGGGAAATCCTCATGGACCCCACGCCGCCCTGGTGGGGGCGGAGGGGGAGTGCCGGACTCCTACCGGCTAAAACCCGACGGTGGCCATCCTTCGCGCGTAATGGGGCGACACCGGGAACTCTTGTCGAACACTACCGGTGCCGCCCCGCGCCCGCCCCCTTCTGGGTGCACTTCTCGTGGAGGGGGGTTAACCATCGCCACTCTCGCTCGCGCGAGAGAGGAAGGCGCCCCCCTCCGAGCCCGGGAGGGCACGGCTCGACCCGCTCCTTCACCAACCGTGAAGGAGGAGCGAACCACGCCTCCCGGATCACCAACAAGCGAAATTGGGCGGGACGTGCAACCACTACACGCCCCGCCCCGCCTCGGGGCCGCTACAGGCTGGCGGCAGAGCCACCACACTGCCGCCACACGACCCCTCGGCACGCACCCGGCCCGTCAGCGGGCTGAGATCCGCCACAGAGCCGGGGCGTCGCTTTTACTGCGGGGGACTCGATCCCCCCGCGCGGCACGGCGGCGAGGACGGGCCCTCTCCAAGCGGAAGGGGTCCGTCCTCTCTCGCCACCGCTCCGCCTCCTCCTTTTGGAGGAGCACTTCCTCGCAAAAAGTGAGGAAGGCTCTCCACGCCCTCTCGCTGCCGAGGATCTCCCTGACAATCCTCGGCAGCGAGAAATCACCTCCAACGTGTCGGACCAGGACACGGCGCTGATCGCTCCAGGCAGGACAGTCCTGGAGCGTGTGCTGCGCCGTGTCCCGGTCCCCGTCACAATGGTGGCATTGTGCCGTCGCCTCCTTCCCGATGCGACACAGGTACTCACCGAAGCAACCGTGCCCGGTGAGCACCTGCGTCGCACGGTAGGAGAGTTGACCCCTGCCGCGACTCAGCCAAGCTTCGAGGCTCGGCAGAATCGCCCCGACGGCTCTGTGGCGGGAGTGTTCTGGATTCTCCAGTCTCTCCCGCCACATCTCAATAACGAGCCGCCGGGTCTGACGCTTCAACTCCTCGACCGACCGTTCCGTGGGTGTTCCGCCCCCGTCTCGTTGGGGGCACTCACTGCTGTCCACCTAGCTAGGTCGTGGAAAACCGTAGAGGGGCGAAGTGATTACGGAGAAAGAAGGGAGTCTAAAAAGCCCGCGCGGATGGGTGGCGAAGATGTTTATTCGGCCGGAAACGGCCAGAACCCAAAGTCCAACGCTCGTGTCCGAACGCGGTCTGTTCGGACTCTCGGCTCTTCCGCAGCCGTTTAAATTACAAAGTTAGATATTTAAGTATCCCGGCCTAGTCGCGCTCGCCGTGCGCTCGCAGACGGTCAGTCGAACACGCCAGTGATTGGGTGAACGATCGGTTCAAACATCGCCGTTTAAATCTCAACGTTCGCGTATCGCCGCCGGAGACCGATGGTATGGCCTCGGAACCAGGAAAGTCCAACAATCGTGCAATTCCCAAAACTACGGCGATGACGGCCGTGTCGCTCCTGGCTTTCGTACGCCTCACAGTCTAAAATGCGCAGAACCGAGGACTTTGCGGCGACCAGAAGGACCGCGTCAAGGGTTGACCGCTCAAGTGACCGGTGGTCACTCGCGCTAGGGATGCCTCTCAGGAGCGTAAACGGTCGACACTGAGATCAACAGATACGTAGGCAGGCAGGTAGATTCGCTGGGCTTACCGGAAAATCTGCTAGACTAATTCTCGCCTTGATCGCTTTACCGCTGTCGCACTCGCTCGAAAACTCGCTTGTACTATTCGACGATCGCTCACAAAGTGACTGGCTTCCGGTTCTTTTTTTTTTTTTTTTGACGCAATGAAAATCCCTGAACGGATATCCCGTCTCTCTGGGGGGAGAGGCGGGGTTATGTGGGGCTTGCACCCACTAAAAACACTGCGGTGACCTCGAAGACATGAGGGGGCGGGCCCTGGGGAGACCAGAGGATGCTACAACGACCCGTCCTGTCTTGGCACTGGTGGTGCCACATGCCCGGGGGGGAGGAAATGCCCACCCCCCCGGGGAGGGCATCAGCTGGAGGGACTCAGCCCCACAGCTGAGTCCCCCCCCCCCCCCCCCCCCGCCAACCGCGCGGACGTTGTTGTGCCACGGGAGAGCTGTGGCTCTCTCCCGCGGCCGTCCCCCGTAGATGTTCCGGGAGGAGGGGAGGGAAGAGCAGGTGGCGACACCATCAGGGTGGCGCCTGGAGTCGGGCCTCCTTCTCCTCCCCCTGCCCCTTCGACTGGGCGACCCCCGCCGCTCGGGATGGCGTTGCCGCTCCTCTCGGCCGTCTCCTTCGCGAGCATTACGTGCTCGCAGAAGAAGACGACCGCATCCCAACGATCCGCGCCGTCAAGCATCCGACCCACGATGCTCGACAGCGCGAGATCGTCACTCCCTATCTCGTCGATCAGGACGGCACGCCCGTCCGCCCACGCTGGACAGAATTCCAGCGTGTGCTGCGCGTTGTCCCGGTCGGCCGCACAATGGTGAGCCATGCCCGGTGAGCATCTGGCACAGGCGGTACGTGACACCCCCAAAACCCCTATCCGCCCAGCGTTGGAGATGCGGACGGATAGCCCCGACAGCCCTGGTGGTCTCGATACCCGGCTCGTCGAGCCAGCTGACCCAAGAGTCCACCAGGTACTCCCGGGACTGGCGCTTCAAGTCGGCCATCATCTCGGTGGTGGCGACTCCCCTTTGCCGCGCGTCGGACAGGCCTCTGTAATAGAGCGCCTGCGAGCGGGCTACGATCTCCCACGGGGGAGATCGGGCCACCACACTGGCTGCACGGTGGGATATAGTTCTATATCCCCGGCAGGTCCTTATGGCTACACAGCGGTGTAGCCGGCCCACCCGACCGCCTTCCGGTCCTACCTCAATTTCGACCCAGCGTTACGTTGCCGCTTTACCTGTTCGATCTCTCGGTACCGGCGTGTCGATCGGTATCGATCACTATCGAGGGCTGACGTATCGATCCCGCGCGCTGGGATCAATCGTCGCGCAACGCTTCGCTAGACGCCGCTGTCTTCAGTCGGGAACGGCTGGGAGCTCCTACGTCACGACGGCTGCTGTTTGACGTCACGGCTACCGTCGTCTCGGTAGGCTCTGAGCGGCCCGATCGGCTCCTCTGGCGGACCGGCACCTTCTTCATGGCACGTGGCTTTTCGCCATGAGTTAAGGTTCGCATGTTTTAGGCGGTAACCCTTGGAGCGACGCACAGTGGCGAAAATCGCGAGAAACCTGGCAAAAATTAAATCTACCGTAATTTATCAAATATTTATATGGTTGCCACTTGCAGGCTTAACCGTGTGCCTTTTTATGCGTGTGAGTGAGACCCAACCGAACCCAACCCAGACCAAAATTCAAGTAGTAAGTAGTAACAAACTGGATTGAAGTATGCCCATTACGATCGGCCACCGGTAAAAAGATAGCGCAAGCTTTAGAAGATCTAATCTTTTCCCGTTGGGGTGTTCCAAAAATATTGTTAATGGATAACGGTACAGCATTCGTCAACAATACCCTTAAAACGCTAGCTTCCGATTACGGCATCCGACAGGCTACTACACCCCCATACCACCCTCAAGCAAACCCAGTAGAACGGGTTAATAGGGTTATGAAAACAATGATAGTCGCCTACATCGAACAAGACCATCGCGAATGGGATCTATATCTACCGCAATTACGTTTTGCGTATAACACAGCGACTCATTCGGCATTGGAAACATCTCCCGCGTTCCTTAGCTTAGGTCGCGAGCCTCTACCAGCTCGCTGCTTTCGGGAGGGGAGGGGGACAGCCGTCGACGTAGCTCTCGACGGCCAAATAACCGAACGAGAAAAATGGTCAGAGAGAATGTCGAAATTAGGCGACTTGAGGAAATGGGTCAGGGAAAATATAGAAGCCGCGTATGAGAAACAGCGACAACAATACAATCGTAATAGGAGAGACCGTGAATTTGAAGTTGGCGATTTAGTGCTGAAACGCCAGCATGTTCTTTCGTCGGCGGCACAAAATATCGCTGCTAAGCTAGCCACTAAGTTCCACGGGCCCTTTAAAATAACGCGCAAATTATCACCCCTGGTAAACGAGATCGAGACAATGGAAGGCAAATCGGCAAACAAGATCCACGTTCAGGACCTAAGACTTTATATCCCCACGGACTAGGGCGGCAGACCCACGTTATCTTACTTATATGTGATGGAATGGTGGCGTAGTTGGGAGGTGAAGGGCGCACCTTAATCTTATTCACTCCAAACAGGAAAACATGGAAGAGGATCAGTCCGACTCCCGGGAGGAGGAGCAGTCCTTCACCACGGCGAAGGACTGCACCCCTCACCCCTCCGAGACGGACTCGTCGGACTCCGACTCAGACTCCGACGAGGTCTACGTGTCGGGAAAAGGGAGGGTGGTGTCTGTGGGCAGAGGCCTGGAACTTTTGCCTCAAATATTGGCCGCGCGGAAGGCGGCCGACCAGCGCCCCACTACTCCAGCCGGTGGCGGACGCCCTATCAAGGCACCGGAGCCTAACCAACCGGGAGGACCAGCTCGAGCGGCCGGTGGCTCCGGCACACCACAACCAACCCAGAGTCATGCGGTCACTCCATCGATGACCACGGCGGCCGCGGTGGACCAGCAGCAACTGGCCTTACACGCGGAGCAGTTAAAGGAAGAAGCAATGCGCCGCTGGGGCGTCGGGGCCCAAGTCTTTCGGGACCGCGCGCTCCTACAGACGGCCATGGAAGCCTCCGACCAGCGTTGCTGGAACTGTGGGGCAACCGGACACCGCCACACCCGGTGCCACAGGCCAAAGAGAACGTATTGCCGCCGCTGCGGCCAAAGGGGTACACCGTCCTTACGTGCCCTTACCGGCGGCAGGACTGGCATGTGCTCGGCCCCCGCATGGCGGGCAAGAAGAGATTGGAGGCCGAGCAACATACCGGCCGGAGGTGGTAATGCCACCTTATTCGAGGCCTACCCCGATATCACCGCGGGGCAGGGAACGTCGCCTTCCGAAGGCAAGGATCGGTAGGGTCTCATACCACCGAGGGCTAACGACAAGGCCACCGACCATCCGTGGCAGTAAGCCGGCGGCGGAGAAGGGCGCAATACGCCGGCCGACGATAAGAAGAAGCGCCCGGGGGGCACCCTCCATCGGCCTACGGGCCAAGTCCCCCACACCCCCCAACAAGAAGAAAAGACCGAAGAACTACGGATGTCAACATCATCGTAGGGGATCGTTCACGATATTCTACCGCCGTCCGGGTTCACCAACTTAAAGACTGCAAATACCTAGTCATAATTAACGTGGTTGTCTGTCATGTATCGTCTACAGATTAATCTAGTCAAGCACTTCAGTGTAACATCGACTGTCCGTCCGTATGGGCTTAGAGGCCGTATATTATGTAACGTTTGTAATTGTCCTAAGGAAGGACCCCTTGGAGCTACGGTGGAGCGAGAATCGATGCCTATCGTGGGCGGTAGAACGAAACTGAGGCGACAAATAAATCCGGCCTCCTTCAGGGACGGGGGGGGGGGGGTTGTGACGGGGCTTGGCGGCCCCGCACAAGGCTCCCACCCTTGCGAGGCAGGCCGGCCGGTATAGTAGGGTCTCTCTCTCTCGACCCGACGTCGCGCGCTCGCTACACCGTTGCTCCAAGGAAGGCCCGCGTTAAATGAGCTGCACTAATAATTGTGCGAACGCCGAGAGGCACTTAGGTTTTGGCGGATACGGCCGCCAATGGCGGAAAGAGAACCGAGGCGCAAAGGAGTAAGGCTGAAAGAGGGGAAATATCCGGCAGCCCGAGTGGCCATGAGGGCAGCTGGACGAACGGAGAAGCCCTGATGATAACCGACGGGGGACCGGGACTTCTTCGAAGGCGGACGAGCGGGCGCCAACGCGTTCGCTAAAACGCCATCCCTGGACCGGACGTCCCTCTGGCCTTCGCCAGAGGAACCCAGTCGGGATCGATCGCAGCGCGCGAGATCGAACCCGACACCAGCCTTGACCGTGAGCGCCAATAGGGATCTAGGCTGAGGCGTGCAGCGCTACTTGAGGCGACCAAGCAAATTAGGGGCTCTTTCTCGTCACTTAGAGTGCGACCGTGAAGCCGAGCGCAAGCGATCTGTGAAAGCCACTAACGAAAAGTAAAGAGAGGAAGAGAGAGAGAGAGCCCGCGAGAATCACGACAGCCAGTTATCCGAAGTAGCCTACGGAGGCGGAAGTCGGCTAGAATAACCCAATCTACGCCGAAAAGTAGGAGAGAAAGGTACGCCTCATGTAGTTCTGCCGCCCGCCTTTATTTCTGTGATCCCGGTGTTGATTTCTCGCGATTCCACGTCTTTCTTGTAATGTTCGTAGGGCCTTCAGCCAAATAGCTCAGCCTTCCTTGGGGCGACTCGTCTAGTCGCCTCTAAGTCCGGCGTTTAGGGTGATCGTTCGCAGAACACGCGGCTCGGCCGCCATTTTGCGACACGCCACTTGTTGTTCGCCACGCGGGCGAACAAAGCGAATCTTGCCTTCTATTCTCCGATCTCGCCACCTTATAGCGGGCGATTCTCGCAAGCATAACATTGCGAATCCCGTTTCTCTTTTGAGAGCGTAGTATTACCGCGAGCCCATCACTTCGCTGCCTCAAAGGCAAGGGGCTGAACACCTGTTTCATCCTTTCATTCTTTCGCGTAGTCCTCCGAGGACTGAAAACCCTCGTATCGCCGTAGTTAGACTGTACAGGGGCCTTCGTGGCCTAGGCTTGAACGCGCGCTAGCTCGAGCTGGTTAGGTGTAATTAGTTTTAAGGCCGTATCGCCGGCCGTATTCCGAAATAAACTGTTGTTAGATTCGAACTCGTGTCGCGTGAGTTTCCTGCCTCGTAACGGAGATCCCGATTTCATAGTTCCCATCCCTCTCTACCTTAAAGGGGCCAGTCGGGCCTAAATTTCTTATCTTCCTCTGCCGAGTTGTAGCCTTTCCGAGCTCGTGTCGATAATATTCTAGCTTCTACGAGCGGCCTTCTTGCGAAGGCCTGGCGCCCAAGAGACACGAGACCGGAGAGGCTAGCCTGGCCCAAGTTTACCCTGTACAATTGCCACCCTCGCGACAGGCGTTAATCGTACAGCTGGGAATACGGTGGCAACATATATGCAAATTAAAGACAAATTATTAGGTTACAAGACCTTGTTCTTTTTACCTCTTTCATATCCTCTTTGAGGTTATCTATTAGAGGCATTTTCACCATTGATAATGATAATGTGCTAACATAGTTGAAAAAGATTTAAACAGAAGAGGAATCACGTTTTTCTTTAATTTGTCTAATCTTGTGACGGGGCAAGTTAGCCTCGCCACAAAGTTACTCCTCACTCCGGCAAGGGAGGCCAGGGGTACGCCCGCGACGCCACTCTCTCCCTCTCTATCACTCGCCCGAGCGCGCGGGCCTTACCACCATCGTTGCTCCAAGGCAGGCACAGGCAAATAATACAGCCATTAATGCGAATTGGAACGTCGAGAGGCACCTAGGTGAGCGCGACGGACTGAGCCGCATAATGGAACGGCTGTCTATTAGGTGCCGAGATAAGTTCGGCTCCGAGGGTGGTCAATCCTCCCAGGCCGATCGAGCTGCTTCGATTCCCTTCTGTCACAAAATATCCTTTTCCTTTTTTTGGGCGAATATGTCTTTTTCCACCGTTTTATGATTTTAATGTATCGATTTATGCTTGTTATAGTGTAATATCGTAGTTAATAAAAGTTTAATTGAATGACAGGAACAGTTTTAAAAGTTATTAAATCTTATACTTTATAAATACCCTTTAGTTCTGTAAAACAATGGCTATCACTTACGACAAAAGTATTGATACGCAGTACGTATCGTCAATTAATATCATGCAAAGAAATCAAATCTGTATAGAGTACGCGGGACAAAAATGTTGTCCTCTCCGAGAACCGAACCCTCGTCCGCTCCATCGACAGTCAACCACCTTACCCATTACACCACATAGGTGATTATAAGGTTCCAGTCAAAATCGCGATAATTAAATTACATATTAAAATGTAATGTTTATTATTATTTTTGATTATTATTATTGTTATTGTTATTGTCGTGAGGTAAGTGTACGTTATAGGTTACATATCAAGACAATTAAATAGAAGAAATATCAATAAAAGCTGTAACTTACTTTAAAAAATTGTTGTTTATTGTTACGAAGTTGCAATTCCTTTGAAACGAAATCTAATCTCCAGTTAAGATTTTCTAAAAAAATTTGTTTACGGATTTGTTATGTAAACGTTTTTCCGGGATTGAGGAGATTAACAATAAATATGTCTAGAAGGTATCGTAAAATCATGCTTAATCGCCGACAGTTTGGGTATTGGGCATTTAACTGGGTATTTAAAGTCTCGCAGCTGAGACAGGAGACTTTAGTTACCGCATCTGTGTCACTATGTATATCTATTTAGCGTATCTGTATTACTGTATCTACATCGAATCTGTAAGGGTTGGTGGACGAGGTGTCCCACAGACTGCGGGGGGCATGGTAACGGAACATCGAATCGGGCAATCGCCTGATCTTCCGCGTTTCGTTGTTTTGCGACCGTTGTGGCAAATTCGCGCCAAATGAGCCAATGCTCTTTTACTCGCGACAGTGAACGGTTCACACCGTTCACAGTGGAGTTTTTGTGCAGTGAAGTGGCGTGAAGTGGAGTGAAGTGGAGTGAGGTGGAGTGAAGTGGACTATTGGAAATCAAGATTATGAAAGGAAGCAACCCAAAAAGGAAGAAAACCCGTCAATGTAAGTACTTTTTACCATCGTGGCTAAACCACGATGCTTTAAAGGGGTGGTTGGCGCTGGACCGCGATAGACGTAAAGCTTTGTGTACAGCATGCAATAAGACATTGTCTTTTAATGCTGGGAAAATAGATTTAATACGGCATTCGGTTACACGTTCGCATCTTGCAGCTGTTCGCCGTGCAGCTAGTTCCTCCGCTTCCGGTAGTAGTGATAATAGGCCGATTGCTTCCACCAGCAACATTGCTGGTACAGAGAGCCACGCAATGCGTGTTAAAGTTAGCGAATTAAAGCTGGCTACATTTTTCGCGACGACCAATGTTTCAATTCATTTGGTAGACCAGCTTCTTCCATTAATTAAATCTATTTGTCCTGATTCCGACATCGCTCGAGATATGTCGGTTGCGCGTACGAAGTGCACCGCGATTATAAAAAATATTTTGCATAAAGTAGAACTGGAACAACTTGTTTCAGTTCTACAAAATAATTATTTTTCAATTTTGCTCGATGAGAGCACGGATAATACCGACTCCAAGTCGTTATGCGTGCTCGTGCGGTACCTGTGTAATCGGGATAAAATCATTAAAACAAATTTATTAGAGCTTTTAGAAGTAGATGCTCGCGATTCTGGTTCGGAAAGCCTATATACTTTATTTAAGAATAGTTTCGAGTCCAAACAGGTACCGTTGAAGAATATTGTGGGCATGGCTTCTGACAATGCGTCAGTCATGTTGGGGTGTAACAACTCTTTCATGACCCGCTTGAAAGAAGACGTGCCCCATTTGAAAGTTTTCCCTTGCTTTTGTCACTCTATGCACTTAATTGCCCATAAGGCTTTTCTCAAAATTCCGACGTGCATAGAGCAATTAGTTCGCGGTGTCACTTCGTACATCGCAAATAGTCCAAAGCGCGTCGCAATTCTTACAGAGTTTCAGGAATATTTCGAGGTCGAATCTCGAAAATTGCTGAAACCATCTTTTACGCGGTGGCTCGCTTTACATGGTTGCGTGGCTCGCCTCCTGGATAATTGGGAGGTTCTGCGACACTACTTTCAGTTAGCTGTAGTAGAAGATAAAAATCAGACCGTCCGTAATTTATATGATTTAATTTTTGATGACAGAAACAAAGCATATGCTTTGTTTCTGAAATATGTATTAAATATTTTCAATTCATTTAACGCGCGGTTTCAATCTAACGGTCTGTTAGTTCATAAAATAGCTGAGAGTAGTGTTGCACTTTGGAAGCAATTGGTGCAGAATTTCGTGCACATAGAGTATATTACAGTAAAGCCTTCCGTAGAATTACAGAATAATGAAATTTTTGTTCCTATTAAGGACATATTTGTTGGTCCGGAATGCCAACAGTTTTTGGATAAATTAAATACCGCGGATGTTTTAGAAATAAAACATATTTGTTTTGAATTTTATAAAACCGCGGTGCACGAGATTCAGTGTGGGCTGCCCCTTTGCGATTCGTTTTTTAATTGTCTAAATTTTATTAACCCTGTAATAGCACGTTAGAGTGAAGGCACTTTTAATCTTTCAGATATCACAACGCATTCGTTATTCACAACGTTTCCTTAACTTCGATGTAAATGCTTTGGCGTCTGAATGGAAAGACATCCCGATGCTTTTTCCGCGGCCGGAAAGTCAAATTACTAGTAATAATTTGGTGACAATGTGGTTTGACATTGTCACCAAAAAGAATATTTTTGGCGCGCTCGTATATCCTAATTTATCTAAACTCATTTTCGCGGTGATGTCGTTTCCCCATTCAAATGCCGAAGCAGAGCGAGTTTTTTCTATTGTCAACAATATTAAAGTTGAGAATAGAAATAAATTTCGCCACGAGACATTGAATGCGTTGTGTGTCGTTAGAAGCGATTTCCAGGGCAAAGATTGCCATAATTTCGAGCCATCCCCGCGACATTTAGAGCTGCACAATTCAGCCAATTTATATAATTAATTTTTATTTTTTTTCCGATCAAGCAAAATTGAATTTCTTTCATTTTGTTTTTTTATTATTTTTTTATTATCATTATTCTACCACTTTGACGTGCTACTTCGTATAGTTTAAGATATTATTTACTGTATATGTTTATATTAAATTTTTTGATTTTTCCTTTTTTTATATTATTTATTTTATTTATTCAATTTGTTTATAAATTTAATTAATTTTATTTTTTGTTTTGTTTATGTTATAAAGTGTTAGAAAGTAAGCGTAAACGCTTGTTCAAAAATTCGCGGGTTCGTACGCCGGTTCCGGTTACCGAAGTCGGTAGAAGAGGCACGTGCGTTAAGAGCGCAACCCACAATTTGTATTTGTCCAGTCGAAATTAATAAACGATTAACCAAATAAAGGTGACTATTAAACTCATTAAACCCAACAGTTTATTTCATTTTTATTCATATTATTTATTTTCCTTTTTTGTTTACTTTATATATTTTACTTGTTTTGTTTATTTCTTTTCTATTCAAATTATTTATTTTCTTTTTTTGTTTACTTCATGTATTTTTTTTGTTTTGTTTTAGAAATTTTGGTAGGAGGCGCATTTATTGTATGTATATTTATTTATTTTATATTTAAATATAATTAGATTTAAGAAGTGTAAGAAGCAGATGACTGTAGAAGACATCAAGAGCTGCTATCATGAGGTAAGAGTATTCAATTGCAGGAAAATACTCAGTTGTGCATTTTAATAATATCTTGTTTTTTATTTCAGGTGCCAGCAATCCCAGCCCAGGGCAGAGGATGCCCAAGGTGAGAGTTTTGCATAGAGTGGTTCAACTACTATTACATGACTCTATTAATAATGAAATATAAATTTCTATTTTCCAGTCTCAGCAGCAGCCAGACCAGGGCAGAGGATGCCCAAGGTTAGAGTTTTGCATAGAGTGGTTCAACTACTATTACATGACTCTATTAATAATGAAATATAAATTTCTATTTTCCAGTGTCAGCAGCAGCCAGTCCAAGGCAGAGATTAGAAAATTTCTTACAACAGGTGAGAGTTTTAAATACAATTATGCAACTAGTTTAAAATTATTGTATTAGTAATCATATACATCTTTTTATTTTTAGGTCGCATATTGGGGACAGCGTTACTCTTTGCAGTCTTCATGGGGAAGCGGGCAAGGAGTGCATTTTTTGTATTTATGTATACTATTTTGTATTTTATACGATTTAATATCGGGCGTAAACTTTCGTTTGCCACTAAGTGAAATCTCACTAAGTAAAATATCCATTTCATTAACGGAAAGTTTACGCCCTATATTTGTAATTTAATCTTTTTCACAAGGGGAAGTCACGACCCGGAACTCTTCGATTTGAATATATTGTAGCCTAAAATGTAAGGAGTAGGGTCAGTAATTAAATGCTAGAATACTAGATCGAATAATAAGTATTATGTATTATTTTGTATTGTAATATTGTGATTTAAGAAAATCACGCATTGCACGATGCCGAAAGTTAAATATTTAACACCAATTAAAAAGAATGATTGGCTATAAGTATTCTAGAATTTAATTACTAACGACACTTCTTACATTTTAAGCTATAATACTTTTAAATCAAAGAGTTCCGGGTCGCGGCCTCCCCTTGTCAGCTATAATTGAATTAATTTATATATATTATTCCATTTTAGGTCAACTGTACGCTAATAATATAATAAAATGGGTAGTTTATAATATATAAAGAATATACTATTATTATAATATCCTAGTCCAGTAATAAACCTTAATTTAGAAATTTAGCAAAAAATGTTGTAGTTAGAAGCTGCAACAGGTGAAAGGGGCGACAAGGACACCACCGTTTTGTAGGAGTGTAGCGGAACCTGACTTTTAGTTCCACAAATTGACATGCGCATGCGTCATTTCCCCCTCTTAATCTGGCAACCCTGATCCTAACGCGCGGGATCGATTGCGACACCGCCTAATGGATGGAGCCACGGGAGGATTCGAGGGGTAGCGGCACTGAGGGTGTGAGGCTACTTAGCGAAATAGGAACTCTCTCTAGTCACTCAGATTGCGACCGTCCTAGCGACTACCTGCACACGAGCGAATATCCTATTGTGAGGAAGTGACGAGAGAGAGAGAATAAGTGAGACCGAAGGAATTCCCGAGACCTTCAGACGACTGGATTAAGGCCCAAAGAGCCAAGGCCTAAGGAAAGGAATACCGGCTAGATAGACCGGCGTCAAAGAAGCGGTAAGCCTCACACCTTCGTGCCCTTTCTGTAGAGTCTTTGCGTAAAAGTTCCGAGCCCGGTAGTCGGGTTCCTCGCAATTGTTGTATTTGATATTAGAGTCAGAAAAGCCTGTTACTGTCCTGCCTTCCTTGGGGCGACTTCGCAAGTCGCACTGAGTGGCGCGGTAACACATAAGAATCGCGTTCGGCAAACCAAGTGGTGGCCATCTTGCCACTTGTTGCCGGGATCGCTCGGTCGATTTTCCGCTTGTGCGGCATCGCGGATCCCGCTTCTTTCGGCTGTAACACCTCGCGAATCTTACTATCACTGCGCGCCGATAACACAGGTCTGCCCGACGAAGTCGTAGCGTACAGTTCGCCTCTGGAAAGAAGGCGCCTGGCTCTAAAATTCGGAAAGAGTGGGACTGATGGACTACGCCTTACAAGGCTGGGAAACACCGCCTTTCCTATTTTTCCTCGGACGAAGCCCCTCACGGCCTTGACCTGGCCCCTTGTATACCTGGCAAAAATGGTGTCCGGCTCAGGTCAAATTGTTTCCTACTTGCCAATAGAAACAAGACTACGGGTTGCTAATCATAAAACCTTTTGTTTCCATCCCTAAGTACCGTCCCTAAGTAATTTTGAAGGAGGAGACAAATTTTTCGGCAAATCAGAGCCAGGCGCCTTCTTTCCAGAGGCGAACTGTACGCTGTACAATATGCCACCAAGGCGACGGGGAATTTCCCGTAAGGAACTTGAACAGATGTATGGTGGCGTAGGCGCGAATATTTTGCGCGGTATCTTACAGGTCCAAGGAATGGACACCGACGGAACGGCGGAGGAGATGAGGCGGAAACTAATAGACCGCCTCGCATTAAATCCGCGAGCGGACGACGAACAAGGTGAGGGCGAGGGGGCCGGGGCGGCTCCCGAGGAGGGAACCCCGGTCAGCCTCTCGGAAATATTTTGTACTTTAGATCGGGCGAAGGAGCATCTCGCGACGCGGCCGTCTATCCTCAGCCTAGAAGAGATAGATCATTCCACGATTCCGGCGGGCGGATTGCCGACGGATCCCGCACCCGCTCGGGAAGGAATCTGAGGGGATAGGAGAGAGCCTGTAGGCACGCGAGTGCGGCTCATCGCCCCTAACATTTCCCCCACCCCCCCGAACGTCGCGATCGCCACCGAGCTACACGCTGCTCGGGACAATCTCCCCCGTCCCCCCAGCCCACTGCCAGGCCCAAGTGGGTTGAGTGGAGCTGCGGGGCAAGGGGACGCGCGACTTTCTCCGTCTCCTCTCCCCGCTCCTAGCCGTCGTACGCGCGACGAAAATGCCGCGCCACTTCCAGCTGTAGAGCATATTCCCCCTTACACCGCACCACCGAACTTCGAAGCCGAGGCAGCTCAAGTGGATTACCGCGTGCGCGTAGACCCCCCACCACCGTCGAGCACTTTCTATGAGCCTCGTGTAACCGAGGAAAATTTTGCTCCTTATGCTAGCGTATGGCACGCTAGCCCTTTGCCGCGACGCCACGCGTCGGAGGAGTACGTCAGGTTACCAGGGGGATATCGCCTGGTAATTGAAAGAGGGGAAGACATCCCTGAGCCAGCTCCTGTATACCAGCGCGGGAGGGAAGCTATTGTCAACGAGCGCATAGGCAAAGTCATGTTTCAATGGCCACACCGCTTCCACGGAAACCCCGGAGAGGACGCCGATCGATTTCTGTCAGCTGTCGAGGTACGGGCACGATTTCATGGAATCGATGATCACCAGCTGATTCCCAACGTGCTCGTTCTCCTGGGTGGACTGGCTGAGGATTGGTACTTAGTCACTCGACGCTTCCACCGGACATGGCCTGCCTTCGTCGCCGGCTTCCTAAAGGCATTCGAACGAAAACCAACCCTGGACAGGATGATGGAAATATTGGCTCGAAAACAATTGCCGGGCGAACCCTTCTTTCTATACCTCGCTGACGTACTCCGACGGGCGGAACGATTGAATCCCGGATATTCGGACGCTACACTCCGGGAAATAATTTATAAAAATATGCGCCCCTATTATAGGTGCCTCATCCCTAAAACATCCTTCCGCACGTATGACGAGTTGGCGGAGATGGTTACGGCATTGGAGGAAGACGCGCCAGAAGAGGTGCAAGCCCAAGTGTCGCCAAGGGCGACGGGGCCTCCCCCAACTGCCGCCGCCCCTCCCCAGTCACCCGCACCCATACATAGACCCATGCCTCCTCACTCTTGGGCCCTGAGTGTTGAGGCCAGATTAAAGGAAATCAATAGGGCATCGGGCCAACCCGCGCAGACGTATTATGTCACCGCTCCCGCTGGGCGTTGGCCGGCTCCTCCGCAAGCTCCTCCGACAGTAGGTGCGACTGGCGCGGCGAATTATCCGCCGTATTACGTTTCGGCAACACCACCGCCTTTCGCGCCTTATCAGCCGTCCGAAACTTACGCGCCATTAACCACTCATTGCGAGCACCAGTATCAGGCGCATCACTATTGCTGCGCCCCAGTACCACCTCCTCCCGCTACTGCTCCACCGCCTTCCCCCGCCACTCGGCGCAACAACCGAGGTCGGCTAGCCAAAATGACGTCCCCAGCCGTCGCTAAGAAGAAGATCGGCGGCGAATCAGCGGCACCCGCCGCTCCAGCTTCCGTTTTGCCACCTCGATGCTGGAGATGTGGGAGAACCGGGCACAGACGAAGCCGTTGCACCGCTGCGGGAATTCCGTATTGCGTGAGGTGCGACGTGGCGGGAACACCGACCGCTAAGTGCCCGAAATGCTCGGGAAACGAAGCCGACCGGCGCTAAGCGAGGCATTGGCGACGGCGCGAGAAGAGGAGGCCTCCCTAACATCCGAGGACTCAGATGAGAAAGAGGATTTTCTAGACACCACCTCCTTGCGCCCTGCCTCCAAACCTATCCCACTCCTTTACGTTAACGTAACAATTGGAGATCTCGCCGTAGACGCGCTCGTGGATACGGGGGCCAGTGAGAGTTTTGTGAGCGAACAGTTCGGTCAGTCTCGGCAAGGCCGCTCCACTCACCCCCGTAGTCCCTCGATATTACGCGCTCGCTGACGAATCCGTTCGTTGTGCGAGATACGCGGGTCACGTTAACGTCACGATAGAACGGGAAACACGGAGAATTTATTTACAGGTTATAGAGGCATTGAGTGAGCGTATGATACTGGGTGTGGACGCAATTGACGAGTTCGGAATAATTCCCATCTTTCCGTGGCGCAGGTGGATTTTCCTATCGAGGCCGGACGAATTTTATCCTTTCCGGTCGGGCGAGTATACACGGCCGAGCTGGCGCGGTATTAGTCGCCTTACCGAAGGCGAAACACTACGTCTGAATAACTTTTTGGAGCAACGAATTAATAATCTAACGTTGAAGACCGGTTGCACGACGCTCATAAAACATAAGATCGATGTGGGCGACAGTCCGCCCATAAAACAACGATATTATCAGGTTTCGCCGAAAATCTGTGAGACGAGATACAAAGAAGTCGATCAATTGCTCACTGACGGGATAATCGAGCCTTCGAATAGCGCTTGGTCCAGTCCAATCGTCATGGTACGGAAACCAAACGGCATGTATAGGTTCTGTTTAGACTTTCGCAAAGTCAACGAAGTTACTCGCAAATACGCGTACCCGTTACCCATTATGAGTAGTATTTTGGACAAACTTAGGGCAGCCCGATATATTTCCACACTAGATCTGAGTCAGGCATATTTTCAGATCCCTCTTGAGGAGGGGAGTAAAGAAATTACGGCCTTTACAGTGCCTGCGAGAGGACTGTACCAATTTATTCGTATGCCGTACGGCCTGACCAACGCGCCCGCGAACTTCCAAAAATTACTCGATAGTTTGATTGGGGCGGAAATGGAACCTTTCGCGTTTGCATATCTCGACGATATTATTATAGTCACTACCACCTTTGACGAGCATCTGCAGTGGCTGGGGAGGATTCTGGATAAAATACAGGACGCCGGTCTGGCAACTAATCCGGAGAAATGCGAATTCTGCCGGTCAGAGGTCCGGTATCTCGGGTTTATTGTTCATGAGGACGGCCTCAAAGTAGATCAAGAGAAAATCCAGCCGATTCTCAATTATCCGGAACCTCGAACGGTGAAACAGCTCCAGCGGTTTCTGGGTATGGCTTCTTGGTACCGAAAGTTTATCCCGGGATACGCGAGAATCGCCGAAAGTCTAATCCAGCTGCTGCGGAAAGACAAAAAATGGACCTGGACCGAAGCGCAGCAATCGTCATTTGAGCATCTTAGACACATGATTCCTACCGCGCCCGGCTTAACCTACCCACATTTCGAGCTGCCCTTCGTGTTATAAACGGACGCGAGTACCGTGGGATTAGGCGCTGTTTTAACGCAAGAAATCTCGGGAGTGGAACGCGTGGTGGCCTACGCAAGCCGTACTTTAAGTGACGCGGAAAGAAAGTACAGCACGACCGAGCAAGAATGCCTAGCCGTTTTATGGGCCATCTGAAAATTCCGTTTCTATTCAGAGGGCTACCATTTCACGGTTATTACCGATCATAGCAGCCTACGCTGGCTGAAAAATTTGAAGGATCCGACAGGTCGTCTTGCTTGATGGGCACTAGAAATGCAAAGCCACGACTTTGAAATAACCCATCGGAAGGGAGCATTACATCACGTTCCCGACGCACTTTCGCGGATGTTCGATACAGAAGCCCCCGCGGGCGAGATCGCGAGTAATATTAGCCCAATACCGATCAACGTTCATCCGGTCGCTGGTGCGCTGGCCCACGTACACGAAATTCAGGTCACGGAAAAATTAGCACAACTAGCCGCTCTCCCGGACGCGTGGTATGACGCGAAATACGCTGCCGTCGCGTAATCCCCGGGATTGGAAAATCGAGGGAGACCGGTTAACTTCCGAAGGAACGATCCTCTAAAATCGGAAATCTTAGGAAGTGACCTGAATGAGTGGAAGTGGGTCCCGCGGAATTGCGAAAACCGCGAAATTCTTTCTGAAGCGCACGATGAACCACAGGCGGGGCATCTCGGCCGCGAGAAAACCTACCAACGGCTCGCGATTCGGTATTACTGGCCGAGAATGTATCGCGACGTCGCGAAGTACATTAAAAAGTGCGAAGCGTGCCAACTAACGAAAATCGAGCAAGCGCCTGCCGTAGGCGAGATGGGCCGCCGCGTAATTCACAGCCCATGGACTGTAATAGCCGCTGATATAATGGGACCGCTCCCACGTAGCCGGGCAGGCTTCATGTATATCTTGGTCGTACAAGATCTTTTCACCAAGTGGATCGAGGTCTGCCCGTTATGAAAAGCTACGGGGAAAAAGATCGGCGATGGCCTCGAAGATTTGATTTTTTCGCGATGGGGAGTGCCCAAGGTATTATTAACAGATGACGGCACGGAGTTCGTCAACTCGACACTTAGGAAGCTCGCCGCGGATTACGGCTTGCGACTGGCCACCACACCTCCCTACCATCCCCAAGCTAATCCCGTCGAACGGGTGAACCGCGTTCTTAAAACAATGATCGTCGCCTACATTGAGCAGGACCACCGCGACTGGGACGTCTACCTTCCCCAGCTCCGTTTCGCATATAACACCGCGAAACACTCGGCTCTTGAAACTTCGCCAGCCTTCCTTAATTTCGGTCGCGAGCCCGAGCCGGCTCGCTGTCTCCGTGGGGGGGAGGAGGCGAACGGAGCTGGGGAGGCCGACGTCTCCCATACCGACCGTGCGGAATGGTCGGAAAGAATAACAAAGTTAGGCGACATCAGAAGGTGGGTGCTCGAAAGTCTGGAGGCGGCGTACGTTAAAACCAGCCACCATTACAATCTGCGGCGGCGGCATCGCGAATATCGAAAGGGCGACCTGGTGTTAAAGAGGCAATACGTGCTGTCGTCAGCGGCACAAAATTTTGCGGCAAAACTAGCGACAAAGTTCCACGGGCCCTTCCGAATCGCGAGGAAACTATCGCCCGTGGTCTACGAGTGCGAGACCATAGAGGGCAGGCCAGCAGGCAAGATACATGTGCAGGACATAAAACTGTATGTGGGCAAGGAAGAATAACAATCAGGCCCCCGAAGCCCATATGAGAGTCTCAGAGCTCGATTTAGTTCCAATCGCGATCACTTGGAACCGCTAGTGTAGACTCACGTACACATTAACATACTGTCAATGATACAATACATTGATCTCTCTGTTGGCGGGTCTTTAAATTGGCGGGAAGTGTCTGCTTGGCGGGAACATCTGCTTAGCGGGCTTCACGGATTTGGCGGGATCTCTCAATTGCTGTGCTGTTGCTGTGCGTGTAAGACGTGTTGTGTGCAGTGGTGGTGACACAGTGATTTTTGGAGTGCTAGTGAAACTTGCAGAGGAGTATTATTAATATCTACTCTATTTATATTAATTATTTAATTATTATAAGAATGTCCACCCATACGTGTAGCGTATGGAATTGCCAAGAAGGCCGAGACAAAGCCTTACGTTGTTTTAGGTTTCCCGATGCTCTCAAGGAACCCGAGAGGCTGGCGAAGTGGATTTCCGCGAGTGGAAATCCAGGTTTATTGGATGTGCCAGCGGAAAAACTACGAAGGCGACCCATATATTCCAGGCACTTCGAAAAACATTGCTTTTTCGGAAGGGGCCTAGCACATGGATCAGTACCAACACTCCATTTGCCAGGTATGAATCCAAAATATATTGTAAAATGTATATAATACTAATTATAAACATGTGCAGTATGTAAAATCTGAATATTTTATGTGTGCAGAATCCATAGATGCACCGTGCTCCAATACTTTCCAAATTGGAGCATCCACTTCTTTGGCATCAATGGAATGGGGTATGTATTTTTATAGTGTCACCTCTATTTGCAATGATACACAAATTCGTTCCCATGTACATTAAGTTGTTTAGCTTGACTGTGAAGTTATTACAACAGTAATATGTATAGAAGTATAATAGAATGTTGAGTCTTTGACTTCAAAGCCAAAAAAGACAATCATAGTGTTCATAAGATTTTGGAGTATGTGAACGAATGGGTGCATCATTGTATATATATAAAAGTTTCATTAATGTATTATTGTTTAATAAAATCTATTTTCAACAGAAGGTGATGGTGCAAATGCTCATATGAGTGTTGCGGAGCCTATTCCATCGACCAGCAAAGAGGACCAAGTGGCAGATAGGAGTGATCAGAGTGCCTTGCATTCTTTTTTTGATGCAGGTACATAGATGATATATATATATATGTATATATGTCTTCTGCATAACTTTAACAGTTTAATACGAGTTTTTTAACACAAGAAATGTTATGTTTCCAGAAAACATTGTGCATAGTCCCAAGAAGAAGGCAATCCAACCACCGAGGAAAGGTACCAACGAACCAAGGGTTCCACCATCATTTGCTGGCTGATTGTGCTGAAATTAGAAGAGACCAGCCAATGCAGCTCACAAGACCCACGTGACTTAATAATTTGCCAAAATATGTCTAATCAAGGACATGGCATATTTTAAATTTTTTTTTTATCTTTTAGGTTTTTTCATTTATTTTTTTGTATTGGGTCTGTATTTAGAATGCTTTTAGGCGGTGTGCATGAAGTAACTGCATGGAATGCTTTTTTTTTATTATTATTATTAGCATATTTACTTTGCATGGAATGTTTTTTAATTACTATTATATTCGCTTTGCATGGCATGTTGTATGCTGATTATTTTTTTAATTTGATTTATTTTATACTTTTTTGCAGTCTCGGTACTGCAGTATTTTAGGACCGCTAGGAGGCCGGAATTAACTAAAGAAGATTGACAGCTGTATAGGTATACAGTGAACCTGAAGAAGGCTCTGGATCAATCCAGAAGGCAACTTCGAAACGTGAAGACAGAGCTGAAGAGGATGAAAACGAAGATGTCTGCACTGGACCGCTTGCCGGAAGAAGCAAGGACCTTCGTGGAGTGCCAGCTACGGAACGCTGGCAAAAGTAAGTTTCATCGTATTTATAATATAAAAGATAGAATTTTTGCTTTAACGCTTTTAAGGACCAACGCTAAGGCATTTAATTTCCTATCTAAGGTATTTTATTTGCCTAGCGTTGAAAGTTTAAGGCGGTTTGAAAATTCCCAAGACAAATGTTGTACATTAACGTACGATGAGATTCAAATCACCCCAAATTTAATTTTTAATGAAAAATTAGACCAGGTAGATGGCTTTATGGACGATGGGTCGGCCCGTACAAATTGTATTGTCTCCCACGCGGCTGCATGGATGCTCCGCAGTGTTAGTAGTGAGCATCCATGGAAACAGCCTATTGTTTATACTTATTGCTCTTCTAGCAATAAGTCCGACGATATTAGCAGTATGTTTAAGAAAATTGTTAAAGCGACGTGTGAAACGGGTCTCAAAATCGTTGCATTTATATGCGATCAAGCGGGGAGTAATGTCAAGGCTGTCCGTCAATTAATTATCGAGTCGAATTTAGGGGAGGGTAATTCCATTATTTCGGTAGAAGATACGACTATCGTACCATTGTTTGATGCACCGCATTTATTAAAATGCTTGAGAACTAATTTAATAGATAAAGATTTAGAATTTATGCTAAAAGACGGAGTAGTTAGAGTAGTAAAATGGTCGCATATAATTAACGTATTTTTTATTGATCAATCGCGGAACGGCGTAATAAAATTATTAAATAAATTGACCCACGCCCATTTGGAGCCATCTCATAAAGAAAAAATGAAAGTTTCCCTCTGTACAGAAGTGTTTAGCCGCACCGTGACTACCATAGCGGAATAATCATTAGAGATTTCTTGTAAATCGCGCAAAATGCCTCGGGATGCTAGAGACACCGCGTTATTACTTTCATTTGTCAACGACTTGTTTGATAGCCTGAACGGAGGATTACGTGATTGCTCTAATAATATCTTAAGAACAGATATTCCAACAGGTAATGAGCCATGCGCTCAACAATCTGTATGGAATGACGGTATCGCGGTACTCGAGTCAATGCGGTTTAAAACGTCGAAACCCAGTCAGCGAAGTCGTCCTATTGTGTTACGCAACTGGGTTTCCACGTTGAAAAATGTGGAATACTCCGCTCGTTGTTGTTTAATTTCGGATTCAAATCATTTTTTCCTCAAAATTTCAATCAGGACCATCTTGAAATTTTTTTTTGTCAAATTCGGCAGCAAGGTCTCCGAAATGTACTGCTCGTTACTGGAAAGAAGGCGCCTGGCTCTAGAATTCGGAAAGAGTGGGACTGATGGACTACGCCTTACAAGGCTGGGAAACACCGCCTTTCCTATTTTTCCTCGGGCGAAGTCCCTAACGGCCTTGACCTGGCCCTTTGTATACCTGGCAAAAATGGTGTCCGGCTCAGATCAAATTGTTTCCTACTGCCCAATAGAATCAAGACTACGGGTTGCTAATCATAAAACCTTTTGTTTCCATCCCTAAGTACCGTCCCTAAGTAATTTTGAAGGAGGAGACAAATTTTTCGGCAAATCAGAGCCAGGCGCCTTCTTTCCAGTAACGAGCTGTACGTCCGTCCGCTAGCGATTTTCATAACTACTATAAAAATCTTTTATTTAATCAAGTGAGTCTGGTCCACTCACGTTATGCTAATTGTATCGATAGAGAATCCTCCACGGGTGTCATTACAAGTCTCGAAAATATTTTGCATCATAGGAGCATAGAGGACAATTTAGTAAATGTAGAAGTAGGGGTACCTTTGGGATTTGAACTTTATATTGATTTTAATCCCTATGCTCCGCTCGATGATGCAGGGAGGAAGCATGCCCAAGACTTTCTAATTAACGTCATTTTACCCTGCTTTGATTGTGATGTGTGCTACGGGAATATTTTAGAATTAAAGTCCGCGAATAATAAAACCGCCGCGTTCAGTGCAATTGTTGCCATTACAAATATTTGTTTTCAACTCTTTCCGCGAATAGCACACAAGAAGAAAGTCACCTCCCTTATAATTACGCATATTCTGGGGTCAATAGATTTTAAATTTGCGGACTGCGCCCATTCTGTAGAATTGACGACAAATATTGTAAATAATTATGTAGAATATCTAATAAAGAAATACTGCGAGTTCATTAGGAAAGTTTTAAAGGGCGCAGTAGATGTAAATAATAATTCCGATAGGCTTATGCACTCAGCGACTAGTTTAGTAAGTAGAAAATATAAGTTTCCTAGTATTAAGCAAGGGTGACGTGGAAGTGCATGTGTGTGTTTTAGTGTTTGTGGTGGGGAGTGCATGCTTTTAGCATGATATATAGTATTAAGCATTAAATTACATAAGTTTAGCGATATTGGACGACATGGATCTCTATTCCAGCAACCTCCACGTGGTGAGATCTGGATCACTTTAGGATAATACACAAAATATTGTCCAAAAGTGAACTGATAGCTGGACAAGTCTTAATAATATACTGTTTCGTTTTGAACATTTATATGTAATTTGCATAATATTAATAAAGATGTATTTGTATTTAACTTTTACTTCGATACTGTTTATCCTTTATCCTTACACTGTTTATCCTTACAGAATGATATTTGTGACGGGGCAGAATTGCCTGTCAGAAGTCGCCCGCTCTGAAGCGCTCTCGCCGCGCACTCGCCGCGCAATACGAACAACCGTCGCTCCAAGGGTGACCGCCTAGGTTTGCGCACTCATTACTTAAGGAATGCTTCTTCTGTCGAGCCCCTATCTAGCGACAACTACACCGAGTCAATCGAGGAGCGGGAGATAAGCTCGTGGATGAGCGACCGGAATGGCTAAGGCCACGAGCCATGAAGAGGGTGTCAGTCCGCCAGGAGAGCCGATCGAGTTTGCGCTTGCACGACCCGCTGATCGGGGAAAACGGTGGTAAGTTCTTCTGAAGTAGCAAGCAGTTCCACAACTTTTTACGTGGTGGCTTGGGGGGCCTGATAACAATGTGTTGAGTTGGGGTTGCGGTAATGAGGATTGGGGGTGTGTGTTCTCCTTACTAGATGTCCAACGAAGAGACCTGGGCGACGGACGCGGCGAGTGAGTTGGATGACTCCTTCGTCACAGCGGCCGAAGATCGGAACCCGGTGGAGGAGATCAAGGAGTGGAAGAGGAGAGGGAGAGTGGAAAAGCAGATCCGCCAGGCGGAAGAGTTCGCGGCGGGCTTAGCCCGCCGGGGAACACTAAGGGGAAGGCGCTCTCTGGTCGGGGCCACCCCGCTGGTGAGCAGCCGGGGCCCGGCCGGAACCGGGTCGAACCCCTCCGGGAGACCGGGAGTCTCAAATACTGCCCAAGAAACAGCAAGAAGACCGGCCGGACGCGCCCGCCGCCTACCCGATGGCCAAAACCCTACGGGTCTACTAGCGGGAGAGCGGGCGGAAATCCGCGCAGCCCAGATCCAGACAATTAACCCTTAGCGCTCCGTTGGCTCCGCTACGGAGCCATCAGTCTTTTGTTCCGTAACTCCGTAGGCTCCGCTGCGGAGCCCAATGTTTTTAACATGATTACGCTTAAGATGTTACGAAATCGTCGGCGTTGGCAATTGTTATCTGTAGTTAAAACGTGCTCAGTCTCTCTACTGTTACGATTGAATCATTTTTTGCCCCATTTTAAGGTCAGCAACATGGAGAAAAATAATGATTATGATGAGAATATAGAGTTGAGTGATAGTGACGATGTGTTTGATTTTCCAGTGTTAGAAGATATTGTGAAAGACAATGTTGATTATAATTCTGACACTTCAAGTAGTGGTTCCGAAATTATACTACAAAAGAGACGACGAATGATAGTTATTGAAAGTGAAAGCGAAGAGTCGCTGGAAGACTTAGATGAATGGCGCGATGTCACGGAAGAATTAGATATTCCGGATAGAGTAAATTTTAGTGTATCGCCAAAGGTCACTGGACCAAAAATTCCTACAAATATTGTACAGCCGATACAACATTTTAAATTATTTTTCACAAACGAACTGGTGAATGAAATTATAAGAGAAACCAACAATTACGCGGAAAATGTTCTAAAGAATAAAAGAATATCAAGTAATTCTATTTGGCAAACGTGGCGTGCGGTGGAAGAGGATGAGTTTTGGGCTTTTTTTGGAGTTATTATCAATATGGGTACGATACCCTTGGCGAATACGCAGGAATACTGGACAGTTATGGAGAATAGGCGCAACCCTTTCGTCTCTCTGGGGGGAGAGGCGGGGTTATGTGGGGCTTGCACCCACTAAAAACACTGCGGTGACCTCGAAGACATGACGGGGCGGGCCCTGGGGAGACCAGCGGATGCTACCAGGACCCGCCCCTGTCTCGGCACTGCTATAGTGCCACATGCCCGGGGGGAGGAAATGCCCTCCACCCGTTCGATACACTGTTGTTGTTTGTGCGATGGGCGGGCCACGCGCCCATCACCCCTTCACGCGGCCGGAGTGCAAACCTATGGCGATTGTAAAACCAAGTCGCCTCAGTCTTCTGCGGAGCAACACTAAGTCCCAGGCGGCGGATTCGGGCGGCGACACAGGCCACCGCCATCTCCGCAACACGGATGGTCCTCCTGCAGTTCTCCCCGGTGGCCACTACAAGGGTGTCATCTGCATAGCAGATGAGCTCTACACCAGCGGGGAGCGCAGCACGCAAGACATAATCGTAGTCGAGGTCCCATAGCAGAGGGCCCAGAACGGAACCCTGCGGGACCCCGGTGTACATCTCCCTCACGTGCTCTCTTGTCCAGCCCATATACATTATATGCCTGTCGGCCAGATAGTCCCCGATGACGGCCCGCAGCTCAGGGGACACCCGATGATACTCGAGCGCCTTCCTGATCACCCACCAAGGTTCAGATAGGGGAAAAAGAACGTTTGGAATTGGAAATGATAGATAAGAGATTGGATGTAGATTTAGCAGAGGCTGATAGTGGAAACGAGGGTGACAATGATTCAATAACGACGAACTCAACAAATCGAGGTAGAGAAGTGCGTCAGGTCCATGATTGGCGGGAAGCTCATGAGAACAGAAGTGAACCGCCACCCGAAAGATCGGCGGTAGGCTCTCCCATAGTTAATAGAAACTCCAAAAATCAGAAAAAAATACAAAATTGAGAAATAAATCCTTGGAGCGAGAACTTTTGTGAAAAGATTTTGTGAAAAGCTGTGAAAGTTTTCTAGCAGACGACAACCGCTACACTTCGGGATAAGTATCCTCGGTAGCCTCGCGCCGTCCTATATATACTACTACTTCGCGCGAGACTCTACCGAGTCTCCTGATCCCGTAGTTAGTTTACAGGAATCTTTCAAATTTGAAAGGAGGATTGAAAACACCCCCACGCACATCAGACTATTAACAGAAGCCCTAACACAAACTTTGGAAGGAATAAACAACCGTACGATCACTGTTCCTACTGATCGATTCATGAACAGACTAATGAATCATAAAGATTTGCCTACTTTGAATGGGGACCCGTTAGAATGGTTGCCTTTCAAGAGGGCATTCGACCTATCAACCCAAGCGGCAGTAAACCAGCAAGAACAAATGCAGCTGATGCTGACACACTTCTATAACCGCATATCACGCGGATGGCCATGCGCCTTTGTGCGGGTCGTGCAAACTGACCAGGGAGACGAGGAAATCGACGCCGCGCTTCCCCTCCGCAACTCAGGTCCTCCGGGCGCTTCCCTGGGCGCCAGGCCCCGAAAACCGAGACCAATATTTATAATATTTTGCAACCCGGAGGAGATGGTCAACCTGAGAGGGAGAGCAAGTGCGGCGGACCACGCGGATATTAGCCCGGCCGGCTAGATGTTCGGGAGAGGGGCGGGGAACAAGGGAGGCCGGGGACAACACACTGTGCAACACAGATAGCCAAAAGAGACACGACTTCTCTGGTTAACAAACGCCCTGTTTATTTATGTCGGGCGGGCCGACGATGCTACAAACTAATTAACCTACGGCAAACCGGACTATCGCGCTTCCGGTCCTAGGCCACAGAGGCCCCTGTACAATCTATCCCCGCGGTAGTGGGTGGTCAAGAATTCGGCCGAGAAGCGGCCGGAAATATGAAGAACCGCGAGTTGTTACGGCCGAATGAAGCGGGATCCGCGATGCCGCACGAGCGGAAAATCGATCGAGCAATCCCGGCAACAAGTGGCAAGATGGCCACCACTTGGTTTGGCGAACGCGATTCTTATATGCTACCGCGTGACTCAGTGCGACGTGCGAAGTCGCCCCAAGGAAGGCAGGACAGTTACAGGCTTTTCTGACTCTACTAATCAAACACAACAACTGCGAGGAACCCGACTACCGGGCTCGGAACTTCTATGCAAAGAATCTAATGGAAGGGCACGAAGGTGTGAGGGTTACCGCTGTTCCGTTGCCGGTCTTTTCCGCCGGTCTAAACAATCGTTGGCCTTAGCTCTCTATCGGCCGTGTTCCAGTCGCCTGGTATAACGCTCGGTGATCTCCTGAGCCTCTCTTTATCCCTGTCGATGTCTCTCTCTCTCTCTCGTCACTGCACTACTTTATACGAAAACGCTCGGATATTGGTCGTCGCTAGGACGGTTGCAATCTGAGTGACGAGAGAGAGTCCCTAATTTGCTACATAGCCTCACACCCTCAGCGCCACTATCCCTCGAATCCTCCCGTGGCTCCATCCATTAGGCGGTGTCGCAATCGACCCCGCGCGTTAGGATCGACTTCGACCTCTTCTATCGACCGCTTGAGACCGCTGTCCTTTCGGTCGACATCAGGAGTGACGGGCTCCCAACTCCCCGCTCCGACGTGCTTGGGTTGGCCGTCCGTCTTCCAGGGCAGCCCCGGCGTCCCGTATGCTGGCCCCAGCTCGCTCGGCCTGGGAGGATTGACCATCCTCGGAGCCGAACTTATCTCCGCACCTAATAGATAGCCGTTCCACTAGGTGGCTCAGTCCGTCGCGCTCACCTTATTTGCCTGTGTCTGCCTTGGAGCAACGATGGTGGTAAGGCCCGTGCGCTCGGGCGAGTGAGAGAGAGAGAGAGAGTGGTTACGCGGGCGTTCCCCTGGCCTCCCTTGCGGGGGGTGAGGAGTAACCTTGTGGCAAGGCTAGCTTGCCCCGTCACAATACGAAGCAGCTTCTTGTCCGAAGATCTGCCAATCCTGTCTGCCCATATTGGGAATCCATACAGACAAATCGAGTTGGTGACGCTATTCAGCAGTCTCCGTCTTGGTTCTTTGGGTCCGCCTATATTCGGCATAAGTCTCCCTAAGGCGATGATGATGACTGCTAGTAACGTTAACGAAATTATGCAGACTTTAAAACTACGCTTTGGAAACATAGACTATATCATTCGCAAATTAGTGAACGATTTGAAACGATTACCAAGGATTGGTACTGGTCATGACAATTTAGTCGTGTTCTCAACAAAGGTAAGGAGTTATGTAACTGCTATGCAAGCTGTAAATCACGTGGGTTATTTGAATAGCCCCGATCTTGTATCGGACATACTTAACAAAATGCCTAGTGCTATGATACATAACTACAATCGATTTTGGAATGAGAATGAAAATAATAATGAACCCAGGATGGTAGTGCTATCAAAGTACCTGCTCTATGAGGCTGAAATAGCCAACAAAGCCGGAACAGGTAATATCATAAGTCGTGAACATCAGCCGCAACGGCAACAAAATCTGGCTGGTTTTCGTCGTATCACCTTTAGAGACGGACATCAGAAAAATCGAACGATACTGACTACCACGAATAACGCCGATACTCGAGATGAAAATCGAAAGGGTTGTACCTTCTGCAGAAGTCAACAACACCCGATAGAAAAATGTGCTTGGTTCAATAAACAACCAATTAAGCGACGGTGGGAATGTGCAAAACATGCGGGATTATGCTTCCGTTGTTTGCGAGCGTCTCATAGGTGGAGTCAGTGTAAGGCCAGTCTATGCACGCGCACTTGTGGTAAAGCCCATTACAGTCTCTTACATCAACCGGTTAAACCAATGCTGCATCAAACAGTTGAGACTATATTACCAAATAATGAGAACGGTCCAAGAAGAACAGATTCGAATAACGTTAATAGTGTCAACATCAATGAAAACATCTGACTAAATGCTAAGAGGAGCGTGTTATTAAAAATCGTTCTTGTGTTGATACATGGTTCGAGCAAGACTCGATCAAGCTTTGCTCTACTAGATGAAGGGTCCACCATCATATTAATAGACGAAGATCTAGCCAGAGAGATTGGAGCGGAAGGGCCTAGAGACAACTTAAAACTACGGGGCATTGGTTGCATAAGTATAATAGAATCCAAAAGCAAGCGCGTATCATTCAAAATAAGTAATTCAGATAGTGGCGAAAAATATTCTGTGTTAGGGGCAAGAACGGTACGTAACGTGTCTTTACCACATCAAGAATTGAACGAGCGGGACATCCAAGGTTACGAACATTTACGGGGAATGAATCCACGATGTTACACCAACATACAACCGGCGATATTGTTAGGTCAGGACAACTGGGATTTAATAGTAACGCGAGAAATAAGGAGCTCTGGCCGCACAGCGCCGGTAGCCTCTTATACCAAATTAGGTTGGATTGTACATGGATGCATGTCAACTACAGTTAGACACGGGAGGAAAGATTACTTGTTGCACGTTGAAGAGCCGAATAAAGAGAAAGAAGTGGCAAGTATGAAGGATTTACATAAGTTGGTAAAAAACTTTTTCAGCCTGAAAAACATAGGTGTTGTAATTAAACCCCGCATGGACCCTCAAAAGACACGAGCACTTCGTCTGCTCAAATCCACGACAAAACGAAGAGGTGAGCGTTGGGAAACGGGACTGCTATGGAAAGAAGACGATATCCAATTCCCAAATAACTTTAGAGACGCGTACAAGCGTCTAAGAACACTTGAAAATTAAAAAATAAAAAAAAATGTGACCGACTTCGAAAACTGACAGCATCCCAGAAAACTGAAAACTCAAAAACCGAAAAAATAAAATAAAAAATAAAAATCCGCTGAAAAGGAAAAAATAATTTTGCTGATTTCATTTAAACCTTCTTTTGACAACCTTATCGCACCATTTCGGAGTGGGCGCAAATATAAGTAAAATATTACTGGTAATCATCTATCTGAACCGCGCTTACCCGTCTTCTTTCTTTTCTCCCATTTACACACGCTCATTTACGAACTCACCCTCGCTTTCGTACCGCCTTCCGCCCCATCTCTCTCCTTCGATCACCCTCTGTATCCATACATCTATCTATCCACGAGAACACTTTAATTATAGACGAAGATAGAATGAGAAACACAAAAGTAACGAGCGGTCTTTTAGTGACAGTCTGTTGTAGGCAACCTAGTAACACCTAGTTACCCTACGACCGAGCGAACGCGAGGTGGCTAGGGAATTTCCACCCAAGTCACTGGCATGAGCGAGGCGAGGACAGTCAGTTGACCAATAACCACGAGGCTGTGAGATACAAGAATAAAGACTGCTGCAAACAAAGGAACCACGTGTATCCAAGTGAATTCCCGAACCTTTTCCCGGGAGTAGGACCCGTACGATCCTACAAGTGGTGACCCCAACGCGTAAAGAAAAAGAAGAAGGAAGATGGCGCAGGCGGACGCGGTTGCGATCCACGCGGCCAAATTCTGGCCCGAAAAACCGGCACTACGGTTCGCGCAACTGGACGCGCAATTCCATCTCAGGGGGATTACACAGGAAGACACCAAGTTCTGGCACGTGGTAGCCCAGCTGGACGCGAGATCGGCGTAGGAGGTGGAGGACATCCTCCTGGATCCACCCGCAGATAATAAGTACAGTAAATTAAAAGAAGAACTTATTGCGCGCCTATCTACGTCAAAACAAAGAAAAATTAAGCAGTTGCTAGAGCATGAGGATCGTGGAGACAGGTCGCCGTTGCAATTCCTGCGACACATCAAAAGCCTCGCAGGGACCGAAGTGCCAGAGGAATTTATCAAAACATTGTGGCTAAGCAGATTGCCGGTCGCTATGCAGTCGGTGCTTGCGACGCAGGAAGGAGTCGCCGTTGACAAAATGGCGGCCCTCGCCGACAGAATAAGTGAAGTGGTGCCAGCACAAGCCCCAACGCGCGAGATCGCGGCAAGTAGCGACATCAGCGCCATGGTCGAGCAGATCGCGGCCATGGTGATCGTCAAGTTGGACGGCAGGGGATGCCAGCGGAAATGCAGTGCGTCTGGCAGCCGGCACAGCAGGCGTTCTGCAACGCGGTCCCAGGAGCGACCGCAAGGAGTCTGCTGGTACCATTGGAGGTTCAAGGAGAAATCCACCAAGTGCACGAAGCCCTGCACGTACCAGCAGGGAAACGAGGCGCAGGGAGAACGGTACGTCGCCTTTTTGTGACCGACGGGACCACGAAGACCCAGTACCTGGTGGACACCGGGGCTGAAATTAGTGTTTTCCTACGAAAAAAGTGAACGGTGCGCGAACCAAGTCAAACTTCCTACTCACGGCGGCGAACGGGTCGACAATGAACACTTACGGCCAAGTGATGATAAACGTGAATTTAAAACTACGCCGAGCCTTCCCGTGGACATTTATAATCGCCGACATCGAAAGACCAATAATTGGCGCGGACTTCCTCGCCAAATATGGACTCCTGCCGGACGTACAGGAGAGACGGTTGATTGACAAAATCACCGGCCTGTCAGTACCGGGAACAGTGCCGACCGGCGAAATAGAATCGGCGCAGTGCGTGGCACCGGTAGCAGACAATGCGGTGTACACGTTGTTAAAAAAATACGAGTGCATCACCAAACCATCGGAATGCGGCAAGGCAGCGAAGCACGGCGTGAAACACCATATACTCACGACACCAGGTCCACCCGTCACGCAGAAACCAAGACAGCTAACAACAGACCGGCTGACGGCGGCGAAGCAAGAATTCGAATACATGCTGCAGCGAGTGAGCCTTCTTTGCCCACATTACACTTTGGACACGAGCCTCTTTTCGAACTTCCGCACGTGGAAACAGCGCACAGTGGACACTGCCCACATTGGAAACAGTGCACAGTGCACATTGCCCACATTGGAAATTGCTCACATTGGAAGCTGTGCACAGTGGAAACTGCACACAGAGGTAGTTATCCACAGAGTAAGCAGTACACATCGTGTACTAGGATTAGTGGAAATTGCACATTGGAGAAACCGCGAATAATGATTTCTACAGACTAAGGGGAAAACGTGCAGGTTACTGATATCCTAAAAAGATATTGAAATTAAAAACGTTAGGTGTCAGTGAGTAAGGAAAATATAGAGCCAACTGCTGGATTTGTGATTACGACTAAATTTTTCACATAGAAAAAAGTATTTAAAAAATATGTGACCGTCTTCGAAAAACTGACAGCATCGCAGAATACTAAAAACTATAAGAGTTGAAAAAAATAAAACAATAAACGGAACTAAAAATGCACTGAAAAGTAAAAAATAATTTCCTGTTTTCCCGCTTTCATGAATTTGCAGTAATAATGTGCAACTTTGGCAACCTTCCCTCATTGCATTGCACCCAACACTTACCCAAACCCAACCCAAAACTAGGAACTAATCCATATAACCCAGACCTAACCCAATAAGACTCCAATGAGACTCGATTCACTAACAAATCCACCATTGTTACGTCTCGGGGGACGCCGACCAAAGGTCGAAGTTTTCCTCAACCTATTAGTCGATCTAATTCCAAGACGCGTTCATTTTCAATTATTATTTTGCCTTCTGGCTAAATTCATTAATAATTATCTTTGTAGATGACGGAATTACAATTCCAATTACTGCAATCATTATACTTCTTGTTAAACAATCCAAGTGCCAGTACCTCATCATGCACAGAAGCTAACGCACTACAATCTGTAAATAAACTACAACGATAGTCTTCTCTGTCTAACGACGTTATGTTACAGCTTCATCGCGTTTTAGCAACTAGCATGTAACATGCAAGAAATCTCCGAGTGTCCCAATTGTGGCCTTTCCTACGTATTGATTAACTACTTCATAGTTATTTATTGCTTTTGAATTCAATGTGATCCTTTTTGTATTTGTGTCCAAAATCCATTATTCGCGTTAACTCCCGTGTGCAATTTCTTCTCGGGTGTGTACAGTTCGCCTCTGGAAAGAAGGCGCCTGGCTCTGATTTGCCGAAAAATTTGTCTCCTCCTTCAAAATTACTTAGGGACGGTACTTAGGGATGGAAACAAAAGGTTTTATGATTAGCAACCCGTAGTCTTGTTTCTATTGGCAAGTAGGAAACAATTTGACCTGAGCCGGACACCATTTTTGCCAGGTATACAAAGGGCCAGGTGAAGGCCGTGAGGGGCTTCGTCCGAGGAAAAATAGGAAAGGCGGTGTTTCCCAGCCTTGTAAGGCGTAGTCCATCAGTCCCACTCTTTCCGAATTTTAGAGCCAGGCGCCTTCTTTCCAGAGGGGAACTGTACAGGATCCACTGCCGAGGAGTCTTGCTTCCACTGTGGGCAAGATCGAATGTGCGCAAATTCCACTGTGTCCGGCAATCCACATGTGCGCAAGTTGGAACGTGCGCAAAGAGGACACTCCCGCTGCAGCAAGGGATCGCGCGGCCGTAGAAAAGTGCGTGGGCATCGCCGTTGCACTTGGTACCTAAAAAAAATAGTGGGTGGCGTCCGTGCGGGGATTATCGGGCTTTGAACAATAGAACGGTACCCGACGCGTACCCAGTGCCGCATATACAGGACTTCGCACAAACCTTGCACGAAAAAACAATATTTTCCAAAATCGATTTGGTGCGTGCCTACCACCAGATTCCGGTTGCGGAAGAGGACATTCTGAAAACGGCGATTACGACGCCGTTCGGGCTGTTTGAATTCCCAGTTATGACATTTGGCCTACGTAACGCCGCGCAAACGTTCCAGCGCTTTATAGACGAAGTAGTGCGCGGGTTCAACAGTGTGTACGTCTATATAGACGACGTGCTCATTGCCTCAGACTCAAAAGAGCAACATTTGAAGCACCTCGAGCAGGTATTCGAGCGGTTCGCGGAGTTCGGTGTAGTGATCAACTCAGCGAAGTGCGAGTTCGCCGTTCCAAATCTATCCTTCCTGGGTTTCACAGTCGGCGAAGAAGGGATCCGCCCGCTGGCCGATAAGGTAGCGGCCATTGCGGCCTATCCCAAGCCGGTAAACCAGGCCGAGCTCAGTAGGTTCCTCGGAATGGTAAATTACTACCGACACTGCATTCCCAAGGCAGCAGAGACACAAGCTCCTCTGGTGGCATGCGTTCAAACCGGGAAGAAAACCGACACGGTCAGCTGGACTCCGGAAGCCGAGGACGCATTCGAAAAAACCAAGGCGGCGTTAGCCAAACCGACAACATTAGCGCACCCATCAGCCGACGCCGAGTTAGCCATGATGGTAGACGCTTCTGACATTGCGGTAGGAGCGGTACTGCAACAGTCTCGAAATGAAGTGTGGGAACCACTAGCCTTTTTCTCGAAAAAGTTAAACGCAGCGCAGCGCAAGTATAGCGCGTACGACCGAGAACTGTTGGCGATATATTCCGCGGTGAAATATTTCCGCCACGCAGTGGAGGGAAGGAACTTCACGGTCCTCACCGACCACAAACCACTGATTTTCGCCTTCAACCAGAAGCCTGAGAAATGCACGTCAATCCAGTGCAGGTATCTAAACTTTTTGTGAGGGAGGCTTGGGGGAGGCCATGGAGACTGCATCAGGAGACTCGGTAGAGTCTCGCGCCAAGTAGTAGTATATATAGGACGGCGCAGTATATATAGGACAGCGCGAGACTACCGAGGATACTTATCCCGAAGTGGTGCGGTTGTCGTCTGCTAGAAAACTTTCACCTCGATTTATGAGAAAGTTATAGCTCCAAGAATTTATTTCTCAATTTTGTATTTTTTTTCCGATTTTTCTGAATCGAATGGGCCAAGAATCAAGCGAATCGGTTCAGTAATTCAGGAGATATGAATTCTGCTGCTTATTTTACTCGTCGAAAAGGCGAGGCGGATTATGTTCATGGGATTCAGCAATTCCTAAAAATGTGACTTTCACTTTTTTCACACCAGTTGGCACCACGGCGAAATGTCGCGTTTACGTTACCGATCTATAATCTGTAATCTGTGTCATACCGACACTTTGGTTAAGCCGGTTATGCCATGGTTGGTTATGTGCAGTAATGGTTATATGACACAGTCCGATTTCATAATTTTATTCCAGATTCCATGCTTTATTTAGTTAATAAAAGAGTCTAGTGTCCTTGCCCTTGTACCTGTGACCTTGTCATTATTAAGAATTATGAAATGTTGAAAGTGTTAAGTGTGCCACTTGAAGTCCTTGTTTTGGTAAACAAGTGTTGATTACCAATATTTAAAATTGTTAAGAGTGTAGTATATCAATCTTTTAAGCAATATGAGCAGTTATTTATAATTTAAGGGAATGCTTGTTATTGGTAATCAGTGCTTGCTCAAACTAATTTCAGGAGTTTACGTGTTTGCTCCATCAGCAAGGCACTTGACAGTCAAGATACACCAAACGAAACCAGATTGTGTATGAGCTGGGTATATTGGTAACAAAATCTAAATCATTGTTTGAGCCAATCCTTCACAATTAAAATATGAACTAAATGATATGCTCACACGCAATCTAATTTAGTTGTGACTGTCAAGTTTGTTGCTCAAGGAACATTTGGCTAAAATGACATAATCCAGTAATAGTTACCAGTCATACGTCATTTAGGAATATATTATCAATTGATAATTAGTATTTGTTTAGCAAATTTCATCACTTTTGATTGTGCACTATTTGAGCTATGCATTTGCCAATCAAGATGTATCAAAGTTAGAGTGCTTATGCAGCTATAACTTATCTAATCTGAAATTTAAATGCATCCTAACTGTTGGTAATGTATCATTGCTGATTTGAACCTGAATTATTGTATGTTAACACTACAAATTATATTTGGCAGGCAACATCTCCATGGGCTCTTTAATTTTAGTGTTCCTGACTGTGAAGTGTCTAAGAAATGTATCAGTTAAAGAGTTAAGATGATATAATCAAAGTACATAAATTTTATAGTGAAATAAGTACTTATTGTTAGTAAATTTCAATACTAAAGGTTGTACCATCTTGAGTTATGCATTTGAGAAACAGAATACACTAAAATTAGATAGTGTATGAGGATAGCTCATTCAATATAACATGTAAAGTGTTATGAAATAATGCCACCTCAGCACCCGAGAAAATAGTTTAGAGAATAGAGTTTTTTAAGACAACACAGTAAATGCTATGTAAAATTTGCTTAAAGGCCTTCATTGTATCATTTTCTATAAATTGGCGGAGTTACAGCACGTCAAGTAAAGCTGTGTAGTGTTTTGCCGTCGAAAAGATTTCTTCTCTAATCTGGAGCAAGAAAACAAACATTGTTTAATCTTGTATTCTGCGTAAGCTTAACTCGAAAAGTACCTATCAGAATTAAAAAATATTGCTTTTTGTTAGAATGACGCACATAAGAGAAAGTTTCTGTTTTCGATAGAATATTATCTGAAATTTTAGGAGACAATTTATTTCTATTGTACGTCGTTCTAACAAAAAGCAATAGTTTTTAATTTATTTTTGCTACGTACTTTTCGAGTTAAACGTATATAGAATTGAATACTGTCTGTTTTATTACTCCAGATTGAAAATTCGAGAAACGTTTCTGGCCGTAGAACACAAACACGCTTTCACTTGCTGACGAGCTCTAACTCTGCCATTTTGTCGAAAATAATTAAATAAAAAACTGTAATCATTCTTTAAAGTATATAATAAAGGCCTCCAAACGAATTTTATTATAGCTAAGGGTTAACTAACAAAAAGACATAAAATCCGTCCAAAAACATTAAAATGTAAAAAAAGTGCGCCAAGTAGTTTGATTTCCCGACAAAATTGGAATATAATAAAAAAGATAATAGATATCATACAAGAAAGCCAAGTTCTCATTCAAAGATACCTTGATTTAACTCGCATTAGCAACGAACAATAAATTAACAATAAATTAGCGATTAAAAATAAAAAAAACTTGGCGTTTGCGCACTTCATTCGAGGCACTCGCACCGGCAATATTCCTAAAAAAGTTTTAAAGAAATTAAATTGTGGTAAAGTGAGTGTTAGGTTTAAATCAGTTTCTCATTATCTTTTTACCTCGCAGTGAAGCGCGCACACGCCAAGTTTTTTTTATTTTTAATCGCTAATTTATTGTTAATTTATTGTTCGTTGCTAATGCGAGTTAAATCAAGGTATCTTTGAATGAGAACTTGGCTTTCTTGTATGATATCTATTATCTTTTTTATTATATTCCAATTTTGTCGGGAAATCAAACTACTTGGCGCACTTTTTTTACATTTTAATGTTTTTGGACGGATAACAATGTCCCAGCGCCTCCTCCAAGCCAACCTCAACCACTCGCGTAGGGCCCAGGACCTTCTGGTCCAGACCCCGCGCGAGTCATGGCGGCAGCGATCGCCGTGGCCTGGCAGGACGAGTCGGGAGACGAGCACGAGTCTCCCGACCCGGACGAGGGGGCCGAGTCTCTTCGGGGCGCAATGACGTCGATCTGCGACGTTGCAATGCCCCGGGCCCCACCCCGCGTCGGCGGGGTGTACTGGTCGACGTAGGACATTGCTGTCCTGCGCTCTGCCTGCGTCCACCGCAGGCGCCAGTACACCCGTGGCGGGTATGCCGCCCTGGGAGTTGGAGGCTTAGTACCTGGCCGAGGTGTATCTCGGCCAGGCTGACCTCCGGCGAAGGGGCGAGCCCGTCACGGCAGAGGCGGTCAAGGGCCTGAAGCGCCAGGCTCGGCAGACCCTGCTGAAGAGGTGGCGAGCGTGGCTATCCGAGCCGCGCCACGCCACCAGCAGGGCTGTCGGGGCTATCCTCCCCTCCTTGGCGGAGTGGGCGGATAGCGGTAGGAGACACGGCGTCACCTACAGGACGTGCCAGATGCTCGCCGGGCATGGTTGCTTTGGCGAGTATCTGGCACGCATAGGGCGGGAGGCGGACACCCGCTGCCATCACTGCGGGGCCGACCGGGACGACGCTCAGCACACCCTCGAGGAGTGTCCCTCGTGGGACGCTGAGCGTGCCGTCCTGGTCGGCCAAATTGGGGAGGAGCTCTCGCCGGCGGCCGTCGTGCGAGCCTTGATCGCCGGCGAGGAGAATTGGCTGGCGGTGGCCTCCTTCTGCGAGACCGTTCTCTCGCAGAAGGAGGCCGCCGAACGCGACCGGGAGCGGCGTCAAGCTCCCGGTCGCAGAGGACGGGCTAGGGCGAGGGGCGGACGTCTCCGGAGAGGGGCCTATAGGCCCTGACCGGACTGCCCCACCCCTCGAATTTTTTTGTTTGAGCCTCGCCTTGTCGGCGAGAACGCGCGGCGGGGAGCCACAGCCTCGCCGCGCGCAAGCTCCACCGGCCCTTGGGGGGTCCCTGCTGAGGACAGGGGCCCCTCCGCGAAAAGGGCCCGGTGAGGGGCGGCTAGGCGTGTGGCCCGCCTAGTCGCCAAAGTGCGTGGTAAAACTGGGGGTACCGAGACACGGGCCCCCCCGGGAGGTAGCGCGTAGCGCGCCGTGGGGCCGAGCAGGGCGGGCTCTGGACGTTGTTCGTCTAGAGTTCCCAGAGTCCGCCCTGGATGGCCCCAGAGGCTGGCCACCATGGGGGTTTTAGCCGGTACGAGTCCGGCATATCCCCGTCCCCTCCTCAGGGGGGCGGGGAATCCATGAGGATTTCCCCCATGTAAAAAAAAAAGGCGCCAGTACACCCGCGCCAGGAGACGGCGCGGTCAGGTCGAGGCGGAGGTGGCCCGGCTGTATGCGGCGTACCGCGAGTCAGCGGTCGCCCTGCAGCGGGCCATCAAAGCCGCCAAGGCCAGAGCCTGGGACGAGCTCGTCGCCACATTGGACGGGGATCCGTGGGGGCGCCCATATAACATCGTCATGGGATGATTACGTCCATGGGCGCCCCTAACGACGGACCTGCTTGACCCCCAGTTTCTCGACCGGGTGGTGACTACTCTGTTCCCTGCTGGAGCAGAGGACCCCACCCCCGGTCGGCCTCGTCCCACACAAAACGGGGACGAGGCCACCATGAGGGTCACTGGCGGCGAGCTCGACGCAGCGACCAGGCGTCTCCGGACCCGCGCGAACAAGGCGCCGGGCCCGGACGGTATCCCGGGCAGGGCCTTGGCCATGGCCATCAGTGTCCTGGTCCCGCGCCTCGGACAGCTGTTTAACAGCTGCCTGGAGCGCGGTAGGTTCCTCCGCTGCTGGAAGCGGGCGCTGCTGGTCCTCCTCCGGAAGGATGGACGGCCCGCGGACTCTCCCACCGCGTACCGGCCCATTTGTTTGCTGGACGAGGCGGGCAAACTCTTCGAGCGAGTTATCACCAACCGCCTCGTCCGGCACCTGTCGACGACAGGTCCGGACCTCGATGACGGGCAGTTCGGCTTCCGCCAGGGACGCGATCTTGCGTCTGCAGTCCCTGGCGGAGTCGGCTGCAGCCCAGGGCGGGGTGTATTTGGCTATATCCCTAGATATAGTCAACGCTTTCAACACCCTGCCCTGGTGGGTTATCCGGGAGGCGCTCGAGCACCGTCGAGTGCCCCCAGAGTTGAGGGCCGTCGTCGAGGACTACCTCGCCGAAAGGTGCATCGAGTACATGGGCCGGACGCAACAGAACGTGAGGGAGACGTACGCCGGGGTTCCGCAGGGGTCCGTGTTGGGCCCCCTGCTGTGGGACCTCGGCTACGACTACGTCCTGCTTGCCGGTCTCCCCGCTGACGTAGCACTCATTTGCTTGTGTCGTCGCCCGGATCCACCGACTGGGCCTGCGGGTGGCCCCCGAAAAGACCGAGGCGATCTGGCTCTACGATCGTCGTCGGTCTGCGGGGCCGCCCGCCCAGCGGTGGATAACGGTAGGAGAGACTCGTGTCCAGGTGGGCGATACCATGAGGTATCTCGGACTCACCCTGGACAGCCTCTGGCGCTTCAACGAGCACTTTGACCGGCTGCTCCCCCGAGTTTAGAAGGCAGCGGGCGCTTTGGGTCGCCCGCTGTCAAACATCGGGGGACCGTCGGAAGGGGTCCGACGCCTATACGCGGGAGTTGTCCGTTCCATGGTGCTCTATGGATCACCAGTGTGGGCGGACGATCTGGCGGCCAGTCGGCGCAATTGTGCCCTGCTACTAAGGGTACAGCGTCCGATGGCCGTCAGGGTCGTGCGAGACTACCGCACGATCTCCCTGGCGTCAGCGACCCTCCTAGCGAGGTTTCTGCCCCTGGATATCCTGGCGGCGGGGGACGCGAGGACCTACGCTGGTCTTCGCGCCCTTCGAGACGGGGGCGGAACACCCATGGAATGGTCGGTCGAGGAGTTGAAGCGTCAGACCCGGCGGCTCGTTGTTGAGATGTGGCGGGAGAGACTGGAGAATCCAGAACACTCCCGCCACAGAGCTGTCGGGGCGATTCTGCCGAGCCTCGAAGCTTGGCTGAGTCGCGGCAGGGGTCAACTCTCCTACCGTGCGACTGAGGTGCGCACTGGGCACGGTTGCTTCGGGGAGTACCTGTGTCGCATCGGGAAGGAGGCGACGGCACAGTGCCACCGTTGCGACGGGGACCGGAACACGGCGCAGCACACGCTCCAGGACTGTCCTGCCTGGAGCAATCAGCGCCGTGTCCTGGTCCGACACGTTGGAGGTGATCTCTCGCTGCCGAGGATTGTCAGGGAGATCCTCGGCAGCGAAAGGGCGTGGAGGGCCTTCCTCGCATTTTGCGAGGAAGTGCTCCTCCACAAGGAGGAGGCGGAGCGGCGGCGAGAGAGGGCGGAACCCTTCCGCTTGGAGAGGGCCCATCCCCGCCGCCGTGCCGCGCGGGGGGATCGAGTCCCCCCGCAGTAAGAGCGACGCCTCAGCCCTGTGGCGAATCTCAACCCGCTGACGGGCCGGGTGCGTGCCGAGGGGTCGTGTGGCGGCAGCGTGGTGGCTCTGCCGCCCGCCTATAGCGGCCCCGAGGCGTGGCGGGGCGTGTAGTGGTCGCGCGTCCCGCCCAATTTGGTCTGTAGGGGATCCGGGAGGCGCGGTTCGCTTCTCCTTCACGGTTAGTGAAGGAGCGGGTCGAGCCGTGCCCTCCCGGGCTCGGAGGGGGGCGCCTGCCTCTCTCGCGCGAGCGAGAGTGGCGATGGTTAACCCCCCCTCTACGAGAAGTGCCCCCAGAAGGGGGCGGGCGCGGGGCTGCACCGGTAGTGTTCGACAAGAGTTCCCGGTGTCGCCCCATTACGCGCGAAGGATGGCCACCGTGGGGTTTTAGCCGGTAGGAGTCCGGCACTCCCCCTCCGCCCCCACCAGGGCGGTGGGGGGTCCATGAGGATTTCCCCACGAAAAAAAGGCACTAAGAGCAGCGTACGAATCCAAGGGACCGATGCGGCAATGCGTATTATTCAAACAAATTTATAAAATGAAAATGGAATCGAATCAGAGTATGGCGCAATATATCGATGAATTCATGCACCGATTGGAACAATTGGAAGATGCTGGCATAAAACTACCAGACAAGGTAATAGCAATCGTGTTATTAAATTCCTTGCCCAACGAATACGAGACATTTTGTATAGCAATAGAATCCAGGGAAACTATGCCTAATATGGATGAACTAAAGGTGAAATTGCTTGAAGAGGAAATTAGGAGAAAAGAGAATGAAGGGACCCAAAATTCTGGTCATGAAGAAGTCTTAATATCAAGGGGACCGCAACAATCAATGAAGTTCCCAGTTGGTAATTATCCAAAGCAAAACGCGTGGCAAAAGCCAAGACAAGATCAAAACAAAAGGACATCAGACAAATGTTATGCATGTGGAAAGATAGGTCATATGGCGAAACATTGTAGGAGTAAACCAAAATTCCCACAATCAAATCGCTATGCAGAAGATGCAATGACTGCAATTGCACTTGCAGATTATTATCAAGTTCGTCTGCGATATTTGAGAAATTTTTGAATAACACTTTCTGAGATAAAAGTCGGAAATGCGACGCTGGACTAACGCGATAATAGTCCGCAAGTGTTAACAATATGAGTATCAAACATCAACACTAGCGAGGCGCAATCTCGAAATGCGCCCGCTGATATTTGCAGCGAGAGGCACTTTGGATAGCCGCCTGATCGTTAAGTCACTTATTGCGAACCTGTGCCGCACCAATACTTACTCGCGCGTAGTGTGCCGGTCGCGTCCGACGGTCGCAGCTGAGTCAAGCGACTGAGCGGCGAGAATCTCGGGCAGCTCGAGCCATCCCTCCGCGCTCCGGCGCGTCACAGCGACCATAGACAATCTCGCCCGCTCATTAGTCAATTGTTTTCGCTAATAACTCCCAAAGTTGCATATAACTTGACATTTTTGAAGGTGGTATCGTCATCAGGAGGTCACACCCCACACGATGGCTATCACCGTAATCGACCGTTTGGGACACCCTGTAGAGAACTCGTGGGTGGATTAATCTACCTAGCGAACGCAACGCGCCCGGACTTGTCATTCACAGTCAACGCATTGAGCCGTTTTTGTTCAAATCCAGGGCGAACCCATTGGAAGATGGCCAAACGGGTTTTAAGGTACATTAAAAGAACTATAAATTATGGTATCTCTTACAGAAACCGTAAGCAAAAGTTGGAAGCGTATTGTGACGCAGATTGGGCCGGAGATGTTGACGATCGCCGATCGTACTCAGGAAATGTGATCATGCTTGCCAAAGGACCTGTTAGTTGGATGACGAAGAAACAGAAATCCGTAGCAGCGTCCACCATGAAAGCGGAATACGGTGCGTTATCTGAACAGACCAAAGAAATGATATATCTAAGGAGACTGATTATGCATATGCACTTTAACCATTGTATTGAAGGTGCGACTACAGTACGACGCGATAATCAAAGTGCAATTAAATTAAGTCAAAATAGCGTGTATCATGGGAAAAGCAAACATATAGACATTAGGTATCACATCTCCAGAGAAGCGCAAGAAAACGGCATCTTTAAAGTCGAATACCTAGCTTCCGATATGATGCGAGCCGATATATTCACTGAACCGCTACCAAAAATTAAACATGATAGATGCGTAGAGATGTTGAACCTAAATTAGTTAACGATATGTCATAGTTCCCATACATATACATATGTGGCGTCCAAGGCGCCTCAACCTAGCGGCAACCGAGTTGAAGTGCCTTCATCTCCATCCGCAGCGGGGCGTGCCGGTGCCTCGTGTGCGCCGTCACGACATCGCCGGAAGCAGGCGCTCTCGTGTCGCGCGTATAGTTAATCAGTCTTTTGTTTTCATCTAGAGCACACGCCACATGTGTAGCGCACTTTTGTATACGGTTCTTGTTTCTCGGCATCTCGGCTGTGTCCGACGCTCTGCCGCATTTCCTGCATCTCCTTGAATAAATAATATCATTAAGTGAATCCACCCGAGTCCTTATTATTGTTGCGTATCCCGACCTCTCTCGTAGTCTGAATTTAGCTTCTAATCGACAATACCGACATTTTTGATTAAGCGGCGGATCATTCAATTTAAATTTAAACATGCATGAAGAATCGTAAGAATAAGCAAGATTCCCATAGCGATTTCTCGAAGATAGGAATGCGACATTGGGCACGCAGATGTCGAACAATTGTAAGGAGAAAAAGTAGAGAAGCGAGGCCTGGAATAAATACAGGCACTAGCTAAAAGTCACGTCTCAACTTCTTAGAAAGTCCTCGATAGGCCTAATACAATGGGTCAGAAAAACTCAAGTGTCGAGACTCTTCGACACTTTCCAAACATACGGAGTCAATTGCGCCTCATAATAAACGACTTCCTGGAACCAGGCCGATGCTCTTCTTTCTCTCTCGCTCCGTCAAGGGCCCAGCAGGGTATTTCCGCGGCTCGGGGATTTTCCCCTCGCCGCCCTTTCTTGCCGGCGCCCAGCGCGCGTAGCCTAGGACAGGAGTAGGGTCCAGCGTGGAGGGAGAGCCCTTCTACTGCGCGCGCCTGCGAATCCTAAGGGAAGGAGTAAGACCCACGGGAAGGGCACCTATCCCAGCGCGTAGGGACCAGCGTTTTCCTTAGCGAGCGCCGGATTGGCTCCTTTCTCACGCGCCGAGAGAAGGGCGCCTTCGAAGACGTTCGCCGATTCTTGCTGGAAGAACGAGCGTCACTTCGCTTTCGATTTCTTAGTATCACACTTCGAACCGAACTCGAAATTCTCTTTTGAAATCTCAAGGCGTTTCACTTACGTTTGCATTCGCAAGTCTTAGCTTCGCGTTCGGATCCCTGCGCTCGAGTTAGAATATAATTTTGTACTGGACAGTAGCATAACCATTTGCTTTAAAATAGATTCATTTATTTTCAATCAAATACACTTTGTCGTTCATATTTCCCACCTTCGCGAGCAGGGTGCCAAGCATCCCACGGGCACGCTTACCCACCTTCAGTGGATTAAAGCCCTGAGTACGCAACATTATTGAACACATGGAATAGCCATTCCATACATATATATACGTATGTATATGCATAACCTGTACGTAAGATAATACGAGCACATCGATAAGGGGGCTGTCGAAAATATGACTCAGTAGATGTGTGTATGTATATCGTTGCGCCCGAATTATATGTAAATACGCACCAGCGCGGAGAGGTCATGAAGTGTACACGGACTCCGCACTGGCAGTTGATATTCGAATGTCCAACGTATCGGTTGTGTTCTGTCTTGTTATAAGTGACCACTCGTCGAATAAATCATATCCGTCCAAAAACATATAAAAAAATGTGAAAAAAGGCGCCAAGTAGTTTTGTCCCTCACCCCTAAAAAGATTTTGCCTCATAAAAAATGTGCTGCATTCCACAAAATAAATCTGTGGTGAAACCACCTCTATCAAATTGATCAAAAATGTAAATCGATATCATTGGGAGGCCAAGTTTTGATGCAAACACTCTAGTAAAAAAAACAGGAACAGGATATGAATGTGAAAACCAAACCTTCAGTTAGGAATATAAAACAAAACATATGTTAAACAATCGTGAAAATGAAATTCAAAATATATCTCTTCTGTTCGTTCAATTTATCAAAGAAAATGTAATACTTGGCCCGCCCGGTTCTTCACAAATCGAGTTTCAAGTCTACACACAAATGGATGCAACCTTATTATTCAAATGATACCTTATATTATTGCACATCGCTATTGTATCGTTAGTGGTAAAATGTAAAATGGAGAGTATTTTTTGGAGAACGTAGCTTTCTTAATGACAGGATATAGGTATAGGTTTAACATTTAATTCGTTTACCGTTTGAAAGACTTGAAACTCGATTTGTGAAGAACCGGGCGGGCCAAGTATTACATTTTCTTTGATAAATTGAACGAACAGAAGAGATATATTTTGAATTTCATTTTCACGATTGTTTAACATATGATTTGTTTTATATTCCTAACTGAAGGTTTGGTTTTCACATTCATATCCTGTTCCTGTTTTTTTTACTAGAGTGTTTGCATCAAAACTTGGCCTCCCAATGATATCGATTTACATTTTTGATCAATTTGATAGAGGTGGTTTCACCACAGATTTATTTTGTGGAATGTAGCACATTTTTTATGAGGCAAAATCTTTTTAGGGGTGAGGGACAAAACTACTTGGCGCCTTTTTTCACATTTTTTTAAATGTTTTTAGACGGATTTCATGCCATTTTGGTCGTACATTTAAAAATATTCTTTAAAAGAAGCTAACTTCCCAATGATATCGATTTACATTTTTGGTCAATTTAATAGAGGTGGTTTCACCACAGATTTATTTTGTGGAATGCGGGACATTTTTTGTGAGGCAAGATCTTTTTAGGGATGAGAGACAAAACTACTTGGCGCATTTTTTCACATTTCTTAAAATGTTTTTGGACGGATTTCATGTCTTTTTGGTCTTCCATTTAAGAATATTTTTTAACCTCTTAACTGTGGAATTTGGTTTTAAAAATCCTCCACACAGTGCGGAATTAAAATTAAGCAAATGCAAGTACGACGAGTATACACGTCAACCGCGCCACAATAGAGATTTGGTTCGACGTGTATACACGTCAAACGCACTTAACTGGTTAAAAGATGCTAATAAGTGTTTTTGGGTTGTGGAAGAAAAGTACTTGGCACTTCTTAAAAATTTTCTTTTAAATGCGGAATGCTCGTTTGGGTTGGTGGGCGTCTTTCGGGAAGTGGAACAAAACTACCTCATACTTTCTTTTACATTTTAATGTTTTGAGGGAAACGAGAGGATTGTTTTTTGCAGAACTTCTTTTAAATGAGGTATATTTTTTATGTAGTTAGTTCTGTTTATGATTTTGCAAAGGTGTCGCTAAATGCAGACGAGGTGATCTTCTTTGCAAGGGCATTCGATAGCTGTTTTTTTTTTTTTTTTTTTTTTTAATGTTTGTCCGGCTAGTACGGGAAGACCGCTGGACCGATCGGGATGAAACCGGGCTCACATCATAAAGGATGTTCACAGTTTGGTCCCATTATAAATTTTTCCCAAATTGTTTAACGCTAACTATTGTTATTGCATAAAAACCCAATTCTTCGCCGATTTCACGTTTCTGAGGGAATTTTCGTGTGTCCAGCGATATCTCCGAGATGGATGGACCGATCTTGATCAAATCTTGTCTATCTTATAGCGGTTACTCGTACTTTGGTCCCATTACACATTTTCCCGAAATTGTTTAACGATAACCATTGTTATTGCATAAAATGCGATTTTCTTGCTGATTTCACGTTTCTCCTACAATTTTCGTTTGTCCGTCGATATCTCCCAGATGGATGGACCGATCTTAATGAAATCTTATCTATCTTATAGCGGATACGCGTACTTTGGTCCCATTACACATTTTCCCGAAATTGTTTAACGATAACTATTGTTATTGCATAAAATGCCATTTTCTCGCTGATTTCGCGTTTCTACTACAATTTTCGTTTGTCCGTCGGGATCGCCGAGATGGATGGACCGATCTTGATGAAATCTTATCTATCTTATAGCGGATACGCGTACTTTGGTCCCATTACACATTTTCCCGAAATTGTTTAACGATAACAATTGTTATTGCATAAAATGCCATTTTCTCGCTGATTTCACGTTCTACTACAATTTTCGTTTGTCCGTCGATATCTCCGAGATGGATAGACCGATTTTGATGAAATCTGAGGTATCTTATAGAGGGTGCTTGTACTTTGGTCCCATTATCAATCTTTGCGAAATTGTTTAACGCTAACCATTGTTATTGCATAAACACCGAATGTTTTGCTGATTTCACTTTTCTACTAAAACTGCGTTTGTCCAACGTTATCTTCGAGATGGTTGGACCGATATTGACTAAATCTGACATATCTTATTGAGGATGCACATACTTTAGTCCCACCATAAATTTTTCCGAAATTGTTTAATGCTAATCATTTTTAGTGCATAAAAGCTTTTCCTTCCTCGACAATTCCGGATACATTTGTTCGTCTATAACTGGTACACCAGTGCATCGATGAAATTCGAGATGCAATCTACTGCGAACTATCATTGTATGCATTTGAAATACTAAAAAGCATGAAATAAAAAAAATATTTTAAAAAAAATGTGACCGACTTCGAAAAACTGACAGCATCCCAGAAAACTGAAAACTAAAAGAGCTGGAACAATAAAATTAATAATCAAAATAAGCACAATAAAAATGCGCTGAAAAGTAAAAAATAATTTGCTGTTTTCGTGCTTTCGTCATTTTGCAGTCATAATGTGTAACTTTGGCAACCTTCCCGCATTGTACTGCAACCCAATGCAACACCCAACTCTTTGCAAGCCCAAATATTTTGCAACATTTCGGAGTCGGCGCAAATATAAGTAAAATACTACAAAAGACAGTCACATATAGCAGACCGTAGGCAAGAGACTTTTCTCTTTACAATTTTCTATCTTTACAATTGTGTGCATCCTTCTGCCTTCATCTATCATGAACGTGTTCCTGTGGATGGTTAGATAGATATATACACATATGTATATCTTATCTAAACGTATCTCCCGTGTAACATAATACTACTACAGTTAACATTAACTGGTCTGGTATATGGAGGACAATTCTAACATCTCATAGATGTAGATGATTGTCTCAAATAATCATCTCTTGTATCTATCATTCTCTCTTCGTCTATCATGGAAGTATTCTCGTGAACAGATAGATAGATATACAGGGTGTAAACAATATAACTCCCGCCGCTCTAGGGGATGGTAGAGGGGAAAATTCTAAGGCTATAGGGGGCAAATGTTTAGATCCTATCACTTTTAGTTTAGTTGTTATTGCACCTTAAAGTAAGCTGTAAGTTATTGGAACGAGTAGTAATCGAACGGCAGGTCGGCAACATCGGGGATTGACCGAGGGCCCCTCTTTACTTTTTTGCGTTTTTGTCTTAGCCCTTCTCGGTGATTCGTCGTTGTTGGACCATTGGGATGCAACTAATATAACTATATCGGTTCGAATCGGAGAAAACAATTGGTTTCAGCCTATTCTACCGAGAGATAGGGGACGGCCCTTAAAGGTGTCACGTTACATCCCGCAAAGACACCGACACTTGGAGGGCGCACCCCATTATTTCCACTACACTTGCACACTATTGAGTCTGCAAACATCGTTCACCCGGAGCAAAAATACTTTATTAATTATTATGTAAACCAATCAGAGTATCGAGTCGCTTTTTTAGGTGTTACCTCCAATCGCACAACAGCACACATGCACGAATTTATGGGACGATTCTAGCAGTGGGATGGAAGATAGCCTCTCCACCATTAATATGTTATACCAACCAAACTAACAAAGATCGGACATCATAATCTGATTTTAAAATGTTTAAAATTTTCCCCTGTGCCTTCCCTCAAAGCGCCGGGAGTCATATCATTTACACCCTGTATAGACGAAGATAGAAGAAAAGAGAGAGATCGTAAATGAGCGTGAGCAAGTGGGATTGGACTTGGCGCGATAAAAGAGAGAATACGGGTAGGTGAGATTAAGCCAGATGAGTAGTATTTTACTTATATTTGCGCCGACTCCGACATGTTTCAAAATATTTGGGCTTGTAAAGGGTTGGGTGTTGCATTGGGTTGCAGTACAATGCGGGAAGGTTGCCAAAGTTACACATTATGACTGCAAAATGACGAAAGCACGAAAACGGCAAATTATTTTTTACTTTTCAGCGCATTTTTATTCTGCTTATTTTGATTATACATCACATCATTTTGAACCGTGTTTTTCAATAAATAGTAGATAGGCATCTTTTGCACCTCTCGGTCACTGTATTTTTTGTATAATCTTTTCATCATCAATGTTAATAAATCTATTTCTGTTATCTCTTACAAAACATGTATAATGCCCAGGCTGGCTATTTTGTTTATTATTTTTTGTATGATAAAATATAGCACTTATCGCTCTATAAACTTTTTGCGCGGTAAGTATTGTGACGGGGGTTAGCGGCCCCGCACAAGGCTCCCACCCTTGCGAGGCCGGCCGGTCGGTATGGTAGGGTCTCTCTCTCTCGACCTGACGTCGCACACGCGCTACACCGTTGCTCCAAGGAAGGCCCGCGTTAAATGAGCTATACTAATCATTGTGTGAACGCCGAGAGGCACGTAGGTCTTGGCGGGTACGGCCGCCAAGGAGGGAAAGAGAACTGATGCGCGATGGAGTAAGGCTGGCAGAGGGGAAATATCCGGCAGCCCGAGTGGCCATGAGGGCAGCTGGACGAACGGAGGAGCCCTGATGATAACCGACGGGGGACCGGGACTTCTTCGAAGGCGGACGAGCGGGCGCCAGAGCGTTCGCTAAAACGCCACCCCTGGACCGGACGAAGGCCGGAGCGCCGCAAGGAGAAGGTACGCCTCATGTAGTTCTGCCGCCCGCCTTTATTTCTGTGATCCCGGTGTTGATTTCTCGCGATTCCACGTCTTTCTTGTAATGTTCGTAGGGCCTTCAGCCAAATAGCTCAACCTTCCTTGGGGCGACTCGTCTAGTCGCCTCTAAGTCCGGCGTTTAGGGCGATCGTTCGCTGAACACGCGGCTCGGCCGCCATTTTGCGACACGCCACTTGTTGTTCGACACGCGGGCGAACAAAGCGTAACTTGCCTTCTATTGTCCGATCTCGCCACCTTATACCGGGCGACTCTCGCGAGCGTAACCTTGCGAATTCCTTTTCTCTCTGGGGAGAGTAGTATTGTCGCGAGTCCATCACTTTGCTGCCTCGAAGGCAAGGGGCTGAACATCTTTTACAATATCTCTTGCGTTAGTCCTTCGGGGACCGAAAACCCTCGTATCACCGTAGTTAGACTGTACAGGGGCCTTCGTGGCCTAGGCTTGAACGCGCGCTAGCTCGAGCCGGTTAGGTGTAATTAGTTTTAAGGCTGTATCGCCGGCCGTATTCGGAAATAAACGGTTGTTAGATTCGAACTTGTGTCGCGTGAGTTTCCTGCCTCGCAACGGGGATCCCGATTTCTTAGTTCCCATCCCTCTCTACCTTACAGAGGCCAGTCGGGCCTAGATTTCTTAACTTCCCCTGCCGAGTTCTGGCCTTCCCGAGCTCGTGTCAATAGTATTCAAGCTTCTACGGGCGGCCTTCTTGCGAACGCCTGGCGCCCAAAAGACGGTATACGACGCTTTTATCGTATACAGATTATCGTGAGACAATTTATCGTAAACTTTTTATTGTATGGACAATTTATCGTATGAACAATTTATCGTATGAACAATGTATCGCATGAACATTTTATCGTATGGACTATTTACCGTGTGAATAATTTATCGTACAAACAATTTATCGTATGAATAATTCGTCGTATGAACAATTTATTGTACAAACAGTATGGTTGGTTTGTGGGTAGTTGTGGGTGGGTGAATTGGAGACTGGGTGAAGTCGTCCTAAAGTATAAGTGTGGTTTAGGCCATCGACAAGCAATTCTTCATACGATAAATTGTTCATACGATGAATGGTTCATACGATAAATAGTCCTGTGACGGGGCAAGCGAGCCTCGCCACAAGATTACTCCTCACCCCCGCAAGGGAGGCCAGGGGAACGCCCGCGTCGCCACTCTCTCTCTCTCTCTCTCACTCGCCCGAGCGTACGGGCCATACCACCATCGTTGCTCCAAGGCAGGCACAGGCAAATAAGACAGGCATTAATGCGAATTTGGAACGCCGAGAGGCACCCAGGTGAGCGCGACGGACTGAGCCGCCTAGTGGAACGGCTGTCCATTAGGCGTGGAGATAAGTTCGGCTCCGAGGATGGTCAATCCTCCCAGGCCGAGCGAGCTGGGGCCAGCATACGGGACGCCGGAGCTGCCCTGGAAGACGGATGGCCAATCCAAGCACGTCGGAGCGAGGAGTTGGGAGCCCGTCACTCCTGATGTCGAACGAAAGGACAGCGGTCTCAAGCGGTCGATAGAAGAGGTCGAAGTCGATCCTAACGCGCGGGGTCGATTGCGACACCGCCTAATGGATGGAGCCACGGGAGGATTCGAGGGGTAGTGGCACTGAGGGTGTGAGGCTACGTAGCGAATTAGGGACTCTCGCTCGTCACTCAGATAGCGACAATTTGTATCCGAGCGATTATTCGAAGTGTAGGAGAGAGTGACGAGTGAGAGAAATAGGGAGATTGGTTGAGAGACCGACTGCAAGCTCACCGGACGACCGGACGTAAAGCCGACCCAGTTAGCCTGGAGTTTCCCGGACGGTATCCCAGGCAGGGCCTTGGCCATGGCCATTAGTGTCCTGGTCCCGCGCCTCGGACAGCTGTTTAACAGCTGCCTGGAGCGCGGTAGGTTCCTCCGCTGCTGGAAGCGGGCGCTGCTGGTCCTCCTCCGGAAGGATGGACGGCCCGCGGACTCTCCCTCCGCGTACCGGCCCATTTGTTTGCTGGACGAGGCGGGCAAACTCTTCGAGCGAGTTATCGCCAACCGCCTCGTCCGGCACCTGTCGGCGACAGGTCCGGACCTCGACGACGGGCAGTTCGGCTTCCGCCAGGGACGCTCAACCGTGGACGCGATCTTGCGTCTGCGGTCCCTGGCGGAGTCGGCTGCAGCCCAGGGCGGGGTGTGTTTGGCTATATCGCTAGATATAGTCAACGCTTTCAACACCCTGCCCTGGTGGGTCATCCGGGAGGCGCTCGAGCACCATCGGGTGCCTCCTGAGTTGAGGGCCGTCGTCGAGGACTACCTCGCCGACAGGTGCATCGAGTGCATGGGCCGGACGCAACAGAACGTGAGGGGGACGTACGCCGGGGTTCCGCAAGGGTCCGTGTTGGGCCCCCTGCTATGGGACCTCGGCTACGACTACGTCCTGCGGGCCGGCCTCCCCGCTGGCGTAGCACTCATCTGCTACGCCGATGACACCCTCGTGGTGTCCAGCGGGGAGGACGAAGTGAGGACCAGCCGCGTCGCGGAGATGGCGGCGGCCTGTGTCGTCGCCCGGATCCACCGACTGGGCCTGCGGGTGGCCCCCGAAAAGACCGTGGCGATCTGGCTCTACGATCGCCGTCGGTCTGCGGGGCCGTCCGTCCAGTGGTGGATCGCGGTGGGAGGTGCCCGTGTCCGGGTGAGCGATACCATGAGGTATCTCGGGCTCACCCTGGACAGCAGCTGGCGCTTCAACGATCATTTTGACCGGCTGCTCCCCCGAGTTCAGAAGGCAGCGGGCGCTTTGGGTCGCCTGCTGCCAAACATCGGGGGACCGTGGGAAGGGGTCCGACGCCTATACGCGGGAGTCGTCCGTTCCATGGTGCTCTATGCAGCACCAGTTTGGGCGCAGGGTGCAGCGTCCGATGGCCGTCAGGGTCGTGCGGGGCTACCGCACGATCTCCCTGGCGTCGGCAACCCTCCTAGCGAGGTTTCCGCCCCTGGATATCCTGGCGGCGGGGGACGCGAGGACCTACGCTGGTCTTCGCGCCCTTCGAGACGGGGGCGGAACACCCACGGAACGGTCGGTCGAGGAGTTGAAGCGTCAGACCCGGCGGCTCGTTGTTGAGATGTGGCGGGAGAGACTGGAGAATCCAGAACAATCCCGCCACAGAGTCGTCGGGGCGATTCTGCCGAGCCTCGAAGCTTGGCTGAGTCGCGGCAGGGGTCAACTCGCAGGTGCTCACCGGGCACGGTTGCTTCGGTGAGTACCTGTGTCGCATCGGGAAGGAGGCGACGGCACAGTGCCACCATTGCGACGGGGACCGGGACACGGCGCAGCACACGCTCCAGGACTGCCCTGCCTGGAGCGATCAGCGCCGTGTCCTGGTCCGACACGTTGGAGGTGATCTCTCGCTGCCGAGGATTGTCAGGGAGATGCTCGGCAGCGAGAGGGCGTGGAGGGCCTTCCTCGCTTTTTGCGAGGAAGTGCTCCTCCACAAGGAGGAGGCGGAGCGGCGGCGAGAAAGGACGGACCCCTTCCGCTTGGAGAGGGCCCGTCCTCGCCGCCGTGCCGCGCGGGGGGATCGAGTCCCCCCGCAGTAAGACCGACGCCCCGGCCTTGTGGCCGATCTCAACCCGCTGACGGGCCGGGTGCGTGCCGAGGGGTCGTGTGGCGGCAGAGTGGTGGCTCTGCCGCCCGCCTATAGCGGCCCCGAGGCGGAGCGGGGCGTGTAGTGGTCGCGCGTCCCGCCCAATTTGGTGGTTTTTGGTGATCCGGGAGGCGCGGTTCGCTCCTCCTTCACGGTTAGTGAAGGAGCGGGTCGAGCCGTGCCCTCCCGGGCTCAGAGGGGGGCGCCTCCCTCTCTCGCGCGAGCGAGAGGGGCGATGGTTAACCCCCCCTCCACGAGAAGTGCCCCCAGAAGGGGGCGGGCGCGGGGCGGCACCGGTAGTGTTCGACAAGAGTTCCCGGTGTCGCCCCAATACGCGCGAAGGATGGCCACCGTGGGGTTTTAGCCGGCAAGAGTCCGGCACTCCCCCGCCGCCCCCACCAGGGCGGCGGGGGGTCCATGAGGATTTCCCCACGAGGAAAAAAAAAAAAAAAAAAGGCGGAGCGCAAGACAGCAATGTCCTGCGTCCACCAGTACACCCCGCCGACGCGGGGTGGCCGGGCCCGGGGCATTGCGACGTCGCAGATGGACGTCATTACGCCCCGAAGAGACTCGGCCCCCTCGTCCGGGTCGGGAGACTCGTGCTCGTCTCCCGACTCGTCCTGCCAGGCCACGGCGATCGCTGCCGCCATGAGAGCGTCCCGGTCTAGCCGCCTCAGCGCCCATCGCGGTGATGGGTTGTCTCCTCCACCACGAGTGTTGCCTGCTGCCGGCGGGCGGCGCGCCCGGGCGACGGGTGCGGCGACCACCTCCATCATCAGATAGAGGTGGTCCGAGAGCGTTTCCTGCTCTTCCGCAACCCGCCACCCGGACACACGGCAGCCGGGGAGCCGAAGGTCAAATCGACCACCGACTCCCCATTCCACCGCACGCACGTGCTAACGGACCCCCGGTTGACTAACCGGAGGTCGTGCTGAGCCGCCCAATCCAGCAGCATCCCGCCCCTTGCGTCGTCCCGGGGGTTGCCCCACGCCCTAGCGTGGGCGTTGAAGTCCCCCAGGACGAGTACCGGGCGCGGCCGTGTGCGCGAAATGCACCTGCCGACCTCACCCAGGTACGCCTCGAACGCGTCGAGGCCGCAGTTGGGCGAGATGTAACAACCCACCACCGCGAGGTTCCCCCACTGCACCGCCACGAATCCCTGCCCCTGCTCCAGGGGTGAGCAGAGGGGGGAGTCGGGCCAATGGGTACCAATAATCGCGACGGAGCCGCACGCATCCCCGACCCAATTCGGATCGCTGGGAGGTACGGTGTACGGCTCCGCCGCGATCGCCAAACTCACTCGCCACTCGCGCAGGGTCTGGACCAGAAGGTCCTGGGCCCTACGCGAGTGGTTGAGGTTGGCTTGGAGGAGGCGCTGGGACATTGTTACGCAGTCTCCATGGCCTCCTCCAAGCCTCCCTCACGTTGGGCCGCGTCGGGCCCCTTGGCCGCCTCCTCCGACGGCTCGGCGGGGGTGACCACTTTTGGTCGTGGTGGCGGTTTGGGCTTTGAAGCCGTCTTCGCCACCACGACCTTCAAGGGCGGTACCACCGGGACGTTGGAGACAACTCCAAGCGCCGGTGGTCCGCCCCTGCCTCTCTTCGCCTTTGACGGCGGCGCCTTCCCCGATTTCGGGGTCGGCGCTTTCGCCGCCGCAGGCTTCTTCTGCCGCGAGGCGCGGCAGGCCTCGCCGCCGAGGCGGTGCTCGGCCGGGCGGCCGAGGTCGCTGCAGCGGCCGTGCAGCTAACACCTCGACTCTCACGGAGGTCCAGCCGACGGTGAGTCGACCGGCCTCCGTGACCCTCCTGGCTGCGATTAACGGGCACCGCAGCCAGAGGGAGCCGAGTTTGGAGGGGGCGGACGACCGGATCTCCCCGGCCGTCACTTCCCCCTCCTTACACCCGCCCGCCTTGGCGATGGCCGAGATGACCTCGCCGACGGTGACGGACTCGATGAGCCCCGTCACCCTCAGCTCGGTCTTCTTCGAGGGGCGAGCAATACGCGCCTCCGACCCCTCGAAAATCCCGGCCATCGCCTCTGCCAACTTGTCGGCCTTCTGCACGCCGTCGGCGCCGGGGATCTCGAGAATGAGCCCCCCGGTGACCGCGCGCTTGGGCCTCACTGAGGCGATGCCCAGGTCGGCGAGCTTGATCTGCTCGCGCGCCCTGGACATCGCCTCCGCGTAGGTGAGCCTGGACCCCTCCGGCACCGTCAGCGTGACTGCTGCGGTCTTCGGAGGGCGTCCAGGCACCACCTTGGTCCCCTTGACCCCCTTCTCAACCCTCGCCACGGTCTGCGAAGGTGGCGGAGCCTTGCGAGGCGGCTCGCCCTTCCGTCTTCGACCCACCACCGTCGCCCATGTCTCTCCCTGCGTGGGAGGTGTGGGCGGTGGTGGGACGCTCGGGGAGGTTTGGGCGGTTGGACCACCAGTCCCGCCCGTCACCCCTTTCCTCCCCTTCTTCTTCTTTTTCCGGCGACGGACGGAACGACCCGTCGCCGGAGCCATAGCTGGCGGAGCAGCGGGCGCGGTACCGCCCGCTTGCGCCGTCGCCTTGACCCCCAGCGGAGGCCCCACTGCCCGCCCCGGGAAGAGCTCCTCCCGAAAAGCGGACAGTTTGGCCTCCATGAGGACCCCGATCTGCGCCATCGCTCTCTGATCGAGAGCGAGACCGACGGAGCCCTCACTCGCTGGGGGCCGGGATGCGGTCGCCTGCGCGCCTGAGGGTCCCGCCCCCTGGCGGCCCAGGATCTCGACCCTTAGGGTGAGGGAGAGTATCTCCCCCTCCAGGTCGGCTATCCTGGCCCTCAGGCGCGTATTTTCGGCCTTAACGGCCGTCGCATCCCCATCGGAGTTGGCCCTGGCTGCCAACTCCGATGCGCCCATGACTCCCGCCTGGGCGGCCTTATAAAACCTCGGTTTGTAGGTGCTCTTGAGCTTGCTCGAGGTGGCCGCCAGGTGGCGCACCTCGTACATCGCCTCAATGATTTGAGCACCTACATCAGCAGAGTTGCTGACCCGCATCTTCCGCGCGGTTTCGGCCTCCCATTTGAGGTCCGGAACCGCGCTTACTTCCACGGACCCGCCGGGCGGGTCATCGAGGTGCTGGCCCGCCTCGGGCTCGCTCCCCTCGAGCGCCGCGTCGACCAGGCGTTTCTTCGCCTCCGGCACGGCGTCCTCCCCCGTGGATGGGGTCCCCGTCTTCCGACGTGAACTCCCGGGCCGGGAGGAGCCCGATGCCATGGAGGCATCGGACCCCTCGCCGGGGGAAGCGCCCGATGTCGCCGAGGCCCGTCGGGAGAGGACCGTGTCGGGCAGGCGGCTTAACACCACCGAACAGCCCGGCACGGCCCTCTCGGCCACCGACACCACAGAGGCGACGGACGTGTCCGAATCATCGGACTCGCCCGCGCTGTCCTCCGTGGGCCGGACGACCACCCGCCTCCGCTTCCTGTTACGTGTGGAGGGGGTCGCAGGCGGCCCCATTCCGCTGTCGGAACGGGTAGCCGTGCTGCCACCCTCCACTTCTCCCTCCTTGGAGCTGGGAATCTCCACGTCTACGTTTTGGCACGTTTCAACACTGTCTTCTTTGGTTTTGCTCTCCATAGTGTGAGTTTTCGGGCCTCCGCCCATACCTCCCGCCCACGTCTATATGTAAGTGTAGGGTAGTGTGTGTGTGTGTGTGTATGTGTGTGTGTGTGTAGTGTGTATTGAGAGACGGTCATCGTCCGGAAAATCCGAACCCCCCGGAACGAGGAGGGGCCGGCCACGCCGTCGCGGCGGCTAAGCTTTTTAAGGCATCCACGGGTGGCCTCGGAAGAGCCCCCCGGGACGGGCTGCAGGGTCCCATCCGGTCACCAACCGGCACTACAACCCGCCCCGAGATTATTCGCCCCTGATAGTGCAGCCTCCCCGTTGGTTAGACGGGGTTCGGGCACCTGTACTAGGGAGCGGCCCGGGTGTGCCATCCCTGGTTTATCAACTGTACCCTCCCGTGGTACCACCGCGACAGAACGACCGACCATCCCCCCGAGCAGGGAGAACGGCCCCGAGCGAGACCGCCTCTCGTGTGTGTGTGAGTGTGATGTAGGGTGTGTTTCTGTGTGTGTGTGCTCTCCCGCGGTGAACCACCTCAAAGAGGCGGCACACCACGGGAGAGTGTGTGTAAGGTGTGTGTAAGTGTGAGTGTGTGCTGGTTTTGGTCCGCGGCGACTGCTTACGCGAGTCGCAACCCTCCAGTTGGAACCGGAGGGGCCCCCTATCCGCCGCCTGGGGACGCGCCGTGTCGGAGACCAGCAACTCCCTCCGCGATGCCGGTGGCTTGTGGGAAGGTCTTAGAGACCACCCAACTGCACCGTTCAGCGCGGCACGGAGGAGTCAAAAAAACCCTACCCAGACTGCAGCTATCCCATTCCTGGCCCAACATGAAACGCGACGTAGAAACCTACATTGCCAAGTGTAACCCCTGCCAACAAAACAAGCTGGGAAGGGAATGGAAGGTACCCATGGTGATTACCGACACGCCCACCCGACCTTTCGAAAAATGCGCACTGGATATTGTAGGCCCGCTAACGGAAACAACACAGCGCCATAAATACATATTAACGTTCCAAGACGCCCTAACGAAATTCAGCATGGCTATCCCCCTTCAAAACCAAGAAGCCGACACGGTCGCCAAGGCATTCGTTACTAAAATAATCTGCGAACACGGCATCCCCGAAAAAATCCTAACCGACCATGGGACCAACTTCCTCAGCGACGTTGTAAGCGTGTTACCCGGATCCGTCCGCGCTGGCTCCGGGTGGAGGCGCTCCAACTTCGCCAAGGTCCTCGGGCTCCTGAAAGGATGGAAAATACGCAGAGCCGCGTGGGCGCCAGGCCCTGAGAAGGGCCGAATTTCTATGTGGCTCTGCTATCCGGCTGGTGGCCCTCCGGGTGACCCCGTGGTATCCTTGGCGGCACTCGCTGCTGTCTTCCTAGCTAGCTCGTGGAAAACGGTAGAGTGGCGGAGTGATTACGGAGAGAGAAAGGAAGCTAAAGAACCCACGCGGATGGGTGGCGAAGATGTTTATTCGGCCGGAAACGGCCGGAACCCAAAGTCCCAACGCTCGCGTCCGAACGCAGTTCGTTTGGACCCTCAGCTTTTCCTTAGCCGTTTACAACGTAAATCTGACAACAATAACCCGGCCTATACGCGCTCGCCGTGCGCTCTTAGACCACGATTCGAACACGCCAGTTATTCGGAGGAAACGCGGTTCAAACGGCGACGTTTGAACCGTACCGGTCGCGGATCACTCTCGGAGGCCGATGGTATGGCCTCGAATCTCGGAAAGTCCACTCAACGTGCAAGCCCAACTACGGCGATGACGGCCGTGTCGCTCCTGGCTTTCGTGCGCCTCACAATCTGAGTTATCGCAGAACCGGGGACTTTGCGGCGACCAGAAGGGTCGCGCCAAGGGCTGACCGCTCAAGTGACCGGTGGTCACTCGCGCTAGGGATGCCTCTCAGGAGCGTATACGGCCGACACCGAGACCAAAAGATACGTAGGCAGGCAGGCAAATTCGCTGGACTTACTTGAAACTCTTTGAACTCGTCAGAGAAGTTGATTTGTTCGCTGTCGTCGCTGCGCTCGCACAGATCGCTCGCTCTCGCTAAACGGTCGCTCACAAAGTGACCGGCTTCCGGTCCTACCTCAATTTCGACCCAGCGTTACGTTGCCGCTTTACCTGTTCGATCTCTCGGTGCCGGCGTGTCGATCGGTATCGATCCCTATCGAGGGCTGCCGTACCGATCCCGCGCGCTGGGATCGAACGCCTCGCTACGCTTCGCTAGCCGCCGCTGTCTTCAGTCGGCGACGCTGGGAGCTCCTACGTCACGACGGCTGCTGGCTGACGTCACGGCTACCGTCGTCTCGATAGTCTCCGAGTGGCGCGATCGGCTCCTCTGGCGGACCGGCACCCTCTTCGTGGCTCGTGGCCTTAGCCATTCCGGTCGCTTATCCACGGGCTTGTCTCCCGCTCCTCGATTGACTCGGTGTAGTTGTCGCTAGATAGGGGCTCGACAAAAGAGGCATTCCTTAAGTAATGTGTGCGCATAACCTAGGCGGTAACCCTTGGAGCGACGGTTGTTCGTATTGCGCGGCGAGTGCGCGGTGACAGCGCCTCAGAGCGGACGATTTGTGACAGGCAATTCTGCCCCGTCACAACGTATTCAAAAACGTCTGCAAACTTTTACACATCGATAAAATACAGGCATCAGCCTACCACCCTGAATCAAACGGCGCCCTAGAACGAAGTCACAGAACGCTTGCGGAATACTTACGCAATTTCATTAGAGAGGACCAAACAGATTGCGACGAGTGGCTCCTACGCACTGTTCACCTATAATACCACCCCCCCCCCCCCCCCCCCCCCCGCACACCTCAACGGGTTTTACACCATACGAACTTACGTACGGACGAACTGCCACCTTACCGAGTTCCCTGTCGCGGCCATCTACACCTACGACAAATATGCGCAAGAACTACGCGAACGACTGCGATCCGCCAACCAAGTAGCACACGAATGCCTACAAGCGGAAAAGGCCAAAGCAAAGACGCAGTACGATAAAAAAATGAAAGGAAAGTCTTTCGCGATCGGGGACAGCGTACTCTTACACGACAAAACCGTACGGCGCGGACGCTCAAAGAAACTTACGCCCATCTGGATAGGGCCCTACAGAATAATACAAACCTACGACAACGAAAACTATACTATTAAAATAAGCCGCCGCAAACTCCTCGTCCATACGAATCGCCTGAAACATTTTGTCGAATAACCAATCTGCGTTTACGTAAAGCCGCCGCAACGCATTCTCGATTTCTTCATACAGTCCTCTTTCCTTCAGCTCTGGTACGTAGTTGATTCTCTTCGGGTCCGAGTATTTCTTGCAAAAATATTGCAATCTCTCACAGTCTTTGTGTTCTCCAAAGACATGGCTCGGTACGTTCCTCAGATCATTTTTGAAGTTTTGCATTGTGAGGAAAATTTGTGAGGAGAATTCTTCCTGGGACTGCTCGGGAATACCGCTACCCGCAGCTAGAGACCCAGGAAAATTCGAAAGCGGTAGATTTTACTATCACAAAAGACGCGAGTCCAGACGGGACGCAAAATTAAGCCCTCACTCTCGACTGCAATTCCGGAATCTTAAATCTGGGCGCCAGGTACCCCGCGGTACCACGATAATGTAACAAACTGGCTTTTCGCCGCACTACGTTTCCGGAGACTTGCAGTCGGGTTTCTCTACGCGGCAGCTCAGAGTTGGAGGATAGAGAGCACAGTGGATTCGGCAGGAGACGCAACCAAGACACATGTGCTATTAATTCGAGACTTTATTAGCTCTTCTTAGATGGAAACGTGACAGAGAGTATTGGAGTGACGGACTTCACTCACGGGCGTTACTAGGCGTCCGTGAGGAGCAAACTACAAATGGTATAACTATTGCTAATGACGGCCTGATCCAAAGGAATAGAAACGTCTCGGGACGACGAGACGAACGGGAAACAAATCGGCGAGCTACGACAAATATAAAATCTCGAGAGGCGAGCTACGATCTAATGGACGGAATTAATGATTCGCTGCGAGGACGCGGGAGTCCTCCAGGAAGGTCGATAATGGTTACGTGGAACTTGCACGGTCAAAACTACGGAAAAGCACGAATACGGTACGTGTACAAGACACAGCCAGGACAATCCCCTGACTGGTCAATACGTGAAAATACGATATAAAGAAGTCCGAAGATTCGGCTCTTACCTAAAGCTGATTAATTTGGCTCGTGGTGACGGTACACACACTTTAAACTAGAAACCACTTAATTAACTTCCACGCAACGAATGTTCGCTCCTTACTCGCGCGGGACTTTAATAGACTTGAGCCTATGATTCCCCCCTGCCCCTGACTTTGGCCGATCATGCCACCTAACGCAGTCCGGACGCCAAGGTTCGGGGAGCCTCCGCACAGGGCCGTACCCCTGCGCTGTAGGAAGATCCTAGCGGCCGCTGCCGATGAATCCTTCCTCCTGGATGTGCCTTCCTGACCGCCCAGAAATCCTGCGGTGTGGCCCACACCGCCCTGGAAGTCCTTCGCAGGCTGCTATCATCCGCAGTGGAGTCTCCACGTCGAACCGGAATCTCGTGGCTGCTGGTGACGGAACTAAAGATGTTTGTCAGCGGCTGGAGGAATTGCTACGCCCCTGCTCAACGGTGTCTAGATGGCTCAAGCGAATTCAAAGAGTATTAGGAGCGGAACATCAACTTTCGCTAGTGATTAACGGACGACCTTGCCTGGAGGCTATGTTGTTTTCCCTAATTAGCGGTTTCGAGTTAGCCTTCCGGTCTTATGCTTGGGTTGTGGGAGGACACTTCGTCACAGTATCCGTTCAGCAAGCTTTTCCATGAATCGATGTTCCGCAGCTTTCTGGATGCAGTTCCGCAAACGGTAAATTTTCGTCTTGATCACATCTCTGGAATCTCTGAAACGGCCTTTCGCTACTATTTGACGTAGGGCGCTGCAGAAACTTCGGAGGAGGTGATTGCAGCATTCAATCTTCTTCACACGGACCATGTATTCATTGTAGGAATCATTGTCCACTGCCTTCTTGTGTACGGCAGCGTCGCCATCGGCAATACTTTATATGTTAGGCCATGCATCTCAACGCTGCACTTGAAGCCTTCTGCAATTGCAGTAGCTGCCATACCTGTGCGGGAGGTGGTTCATGCTTCTTCGCTGCGGTTATGCATTATCAGGAAAAATACGTATGAAAATGCGATTCTTTCAGACCATTGGCAGTTGGACGCCAATTAATCAGGAAAATTACTTAGGAGACTGATTATTTTAGATTGAGCGCTAGTATTAGATGGGGTGTGCGTAATTTGGTCTAAGTTAGTTATCCAGAATCGACATAAGTATTTCCCGACACTTCGGCTTGGGAAATCAACAGTCAGCAGTTCCTCTGTTGCACAAAATATGGGCGCCAGGCATCAGAGATGCCACACAAAACTAAACCAAAATTGAGACACGATAGAATCGAGAGCAACGGCTACTTGAGATGTCCCAAGACGGCGGAACGGCTTCTCGGCTAGAGACGTGAACAAAAGGAGAGCACGTGGGTCGACACGAGTGACCAAGCCAGACGTTGAACTCGAAATGTTTATTTCGTTAATGAAGCTTACAAAAGACTGACTTCGTACGAGGTATTCATCAGCAACCTCGGACGAAGCTTCGAGGTGATTCAAACGAAAGTTACATTCAGGTGACAGGAGTTCGAGCGCAACTGTGCGCCAACCCCGCATCGCGGAGGAAATATGATGTCCACTCCCGCGTTGCTGGGTGTCTCGGAATAGCCTGCCTCACCACCCAGTTCCCGTCGATGATGACCAGTCGTCAGCGGCAACCTTCGGAGGCTGCTGGTTCCTTAGACTCGTCCAGATCGAGCCGAATCCTAGTGCTGGCAAATTTGGCGTCTTCGGGTGCTGTGGGCTGATGTTCGTCCCTGGGTTTCCTGGTTGCGCTAGTTGGCTCGGGCGAAATATTGGCGTTAGTGGTGTTTGATTCTAAGATCATCCGGATCTCCCTTGAAGACGCTATGTTCCGCTTTTCTATGGCGCTACTTTCAATTGTTGGTTGGGCAGTCTGTGACGTACGCCGGGCGTAACGTCACAGCATATCATGCAGAACTTATTCTTGACATTGATGTACAGGACCTTTTTTGTGGCGTATCCAATGATAGCTTCCATGCCGGATGTAGAGTTGTAGATTCCACCACGATATACTTTTTCCAACCAGCTGCCATCTGCGATGACGGTAATCATTGGGATATCGCTCTCTGTATGCACGTCGCTTTTTGCAATGGCTATCTCTTTCTCCTCTCTCGCAGCTTCCGCCATTTCGCATTCTGCAGCCAGTTCAAATCCCTCGATGATGTTTTGCTGGCACTTCTCGAACATTTTGCGCGACATGCATTCTATGTTCATGGCAGACATGGTTTCTTCTAATTGCCAGAATCCGCCACCTGTCACCATTGTTCCAGATACGGCGCTGTGATTCAGGTCCATTTTGTTTTCATTATTTGGCAAACATGGTAACTCGCCACATATTGGCACATTTCACACTCCAATTTATAAATTTTTCCTATGCAAATTTTTCGGCATCCAATTATCTTGATATGTTCCAGACCGCAGTTCGTGGCGGGGGAGTGGTTGGCGAGATCTTTCATTTTTTTGAAAGAGATACGCAAAGTCGACGATATCGAAACCCTTCACGACAGGCTCTGTTGGCTGTGGTGGCTCCGCTTTCTCGACCGTCAAACAATCGTCTTCGTCGACGTCTAGTTCTTCTGCAGAAGCTTCCAATGCATGATTTTGAAGGGAATCTTCAATCTCTTCGCAGGTTGCATTCTCCATGTGCGACGCAGGTGCTCACCGGGCACGGTTGCTTCGGGGAGTACCTGTGTCGCATCGGGAAGGAGGCGACAGCACAGTGCCACCATTGCGACGGGGACCGGGACACGGCGCAGCACACGCTCCAGGACTGCCCTGCCTGGAGCGATCAGCGCCGTGTCCTGGTCCGACACGTTGGAGGTGATCTCTCGCTGCCGAGGATTGTCAGGGAGATCCTCGGCAGCGAGAGGGTGTGGAGGGCCTTCCTCGTTTTTTGCGAGGAAGTGCTCCTTCACAAGGAGGAGGCGGAGCGGCGGCGAGAGAGGACGGACCCCTTCCGCTTGGCGAGGGCCCGTCTTCGCCGCCGTGCCGCGCGGGGGGATCGAGTCCCCCCGCAGTAAGAGCGACGCCACGGCCCTTTTTTTTTTTTTGACGCAGTGAAAATCCCTGAACGGATACCCCGTCTCTCTGGGGGGAGAGGCGGACAGAATTCCAGCGTGTGCTGCGCGTCGTCCCGGTCAGCCGCACAATGGTGGCAGCGGGTCGTGGCCTCCCTGCCAATCCTGGCCAGGTACGCACCGAAGCAACCATGCCCGGTGAGCACCTGGCACAGGCGGTACGTGACACCCCCAAAACCCCTATCCGCCCAGCGCTGGAGATGCGGACGGATAGCCCCAACAGCCCTGGTGGGCTCGATACCCGGCTCGTCGAGCCAGCTGACCCACGAATCCACCAGGTACTGCCGGGACTGGCGCTTCAAGTCGGCCATCATCTCGGTGGTGGCGACTCCCCGTTGCCGCGCGTCGGACAGGCCTCTGTAATAGAGCGCCTGCGAGCGGGCTACGATCTCCCACGGGGGAGATCGGGCCACCACACGCGACGCCCCGGCCCTGTGGCGGATCTTAACCAGCTGACGGGCCGGGTGCGTGCCGAGGGGTCGTGTGGCGGCAGAGTGGTGGCTCTGCCGCCCGCCTATAGCGGCCCCGAGGCAGGGCGGGGCGTGTAGTGGTCCCACGTCCCGCCCAAGTTGATTTGTTTATTGGTGATCCGGGAGGCGCGGTTCGCTCCTCCTTCACGGTCAGTGAAGGAGGAAGACGAGCCGTGTCCTCCCGGGCTCGGAGGGGGGCGCCTCCCTCTCTCGCGCGAGCGAGAGTGGCGATAGTTAACCCCCCCTCCACGAGAAGTGCCCCCAGAAGGGGGCGGGCGCGGGGCGGCACCGGTAGTGTTCGACAAGAGTTCCCGGTGTCGCCCCATTACGCGCGAAGGATGGCCACCGTGGGGTTTTAGCCGGTAGGAGTCCGGCACTCCCCCTCCGCCCCCACCAGGGCGGCGGGGGGTGCATGAGGATTTCCCCACGAAAAAAAAAGGTTGCATTCTCCATGATACGCTCTTCTTGATCGTAGAAAGTCTCATATATTTCTATAATTTCTTCAATGATTTCTTCATCCATGTCTTCCGCGGTTTCCTCGATGATGTCTTCTACGATGGTACCTCCTCCGTGTCATCTTGCACTATTGTTGGATCGTTGACTCTTGCGCCTCCGTGTAATTCCTTGAGGGGGAAAAGTCTACCCGCTACTGCAGACGTGCACGTGGAAGCAGATGGAAACACTTGAGGGAATGAGTGCTCAAATGCTTCCATTGCCGTGCTACACGGAACCTTATCAAGGTGCAGGTCTGCTGCAATATCACAATTGTTGTCACTTACCTGCAGATGAGCCGCGTTCCTCAGTCGCCTCTTGTAAAAAGATTGACGAAAAACAAGTTCATGAGCGCATTCACAGCGCGAAATGTATCCAGAATAATCTACACTGTATGAGAATTACGAACAATTCAGAGCGGCACGTATCCGCCTCATTATAATACGCATATTTAGTTTCGTGTTCATTACCTGCGAAAGAAACAGATTTCTGGAATATATGTTTACCTTTTTTCACAAAGTTACATTGTGAATTCGGAAAATGTTTATTTACTTTATTTGCACCGGTTATTCCATTTTTCAACTGCATTTTTTTTAAAGGACTATGGGTAGACCATCCTTTACAAGTACCTATACGGGCAGTTTCGTTCAGGGCCAAATGACAGAGATATTTATTGCTAACCGGGCTGCCACTATAACTGCTTGTAAAGGAAGGACTTCCCATTATTTTACATGTCCTTTCAAGATAATTCCAGTTAAAAAATGGGACGTCCTGTTGTTCGGTCGCAGCGACCATAGACCAAGCGATTAGCGGCGAAGCGAGTCGATAAGGGATTAGGAGCTCCGATGCCTAGTGCGGATCGCTAGGCATCGGCGCTGGCGAATTTCCTCCCTCTTCCCTCTGACGAGTGGTGGCAGCCCGAGCGACGTTGCGCGTCGCTCGCGGATTTTTCCCCTCTAGCTTCCGGCAACACGGCGTGTCGCTCGCTTCGGCCCTCTCTTCGATCCTCGATCAGCTGCAGCACGGACGTGTTTTTGTTTGCTCTCGGTTCGGATATCTTCGATTAACGGTCAGCTCGGGCTCCTCAAGTTTGTCTAAAACTTCGGTCAATCCTCGCTATCGGCTATCCAGTACGCGGAAATTCCGCAGTACTGCGTGTGCTACGGTTTTGGTGTTCCTCGCAACTCTTTATTGTGTTAACGGTGTTCCTCTGACGAGGTTGAATAAACTGTGAATTGTTCCTCAAAAACCAGACTAGTTACTTTCCGTCTCTCTCTCTCCTAACCCAGGTCCTCACGTAACATTTTGGTCCTTCGAGCCGGATCCTGGTGAGAGAGCTAGTCTGGTCAGTGCGGTTTCCTCACAGAGAAGTTCGGACTTTCCTCTGTGTCGGTTAACGGACGACAGTTCAAATTCGGACGGCCATCTTTCACCTCGGGTGAGTGCCTCAGTGCTGTGATAGTGCAGTGCGAACGGTGTTCCGCAGCATCCGAGTGACATTAAACTGACTTCGGCATATCGGCATCGGGACTCCGCAACATGCCTCCGAAACCTCAACCGGTTACCGAGGAGCCGGTGGTTGAGCCGGTTGCTGAGCCATCGTGCTCCTCCGGGCCCGCTCTCACGGTCCCAGCGCCACCTCCCGCCGAGAAGGCTAAGGCGGCTCGGGCGAAGTCTCCGGCCACCATCAAGCGGGAGCTCGAGGCCGCTGCGGCTGCGAAGCCTCCTCCGCCATCTGGCGGTTGCACCTCAATGAAGGTGACCACCCAGATGGCTCGGCTCGCCTCTCTTCGGGCCACCCTCAAACGGCTACGGGAGCCGGAATCGGCCTCCCTCACCGTCACGGAGCTCGAAGCCACTCGCGACGAGACCTCTTCTCGTTGGGAGAAGTTTAACTCGGTTCACGAGCACATCGAGGACGCATGCACGACGGACTTCCTCTCGCACCCCTACGTCGCTGACGACGTCTACAAACAGTGCAGCGACGTAGTGGAGTGCATACGCACTCGTGTGGCCTACCTCCTGGACGTCACCCAACGGTCATCCGCTCGACCCGGTCCTTCCTCAAGTCCTCACGGTGGTTCCTCGACTCGGCGTCCTCTCCCGGAGATCGCGTTACCCACGTTCTCCGGGGAGTACTCCTCTTGGATTCCCTTCCGGGACCTCTTTACCGCGCTTGTTCGTGAGAACAAGCAGATAACGGATGTCGAGCGGATGCATTACCTCCGGACCAGCCTCACGGGCGATGCAGCGCGCCTCATCGCCAACCTCCCGGTCTCTGGCGAGGCCTTCAAATCGGCCTGGGATTCGCTCCTCAACCGCTACGACAACAAGCGGATGCTCGTAGCGGCTCACCTCGACACCCTCCTCGGCGGCTCTCCGATTCCGGCTCGGTCAGCGACGGCGCTCAATAGCCTCCTCCACAGCCTCACGGAAGCGTGCAACGCCCTCAAAGCGCTGGGAGCACCCATCGAGAGCTGGGACTGGATGCTTGTTCACGTAGTCGCTAGACGCCTCCACCCTTCAGCTCGTGAAGCGTGGGAGATGAAGGCCAGCCAGTCCTCTGACCCTCCCACCTTCTCGCAGCTGAAGAAGCACCTCACGGACCTCGCCCGGGCTCTGGAGACCATCCACGTCTCCAAGACGGACGAGCCCTCCTCCTCACGGAATACCGGAACTTCCTCAACGGCTGCCTCAAAACCGGGCTCCCTCTCCGGACGGCTCTCGACGGCACGGGCCCACTTGGCTTCCGCTCCCTCCTCGTACGTCGGCGAGCTGGGAAAGTGCGCGTATTGTGGCGCCGCGCACTTTATCGGCACGTGTGGGCAGTTCCGCGCCCTCTCGAACCTCGAACGGCGGGAGTTCGTAACCAGCCAACGGCTGTGTTACAATTGCCTCGGTCAGCACAGCGTCAACGTGTGCAAAACCAAGCAACGGTGCCGTGAATGTGATCGGCCGCACCACACATCCATCCATGTGGGACGGCCGACTCCTCCAAACCAAGCCGCACTCTCCGGTCAACCCTCGATCTCTAGTGCGGCTCGCACGGCACCGTCCTCCGGCTCCACCTCAACGGCGCCTCATCATTGAGGACACGGGGCATTGACCTCCTCGGACGGCCTCTCCACTCGGACTGCCTCACGGACTACCTCAAGGACAGCGGTTCTCCTCGCCACCTGTCAGGCGTTCCTCCACGACTCCAACGGACTTCCTCATCGGGTGCGGCTGCTGATTGATCCAGGATCCGAACTCTCGTTCGTTTCCGAGAAGCTCGTCCAGCAGCACAAACTCATCCGACACGGAGCATCAATTCAAATCATCGGGATTGGCGGTACACACTCCGGCCAGACTCGTGGCATCGTAAGCTGTCAGTTATCCTCACTTTATTCTACATGTTCTATCGACATAGACGCTCATGTATTGTCAAGGTTAATGCCCGTTCTCCCTTCGTTCACGGCGGCAACCCAGCAATGGGATCACTTGACGGACTTAAATCTCGCGGATCCGGAATTTCTCGTTCCTCGCTCAGTTGACTTTATCATCGGTGCGGATGCATACGGACTCCTCGTGAAGCCGGAATTACGTAAAGGCAATCCTCACTCCCCGGTAGCTCAGAACTCACTATTCGGATGGTTCGTCCTCGGCCCGGTGACAGATTCGGGCAGTGCGGTCGGTCTCGCGCATCATGTGTCGGTCGACCGTGATCTCCTCGAACTGCGCGGCCTCTTAGAAAAGTTCTGGGTGCAAGAGGAGGCCCCCTCCACCACGGAACATCTCCTCAGTCCGGAAGAGCAGGAATGTGAGTCCCATTTTTTGGCGACACATTCGCGGGATTCCTCCGGACGATACATCGTCCGGCTGCCCCTCAAGAAACCTCGGAGTCAACTCGGCGACTCCTTCCGCACGGCTTCACGGCTATTAGTTCGGTTGCAACGACGGCTTTCCCGCGATCCAACTTACAAGGAGCTCTATGACTCCTTCCTCACGGAATATGAACGCTTGGCGCATATGGTGCGGGCTCCGCGCAGCCCCCCCTCCTCGTCGGTCTGCTACTATCTCCCCCACCACGGCGTGCTTCGTGAAGCGAGCACGACGACGAAATTACGGGTCGTGTTCAACGGCTCGAGCGCGACGAGCTCCGGATTGTCTCTCAACGACATCTTACACACGGGCGCCAAGCTTCAACGGGATATCTCGGACATCCTCCTCTGGATACGGCGGCATCGGTTCATCTTCGCAACGGACATCACGAAGATGTTTCGGCAAATCCTCGTCCATCCGGACGATTGGGATTTACAACGGATACTCTGGCAAGATTCGGACGGAAACGAAGTGCCCTACCGCCTCACAACGGTCACTTATGGAACTCGGACGGCTCCCTTCCTCGCGGTACGGGTACTCCTCCAATTGGCGGAAGACGAAGGAAGTCGGTTCCCCGCGGCCATCGCCCCTCTTACAAAGGGACGATATGTCGACGACATCTTCGGCGGGGCCGATCAGCTGACTGACCTCGTTGACCAAGCACGGCAACTCATCGGAATCTGCACGGCGGGCGGCTTTCCTCTAGCGAAATGGCAGAGCAACAACAAGGATCTCCTCCGTCTCCTCTCGGTTGACCTCAGCTCGGAAAAGTCTCACTCATTCGAAGAGTGCGAGACCAAGGTGTTGGGACTATCATGGATGCCAGAGTCGGATTTCTTCAAGTTCTCGGCACTGCCTTACTCCGCCACCGCCCACATAACTAAACGGACCATTCTCTCGGAAATTGCATCTCTGTATGACCCGCTTGGCTTCCTCTCTCCGGTCATCGTGAAAGCAAAGATGCTCCTCCAAAATCTATGGCTGGAACACCTCTCCTGGGATGATCCTCTTTCCACGGCGGTTACCACGACCTGGATAGACTTCCGCCAAGAACTGCAGCACCTCCACCAAATTTCGGTTCCGCGTTGGCTGCAGCTCACGCCTACGACTACGGTGGAAATTCACGGCTTTTCGGACGCATCGCAACTTGCAATGGGTGCGGTAGTTTACGTGCGGGTCTCGGAGAAAGGAAAATCCTCGAAGGTTACGTTGGTGTGCGCAAAAACGAAGGTCGCACCTCTCAAGCGACTTACTATACCACGGCTCGAGCTTTCGGCAGCGCTCCTCCTCGCTCGGCTCGTCTCTTCAGCCCAGAAGACATTGGAGCTTCCTCTCGCACAAGTTTTCCTCTGGACGGACTCTTCGGTTGCCCTCACGTGGATCCAGAGCCATCCTTCAAGGTGGAAGGACTACGTTCGGAATCGGGTATCCTCAATCCAGGAACTCCTCCCACTCGGACAGTGGAAATTCGTGCCTGGCAAGGACAATCCGGCGGATTGCGCGTCGCGTGGACTCACGGTCTCCCACCTCGCACGGCACCAACTATGGTGGCACGGACCTCACTGGCTAGCCAAATCTTCTGCCAGCTGGCCAGCTAAATTCGACGGTTCGGATTCCGCAGCCTCGCTCGAAGAGCGACCCGGCCTCGTCTTCTCGGTCTCGGTAAAATCCCCTCCTCGCTTGTGGGATTTAATCTATCGGTACTCGTCTCTCACACGACTCTTGAGAATCACGGCGGTATGTCGCAAGTTCATTGCGGCAATGAAAAAATCTCGGTCTCCCGGATCGGCTTCCCTCCTCTCCCCGGCGGACCTCGAAGACTCACGGCAATATTGGATCAAGACGATTCAAGCGGAATTCTTCACAACGGAGCTGAAGATCATCTCGGCGGGGCAAGCATTGCCAAAACATCATCCTCTTTCAAGATTGACGGCATTCTTGGACAACAACGGTGTTCTTCGGGTAGGAGGGCGGCTAAAGCTCTCAGCCTTACAACCTGAGAGCAAGCACACCGCCATCCTCCCGCGGGACTCGCCTCTCACCCGTCTACTAATCTCGGACGCTCACCAGCGCACTCTCCACGGCGGAACACAGGCTACGCTAGCTTATTTGCGTCAGAGATATTGGATAGTAGGCGGGCGGGCTCCGGTACGAGCTTTCATCCTCCGCTGTGTCCGATGCGCACGCCACCGGGGCATTCGGGCACAACAGCTGATGGGCCAGCTTCCTCTCAGCCGCGTCACACCCTCTCGAGCGTTCCTCAACACCGGAGTAGACTATGCCGGACCGGTTTCCCTCAAAACGTGGCGCGGTCGCGGAGCCAAGACGCAAAAAGGCTGGATCTGCGTGTTTGTTTGTTTCTCGACCTCAGCGGTACATCTCGAAGCAGTCACGGATTATTCCACGGACGGATTCCTCGCGGCTTTCCGACGATTCACGGGACGGCGCGGCATCTGTCAAACGCTCTTTAGCGATTGCGGAACCAATTTTCAAGGAGCAAATGCCGAACTCCAGAAACTGTTTCACGGATGTACACGCGAATCGGATAACCTCTGTCGGCTACTCGCCTCGGACGGAACGCGCTGGGAATTCAATCCCCCCGCAGCCCCACACATGGGTGGGAAGTGGGAAGCCGCGGTAAAATCGGTTAAGCATCATCTCCAGCGGACTCTCGGTGACATCGTCTTGACCTATGAAGAATTTACAACTCTTCTTATTCAAATCGAGGCGGTGCTCAACTCAAGACCTCTGGAACCTCTCACGGAAGATCCAGATGACCTCTCAGCCTTGACCCCCGGTCACTTCCTCATCGGCTGTCCTCTCAACCTCGTTCCTGAACCCTCCCTCACGGAACTTAACCAGAATCGGCTTTCTCGTTGGCAGCTCATCCAACAGAGACTCCAATTCTTTTGGACGAGGTGGTCATCTGGCTATCTGCAGCGGCTGCAGTCCATCTCCAAGTGGCATCATCCCTCGAACCAATTCAAGGTTGGTTCACTGGTACTGCTCACGGATGAACGGCTGCCTCCTTCAAAGTGGCCGCTGGCCCGCATCACGGACCTCCATCCCGGACCAGACGGACTTACCAGGGTGGTGACCATCCGCACGGCTACCTCAACTCTTCGGCGGCCTATCTCCAAGCTCGCCATCCTCCCTACCCCCCCCTCGGAATAGATCGACAGCTCGGCTGCCGATGGCGGGCGGAATGTTCGGTCGCAGCGACCATAGACCAAGCGATTAGCGGCGAAGCGAGTCGATAAGGGATTAGGAGCTCCGATGCCTAGTGCGGATCGCTAGGCATCGGCGCTGGCGAATTTCCTCCCTCTTCCCTCTGACGAGTGGTGGCAGCCCGAGCGACGTTGCGCGTCGCTCGCGGATTTTTCCCCTCTAGCTTCCGGCAACACGGCGTGTCGCTCGCTTCGGCCCTCTCTTCGATCCTCGATCAGCTGCAGCACGGACGTGTTTTTGTTTGCTCTCGGTTCGGATATCTTCGATTAACGGTCAGCTCGGGCTCCTCAAGTTTGTCTAAAACTTCGGTCAATCCTCGCTATCGGCTATCCAGTACGCGGAAATTCCGCAGTACTGCGTGTGCTACGGTTTTGGTGTTCCTCGCAACTCTTTATTGTGTTAACGGTGTTCCTCTGACGAGGTTGAATAAACTGTGAATTGTTCCTCAAAAACCAGACTAGTTACTTTCCGTCTCTCTCTCTCCTAACCCAGGTCCTCACGTAACACCTGTCCAAAAACATCAATAACTGTTGTTCGGGAAACGAGCCCCGAATAGGACAGGATAGTTTCTCGCCGTTCGAAATTATCCGCCGATCGCGCTCGGCGCCCAGCGAGCCGCGCTGACGTGGGCCTCTCGGCTCCGCTCGGCTCCGTTTGGCTCCGCTCGGTCACCACCACGCACCGAGGCGCTAGCGATAAGACGCCGAATTCAAGGACGGCTCGATGCTCCCGTTTTTGTGTACACATGCATGTATCGGGCACAAGTATGGGCATCAGCCGTTAGGATAATGATAGAACAATGAGGAGCCGTTGCCGTTGGGTTTTCGAACGGTGACCTCGCTCACTCGCTCTATCCGGAATTCACGGGAAGGACGTACCTGCTACCCGCTGTTATCCGCGTTTTTTTGACCGTTACGCACACGGGAGAGGATCTAGGTCCCTTTCGCTGGCCGCGACGAATTATTGAGAGTCCAATATATTAATTATAGTTAACCAATTACTGTTTCGTTCTTCTCCGCCCCCGTCCACTACCGATCCCACGGTACGAACTTTGGAGCCGCTCCACTATCCGCTATCTCGCAAAACATTGGTCCTTCGAGCCGGATCCTTGTCGGGGATCGCTTAACTCTCGTCGCGGAAGTGATCAGTGAAGTTGGTGATCGTGCACGCAGCTGAAGTGTAGTCTGAATAGCCATGGAGAAAGTTATCGAAAGGCAGATCCGGCGGATGAATAGCTTCGGCCGGACGGTGGACAATTTAAAGAAGAAGGGCTCGATGAATATCACGCTCGGGATGATCCTGTCCAGGATACAGGACCTGGACGAAAAGTGGGTCGCCCTGCGCGACAACCATTTCGAGCTCCAAGACACGGCCACTCCCGTGGAGCTCAAGCTGGATTACTTCCAGGAGGACTACCTGGAGATGCTGAAGGAGTCGCACATCGACCAGCGGGGAGTGCTGGTCGACATGAAGAAGGAGCGAGAGGCCGAATTGGAAGTAAAACCGCCGCGAGACGTTACGGATTCAAACGTCTCGGTACGAGGTGAGTCTCAGAGGCTATCGCTCTCCCGTATTGCCGTCCCGACCTTCAGCGGGCGTTTAGAGGACTGGCCCTCGTTCCGCGACTATTTTCAAGTGCTGGTCATAACCGACGCCCAGATAACGAATGTCGAGCGCATGCACTATTTGAAGTCGAGCGTTAAAGGCGATGCAGATTTGCTCGTCCGCAACATACCCGTGACGTTCAATAGCTTTCAGCGAGCTTAGGATAAACTCGTCGAGCACTACGAGAACAAGCGCTTGCTCGTCGAGGCGCAAGTTAGCGTGTTGCTCCGCTTGCCCATGTGCTCGAAAGGGTCGGCGCAAGAGTTGAAGGGGCTGCTGTACGCCATGAATGACGCGGTGGAGTCGCTAGCCGCGCTAGGAAGACCGGTCACCAATCCTCCAGATCTCCTCATAAGAATTGTCCTAGAGAAGCTGGACCGGAGCTCGCATCACGAGTGGCTGGGTTCGCTTCGCGGTTCTACCGATCCCCCCGAGTTCGCCGCGCTGAAACAGTTCCTGGAGGTCCGGATACAACAGCGGAACGCATGGGAGACTGGTGCTCGGCGGCTCCAGGGAGAAAAGGTTGCCACCGAGAAGAAGGCCGCTCGCGTGCACCAGGTGACCTCGCAGGAACGCCGCGCCGGCCGGTGTTTCATATGTTCGGGTAGCCATTACGCGCTGTTTTGTACCAAATACAAGGCCATGGCGCCCGCGGCGAAACTCGCGGCTATCAACGCCGCGCCGCTCCGCGATGCCTGAACTGCCTGTCGCGACACCAGGTATCGGAGTTTCCCTCTGACAGGCGCTGCCGAACATGAAATGAGAAGCATCACAGCAGCTTGCACGAGGCATGTACAGCATCCGGCGCGATTCCCTCGGTCCATGCGGCTCGAATCGAGACTCCGCGCGCGTTCGGATCGGTCGCCGTACTATTCGCCACGGCCTATGTCCGAGCGTGGTCGCAAAACGGCGAGGAAGAGATGGTCAAGGTGCTGATCGACCCGGCTAGCCAGCTCACTCGCGTCACCGAGGCTCTGGCGCAACGGTTACGATTAGCTCGTACGTCCGCGTCGTCCTCCATGGTGCCCGCGGGAGAAATGCGCTCTGTGGCCACTCGCGGTCAAGTCCAGTTCAACCTCGCGGCGCATTTCGATAATTCAAGGGTTCCTGTCGGTGTCCGCCGCCGTGATTCCCAACATCACCGGTTATCGGCCGCGATGCTCGTCATTTGCCCCTTCTTGGCCCCACTTGGAGTCCTTGACCCTCGCGGATCCACATCTGGATTCTAACCAGCGGGTCGCGGTTCTGCTCGGTGCAGACTATTATGCCGCCGTGCTGCGCAACGGAGTGCGGCGAGGTCCCGCGGATGCCCCAATCGCCCAGGAGACATTGTTTGGCTGGATTCTCTCTGGCCAGACTGGCGCGACGGAAGGGCTCCCTGAGGGCGATCGACAGCTGCCAGTCAGCCTGCAGATCTCCGAGGGAGACGAAGATCTGTCGCTGCTACTCACGCGGTTTTGGGAGCAAGAAGAGCCCGCACGAGTTGACTCCCGAAGAGGAAGAGTGCGAGGCGCATTTCGTGCGCACGCACAGCCGCGACACGGAGGGTCGCTACGTAGTTCGGCTTCCGTTCAGGCACCCGCCCGAGCAAGGAGATACGTTCGTGGCCTCCGCACGCATGATGCAGGCCATGGAAAGGCGCTTCGCCAAGGACCGATGGCTGGAGAAGCTCTACGTTGAGTTCCTGGGCGACTATGAGCAGCGGCGACATATGGAGAAGGCCACTCCGTGTCGTCAGGCTTGCTTCCTCCCGCATCATGGTGTACTGAAGGAATCCAGCACTACGACCAAGCTGCGCGTCGTTTTCAATGGCTCCTGCCGAGGAAGTAGTGGGCACTCGCTGAACGAGGCGTTGCACGTCGGTCCGAGCCTACTGCCCGACCTGCCCGATGTCCTGCTGCATTGGCGCATGAAGCCGATTGTCGTCGTCGCGGACATTCAGATGTTCCGGCAGATCTGGGTGCATCCGGACGATCGGGATTCCCAGCGCATCGTGTGGCGAGAGGACCCGACGAAGCCGCTCGCTCGCAGAATACAGGTTGTGCACCGTGACCTATGGCTTAGCCTGTGCGCCCTACTTGGCCATGAGGACGATCCGACAGTTGGCCCAGGACGAAGGGTCTGCCTATCCATTGGGCAAAGTCGCCTTGGAGAAGGAGATCTACATGGACGACGTACTTTCTGGCGCTGATACTCCTGAGGCGGCCATCCAGCTACGTCGCGAGCTGGACGAGTTGTGCAAGGCGGGCGGATTCGTCTTGCGCAAGTGGGCATCCAACAGCCCGGAAGTGCTGGCGGTGAGTACCGACGGGGATTCTTCCGAAGCACGGTTCTGGGACGGCGATCTGAATCAATCGGTACTGGGCTTGCAGTGGTGCTGCCGTAGCGATCGCTTCTCCGTACGCATCGGGTCTCCGGATACTGTCTCTCCCGTCACCAAAAGATCGGTGATGTCCAGGATAGCCCGCTTGTTCGACCCGCTGGGATGGTTGGCGCCCGTGGTCGTCTGGGCGAAAATCTTCATGCAGTCACTTTGGCTGCTGCAGCTGGACTGGGACGCCCGATTGCCTCCGGAAGCTGAGGCTACTTGGCGCCGATTCCACGAAGGGATACCTAGCCTTGCCGAAGTCTCCCTATCGCGCTGGTTGCGTACTGGGCCGGCCATGCGAGAGGTCGAGCTGCATGGGTTTTCGGACGCCTCGGAAAAAGCATACGCCGCCGTCCTGTACCTCAAGGTGATCGGGATAGAAGGAGAAGTTCACGTGACGCTGGTGCGAGCCAAGACCAAGGTGGCTCCGGTGGCTCGAATCACGCTGCCTCGATTAGAGCTGTATGGAGCGGCGCTATTAGCCTCCTGCGCCTCTCGCGTGAGCCAGCTGATGGAGATCCCAGAGAGTCAGGTCCACCTCTGGACGGATTCGACCGTCGCGCTGGACTGGATTCGGAGTCATCCATCGCGCTGGAAGACCTACGTCGCCAATCGCGTGGCCTCCATACATCGCGCCCTGCCGCAAGCCAAGTGGCATCATGTGTCTGGAGCAGACAATCCGGCGGACTGCGCGTCCAGAGGAGTGCTGCCGCACGAGCTCGTTGAGCATCCTCTGTGGTGGACCGGCCCGACCTGGTTAAGCAGGCCAGGCTTGCCAGTGGAGGAGGATCGAGAACCAGGACTACCGGAGGAAGAGCAGCTGCCGAGAGTTCATCTGGGCGCTGTCAAGCCCGTAGCAGAGGTAAGCCCTTTGTTACTGCGATACTCAACTCTTTCTCGTCTCCTCAGAGTGACGGCATGGTGCCTGCGCTGGAGGAAGTATCGGAAGGCGATCGACCGGCCGTCATACTTGACGACTGATGAGCTGAAGGCTGCCCGAGATCGCTGGTTACGCCTCGAGCAAGCTCGATGGTTCGGCGTCGAGATCCAGCGGCTGCGAAATCAGCAGCCGTTGTCCACCAAATGTCGCTGGCTGGGGCTGAACGCGTTCCTGGGACTCGATGGACTGATGCGACTTGGAGGTCGACTACAGAGAGCTGCCCTGACGTACGATGCCAAGCACCAGGTTCTGCTGCCGTCGGAGTCTCCGCTTACGGAATTACTCGTAGAGGAGGCGCATCAGCGGTGCTTGTATGGCGGAGTGCAGCTGACTCTGGTGACCCTGAGAAGGGAGTTCTGGATTGTGCGCGGGCGTCAGCTAGTTAAGCTGGTTATTAGGCGATGTTTGAAGTGCCTAAGATGGAGGGCTGTTCCATCTCAGCAGATGATGGCTGAGCTTCCAGCCGATCGAGTGCACGTCGGACGTGCATTTCTTAATACTGGCGTCGACTACGCAGGGCCTATTATGTTGTTAGCTTCTCGCGGACGCGGCCAGCGCGCGTACAAGGGATACATAGCCGTCTTCGTTTGCCTGGCGACTAGAGCCGTGCACCTAGAGGTCGTTTCCGATGCAACTTCGGAGGCGTTTTTAGCAGCCCTCAAGCGATTCACTTCTAGGCGCGGAGTTTATGCTCGGATGTACAGCGACTGCGGGACCACGTTCGTGGGCGCAAATAAGGAGTTGCAGGAGCTCAGGCGAGTCACTTCGCCCGACAACAATGAGTTCCATACCCGACTGGCGGAGAGGGGGATCGAGTGGCGATTTAATCCACCGGCCGCTCCGCATTTCGGGGGAATATGGGAGGCCGCGGTGAAATCGGCGAAACACCACCTTAGACGCGTGATCGGAGAGCAACGCCTCACGTATGAGGAATTCGCGACGGTCCTGGCAGGGGTTGAAGCGTGCTTGAATTCGCGACCTTTGCAGGCTCAGTCCGATGATCCGAAAGACTTATTGCCGCTGACTCCCGGCCATTTTCTAATCGGTACTGCGCTGACGGAGCTACCAGAGCCGAACTTAGAGTCCGTTCCGATATCGCGGCTGTCCAGATGGCAGCTAGTGCAGCAGATCCAACAGCACTTTTGGCGCCGGTGGTCGCAGGAGTACCTTCACACGCTACAGACGAGACCGAAGTGGAAGCAGGCACGGCCAGACGTCAAAGTGGGTGATCTCTGTCTTATCCGGGAGTGTCCTCTTTGCGCACGTTCCAACTTGCGCACATGTGGATTTTCGGACACAGTGGAATTTGCACACATTCGATCTTGCCCACAGTGGAAACAAGACACATCGGCAGTGGATCCTGTACACATCCCAGAGGAAACTGCACACGGGAATTAATGCGAATAATAGATTTTGGTCACAATATACAAAAAGGATCACATTTAATTCAAAAGCAATAAATAAGTATGAACAAATAGGTTGAGGAAAACTTCGACCTCCGTCGGCGTCCCCCGAGACGTAACAATGGTGGATTTGTTGGTGCTTCGAGTCTCATTGGAGTCTTATTGGGTTAGGTCTGGGTTATGTGGATTAGTTCTTAGTTTTGGGTTGGGTTTGGGTAGGTGTTGGGTGCAATGCAATGAGGGAAGATTGCGAAATTGCACATTATGACAGCAAATTTAGGAAACCGGGAAAACAGCAAATTATTTTTTACGTTTCAATGCAGTTTTTGTTCCGTTTATTGTTCTATTTTTTTCAGCTCTTGTAGTTTTTAGTATTCTGCGATGCTGTCAGTTTTTCGAAGACGGTCACATTTTTTTAAATACTTTTTTCTATATGAAAAATTTGGTCGTAATCACAAACCAAGCAGTTTGCTCCATATTTTCCTTACTCACTGGCACCTAACGTTTTTAATTGCAATATCTTTTTGGAATATCAGTAACCTGCACGTTTTCCCCTTAGTATGTAAAAATCATTATTCGCGGTTTCTCCAATGTGCAATTTCCACTAATCCTAGTAGACGATGTGTACTGCTTACCCTGTGAATAGCTATCTCTGTGTGCAGTTTCCACTGTGTGCAGTTTCCACTGTGGACAGCTTCCAATGTGAGCAATTTCCAATGTGTACAGTTTCCAATGTGAGCAGTGTCCAATGTGAAAAGAGGCTCGTGTCCAAAGTGGAATGTGCGCAAAGAAGACTCACTCGTCTTATCCTGTCCGAGCAGCTCCCCCCAACCCGCTGGCACTTGGCGCGGGTGATTGCCGTGAAGCCGGGCTCTGATGGGAAGGTGCGCGTCGTGGAACTACGAACTGCCAAGGGACTCCTGGATCGTCCTATTGTCAAAATCGTGCTGCTGCCTACTGCTCGTCTGAATAGCTCGGAGTCGACTGAACGGTCGGGCGCGATAAGTGCCGCTGCGTCGAAAGCGAGCGTCTAAAGAAGCCCGTTACAACCATTTCACTTACGGAAACTGAACCTCCGTTTCCAGAAATGTATACTTGCTGTGAGGATAACGCGCCGAAGTTACGACCCCACGTGTTAGGTCGCGACTACCTGACTCCTGCCTTCCGCTTCAGGGCAATTGTCGGGAAGGGCGGATCTTTCGATAGCCATCGAGGCGGGCGGAATGTTCGGGAAACGAGCCCCGAATAGGACAGCATAGTTTCTCGCCGTTCGAAATTATCCGCCGATCGCGCTCGGCGCTCAGCGAGCCGCGCTGACGTGGGCCTCTCGGCTCCGCTCGGCTCCGTTTGGCTCCGCCCGGTCACCACCACGCACCGAGGCGCTAGCGATAAGACGCCGAATTCAAGGACGGCTCGATGCTCCCGTTTTTGTGTACACATGCATGTATCGGGCACAAGTATGGGCATCAGCCGTTAGGGTAATGATAGAACAATGAGGAGCCGTTGCCGTTGTGTTTTCGAACGGTGACCTCGCTCACTCGCTCTATCCGGAGTTCACGGGAAGGACGTACCTGCTACCCGCTGTTATCCGCGTTTTTTTGACCGTTACGCACACGGGAGAGGATCTAGGTCCCTTTCGCTGGCCGCGACGAATTATTGAGAGTCCAATATATTAATTATAGTTAACCAATTACTGTTTCGTTCTTCTCCGCCCCCGTCCACTACCGATCCCACGGTACCAACTTTGGAGCCGCTCCACTATCCGCTATCTCGCAAAACAACTGTTATCCTAATTTACAATCTTTTCGGAGGAAAGAAAAATGTATTCAAGAAATCCGACTCCGCTTGCAGGTGATGAACACGAATCGAAGTTGAAATGTGCTATAGAGTTTGAAATACAAAGGCTGGGTAAGCATGCAAAAATTGACCTCAAGCTTTTGTTGGCCGCAATGTAGGGGGGTGTTTAGACGATCATGAGATATTATATTCTCAAGTTACAGCTTTATTCATCGAAGGGTGTTCCAAACAAAAATTATGCTTCAAATCTCGTCAAAAATCATATCGCGCAATCAAAATATGCAATCAGTTTTGAAAAAACACGCAAATATAGAGAATTGAAAGCACAAGCAAAGAAAAAGTAATATGATTTTTTTCCGCCCCAAAAGCATCATTGTTTTATTATTTGTTTCACCGATACCGCTGCTTCGTAGAGCTACCAAAATGTTGTCCCTCTATATTTGGACAGACCCCTATCACCCCGAGTTATTTCACAATTTTCAAACTCATAGGCCATAGTCAAAACAATAATATTTATTTGCTCCTCTCATTTCTTGAATATTTCAGCATATACAAGTACTACATTTTGACCCTCTATCTTTAGGCAGACATCTATCACCCAGTTTCATTTCACAATTTTCAAACTTATACGAAAATAACAATTACTAGTTTATTCCGTTTTTTGAATACCTCACGAAATGCATTTGCGAAAATTGTTTTCTATATACTATTCCTGTTCCTTGTAATGATGTGTCAATACGATTTGGTGTAGCCATAAACGGTTCATTTGATTTGGACACTCTAAGCGCACTGAAACGATCATGACGCTCGCAGAGTTGGGTAAAATAGATATTTGAGTCCTCAAATAGGAAATGAAATATTTTATTTTCGGCGGTGGGTACTCCACAGTCAAAATAAAATACTATTTAAATACTCCACTCACTTGAAATACCAATTAGAAATAGTATGTTATTTGAGGGCAGGCGAAATAGGTGCTGCCAATTGGTGCGGTGTGAAATGGAACTATTTTTCAAAAGTATTTCAATGAAACCGTCAACTAAATAGTCCGTGGCAAACACTATTTAATTACTCTGATAGCCTAAATAGCAAATTTAAAACTACTTAAAATGGATTGGTGCAAAAAAATGATTTGCCAATTAGAATGGTGTCGAGTCAAACTATTTCCAATTGTATTTAATGAACCCATCATTCAAATGGTATACCAAAATACCATTTTAAATCTTCAGAGGTCTCGACTGCCCATTGAAAATACCATTTGACTCGGACAGTACCGAAAAATAATGATGCCACTCTATTGAAATGGTCCGGCGAGACGTCGAACTATTTAAATAGTCTATTTGACAAGGCAGAGGAGGAGGAGGAGGCGCGGATCTGCTTTGTAGGGAACGGGGGCAGCCCTCTGCAATTTTTGAGAATTTGTTTATAATTTGTTTATAACAAATTGTTTTGCAAAACTCATTGAGAGAGCACGGAAGTGTTCGGCAGCCCGGAGAGCGAATCTTCTGCAGGTTTTGTGAATTTATTAATATGTTTAAACAAATGAACTTGCAAAGTGTAAAATTTGGTTGGACACGCATTATTGCCCAGACCGTTCTTACGTAAAAAGATTTGTGTACGGGGAATACATGGCGGCTGTACTATTTATTTGTACTTATGTGCTGGATGGACTTTCAGTTATTGGATTCACCTGTGCTTTCGGTTTCACGATGAAACCAAGGTTAGGATCGAGGCGTGTTATTTTTCTTCGAGGATGAAACACGAATACAATTATCACCGATCGACTACACGTAGAGCCACTGGTGTCAAGTGCATATAATATGAATAATGAAGGTGAGGAATAAACTACCAAGAGCCAACACGATGATCGCACTGATGTTGGTTGTAAATTGTAAGGTGACTCGGCGACTGTGCTTTCAACCACGAAGCCAGAGTTCCAATTCTCATTGTTGTAACCTTTTTATTAGCGTTTTCGACTGCTCCAGTTTTGCTGATTTTTTACTTGAAGCGTATCAGTTCTAATAAGAATGGCACCTTAGTGTGGTTGTGCTGCCGCCGCTCCGTAAGTTCAATGGGAACGAGTATTCTTTTAAAACTAAATAATCGAATGACGTTCTTCACCAATAAATATCAACGCCTTTAGGATAGAGATATGCTGAGTCAAATGCAAAATCCGGCAAGGCGTTCTCCAGTAAAGTGCCTGTACCATCAAATCTTGCGAAGATTGACCAATCCATGTAAGTTCTAACACATTGGAACCATACGATTAGAATTTAAATGGCAATAGCACCTTTGTTGCACATACTCATTTATGTTTACAGGAACAATGCAAACAAACTCCCATAATCATTGGTCAGGTAGTCAACGCGTCAAGTTAACGTTTAAATTTTATTTACAATCTTTGACAGGACGTGGAAACGCTTAATACGTTTATCCTACGTTATTCTATCATTACTAAAAACGGGAAGAGGGGAAGGGCGAGATTTATTGTTGCTCTTTATGTTTATGAGTTGCATAACAAATTTATTTTTAATTATAACAAAATCTCTCTCTCTCTCTCTCTCTCTCTCTCTCTCCCGCGTGCGCTCGCACGTGTCGCCGTGAAGTCGCCATGCTGTTCCTGTAAAAATATCATAAATTGAATTAAAATACAGAAACTGTTGTGTCGCCAAATATTAAGGTTCGTCCAGGCCCAGACAATAAAGGGTCAATTTCAACAAATAAGATGAAGAATACGATTAGTTTGAAGTTTTGAATTTCTTGGGAAGGGTTGGAGTTGAAAGTGAGATGTCAGTGCCGCCTTAGCAAATGGTAACACTTTTCGATTTTTCCATCGATTGACTGGGCCAGAATTCAGGTACATAGTTTGGACTTACTCAAGCGGGGTCGAAATCGGAGTCGGATCCGAATAGCTCCAGCTGGAGCTTCCTCCTTTGACAGTGGCACGCCGAACGTGGATCTCGACGCAGCAGATTTCTCGGAAAGTCCTTAGCCAGGTCTGCCAGCTTCTTTGGACTTTCCAAGGGTATGAGCGTCCACGCGCTATGTGCCCTTGTGAGCAGGGGTGCAGCTGGCCTATATGCGGATAAAATAATTCATGGAAGTGAAATATTTTCATTGAAAATCGGAGTAAATGGATTGGTGGGATTACATCTCTAAACAAAGCGCGAGAACCACTTCGAAGTTTTTAAATTCAAAAAAATATTTGATGGCGAAATTAAACTTTTCGTTATCGAGAGGTATGCTTTTGGACAATATTCTGATAGATTTTAATAAAGAAATGTCCGCAATCGGACAGTTCTCAATCACTTCTCAATTGGGACTTTAAAAGGAGGGCACGCCAATGAGCGGCTAACGTTTTCACAGAGTATTGTCTAATAATACTGCGATAATACTGCCTCCAATGATTGCGAATATGTCTTTATAAAAGTTGATGAGAATATTGTGAATTAAACAGACCCTGTTGTGACGAAAAATTTCATTTCGTCACCAGCCACGAAGCAATTCTTCTTAATTCCTAAACCTCTAACTGATTTTCGAGCTTGGATATGGATGAAACCTCCTGACGTGTGGACGGGGAGAGCTCCGGCTCTTACTTTTCTTACCGTTTCTGCAGCAGCGATAAGTCGTGCTTTGCCCCCGTCGGTGCTGGTGCTGCTGCTGATGGTGCTGGTGGTGGTGCTGGTGGTGGCGCAGACGCTGATGCCGATGTCAGACCGACGGAAACAAGAGTGCTGAGCGGAAGAATGGATGACAGACGTGAAATTAAATGGACGTATGTCCATTTTGATACGCAATCGACGACGTTTGTGCATTGTGATATGCGTTGATATGCATTGCTTCTCTTACCTTTTCTTAGTGTCCCGTTTCGGCAGGAGAACCGACGCTTGTATCACCGTCGGTGCGCTGGCTCGGGCCGCGCGGCGCGGTTTGTAAAGGGACTTCGCCAACTGCTGCAGCTGCCATTTCCGTTCTCCGCGTCGCACTCTTGCCATTCTGCTTTTCTGCGTTACCAATAAAATTGAAAATTGAAATTCTTATCAAATACCGGATGTTACTTGGCCTTCAGCAGAAGTAGATACTGCCGCCGCGATCATTTGGATGATTCAACGGCTAAGCGAATCATCACTTTGTTTAAGACATCTCACGTCTTCTCGATGCCCGGCCGAGTGATGATATATTTATATATTCCTGGGTATTGAAGAATAAATCGGTACTTACGCTCTTTCGGAGTAACTGCTGGTCCGATGCCGTCGTGTCGACCGCAGCTGAAAGAGCTGTCTCAAGGAAAGAGCAGCGATCGAGCAGAGATCGTCAACCCTGGCGTTCGTCTTTCATCCCAGACGAAGAAACCCCGACACGCATGCATCGAACATATACACACTGCAGCGATTTTACGCGTACCGATAATCAGCGAGATGGTGGCAGGATCGTAGGATGTATCTTATACACATGACAATTTAGAAGAAGCAAGACGGCTTGTTTGATTAACAGAGATGGAACATGGAACCTGTTGTCGCGGGGGTGTGAGCGGTGCTTGTGTCAGGGTAGGCAGGACATTGACTGTGACGGGGCAGACCCCGCAGAGGGCGTTGTGGGTGTGCTGAGTTAGAGGCCTCCTGCAACGCATGGTGGGTAGCGTCACCACGGTTCCCGAGTCGCCGTAGGCACACCAGAAAGCTAGGCGGTAGGGCCTGAACTGGGAGAGGTAGCGTAAGCGCATAACGCAGGCGCCCTCGAACGGTCATACCAGTCGACGGCGAATACTGGTACCACGGGGTCGGGGCCCCACGGCTTCGTCCGTGTCCGACTTGGGTAGGACCATCGTGGTGGTAGTGGTTAACTCCGTATGCTGGAGTAGGGACCTGGTTTGTCATGCCAGGCTTGCTGGGTCCCGGCGTGTGAGTTGCGTACCACCAACTCGGGGGCTAGCCTTCCATAGCTAGTAGAGCGTTGGATAGTCGCTCGGCCTGACCATTGGCTGGACGTTCGGGCCTACAGTCGTCGTCTATAATGGTAGCTGGATGTTTGTGCCTGTGGCACAACTCTGGTGCGCTGATTGAGCGTATCTCAATCCCGCTCCCATGGGGGACGTGTGGGTTAAGCCCTCTGGGCAGGTACCGCACGTTAAATCAACCACAACTTAACAGTGACGGAGCAGAGTTGCCTGTCACAAGTCGCCCGCTCCGAAGCGCTCTCGCCACGCACTCGCCGCGCAATACGAACAACCGTCGCTCCAAGGGTTACCGCCTAGACTATGCGCACATTTACTTAAGGAATGCCTCTTTTATCGAGCCCCTATCTAGCGACAACTACATCGAGTCGATCGAGGAGCGGCAACGGAACGCTGGGTCGAAATTGAGGTAGGACCGGAAGCCGGTCACTTTGTAAGCGACCGTCGTGCGGAGCGAGCGATATTCGAGCGAGTTGCGACCAGGGCGAGCGACATTAGAGAAGTTCACGAATTTAACGGTAAGCCCAGCGATTCTACCTGCCTGCCTAAGTATCTGTTGGTCTCGGTGTCGGCCGTTTACGCTCCTGAGAGGCATCCCTAGCGCGAGTGACCACTGGTCACTTGAGCGGTCAACTCTTGGCGCGACGCAAAGTCCCCGGTTCTGCGCTTATTAGACTGTGAGGCGTACGAAAGCCAGGAGCGACACGGCCGTCATCGCCGTAGTTTGGGAATTGCACGATTGTTGGACTTTCCGAGTTTCGAGGCCATACCATCGGTCTCCGAAGGCGATACGCGACTGTTGAGGTTCAAACGTCGCCGTTTGAACCGATCGTACACCGGATCACTGGCGTGTTCGAATCACCGTCTGCGAGCGAGCGCGATTAGGCCGGGTTATTTAATTTGTATCTTAAACGGCTGCGGAAAAGCCGAGAGTCCGAACGAATTGCGTTCGGACGCGAGCGTTGGACTTTGGGTTCCGGCCGGGAACGGCCGAATAAACGTCTTCGCCACCCATCCGCGTGGGTTCTTTAGTTTCCTTTCTCTCTCCGTATTCACTCCGCCCCTCTACCGTTTTCCACGAGCTAGCTAGGTGGACAGCAGCGACTGCCGCCAAGGACACCGAGGGTCACCCGGAGGGCTACCAGCCGGATAGGAGAGCCACCTAGAAATTCGGCCCTGAGAAGGGCCTGGCGCCCACGCGGCCCTCCGTTTTCTCCACCTTTTCAGGAGCTCTAGGACCTTGGCGAAGTTGGAGCGCCTCCACCCGGAGCCAGCGCGGACGGAGCCGGAAAGACGCTTACATGACCTACTCGTTCGAGGGGGAGAGAGGCGACGACGAGGCGATGCGCTTTGCTGTAAAGGAAGAAAGAGCAGCAGGGTGAGTAACCACACCGACAGTATAACACGCTTGGGGTGACTTCCTTGTCGTTGCGATTGAAAGAGAGAGTCACTCCCCGTTACGCTATTGTCGAAATGCTTATTACCAATTGTTAATCGTTCATGATAAATAGATTGTGTACGTTTATAATGCCTAGTAAAGGGAAAACGAAATCGCCTGGACTAATTTAAGTTGTTACTGTCTTTATTAATTTTGTATAGGAAAGTAGAAGCAGCGTATAAGAAAATTAAGACACAGATTTGTTAATAAAAAATTAACAGTGGAAAATGTTTATTCAAAAATATTTTACATGGAATACACATGTATACACGAAATATAAATTAAACGATAAAATTCGCCGATTTGCCGTCGTGGTCGCGAGCTCGTGAGTAGAGTAAATTTTTCAGATGTTTCGTCTGCCAGACTGCTCCGTCTGGGGCTGACTACAATTCCGGCGAAAGTGAGAAAAAAGACGCTCGACGAGCGTCGACGACGGGATCGCGATGTTATAATGTTAAATCGTATAAACGCCTCCCACATTCATCGCTATTTACGCAATCTTTCCAAGCAAAGGTCTGGATCATTAAGGTACTGATAGAACTCCAATTCCACCGCTGCGTCGATATTTTAGATAGAATATACGTATATCAAACTAAATACAAATAATTAAACGAAAATAAATGGAAATTAAAAGAAATAAAATTACAGAATTCGCCGATTCGCCGTGAGTAGGGTGCATTTTTCAAATGTCTCGTCTCCGAGACAGCTCCGTCTCGGGCTGAGTACAAGTCCGGCGAAACTAAAAAGACGCTCGACGAGCGCCGACGACGGGTTCACGGTGTTAAATCGTATAAACGCCGCCCGCATGCACCGGTATTTCCACAGGCTTTCCAGGCGCAGGTCTGGATCATTAAGGTACTGATAGAACTCCAGTTCTATCGTTGCATCGTTGCAGCCGGTGTCTGGTCTTCGTGGGATGCTTCGTCCACGAAGGCGAAAAAATCTGCCTCCTCCTCGTTTCGCAGATTGAGTTGCGGGACTGGACATGGGTTGGGGCGTGTGGGTTGCGCTGCGGCGGCGAGGCGTTTTAACGCGGCAAGAGTGCACTCCCGCACTCTTTCCTATCCGGCGGTGCCCCAGGATTGGGTCACCCATCTTAACTTCCAGCGCGGGTGGCTGAGTGTCGCCACAACGTAGTCCTCTTCGGTGCTTCCTGCTGGCATGTCGAAGACGTAGTGGAAGTGCTGCTTTAAAGCTGCCAATATATGGGGCCTCAAGGGGCCGCAATACTTGAGGCTGGGTCCCCCGCCATCTTCCATCTTTGTGAGTTTGTCCTGGATCGCCAGGATGCAGAGATAAATATTCCCCATATGGACGTTGTCGCCCTGCAGCTTGTCGAGGGCAAATGCAACTGGCCTGATAAAACCCGTAAATTCTTTTAAGAACTCCAGGTCTGTTGCGGTGAACAGCGGAATACCTGAAACGATAAAACGAAGTAAAACGTTTAAGAAAATCGATCGGTAGTACTATCGCAATTGACATCGTACGTGGAATTCCACCTTGTGGGGCACGGTGTCTTTGGAGCACGGCCGACAATTTCGGCATAGATTTCTGCCGCCTTGGAACTCGAGCGGTTCGTTCTGCTCCAAAGCCCGGAGCATTTTGTCATTTCCGCCTGGTGGAATTTTCCGTATACCGGATTTCCTCTGGCCAGCTTGAGACAGCCGGTAGAGCCAATTAAGTTGAAGGTGTGGCTGCAACACCTATGGTGTTTCAGCCAGACGTTGCGAACGTTGTCCTCTTCGCCTTAGCGCAGCAAAACACCAACGTCCGAGAATCGGACGCTCCTCTCCTCTTCGGGAAAATCCGTGTCTGCGGCTTCTGGATCTTCTTGCTGTTCCACCGTCTCGTAGATGGCCAACTCCTTAAGAGCTTTCACGATATTGGAGGCGTTGTCGGTGACCATATAGGTCACCATTTCCCGCTTGATATTAAATCGCCCATAAATGTCCAGTATCAGCGCCGTGATTCTTTCATACGTATGGGGGCTGTCGAATCGCGTGCACGCTAATGCACGCGAATTTCTTTGCAATTTGTCGTCCACCCAGTGGAATGTCATCCCGAAGAAGCTCCTTCTGTAGGACGACCAAATGTCTGCACTGGTGCAGATATATTTAACAGTTCTCAGGCTCTCTTTGCTGTCTTGCAGCATCTCCCGATGTATGGTTGCTAGTCGCTTTCCCAGTGTCTTTCGGGTCATGCATCTGAATGACCCCTTTACTTTTGCCAACCCGGTGATCAGAGCCTGGAACTCTGGCTGCTCCACTGTCCGTAGCGACTTTCCCGTGACGCATATATACTTCAGGATTAGTCTATCCACCTGCTCTTGATCGGAGGATCTTGTCCACCCTGCCGGACTCTCCGCGCGTTGGCCTCGCGGAAGATTTTCACCTTCACCTTCGATTTCTACCAAGGGGTGCCTCCTTCTGGGATTGCCTCTTCTGGGCGAGCTCTGGCTTATTTTATATTCTTCGTACTCTCTGTACTTGTCCCTATGGCAGCACCGTAAGTGCTGTAGAAAGTTGGACGTCGCCTGGAGGCTGCTCTTAAGTAGGCGTCCGCAGGTTGTGCATTTCGCTGAGACATGCACGCCATCCGTTTGTTGCTCCTCCACGCGGAAAAATGTCCCATCCAGCAGAAGCGGCAGTCTCTCCGCACTCGATGTTCTTAGACTTCCACCCTCATTGGACGACTCCATTGTTTGTGTCTGTGCTTGCGAAGCAAGGATCATTATCCGTTAATTTTTATGATAATTGCACCCGGAGCAGAAATACCTATTCAATCCGATTAATCTCATTGATCGAACTATCCATCAATGCTGTGCCGGACGTGCCTTCACCAATGCACTGACTTAAAGTTCGACGGAGCGGCGAAAAATGCAATAGGTACGCGAATTGGGATTATGCTACTTCTAATTATCCATCAATGCTGTGCCGGACGTGCCTTGACCAATACATTGACTTCAAATTCGTGGATATCAATGAAATAGGATTACGGAATCTTGGGGGCATTTCAGTTTCATATAGCTTTATTTAGCGAATCCTAACTACCTAATTGGCAAAAGAGCATCCAGGAAGCTGTCTCTCTTCAATGTCTCGCCTCTTGGCTGCTATTAGTCTCGATTTATGATCACTCGGGATCGATGTCGAGTCAAGTGTGATTACGACTCGGATCTATCCCCTTTTTATACAGATTCGAGGCACCACCGGCTCGCCAGCCAGCAGCCTGCTGCAGGTGGAGGGGAGAGTGCGTAGCCGGCGGGGATGTCCACCAACCCCGTACCCGCATCCGCATCCTAAGCGGGTCTGGTGGGGCGACACACTGGTGAGCACACGCCAAGTTTTTTTTATTATTAAGTGACAATTTATTGTTAATTCATTGTTCGTTGCTAATGCGAGTTAAATCGATGTTCCTTTGTATGAAGACTTGACTTTCTCGTATGACATTCATTATCTTTTTTGTTATATTTGAATTTTGTCAGGAACTCAAACTACTTGGCGCATTTTTTACATTTTAATGTTTTTGTACGGATTGTATATTTGCGGGCGGACATTCGGTCCTTTTTAGTGTGTGGGAAGAGTCTGACGTTACGTTCGGCGTAAGTCACAAGGATCCACTCAAAACGCACTTAAACTTAGCGCCACGCAATACCGTAAATCAGCATCTCCAAGAAAGATCCGGAATGATTGACGATCGACACCAATAACGCCTGAAAATTTCGCTCGAGCCAATTAGACCCAAGGAAGCCCAGGAACGAACACCGATTATCGGCACCCAAGACACCAAATCTGCCAACTCCTAGGACTCGGCTCGACCAGGATGGACCTAAGGGATCAGCAGTCTCCGAAGGCGACTTTCAACTACTGGTCATCGGGAGAGGAAACCGGGTGGTGAGGCAGGCGATCCCGAGGCGCCCAGCATCGCGGGAGTCGACAGATGTTCAACTCGGCGTTTGGCGCGGTTGGGCCGGTACGGCCCTGGCGTCATCCGTCCGAGGGCACTGCGAGTCCTTTGCGCGGGGTAGGACCCGGCGACCAATCAGATCGGATCTTTACGGACAAAGGCGGCTAGGCGAGTGTTCAGGCCCGCGTGCTGATTTCGGCACTCTTGTGCGGACGCTAAGACTAGTGCGGTATTGCTAAGACTAGCGGATATCCTCAGTATAATTAAGGGAAAAAGGAAGAAAGGAAGGACGAGTCTGTAACCGAGCTATCGCCTGACGGCCAATTTTGTATTAGCGGTAAGCGAGCAAACCACCCTGTCGGACTTTTGTAAGGCACGGATCTCTGATCGGATACCCGCTTCTTATTCGTTGCTTCTCCGTCTTCCGGGCTCTAGTCCAAGTTAATTGCAAGTTACCGTTTCCACTGTATGAGTGCGATCTTTCGAATCTATTCTGTTTCTATTCTGACTAGACTGAGATCTTCCTGCAGGCTGCGTCAGTCAGTCAAGAGGTACCGCTAGAAAAGTAGAGTCTGTCCAACTTAAACTCTCTCTCAAATTGTAACGCCTGTCAACTGCGCCGAGCTAGATTCCACCTTAATGTAAAATTTCACTGGCCTTGTGATCTTGAAGCCACGTGCTTCGCCCGGGGTTGCCAATGAACACCTCGAGCGAAGCAGCCCTTTCGCTTCACCACTGAAAGATTAAAGAAATTCATTCTACTAGCTAAAATCCTGGCTTGCTCAATCGTCTCGAACCCACGTGCTCTCCTATCGTCCGTCAATAACTTTGTCTAGCCGAGCCAACGTTCTGCCGTCTCGGGAGATCCCATGAGACCATTCCTCTCTGAAGGTTTTGTATTTTGTGTGGCATCTTTGATGCCTGGCACCCATTTCTTTGGTGTGAGGAGTAGTAGGTTTTGGATCTCTCGGGCCGAAGTATCGGGAAATACACTTGCGAGAAGAGAAATATCGAGTCGAGCAATAGAGTCCAACTGTGCCGAATCCCACCGTGAACAGTAAGATATCTAATATTGTGCCGGTATATTACATGGACACGATGACTGGAGGGAGGCAACGTCGAGCCTTTTAAACAGGTTCACGTACGGAGGACGACGCGCTAGCATGTCTCCTGTTTGAGACCTTAGTCGTTCTTAATCGAACTATCTATATATATATTCTCCCATTGCGGGAGAATTTTTTCTGTAAAAACTACTGGTCGTATCGATGTGATTAATATTGGGTTTTACTTGGGAAAAGCCGATCTATGTAACCATGTTTTTTTAATGATTCGCAGATTAATTGTTCAATGCAAAAAATTAGCATAAACTTTTGACTTTTAAATAAAGTATCGAAGGTAACGATCGTCCAATCTGAAATGTATATCAATATGTATCTTGGAGCTTTGTCTATTGAAAACTGTTTTCTCCGGAATGGAGAAAATGGTCCTGATACCCGATAAAGACAATTAACCAGGGACAGGCACCCGATCGGTCGGGCGCGTCACCGCTCGGCCAGCGTCGTTTAACTTGTCGGTAAGATGACTTTATTTTTTTAACATTAGAATGTCGATACATATGTTTTGATCTTAATGAGCGTCGGTAACATTCTCCCCCCTTGGTGTGACTTCGTCAAGCTCGCACCATTATCCTTCTGTCTCGACCGGTAGGACCACAATTTTTGACACTGGTCGGCTGAACGTTCCCATGCTTGTCTTAATATCTGCGACACGTACTCGTCCGTCTGGTCCGGAGTAAATCGCTGATACGATTCCTCGCGGCCAGGTATTCCTCGGGAGGGTATTATCGACTATCAGGACTAGATTCCCTCTTTTTAGGGGTTCTGTTTCCTTTGTCCACCGTTTACGTCGTAAAAGCGAGAGCAGGTACTCTCTAACCCATCTGTTCCAGAACATATCTGTCAACCTTTGAGAAACCCGCGACTGCTTCCGTAGGTGGAAATCTCCGTCTTCAAACGTCCCTGGTATAGGTGCTCCTGAAGAAGTGCCAATCAGAAAGTGGTTTGGTGTAAGGCTTTCTTGATCGCGGTGGTCCACTGATACATGAGTCAAGGGACGACTGTTGACTATGTGTTCTACTTCTATCAACAGAGTTTTTAATACCTCTTTCCTAGGCGATCTCTCCTTGAATATGATCTTGAGTGTCGTTTTGACTGACCTAACTAATCTCTCCCAACTACCTCCCATATGCGGGGCGGACAGTGGGATGAACCTCCATGACATGCCTCTGTTTGTGGCCTCTTCTTTTAAAGTTGTTAGATCGAGTTCATTCATGTCCCGTCGTAGCTCTACATCAGCCCCTCGAAAATTAGTGCCATTGTCGGAGTAAATCTCTCTGGGGCATGCGCGTCGTGCCATCACTCGTCTCAACGCCATAATAGCTGAATCGGTTGATAACGAAGCAGCAAGCTCTAAGTGGATAGCGCGAGTAGATAAGCATGTAAATGGAACTCCCCACCTTTTTTCTTGGCGTCTTCCTATGGTTACCTGCATCGGTCCAAAATAATCGATTCCACAATACATGAATGGTCTGTGATGGTGCTTTAACCTAATCGGAGGCAGATCAGCCATTCTAGGATGTTCCGGTTTAGCACATTGTATTTTATACCATTGGCAGTGTCCTGCTACGCTTCGTACAGTTTGTCGTAGATTTATTATCCAATATTTCTGCCTCAGTTCCTTTATAACTGTTTCAGTGCTGCTCCCGTATTTGTATGGCTGATGATGGTATTAGGTTGGTGCGTATGAAATGTCAGATTTTCTTTAAATGTGAACGTTTGTCTCCCTGTTTTTGTTATGCTTTTGTTTTTGACGTAACCTGGTTTATAGTCGTACTGTCCATTGCCAGAGTCACATTTTAGCAAAGAAGATTTTCTCAAAAGTGTTCCCTTTTGTTATTTGCTTTGAATTTTGCACCGATATTCAACCGATATTCGTGTAATTTTCTTATATGAGTATAAACTTGGTAATAATGCTGCAAAAGCTGCACGCAATATAAACCAGGCGTTTGGGGAGAATACTGTGAACGATCGAAAAGTGCAGCATTGGTTTGAAAAATTTCGGTCTGGTGATTTTGATAGGGATGAGCCTTGTGCTCATACTCCATGGCCATCACTTCATCCACGGAAAATTTCAATCACAGTTTAGTGGAATGTGACTGGAGTAATACACTACTCATTCCTTCGAACTGGAATGACAATTACAGCCGAAAAATATTGCCAGTACATTGAAGAAAGAAATGCATAAAAAATTGAAAATTATACGCCCATCACTTGTTAATCGGCATGGCCCAATACTTCTCCACGACAACGCTCGGCCGCATACATCGTACAAAACAATTGCGAAATTAAATGAATTAAAATATGAAATTTTGCAGCACCCACCTTATTTACCGGATCTTTCGCCAACTGACTTTCATTTATTTAAACATTTAGAACTGTTTTTACGGGCTAAACAGTACGAAAATGAAGACAGTCTGAAAAATGCCATATCAGAGTTCATTGATTCTAAAGATCAGAATTTCTTCGAGACAGGCATCTATGCATTAAAATCTCGTTGGGAAAAGCGCATTGAAGTAAGTGGAGCATATTTTGATTAAATAAACAGCTTTTGGAAAAAGATATGCTGTTTAATATATTGTGACGGGGCAAGCTAGTCTCGCCACAAGAATACTCCTCACCCCCGCCAGGGAGGCCAGGGGAACGCCCGCGTGGCCACTCTCTCTCTCTCTCTCACTCGCCCGAGCGTACGGGCCTCATCACCATCGTTGCTCCAAGGCAGGCACAGGCAAATAAGACAGGCATTAATGCGAATTTGGAACGCCGAGAGGCACCTAGGTGAGCGCGACGGATTGAGCCGCCTAGTGGAACGGCTGTCCATTGGGCGTGGAGATAAGCTCGGCTCCGAGGATGGTCAATCCTCCCAGGCCGAGCGAGCTGGGGCCAGCATACGGGACGCCGGAGCTGCCCTGGAAGACGGACGGCCAACCCAAGCACGTCGGAGCGAGGAGTTGGGAGCCCGTCACTCCTGATGTCGACCGAAAGGACAACGGTCTCAAGCGGTCGATAGAAGAGGTCGAAGTCGATCCTAACGCGCGGGGTCGATTGCGACACCCCCTAATGGATGGAGCCACGGGAGGATTCGAGGGGTAGCGGCGCTGAGGGTGTGAGGCTACTTAGCGAAAGAGGGACTCTCTCTCGTCACTCAGATTGCGACCGTCCTTGCGACACATTGTATCCGAGCATATCCGAAAAACAGTAGTGAAGTGACGAGAGAGAGAGAGAGCGAGAGTAAGATCTAAAGAAGGCTTAGGAGATCCTCCACGGATAAAACCAGGCGACTGGTAAAAGGCCGAAAGTTAACCCAGGCCAGAGATTGTTGAGACCGGTGGAAAAGTGCGGTAACGAAAAGCGGTAAGCCTCACACCTTCGTGCCCTATTAGTAGAATCTTTGCGTAAAAGTTCCGAGCCCGGTAATCAGGTTCCTCGCTATTGTTGTAGTTGTACTTAGAGTCAGATAAGCCTGTAACTGTCCTGCCTTCCTTGGGGCGACTTCGCAAGTCGCACTGAGTCACGCGGTAGCATTTAAGGATCGCGTTCGCCAAACCAAGTGGTGGCCATCTTGCCACTTGTTGCCGGGACCGCTCGGTAGATTTTCCGCTTGTGCGGCATCGCGGATCCCGCTTTCTTCGGCCGTTACAACTCGCGATTCTTCACATTTCCGGCCGCATTCTTGACCACCCGCTACCGCGGGGTTAGATTGTATACGGGCCTTCGTGGCCTAGAACCGGGAGCGCGATAGTCCGGTTTGCTGTAGGTTAATTAGTTTGTAGCACCGTCGGCTCGCCCGACATAAATAAACAGGGCGTTTGTTATCAAGAGAAGTCGTGTGTCTTTTGGCTATCTGTGTTGCATAGTGTGTTGTCCCCGGCCTCCCTTGTTCCCCGCCCCTCTCCCGTACAACTAGCCGGCCGGGCTAGCATCCGCGTGGTCCGCCGCACTTGCTCTCCCTCTCAGGTTGACCATCTCCTCCGGGCGGCTAAATATTATAAATATTGGTCTCGGTTTTCGGGGCCTGGCGCCCAGTGTAGCGCCCGGAGGACCTGAGCTGCGGAGGGGAAGCGCGGCGTTGATTTCCTCGTCTCCCTGGTCAGTTTGCACGACCCGCTGATCAGGGAAAACGGTGGTAATATTCACTTAAGAATCTGACATAATATAAAACCAGCAACCTCGTGTACGGGTGTTTTCCATCTAATATAACTGGGGATTTCATTGATTCATTTACGCTTTCTGCCGCAGATATGCGTCCTGCTAGTCGAATAATGCCATCTTTGTCGATTGCAATTGTAAGTTGAGACAGACGACTCTCCTTGGGTATGGTTTTATTTCGTTGCCAAGTGATGAATTCTACTCTGAAACTTGCCTTTTGTACTATTTTGAGCCACACATTTTCTGCGCGCTATAAATATTGTTACGGGCCTGGCTCCCCTGCTACCCCATTTGTACCACACGATCGTCATCCCTGACTCGAAGCTGTGAAGAGTGTCCTTGACGACTGACGCTCTTCGTTTGTATAACAGCGAGCTACTTCTGTCAGTCTAACGCTGGATCCCGCCTCAAATAGACATCCTTTATAAAGCCTCGAAATACACGCTTCTTCCCAACTCCATAATCAGTTTCGTTTCTATTCGTTAATGCCTCGTAACAATATTTTTGGGACATTTCCAGGAAAGTTTTTTGACGCCACCTGCCTATAAATAAGAGAATCCATCCAGTGGTTCGTATAAGCCTTTTCCACGACGAAAAACGGTTCACGTCAAATAAACGAGAGTGATGTTGTACATGGCAAGTGGCAAGGAACACGACTTTTCTTTCCTCGTTCGTCCCTTTTAATTTGGTAGTGTGACAATTTTGCAACACTGGCCAAGTCTTCTCGCACTCTCTCAAAAAGCTTGGCCCGCCAATCAGGGATGGGCAAGAATGAATAATATAAGGTCATGATTAATAATAATTGTGGAGACAAATTCGTGATTATTTGTAATTGTAGAGAAAAACTCGTTATTATTTGTAAATTACAAATAATCACGGATTTTTCTGCACGATTACAAATAATCACGGATTTTTCTCCACGATTATTAGTAACCATGACCTTATATTATTCATACTTGCCCATCTCTGCCGACAATCTACCTGGAATTGCTCGTTATTTCGAGGCGATTATCTTTTGTAGCTTCGTCGGCCGGGTTTTGCTTACTCGGGACCCACCTCCATTCCGATAATTGAGTTAACTCGTCGATCTCGCCCAAACGATGCGCTACGAACACTTTATATTCTCGTAGGTCAGTCTTGAGCCAATGGAGAATTTTTGTCCCTCGTTTCGAAATCGCCAGTAGGCTACTGTTGCATAGGCTTTATTACTCGCATCACAAAAAATATGTAGCTCTAGATTGTCATATTGCCGTCTCGAGAAATAGCATCGTGGTATTTTACATTCTTATGTCCTTTTCAGATCTGTTATCCAAAGCTTCCAATACTCAAACTGTTCGTCTAGTAGTTGTTGATCTCAGTCTATTCCGCTATGCCAAACTTTCTGTAATAGTATTTTGCTACGAACAGTAAAGGGTGCAAGCATACCCATGGGGTCGTATATCGACATGAGGGCGATTCCACGCAAAATGATCACACCTTTTGACACTTTGACTTCGATTTTGATGAAATTTGGTGAGCATGTAGTCTATAGTAAACAACCACATTTTATGGACTTCGTTTGTTAAAATGTCAATTATTATGTAAGTCATATGCATTGCAAATTTTGTTGGAATGTAAGGGTCGTCCCTGTTTCGCCCCTCTACTAGGCGCCCTGAGGCGATACTGCACTGAGCAGTCCTCCTTTGCGAGCGAGCCTTACGGCCGCGTCTTTGTATCCATTGTCTTGCATGGGGCCTACGAGACACCACGGCCACATGCTCTCTGGCCACAGTAAATATACGCTCATACTATTGCATTAACCAGTGTCTTCTTTCTTTTACACCCCGATCCGATACCTCAATTAACAACAAATTTGATGCAACTTTTTTTTAAAAAATCATAACTTCGGAACAGTATGAGATATCGAAAAACGCAAAACGCAGTTTTACGCAGAAAAGATTGAATTTTTATTAAAGAAATATTTGTGGAACGTAGCGAACTTCTTAAATTGTTTAAAAATTTTAATTGTTTATATTTCCGAAAGCGCACTTTTGTCCGTTTTGAGAAAAATCATGGAGGTGCATTGGGGTCTCCTCTAGGTGCCCTGTAAATTTCAAGATGGTCAATTTAAAACTCTTTGAGATAAAATTCTTTGTGTATCACCGGGGCACACGCTCGGCGCCCCGGGTCCAGCGCGCGCCCGTAAGCCACGGATGCTTGCGCACGTATAACCGCTACCGACCACGACCGATTGTCCTTTCCAGCTCAATAAAGGGCTAATCCTCAGTTACCTAGTTGAAATATTCGATCTTTGCCTGAGTGGATGAATCCCGGTTAATACTTAACCATAAAGTACTGAACAATGTTTCCCCTCTGTGTTATTCGGGCTTGAGACCGACCTGAGGCCACATTAAAAACTGTGTTTGTATACTCGGAGTACATAACTGAGGTATGTACATAGTTTACACGAAGAAGAAAAAGGTGGACACATAGAAAAAAATATTTACGCCCGAAATAAAATTAGCGAAAAAATTAGCTTGACTCGATATTGAAACTTTGGAATTTGTCGGCTAATGAGAAGCGTTTTGCGATTACTTGATTTTTACTGACTGGAATAAGTGCGTGAAATTGAAGAGTACCGGATAATGTTTTGGCCTTTGCAAATCTTTCGAAAACTTACATAATAATTGACATTTTTACAAACGAAGTCCACAAAATGTGGTTGTTTACTAAAGACTACATGCTCACCAAATTTCATCAAAATCGAAGTCAAAGTGTCGGTGTGATCATTTTGCGTGGAATCGCCCATGATCGTCTGCAACATCTGACGCTTCGTTGGTCGTTGGATGCCTAGGACTATAGAAGAAGGAACTTTTACCATGCTCAAATCAAAGCTGAACATGTCGTCTATTGGCTCCCACTTTAAACTTAAAACCTTTTGACTGGCGATTTCGTCTGGGTTAAATGTGAACGTTCCTGTGGCTAATAAAGCAGGTAGCAGACTTTTCAATAACTTTTGACTGTTGCTGCACCAGTTGCGAATGTTGAAGCCGCCCCTTTTGTGTATTTCTACTACTTCTTGGACCAATTTTACGGCTTCATTTTCGGTGTCGACGCTGTCTAGGTAGTCGTCCATATAGTGTTTATGTCGTACGGCCAAAGCGGCGAGGGGATATTCCGATTCAAATTCGCCTGCATTTCGGTTTCTAACGTAAAGCGCGGAGCAAGGAGAAGACGCAGGTACAAATATCATAGAGGTCATGGTGTACACATTTGGTGGGCGATCTCGATCTTTTCCCCTCCATAAAAAACTTTGATAACGCTGGTCTTCTTATCGAATTTTAACTTGCAAAAACATTTCTTTTATATCTCCGATAAAGGCTACAGGCTTCTGTCGGAAGCGAAGTAATACTCCGAGCAGTGAACCGAGTAAATCTGGTCCTGGTAGTAGAAAATCGTTCAGAGATAGTCCATTGGTCTTCGCGGCTGCATCGAATACCAGTCGCAGTTTTCCTGGGTTATGTGGGTTTGTGACCCCGAAATGGGATAAATGCCACATAGGTGGACTGTGTGTTTGTGATCGCTTACAAGCGTATCCGCTTTCTAAAAGGTTGCTCACTTGATTTTCATAAGCCCTCGAATATTCAGGATCTTTATCTAACTTTTCTTCAAGTGTTCTTAGACGCTTGTACGCGTCTCTAAAGTTATTTGGGAGTTGGATATCGTCTTCTTTCCATAGCAGTCCCGTTTCCCAACGCTCACCTCTTCGTTTTGTCGTGGATTTGAGCAGACGAAGTGCTCGTGTCTTTTGAGGGTCCATTCGGGGTTTAATTACAATACCTATGTTTTTCAGGCTGAAAAAGTTTTTTACTAACTTATGTAAATCCTTCATACTTGCCACTTCTTTCTCTTTATTCGGCTCTTCAACGTGCAACAAGTAATCTTTCCTCCCGTGTCTAACTGTAGTTGACATGTATCCATGTACAATCCAACCTAATTTGGTATAAGAGGCTACCGGCTCTGTGCGGCCAGAGCTCCTTATTTCTCGCGTTACTATTAAATCCCAGTTGTCCTGACCTAACAATATCGCCGGTTGTATGTTGGTGTAGCATCATGGATTCATTCCCCGTAAATGTTCGTAACCTTGGATGTCCCGCTCGTTCAATTCTTGATGTGGTAAAGACACGTTACTACGTACCGTTTTTGCTCCTAACACAGAATATTTTTCGCCACTATCTGAATTACTTATTTTGAATGATACGCGCTTGCTTTTGGATTCTATTATACTTATGCAACCAATGCCCCGTAGTTTTAAGTTCTCTCCAGGCCCTTCCGCTCCAATTTCTCTGGCTAGATCTTCGTCTATTAATGTGATGGTGGACCCTTCATCTAGTAGAGCAAAGCTTGATCGAGTGTTGCTCGGACCATGTATCAACACAGGAACGATTTTTAATAACACGCTCCTCTTAGCATTTAGTCAGATGTTTTCATTGATGTTGACACTATTGACGTTATTCGAATCTGTTCTTCTTAGACAGTTCTCATTATTTGGTAATATAGTCTCAACTGTTTGATGCAGCATTGGTTTAACCGGTTGATGTAAGAGACTGTAATGGGCTTTACCACAACCTGATTGCTTGCATAGACTGGCCTTACACTGACTGTTACGCCTATGAGACGCTCGCAAACAACGGAAGCATAATCCCGCATGTTTTGCACATTCCCACTTGTTATGCGATTGAAGCAGTTAATGTTCACAGATTTGTCCGCGTCTCAAAAGATTCAAGTTATGAAAATGTTACGATATTTTTTCATGTAACATTTATGGCGCGTAAATGTAACTACAACATCCCAAAACGTGTATTACATATACATACTTTATGTAACAATTAAATCCCGTATTGACATATTGGGTAAGTCACAATTATGTCAAAATATTATGAGAAATTTACATACGTTTGATGCTCTTATTATAAGTTTTTATTCAAGTATTCTCACAATAGACATATTGATATTATTATAATAAAAAATAAAAACATTGAAAAAACATCTCGGTGTTAAGCTTCGACGTTAAGCTTCTTCTATTCTCTCGCGAACTTCTGACCCCCCTGCCGAAACCATTCTTTCACCTCCTGTTCGAAAAATTTGTCGGTACATGCGTACGAACGTCTCACGGAATCTGACAACAAAAAAGAAAAACTATTATCTAATTCTCAATATATTATGATAATAAATAATTAATGTTACGCACCTTTAATGACGCTAATAATATTAAAATTACCAATTTGAAAATTGCCCCTTTTGCCACACCAAGAGCAATCTTTTGCCCCCTTGGCGCTAAATACAGTGCGAAGAATTCGCCTTATGCACTCTTCTGCACTGTTACCCCAATCTGGGTGAGATACAAAACCTATAAATAAGTAACGATTTGCTGTTCACAATTATATTTAGACAAAATTTGAATAACAGAACATAATGAAACAAGTTATATACCAGTCATGGTTGTATATCCCCAACCATCAAGTGGGCTTCGAATTCTTTCACTTGCTCCACTGTAGCTAGTGGCAGTAGTGCTGCCAAATCCGCAGTATCTTGACTTGATGCAAGTGAGTAGTTCTGATTCACCACTCTTTCGACTGTTTCTAGTTTCTCGCCCATTTTTCTCAGTGCTATGTGCACTTCTGCCACTTTTCCAGCTATAATTTCTGACGAATCTGCGCGTAATGATAAGTTTATAGTAATTATAGCAAATTATATCAAGTTAACATAGACTCTATAATAGACTGTAGTAAATACGGTTTATTAATGATTTTAGCTCCTCAAACTGCATCCCAAGAGTTCTGTTATCTGAAATAAAGTTCCGCGAAACAAGATAATATAGTACGAATGCCGTAAATAATATTAAAGTCTTATTAATTTTGAAAGATTCTTTAATTAGGAATTTATTTTAATTACGAATACGAACCAGTAAAATAATCGCGTAAGGAACCATCCAAAGAAAGTTCCGTTATATTGCCATCCCGTATACCTACAGCATCATTGTTGAAACGGCTATTTGTTTCCAAGACTACAAAGTTAGTGCATAGAAAAGTCGGTATTGAATGTTAAAATTCGAATCTGTACAACTACGCGCATTGAAATAACAAGTTAAATACCTGGATTATGCTTTGAATTTCGTCTTTCTTTTCCTATATTTAAATTAATTGCTACTGGAATACTTTCAATTACTCTAGGAGTATGATTCTTATTCTCTTCTTTCGCAGTTATAATAGATGTACTGTGACGGGGCAGAATTGCCTGTCACAAGTCGCCCGCTCTGAAGCGCTCTCGCTGCGCACTCGCCGCGCAATATGAACAACCGCCGCTCCAAGGGTTACCGCCTAGGTTATGCGCACACATTACTTAAGGAATGCCTCTTTTGTCGAGCCCCTATCTAGCGACAACTACACCGAGTCGATCGAGGAGCGGGAGACAAGCTCGTGGACGAGCGACCGGAATGGCTAAGGCCACGAGCCATGAAGAGGGTGCCGGTCCGCCAGAGGAGCCGATCGGACCGCTCGGAGCCTACCGAGACGACGGTAGCCGTGACGTCAGCCAGCAGCCGTCGTGGCGTAGGAGCTCCCAGCGTCGCCGACTGAAGACAGCGGCGGCTAGCGAAGCGTTCGATCCCAGCGCGCGGGATCGATACGTCAGCCCTCGATAGGTAAAGCAGCAACGTAACGCTGGGCCGAAATTGCGGTAGGACCGGAAGCCGGTCACTTTGCGAGCGACCGACGTAGTGAGCAGACCATTTGTGCGAGCGAGCGATGAAGCGAGCAAGGCGAGTCTTTACAGCAGCTAGGACAGAGTTTTCCGGTAAGCCCAGCGATTCCACCTGCCTGCCTAAATATCTGTTGGTCTCGGTGTCGGCCGTCTACGCTCCTGAGAGGCATCCCTAGCGCGAGTGACCACCGGTCACTTGAGCGGTCAGCCCTTGGCGCGAGCCTTCTGGTCGTCGCAAAGTCCCCGGTTCTGCGTTACTTAGATTGTGAGGCGAACGAAAGCCAGGAGCGACACGGCCGTCATCGCCGTAGTTGGGATTGCACGTTCACTGGACTTTCCGAGTTCGAGGCCATACCACCGGTCTCCGAAAGCGATCCGCGACCGGTACGGTTCAAACGGCGACGTTCGAGCTTCCGTCGAATCACTGGCGTGTTCGAATCGTCATCTGAGAGCACACGGCGAGCGCGTACAGGCCGGGTTATTATATTAACATTGTAAACGGCTGCGGAATAGCCGAGAGTCCGAACGAACTGCGTTCGGACGCGAGCGTTGGGGCCTTGGGTTCCGGCCGTTTCCGGCCGAATAAACATCTTCGCCACCCATCCGCGTGGGTTCTTTAGCTTTCTTTCTCTCTCCGTAATCACTCCGCCACTCTACCGTTTTCCACGAGCTAGCTAGGTGGGCAGCAGCAAGTGCCGCCAAGGATACCAAGGGCCACCCGGAGGGCTACCAGCCGGATAGGAGGGCCGCCTAGAAATTCGGCCCTTTACGGGGCCTGGCGCCCACGCGGCCCTTCGTTTTCTCCCCCCTTTCAGGAGCCCGAGGACCTTGGCAAAGTTGGAGCGCTTCCACCCGGAGCCAGCGCGGACGCAGCCGGGGAACACGCTTACAGTAGTCTCTAATATAGGAGGACTTGACATAATAGTTTTTTTATTAGTGAAGTTCTCCGACTCATCAGAAGCTGAATAGTCATCTGCAATCAATTCGAGAACAACAAATAGTTTCAAATATCAACAATTGAGTTGTAACCGAACATTTTTACCTTCTTCCCTTCCTTTTTGCTTAACAGATTTCACCCTAGATGTCTTATGTACCGTTTTTTCACTATCCTCTTTTATTGATGTTAATGCCGTATAATAAGTTTGGCGTTTAGGATTTTTTATTTCTTCACGCGTAGCTTCGTCATCACTTGACATTCCATCGGCTTTATTTCGTGCCGCGGAAATATCATCTATAACGGAAATATTCAATCAACGTAAATTATTACTACGCCTATTAGTCGCGCATTATCCAAAATGTCGTGCCACAAATTTTCTATTTTCGTGAAAAAGTAGTAGTCCTTGACAGTAATTCGAGCGAGAGTTATAGGAATTTTATTAATCTTAACGTAAAACCCAATACATTCAACATCATGTTGTTGCCACTTTCTTGCACAATTTTTGTCTGGCTCAGCTCTTTTATTTATTTGTGACCCCACATATTTATGCGATCAAACGAACTTACCTGTACGTGAAGTTCGATCGCAATTATATGAAGAAGCCTCGTTCGAAGAGATTACACAATGTAGTAGCTCCTTTGCTGCCGCTAGGTGTCACAACGTTTAAAGTTCCAAACAAAAAAACCCCGGGGCGTCCCTTCCGCGCGCGTGGATCGCCACCGGATCATATTTTTAGAGTAAACTTAAAATTGCTGAAACATTGTAATGGGATGGGATTCGGGGGGGTTGTAATCTCTTCGAACGAGGCTTTTTCATATAATTGCGATCGAACTTCACGTACAGGTAAGTTCGTTTGATCGCATAATTATATTTCAGTCGTCTCGTTCTCGAGATTACACAATGTAGTTGTTTAGCGCAACTGCAATTTTTAAGGTGACCATTCAATAGTATATTTTGATATAAACGATGAACATAACAACAAGAAATAAAGGCACTTAACTCTTGAATAGATACTTTATAAACTATATGAACTGACAGTCAAAATAATAAAATATATCTTTGGCTAACTCTTCATGTCTATCTGTACGCGATCATAATCTTAGGATCTAAGAAATTAGGATCTAAGAATAGTTAACGCAAAATCTGTCTTATCACAAGGTATTGGTCTATTATAAAACCTGGCGAATGTTTCTGAATTTGTCGCCCATCCTGCAGTCTGTCTTATTATGTTTAAATCTATGCCTCTGAGGAGGGCGGCTGAAGTGGTTGCATGTCTGGTAGAGTGGGCTGAGAATACGGAAGTGTCTATGCCACTCTTTCGTAGGGTATTCTTGACCCATCTACTCACAGTCTGTGGCCCAATCGGTCTATGTGGTCTTTTTAACGCCAGAAACAAATTCTCCGAATCCTTTCTCAAAGATTCTGATAACTGGATGTATTTGACTATCACTGAGGCCACACATTAACCTGGATCCTCCAAGAAGTTCGGCAAAACTAGAAGTGGTTGGGGTCTACCGGGCCCTGAGGTCTTTATGAGATCTGGAATTCTTATTTCCAGCCCTGCCGCCGTAACTGTAATATTGTTCAACTTGATTGCCGCTATTGTCTGCACTCTGTGCGCGGTGCTTAATGCTATTAGTGTCACTGCTTTCTCGGATAGATCTTCTAAAGATAGCTTCTCTAACGGATGTAAGTTTCTAAGATATCTTAAGACGATTGTTACGTCCCAAGTCTCGTTATATCTGGGTCTGGCAGGCTTAATTCTGAAGGCGCCCTTTAAAAATCTTGAGACTAGTGGGTTCTCCCCAATCTTTTCTTGCGAGATCAAAGATATTGCAGATCTATAGGTATTTAGTGTATTGTATGAGGCACCATTCTTAAAGGCTGCAGTTAGGAAACTAAGTATGTTATTAATTGTCGGATTGAAGGGCTCCGTATGTTTTTCTAAACAGAATTTTCACCACTGGCGTAGGGCTGAATCATATTGTCTGGCTGTCGTAGGTGCCAAGGATGCTAATAGTATCTGTATTGCCTCTCTGGGAGCCTCTCTTCTCATGAAAGCCTCCCCGATACTCTGGCCGCCAATAAAACTAGATGTTCTGCTTGTGGGTGTACTTTCTTCCTACAGGGAGACAACAATAAGGTGGAGTCAGGTTCAAAAATTAGGGGGTGGTCTACTAACAGGCCCAAGAACAACGGGTACCACGATTGGTTTGGCCAATCCGGTACTACACAATCCCGTCTGCCTTATCAATTATGATCTTTTCTAGTGTTTTGAGAATCATTCCAAAGGGTGGGAACGCGTAGAAATTTAACCCTGACCACCTGACAGTAAATGCATCAATCTGTAATGCTTTCGGATCGCGTTTCCAAGAGACGAATTTTTTACACTTGGTGTTGAATTGTGACGCAAATAAATCAATAGTTGGTATCCCAAAATTTCTGGTAATGGTTTCAAAGGCTTTGTTACTTAACTCCCACTCTGTGTCGATATTCTTAATTCTAGACAGGTAATCAGCCTCCTTATTGTCTATTGAGGCTATGTAAGAAGCAAACAAGAATAGTCTTCTTTTTTCTGCCCATTGCCAGATCTTTTTGGCTAACTTATTATACGTCGGAAACCGGACACCTCCTATCTTATTTATGTATGAAATTGCCGTCGTATTATCAATTCGGAGGAGTATCTGACCGCATTCTAAATCACTCGCTAAAGCTTCTAAACCGAACTGTACGGCTAACAGCTCTCTATAATTAATGTGCAGCTTCCCCTGAACATTATTCCAAAAACCGTGAATCTTATTCACACCATCTGTGGCTCCCCAGCCTGTACCCGAAGCATCAGTGAAAATAGTCATCTTACACTCTGCTGTCTTGATCGAATTTTTAGTCACTGGCAATTCTCTTAACCACCAGATTAAGTCTGGTAAGATAGATCTGGGTATGGGCATTATCTTCTTATAATTAAACTTATTTGATATTAATGGTGACATTTTTTCTCTTTCAAGAGTTCAGGTGTACAAAAGGCCATACTCTACCGCGGGACATGCTGCAATAAGTTTGCCTATTACCTGTGCACATTCTTCTATTGCGCATTTCTTTTTCACCGCGAATGTTCTTAATTTCTTTAGTAAATTCTTTCTTTTTTCGTCGGGCAACTCTAGGGAATAGTTCATAGAATCAATAATAAACCCAAGGAATCTACATCTGGTTGATGGGGTTGTGTGACTTTTTCTTAAATTTACCAGAAACCCTAACGAATTTAGTAACCTCTTAGTTTCATCCACGTTTCTTTTGCAGATATCGTACGTTTTTCCAACGCATAGAATGTCGTCTAAGTAAACTACAGATGTTAAGCCCTTCGATCTTAATTTGTTAACAACCGGTTTCAACAGTTTTGTAAATAGAAAAGGGCTGGTGTTCAAACCGAATGGCAGGCAGGTAAACTGAGAAAGTTTCCCTGCAAACTCGAATCTTAAGAATTTTTTACTTTTCTTGTGAATAGGCACTAGATAATAGGCATCCTGAAGGTCTAAGGTGCCCATGTGAAAGCCTGGAAAGATTAACTTCGCAGCCATTCTAATATCCTCCATCTTGAAATGGCTGGTCTGAATGAATCTGTTTAACCCCTTTAAATTAAGTATGAACCGATAAGATCCATCGAGTTTTGGGACCAAGAAATATCCTGATAAAAATTGATATTTCCTGGGTTTACATAATTCTATGGCACCCTTTTCTACTAATTTGTCAATTGCCCGCTTATATTCTACAATATTACTATCTGGCAGTCTTACTGTCGGTGGCCTTGACTGGGAAACCTTCTTGTAAAATTTTATCTCATAACCGCTTATGATGGATAATATGAAACTATCTGATGTAATCTCTTTCCACGTGTCCCAGTAGTATTGTAGTCTTCCGGCTATTTTACCTACGTTTATCTAGGTTTCTGTTGTCTTCCTCTGTATCCTTGATACTGAGCCCTCTGATTGAAGGGTTGTTGTCTGTTGACGAACGGTAATCTGTGTCTTCCTTGTGTGTTCTGGAACGGGAGGCCTTGAGATGGGCCTGCTACAAGAGGGATCGGCCTTCTTCCCTGCAGGCTGCTTTGGTTTAAATTCTGTCTTGGAGCAAACGGTGTTGGTCCCTTCTTAAAGGGTGTTTTCCTTAATGAACTAGCAACCTTGTCTATTGCCTTGGCTTCTTTAATTTTATCCGCCAAATTTCTTCCGAACAAGAATTCCTCGTCTTAGTATTCTCCAAAATTGCTTTGGTCTCTTTGTCTACTCCTGCCACAATAAATGCCATTCTTGACTTGGATTGGCTATGAAGCATATCCGTCAATAGTTTGCCAGCATCATTTAGCCTCTCTATAAGGGTGAATTTATCTATGCTTTCTTTTTCTTCTATGAGGTTTGTTAGGGCTCCCCCTATCGCTGCCAATGTCGACCCTGCCAACTGTTGTCTTTTACCCATTTGGTAGTCTCTGGTCTTTGCATGTTTGGGCAGCTTTAACGCTATTTCTGCGTTTAACTTCGGGGCCTCAAGTCCCATAGGACTCACATATCTGGCTATTAGGTCTTCTCTTTTCTCTCTGGGTAGACCATTCTCAGCCCAGAATCTCCATCTTTTATGGATCGTAGAGTGTAATTTAATATCCAGTGCTTTTGAGGCTAAGGGATCCTGTCCCAACGCTTCCAAAACTTCTTCATCGAGATTAGACTTGTCATTATACTCGTCCTGTTCTGTTACCTCCTGTGTATTCTCTTTGTTTTCTGCAACTACGTAACCAAGGGCACAAAAAAAAAGAAAGAATTAAAATCTTTTTGACATTGTCTTTTCAAGATCAAATATTGTCTTATGGTCGCCCTTATTTCCGAACTGTTCGGAGGACTATTTACGAGATTAACCTTGGATTTTACACCTACGTCCTACGAGCGTCGTGTATTCATCTTCCTGCTCTGAGCAAGGAAACGTACTTTCTACGCATGCAGTTCGATCTCGTGGTCTATTAAGTATCTGGGAGATCTCGTTTTTTTTTTTTTTTAATATATATATCTATATATTATTTATTATATAGGGAACCTTGTTCTCTTTGGTCTGTGTAATTTCATACTCGAGGTCATGCGAGCCTCCATGGGTTTCATCCTCTCCAGGAGGCCATTGATGGCTTGATCTGCCATTGTTTAATGTGCGACGTCGTGCGAGCGTGCCTGTCTACCCATCTGACGATGGTATTGGCATTAACCACTTGACATACGAATAAAATGCGCATCGACGCGCCCGTAGGATACCATTTAATTTGGCTCAATCGGGAACACTCATGTACGAGCTCAGAAACAGGGCATTTTATTTTGAAATTTACATTGCTTTATAACATTTAATAAGGTTGATAATTAATTAAGTAATACCATAAAATAATAATTTAATAGTTTTGTAACGTGTGATACTTCTCAAAACATTTAGGAATATGTAGTGGAACGAGGCATGTTTTACACTGCCAAGTCGTTTCACTTCTTATATTGTGTTTCATACACACACGGCATCTTTTTGCAGGATGTTGCTTTTTATTTGTCGCAGGTATATGTTCGGGAAAATGTGCCCAATATTTTGCTTGTAACCGAGTCAGGCATTCACTTTGTGTCGGTCTGCCGCGTGTCGGATACTTCGGAAGTGACAAATTACAGAGCATATCTTCTGCAAGATCCAATCGAAAATTCACAATCGATTGCTTTTGTGAAGTAGGCAACTTAGAATATAATACATAAGCATTATAGATAGCAATATCAAACATATAAAAAAATATTTTTTTGTATCCTTTTACACACTTTCGCATGAGAGGGAAACATGCAAGACGTTGATCTTGCTTGTCGACCCCTCCCATTCCACTATTGTACTCCAGAACACAGGTCGGTTTCAACAGTTTCTTCTTCGCCTCCCTTTTTTCTTCTTATTTTCCCCGTATCAACCATTTCTGCTTTTGAGTGTTTTGTACTAATTATGTACACATCCTTCTTGTCATACCAGCGTAAGGCCAGGATACCTCTACATGACAGTGTTCTTGCTTCTCCTTTTTTTAGCTTGTACGATGCCAGCTCCTTTGGCATATTTTTACGATTTTTTCTCACCGTTCCAACAACATTTGTATTCTTCGCGTGCAAAATTTTGTATAAATTAGGAGACGAATACCAGTTATCTAGGAACAAGGTATATCCTTTCCCTAAAAGGGGTTCGGCTAGTTGAATGACAATACTCTCCGATACAGGTTTATTACTTCCTTGAATTACGTCTTGTCCAGTGTATATTTTAAATCGATAGCAATACCCAGAATTGGATTCGCATAATTTATAAAATTTGATTCCAAATCTCGCTCGTTTGGATGCTGTGTATTGGACGTAATTTAGTCGCCCTCTGAATTTCATGAGGGATTCGTCTATGACGATATTTTCTTCTGGGGTGTATAACTCTTGGAACCTAGCATTCAAGAAATCCACCACGGGTCGAACTTTTCGTATTCTGTCTTCTGCAGAAACCGTCTCATTATCCACGAAATGAAGATAGTGCGAAATGGCCAAAAAACGTTTACGAGGCATAACGTGCGAAAATATGGGTGTTTCTATTATTTTCCGTTTCGACCAATACATGTCTATTTTAGATTTTTTTGTTTGCGACATGATAATGCATAACGCAAAATATGCTCGAAGTTCATCATTTGTTAGTGGAAACCACTCTTCCTTCAATTTCGAATCCTCTTCCATTCTCATTTGTGCTGCATATCTATTCGTTTCTCTAACTATTATTTCAAAAAAATCATCACATAATACTTCTTTGAAAACACATAGACGTGTTCCATTTACACCCAATCTTCGTAGAACTGAACAATTGATACTGGAAGTTGCTGTAAATTGTTTTATCTTGACAATATTTTCCTCTTCTTTCCAATTCCATTCATCCTCTGAGTCAGACTCTTTACTGCTCGAAATAGGTCTTGCACGTTTACGCACTCTTTGTTGAATAAAGCTAGCTTCACTTGAATTGGAAGTATCACTTGTATATTCAACAGTACAAACACTTTGATGACCATTTTCAATTTCATTATCACAAGTAGAGCAGCCTAATAAACTTTCATCGTCACTGTCATACAATACATTTAACTCAAACATGTTGAGATAACTATTTCTGATTTTTACGAAATTCAGATATGTGCTATGGCTTTCGGCGTGGGAGCTCACTGCTATACTGACTACCGTTTCCATTGCGCTTCTTGCTGTTTACTTGTTTGCCGATGCGATTTTTTTATCGATACTGTTGAGTGGGAGAATGTATCTTCAACAGTTTAAACAAAACAGCATCGATGCAGAATCGAAACAGCTAATCTAATAATATACTGCCCGGCGTTAGCCAAAGACAGTTCTTGACGTCTCGGAGACGTCAAAATCTACAATGGCACATGAAATGAATGACGTCTCAGAGACGTCATTGTATGTCAAGTGGGATTGCATTAACATGCAATCTCTAAGGCCCTTTCATGTATGCACGATAAAAGGTAGCCTTTTTTATTTTTTCCCGTTTATATGACCAAGAGAAAACAAACCCTTACCTTGTGCATCTCTCTCGTCCTCTAGGACATTGCCTTCCTCGTGCACACTACTGGGCTCATCGCTATTCTCATCACTGGATTCACTAACGAGTTCCTCTGCTCGTTTATTTTGCAATTTGTCCATCTGCTCTTTCAGTTTCTTGAATTTGCTGTGTAGATCCTCCAGATCCGCATTTTCTGTCTTCCTTTTTCCCATACTGATCAATCTGAATTTGGAACATGTGCTTCCTAGCGCACAACAAAAGAATATGATCCGGTGGCGATCCACGCGCGCGGAAGGGACGCCCCGGGGGTTTTTTGTTTGGAACTTTAAACGTTGTGACACCTAGCGGCAGCAAAGGAGCTACTACATTGTGTAATCTCGAGAACGAGGCGACTGAAATATAATTTGTATTAGGCCACCAGCATTTCTTTAAATCGGGGGACAGCCAACTCGATGGCACTTCTGACGAAGATTTGAAGTCAGTATTCGCATCTTTAGTAAACGTCACCACGGCATATGGTTTCATTTTATGATGAAAATTATATCAAAGCGCTAGAAATTAATCGCGTCCTTTAACTTAGAAACGCACATCAACTACTGAGATTCAAAGTAAAACACGATAGTAGAATTATCGACAGTAGAAGAAAAATAGTTATAATACATGTATAAATTCTTATTTAAGTACAAATACCTTTTACAAATGCGAATGGAAACCTCCAGACATAAGTGTGGCACATCACCACGTGTAGTCTATCCAAATGTAACCGTTGCGGTATAATCGTCTCACTTCATGTCTTCATTCTTTTATTTCACGCGTGCTGGCATTGAGCAACGCTATCCCCTGTACCCGCGCCAGTTATTGGTCGTCTGTTGGGTGCGTCCCCCGAGGCGACGCTGCCGCGTATTTAAAAAATGCGTACGCTGGCGTCACGACTCCTTCGCGAAGCGCACCCCAGAGCATTGTTGTCACAGCTCAAGATTTTTAACAAGCAACTAAAATTTTGCAGAATTGTTTGAAACTTTCAGATTTATATGGACAAGAAGGATCATCACAGATTAAGATTTTGTTTCTAAAAAGTTTGGCCATATTACATTGGCGATTCTGAGACGACACGTGTTGGTTTGTGTAGGGATATGGTAGAAAGGATAAAAGTCGGTTTGTCAGGATTTCCTTCTATATTCTTTGTTTAGAGATTCAACCCCTTACAATTGGCACACTCATCCGACACTCTCGGCTTACCGCTCAACACTGAGCCCATCCCCAACCGTTATAAACATAAAAAGATCTGCAGGTCTGACCCCCTCTCTAAAGACCGGGCACAAAGGCCAGAGGGAATACGCAGAATTGGGCCTAGCATTTCCGCCCTTACATTGTTGCCTTACAATTCGGCCGTCCTGACCTCAATTCGCCCTCGAATAAACATATGGACTTAAGAACTAAAATAAATTAACTTAATTTAAACATTGAACCATGGGCGCATATTTTTCGCCTCCCACACACCTTCATACGGCCTAGTAGTGTTCTGAAAGCCATCAATGTCGGCAATCATATACCGGCCATTACGGAGACACTTAATGACCTTATAGGGTCCACGAAATTGCGGTAATATTTTCTTGGAGACATTGGGTGTACTATCGAAATTTCGGATCATCACTAAGTCACCTTCCTTATAGTGATGCGGTACTTTTCGGTGTTTATTGAAATACTGAACGTTATATTCCTGTGTATCGATTATTTGATCAGAAGCCTTACTTCTTAACTCGATAATATTTTTCTTACAATTACTAAAGTTATCGTCTAAATATTCTTGTAAATTATCGTTAACAATGCCGCGTTGTTTTATTCCGAACACTAATTTACTTGGAGTTTCTTGTATGCTTTTATTTATGGTATTGTTGATAGCATATTCTATTTCCGTCAACAACTTATACCATTGCTTGCCTTCATTATTGTTAATCAATTTGGCTATCATTGGCCCTATTATGCGATTGATACGCTCTACTTGACCACTAGCTTGCGGTGAATCAATAGCAATTAAAATGTGCTTAATTTCGTATTCTTCGATAAAGTCCTTAAAAGATTGTGACGTAAATGCAGATCCCCGATCGGATATTATAATTTTTGGCTTACTATAGCAAGCGAAGTATTCAAGCAAGCAGGTAATAGCCTCTACACTGGAGGTAGTTTTCGTGGCATATAGGCGTACAAATTTGGTAAATCCATCTATAACTAAAAATACGTACTTTCTAATATGACACTTAACATCAACTGGACCAAAATGGTCAATATGTAAGGTGTAGAACGGGACATCGCCTTTCGGTATAGGATGCAACTCTCCCATTGCCTTACCAGATTGCGGTGAAAATGAGATACATTTTAGACAATTTTTTATATATTCGTCGACCTTACTTCTAAGTTTAGGAAACCAATAATTCTGTAATATAACACTTGCCGTTTTTTCTGTACCCATATGACCCATTTGGTCATGATATTTGAACAAAATGTTTTTTTCCATGCTAGTCGGAACATAAAATAGCAATTGCTCTCCCTTTTTTCTAAATACAATGCCATTACGCATTCATAATAGGAATCTTCCATATGTTCTAACTTCTTCGCAATCAATTGAATATGTGGATCCTGCGACTGCACAATAGACAAATTAAATTCGAACGGATTATCCTCTACAATACACACGTTAAAGGAACGACTTAAAGCATCTACGTGTTTCATGTGTTCTCCGGGTCTGTGTTCTACAATATAATCATACTCTTGTAGCTCAAGCGCCCATCTCGCTATCCGCGGGTTTAGCTCTTTTTTCTGCAGAGTAAGCTTTAAGGAGTTGCAATCTGTTAATATTTTGAACTTGACACCGTGCAAATATAGGCGAAAGCGTCGCAATGAGTAAATAATAAAGAGAGTCTCTAGCTCAAAACTATGATATCTGCTCTCTACCTTCGAAGCTCTCTTAGAAAAGTAAAAGATAGGATGAAATTTTAAATCGGCTTTTCTTTGCATCAACATGGATCCAAAGCCTAACGCACTTGCGTCGCAATGCAATTCGGTGACATCCTTAGGATCATATATAGCCAATACAGGAGAAGCTACCAATTTGTTGCGTAACTCCTCAAAAGCTTGCAATTCAACGTCAGCAAACTTAAAGATAGCATCCTTTTTCAATAAATCGTACAACGGTTCCGCAATGATAGAAAAGTGCTTTATAAATTTACGGAAATACGAGCACAATCCTAAATAACTATGTACATCTTTGACACTTTGTGGTACGGGGAACCGTAACACGGCATCAATGCCACTTTTGGTTGGTCTTAATCCTTCACTTGTGATAAGGTACCCTAAGTATTCGATTTCCTCACTTAAGAATTTGCACTTATCCACTCTTAGGGCTAGTTTGTTATCAACCAACAGCTTGAAAACTCTTTTAAGTACCTGGTAATGGTATTCCAATGTTCCTGTAGCGATAAGTATATCATCGATATAGACAGTGACATCACCCTCACGAATCAATTTTGCAAAGATTTCTGCTACAAATCTCTGAAATCTAGTTGGGGCTGGTTTTAACCCAAATGGCATCCTAAGCCATTCATACTGTCCCAGACTGGTAATAAAAGAAGTATATTTCCGTGAACCTTCGGCGACTTTAATATGATAAAAACCATCCTTCAGGTCAAGTAACGTGAAATATTCTTTATTCCGCAAAACATTCAACTGGTCCTCAATTGTAGGTATTGGATAATTATCCCTTTCGATATGCCTATTCAATTCGCGATAATCAACGCACATACGATATTCATTGTTTTTCTTCCGTACCATCACAATGGGCGAAACATATTCGGAAGTACTAGGTACGATGATATTTTTTTCAAGTAGTCTATCCAATATATGCGGTAACTGTTCCTTTTCCATAAAGGAAAGTCGTCGCGGAGAGAAATGAAAAGGTTTAATCTGTCCGACCATTAACGTTAATGTAGCTTCCGTTTTAGGTTCTTCGGGACGATCTGGCTCAACATACTCAGTCTCAAACAAATTTTTCAGCTTTTCTGCCTGCTCTTGATTTACTTCCTCACTAAATCTGAGCTCATCACTAGCACGTGTATATCCCTCTGATATTTCCATATTTAAGATTTCAACTTCATGTTTCTGTTCAAAGCTACTTGTTTTCCCGAGAGTTAAGTCAAATAATTTTAATAAGTCTCGTCCAATAACAGCAGAAGATGACATAGTGTTATTTTGTACCACCCAGATAGAAATCCCTGATTTCATTTCGGACCCCAATGTAATATTGACTTTAACTTTTCCCACTAGGTTCAATGGGCTATTATTAATTCCACGATATACAGTATTAATATGGTCCTTCTCAATCAAATGAGGCGGGACAAATATCTCTTTTATGAACGATATTGGACTACCACTATCAAGAAGAGTATCCAAGTGCATACGATAGTACATATCACTTTGACCCAATTCAAAAATAACAGTTTTATTAAATTCACTACCGTCGGACGGTGGCTGGACACAATTGATTTCTGTCACTCGCTTACGATTTGGACACTGCGCTACCTGATGCTCTTTCGAACCTCATCCAAAACAGGAACCTCTTTCCCTCTTTGGTGCTGTGCAGTCCCTCGATAAATGCCCGTATGCGCTGCAATTGGAACACCTTGTCTTCGGCTGCAATCGTCGTGTTTCCTTGTCAGTCTCCGTTGCCGTCGCACCCGTCCTTCCTTGACGTTGCGTCGTCCTCTCGTTGTCCCTCTCGTTCTTCGTCCTTCTCTCTCCAAGACTGATGTCCTCAAAGGCGTCAAGCAGATCCATAATCGTACGGAAACGTTGCATTTTTGCCTGCTGCCGGAGTGCAATATTTGGTATCCCTTCAATGAGATGCTGCAGCAATTCCTCCTCCTCGATTCTTATGGGATTTGCCAATATAACCTTATCATGAAAATAGGTGCTAAAACTTTCACCATATTTCGACATCCTTTCCTCGAATGTCTTTTTTAACTTGATTATGCTGGACCTCTTGTCAAACATTCTTTTCAGTCCTTCCAATAGGTTTGCAACACTAGTCAGGTTGTCGGGAGATGAACGGAACCAGCTTTCCGCTTTTCCGTTTAGTCTGCGGCCAATCAACATCATCATCGCATTTTCGTCGAGTTGGTACATCCTTCTGAGCAATTCCAACTGACGTTCCCAATCCTTAAACGTTCCTTCAGCACCGTGGAATTCATTTAGCAGCTCACTAACTGACACAACATTCACTTGGCTGGTCGTCGCTGCCACTCCCGTCGGAAGATTTCTTATTTGCGAACCACTGGTCGACGCACTTCCTACTACTGCCCGAATTTGCTCGGTCAGACGTCGGTTTTCCAATCTCAATTGCTCTACTTCACTTAACTCTGCTACTGAGGTGCTGGTATTGTCACTTGCGGGCACGTCGATCGTTATTTCGACTTCTTGATCACGTCGCTCGTTTGCATCTATCTCACTCCTACTTCCGCTCGCTACTGCGTTGTCTATCTCCATCAGCACATTAATCCAGTTTCCTTCGGGATCGTGAGTTTGAATACGTATTATTAGCTCACTTTTGTTCCCGGCGACTGGCAAGCCCTTTCTGTCCAAGAGTTCCCTCAATGCGAACACTTTATATTTGTTTAAATTTATCATGGTCACTGTTTATAGCACAACTTCACGAATCCCACTTCTGAAATTATTGTAGGGATATGGTAGAAAGGATAAAAGTCGGTTTGTCAGGATTTTCTTCTATATTCTTTGTTTAGAAATTCAACCCCTTACAATTGGCACACTCATCCGACACTCGCGGCTTGCCGCTCAACACTGAGCCCATCCCCAACCGTTACAAACATAAAAAGATCTGCAGGTCTGACCCCCTCTCTAAAGACCGGGCACAAAGGCCAGACGGAATACGCAGAATTGGACGTAGCATTTCCGCCCTTACATTGTTGCCTTACATTTGCTAGAACTAGCCTTTATATTTTGTTAAATCTAGAACTAGCTTTTATCTTTTGTAAAAGTGGTAGCTTACTGGCCCATGTTTAGAAGATACATTATTTTATTACTTATTAATACACTTAATACTTATAATATGTATTAATTGAACTCGAAAAACAATTTTACTGCTCATGAAGTAAAGGCAATATTACACATTTGTCATCACTTATTGAAATTTTCACACATTTTCTTACGACCTGTGAGGCTTCTATTGTTGCATCCTTAAAATTATCAGTCCTGATTATTTTAATATGAAGAATGGCAGATCGACATGGTTTCTCAAAGAATGATTCCTCACTTGTGAACTTTTTTCCTTTAAGAAGTATTGTCCCATTTTTCACAAAAAATGCATCCACAACAAATATTTCACCAGAACCAAGGGAAACACAATTGTTCCCTTCCGTACTACGCAAAGAGTAGTTTTCGTACGTTGAAGATTTTATCCAACGTACTTCAGGCCTATTATTATAACTCTTCCTAGTAAAAGCAATTAATGGATACTTCTTTTCGTCGCCCTGTATATTTACAGTAGATTCTTCTATGAGTCTATTAACAATTTGTGTTAAATATTTTCCACTTGGTTTAATTTTTTGTTTCAGTTTCCCCAAATAGTTCTCAAATTTAAAACAGGTATAACTATCAATCGTACCATGTAGTTTTACATCGTCACACACGTGTATTAAATTTGTAAATTATATGATAGAAATTCAAACCCATACAATTTTCCGTAATTTTCTACAAAAAATCTTAATAAATCTCTTGCATACTCATTAAGAGAAATGTGAAATTCTGTGCTTGCCAAAGTTCGGATTGCAACGCTTCAACATAAAAAGTGAATGTATTTTGTATTATCTAAATATCTGCGAAAAATCACAGGCCCTGCATATAACAGTAGTTGGCGAAATTCTGTTGCTTTAAATCTTTCGAATTCTAATAACGACCTCGGCTTTCTAGCAAATTCTACTGGCATTTCAGATTTTAACGACATATAACGGCTGTTTGCCAAAGCAATGTTGCTATTTGACATGCGAATATTTTTTCTCCCCTTTAACCAAAACAGAAGTAGTCGTTTCATAACACCAAGACATACAAGGTGCATGTAGTTAAGTGGGAACTGAGTAACCATTCCAAGATTTCTTATATTTTCTAAAATTGATATACGCTTATGATGATCTTCATCAGACTTTTGTGCGAATGAGTGATCAGTCCTTAATTGTGCATTCATTTCAGGATATGTTACCCGATTGGCAATTGATTCACCCTCTTGTATACATTTTCCGCAACCGTGATAAGCATTATGGCCTTTTATACCTTTTATATAAGCATTAGCAGGAGTATCGCAAGCAAATATGTTTAATTTGCACGATATAACTTTTCCTTCTATTTCAATCCTGTCTTTATGTATAGCATTTACATCTTTAACAAAATCCTGTAAAAACTGATGACAACAACGAGGTTTTTCCTTTCCATTTTAAATGCCAATAGCAAATGGTTCGGTGTAAAAGTCTGCGCATATAGAACCTAAAATAGGCCAAAACTGGTCTCCACTACTCTTAGTTAAAGGTAAACTGTCTATATTCACATTGAACAAAATTTGGTCTGGAAAATTGGGCGATTTGAAATAACGACGAATAGATTTTTCTAAGCTCCAACATAACCGAAAATGATAATACTTTCCGGGTTGGACGTCTTTAAATTTTACCATTCTAGGAGTTGCGAGTAATGTTCTGTAATCTGTCGGTAATTCCTCCTCATGTCCACTTTTCCGTAATATTCAAAGCAATGTATTCACGTGTATTTTTTCGATATAGGATTCAATAACCCATAGACGGAGTTCACTTGTGTTACGTGAGGACCTGGGGATGGAGAGAGAAGAAAACTAGTTTGGTTTTGAGGAACAATTCACAGTTTATTTAAACCTCGTCAGAGGAACACCGAAAACACAGTTGATAGTCGCGAGGAACACCAAAACGTAGCACACGCAGTACTGCGGAATTTCCGAGTACAGGTTAGCCGATAGCGAGGATTAACCGCAGTTTAAGACAAACTTGAGGAATCCGAGCTGACCGTTAATCGAAGATATCCGAACCGAGAGCAAACAAAAAACACGTCCGTTCTGCAGCTGATCGAGGATCGAAGAGAGGGCCGAAGCGAGCGACACGCCGTGTTGCCGGAAGCTAGACAGGAAGAATCCGCGAGCGACGCGCAACATCGATCGAGCTGCCACCACTCGTCAGAGGGAAGAGGGAGGAAATTCGCCAGCGCCGATGCCTAGCGATCCGCACTAGGCACCGGAGCTCCTAATCCCTTATCGACTCGCTTCGCCGCTTAATCGCTTAACCTATGGTCGCTGCGACCGAACAACTTGCTACATCAAGATTCCGTTCATTGCTGCTATTTACAATCTCAATGCAATCAGCAGTGATACCATCAGTATTAGATGAAGTATTGTTACACGTCTCGTCTCAGCTCGGCGAACCGGGTTGAAGACTCGTGCAACGCAAGATCGTTATGCTTCCCTTGTCGGGTCGCACACGTCAAGGTAAAGGGGTCGGTCACTTAAGAGTTGGAACTCAATTCGGATACTGGTGATCCAGGAGGATTTATTGACGTGCAGAAATGGTCACTTACAAGGTATAATAGCCGCTCTGGATCTAGTATCGTGGTGACGGCAGAGAGTTAGTCTCGGCGTGGTCCCGGACAGTGGTACGACTGTCAGGGTGGCTTACACTGTGTGGAGACGCGGCGGAGTGCCCTCGGGCATATGACTCCTCGATGTACTCCCCGATCGATTCCTGATCGGTGTTTTTATACTGTTCTTCCAAGGAGGTGCTTACCGTGCATTACCGGTATTGCCTGCTAGAGTTTCGGCAATTTGTTCTGATTCTTGGTTTTCAAGTCATCAATATTTGGAAATGAGGCCACAGTCTAGTCAGCACTCGGAGCAATACTCGGAGTTTAGTTGGGCATATGCCGGGTTACAACAGTATCAGGAGCAGTGTAATTTAGAATATTTCTGTCAAGATGAACACTAAGGTCTTCGTCACTTCGTGGCGTGTCATCGCACACTTTATTGTCTGAATGATACAATCCTTTGTTATGATTATGTCCTTCACTTTTTTCTTGTATAGCATGTTGTGTAAGCCGAATTTGAGGAATGGCCGTAGTGGAGTTTGAATATTTCAAATCCTTTTTTAAGCAATTGACTTCAGCATTTAACAATCGTCTCTGGTGCCTTTTTGTGATACAGCTAAGATTCTTCGATCTTGTCTTCATTATGAAAATTATTGTTCGACCTTAACGAATCTAAAAAAAGTAAAGATTCCACCATTGCCGCTGAGCGCATTTGAAATAAACAGAAATATCGGTTTGTCGCCGAAAAAGGGATCTTAATCGAGCTGTAAATTATATTAACCATATTGTAGGTTAGTTTGAGTAATATCAAATAATCTGAACTTAATTCTTACGGGTTGCCCTACAATATTATAATGTACAGAGATTGTAACAAACTTACCTTGCAAAAAATGTTGAACGCTATATGATACACTTCAATTTTTCGTGTGTTGGGGTAGGAATCCCAATATGAAAGGTTGTAAAGCTTTCAGGATGTCCTGGTTATCTGACTGTTTTGAGCAGTCTTAATTTATTTAATAATCGGAGGAAAGGGAGCACTCTATGCAGCCCCTTCCTGACATGTGGATACACGAAATGATTAAAACTTTAACGCGGCACAAGTAATGCCGAATTTGTATCGAAATCTTCAATACTAAAAGTGGACGCTAAGCCTTGAATGAACAGTCAAGCAAGAGCTTAGAATACACGAGAAGGAACTTAATTCAACTGGACAAAATAATATTGTGAGAGGAGTGAAAATACGTGTTCACTCACTTAACAGATTTTCTGTTAGCTCTCCCTGTTCGGAATCAGTACAACGAAATATATAACCTTTTGAGCATCCCCTCCTGGTGGTCAAAGGTGGAGGGAGTCGAACTTGAGACCAAGAAGGGGTGCAAGACGGAAGTGGTGGCGGAAGAAACGACTAAGAAAATTTGGCAACCCCGGAAGGAGGAAGCCGGGTTTTTCCGCACCCAGGCGAGACTCGGTGCTCGCAGCGGAGAAGCTACCTGGGCTAGCGGAGCCAGGTAGGTGGAAGTCACCCAAAGGGGGTGGCAGTGCAGGTACTACGAAAGCAAAACCTGCGTGCCAGATGGGCCGCCTAACATTTTATGTAGCGGAAAGTAAGCGGAAAGACAAATAATGAGAAATACGCAGCTGAAACTAATAAATCCCCTAAAAAGACATTAAAAATGTAAAAAAAATCGCCAAGTAGTTTTGTTCGACCTCCCACAAAAATCTTTTCCCCCACAAATGTGTTTTGAGTTCAACAAAAATCATGTTTTTCTTTAACATTGGGAGACAATTCTACTAACAACAACATATTTTGTTGCCTTTACCACATTCACAAAAAAATTAATGAAAATCCTTGGAAACTAGAGCCAAGGCACTATTTAATTATGAGATATTTTTAAAAATGTTGGGGCATGCACAACACAAGCATGATATACTTTACAGTGCTAGATAAGGGTTGGTTTCAGTTTTGGGGTAGAGAAACGGCATAGTAGAATTAATCATCAATAAAACATCTGATACTTGGCCGGCCCGGTTATTCACAAATGGAGTTTCAAGCCTACACACAAATTGCTGGGTAGTTTGTATAGTTTAAATGATTCATCATACCATCACAGATCCTTGGTATATTGTTGAACATACGACAAGCGATAAACAATATTGGTTATGGAGTGTTCATTTCTTACGGGGGCTATTGTACGTTCGTGTATTTGGCTGTTATGTAATCGAAAGTAGTGTGAAATTTGCGGCGTTTTGCACGCGTGTTTCACATTTTAGATGTTTTGAGTGATTGGTATTGTACATGGATAAATATTGTATGTATTTGTCGTGTGAAAGGCTTGAAACTCCATTTGTGAATAACCGGGCCGGCCAAGTATCAGATGTTTTATTGATGATTAATTCTACTATGCCGTTTCTCTACCCCAAAACTGAAACCAACCCTTATCTAGCACTGTAAAGTATATCATGCTTGTGTTGTGCATGCCCCAACATTTTTAAAAATATCTCATAATTAAATAGTGCCTTGGCTCTAGTTTCCAAGGATTTTCATTAATTTTTTTGTGAATGTGGCAAAGGCAACAAAATATGTTGTTGTTAGTAGAATTGTCTCCCAATGTTAAAGAAAAACATGATTTTTGTTGAACTCAAAACACATTTGTGGGGGAAAAGATTTTTGTGGGAGGTCGAACAAAACTACTTGGCGATTTTTTTTACATTTTTAATGTCTTTTTAGGGGATATCACAAGTTTTTGATCAGTAATATGTAATCATATACCAAAGAAATAACGTTATGTACCACTGTTGTAGAATGTGAAAGAGAAGTATGACTTTTGTTGAATCAAAAACACTTTTGTGGGAGATGGAACAACACTAGTTGGCGATTTATTTTACATTTTTGATGTCTTCTTGAAGGATATCATAAGTTTGTGATCAGTAATATCTTACAAGGAGAGTGTCACACCTGTCAGGTCGAAACCCAATTCCAATTTTTTTTATAAGCTCAGGATGTGATGTAGAACAAGTGTACAAAATTTGGTTTGCAATGGTCAACAGCGAGGACCTCCCAAAAATGTCAAATGTGTCAATTCTTGCGTTTCTGCAGCTTTAAGGCATTTATAGCAAACCCGCTTGATTTAATTTAAGTTCGTGTACTTGCAGTGCACTATTATAGTAATATTTCGTATATTTCTCATTTAGCACCTAACCAACTTATTCAGAAAGTTTTGTGATAGTTTTCGACATGACAGGTCTGACATACGGATTTACATACAGTGTTTCACAGCATCGAGGGCATATTTGGTAGCTCTCATTTACATTCATACACTTGCACTGAGCAATTGTAGTTACAATTTTTTATATTCTTTCTTTAGCACCTGTAAAAAGTTTGGTCAATGGTTTCAACATGACAAAGCTGACAGGGATCCCTATGCATATTGTTTACTCAAATGGCGCCGAATCCCTGGGACTAAAATTTCTTGCATGTTCATCGAAAAACACATGCAGTTCGTAATTGGTATATTATTTGCAATTATTGAATTGGTGTTTTCTAATGAAGTTGTTTCGAGGCTGCATGGCACATATTTAAAATATTAGCTATAATAGTGCACTGCGAGTATATGGACTTAAATAAAATCAAGCGGGTTTGCTATAAATGCCTTAAAGCTCCATAAGTGCAAAAATTGGCACATTTGGCATTTTTGGGGGGTCCTTGCAGTTGACCATTGCAAACCCAATTTTGTACACTTGTTCTACATCACATCCAGAGCTTATAAAAAAAATTGGATTTGGGTTTCGATGTGACAGGTCTAACACTTTTTGTCAGAATGTCAAAGCGGAGTATGATTTTTGTTAAATCCAAAACACTTATGCGGAACAAAGAATGTTTGGAGTAGGTTGGGCAAAACTACTTGGCGAATTGCGCTACATCTTGTGGGGATATACAATTTTTGTAAACAATTTCCGGAGAGTAAGCTATGATTCTTAAAATGCATGGTTGTTAGTTTAAATGAATACAATTCTAGTAAGAATAGTAGCAGTTGTGGTAAGACGCTCAATTTGCAATATTATGATTCCCGTTCTATTGCAAATACATAATATTTGCTTAATTCCTTGTTATTTACACAGATGAAAAAATTATATTTTGATGTTAGTAATGAATGTGTCTCGTGCTGCACAATATCCACCTTCATCGAATTAGGAGGAATAGTGTAACCACACTATTTATATTCCTACCTGTTTAACAGTCAATGGTGCCTTTGCACTTTCACAGCACCTGGTCCTGACATATAATAAACTATTTATAAATGCGATTAAAACGTTGTTTGTTGATAGTCGCAGAGTAATTGTGAAGTGAGTTTATTGCCAATAGCAAAATATATCATTTCTTTACCTGCATAAATAGTTAGAAATATCAAATATTTGCAATAGAACTGGAATGATAAAATTACGATTTCAGCGCCTTACCACGACGACTGCTATTGTTACTTTAACTCAATTCATTGAAAGTTACAAGCGTTCATCCCAATAGCCCACTCTCCCGAAATTCAGTTCATAGGAATTTTATACGACACAATTAATAAAGTTACCATGTAACTCTGAGTTGAAAATAAAACAGTTTTATTGAAGTTCATAAGCAACGCTTCTTCGAGATCTTGCATTTATCAATTAACCGATTGGCCCCCGATATGTGACGTGATTTACTCCGCTTAATGCTCAGCGATACGAGACTTGAGTGACACTACACGGCTACCAAAAGAGGTACGCAAAGTCGGTATTACCGATAATTCGACATTACAAAACTGTAGACAACTGAGGGTTATATTTTAGAATCAGCCGGTTGTTATTTATGCACCATTGATTGTAATGACGGGACAGATACTGGAGTAAAATGTGGGATTGCCCACCATCTGTCACAGTCTTGTTCAGTCTGTCAATTATTACCTGACCGTACCTGACCCTATTGGGAAATACTTGAGTTAATGCCTGCGTGGCATGTGTGGGCTTGGAGCTCGAGCGCTCCGCGCTGCTCCCTATTCCCATCATGTGGATCCCAGTCATAAAACGGAGCTACCTTCCTATGGCTTAACGACAAACTGCAATAAACATTTGAAAAGAAAGAAATTGTAATCTTTCTTCAAAATAATATATAATAATAATATATGAATATTATTATGAATATTATTATGAATATTATTACGACCTGACTATGGCTTAATGACAAAATACACATTTGAAAAGGAAGAAATTGTAATGTTTTTTCAAAAATTGAAAAGCTGTCATATATCTATAATAATATTCATCACATAGAATTTGTAAACTGCTTGGCACTGAGAATCTATTGATTCTTCTAATTAACGCAGTACAACTTGAGTAAAATGAGACAGTTGTTTCACTATATACATGACAGATGCAATCATTGAAACATTCGTAAGTTTCATAAAATACGAGCACAACACATATATTCGAAAATATCACTGACTTTGATGAAACAGATAATTATTATTAATAAGAGCGTTCACTGTATGTCGTCGGGCGCGGAAAAGACAACGCTTATTATCGGCACTATGTATCTGCTATGGTATCCGATACCTGTCTGACACTACCTGGCTGACGGTCCGAGACATTCTGATGCCAAGCGCCCGTCCAAAAGCAGGTAGGGCGCCGCCAGCCACCTAGCGGCGAAAAAAGGAAAGCGACATTTGAGGAAACTTGATTATAATGAAGAATTTCAGCAACTTTTCGCTTCGGACGAAATATTTCAAATATTTATATCTCTTAAACTACTGGACCGATTCCATTGTGCCTTACGTCATGCGAATCAGAAAAAATCACAGAAAAATATATCCCAAAAAGAATTACTTCCTGCAGGAAATCTCTGAGAAATTCGGAAAACAAATTTGCAGACAATTGTTCGCATGGGTTAAATCGTTTTACGTCGGGATAATATAGCCTCGGGAGTCTCGCTGGCCCGTACGGCTACGCCTTCACTACTTGGCGCGGAGACTCTACCGAGTCTCCTGAACGAGAAAGTCGAAGAAGTCGAAAACGTGGTGAAAGAATGGAAGCCTAAGCTTAGGAAGAGAAGGCGGAGAACTTACAAATATTCCGGGAAATAATGACAATTTCTCAAGAGAGAAATCGGCATACGGAATAGCCTAAGCAGATGCTTAATGAGCAGGAGACAAAGCATAAAATGATGTCTGCGATTCGGATGTAAAAACTCGGAGTCGGGCTGCGAGTCCGAACATCTCGCCCACCTTGAACGGTCGCGTTCCAAACAATGGTGATGAAATGTAACAAACATTGCACTGCCTAGAAACATATTGGCAAATATGCGACAAGTGCATTGGTCGAATAAAGAATGGAGATTATTAACCGAGATTAAATTAATAGGAAGAAAAAAAAAATCGAAAGGAAGTGAATTAATCCTAGATAGTAAGACTTAAAGGTCGCACGCAAAATATTGATACATAAAAGCAGAATCGCATCAAAAAATAATAAACAATGAAATCATTGGATTGCGTGAAAGTATACAAAACGCAAAGGGTATAAGACTATGAATATGGCGAAAGTTGACGAAACATGATATTATACGGTAGTATTCCTCAGTAGTCTTTTCTTGTTTACCAGATTTTCCGTAGGTTTGGTTTGGTCAAATGCGTCGCCCGAAGGGGCTCGCGACGAAATGTATATGTGTGAGTGTGTGTATGAAGAATATAAAAGTGTGTGTTGCGTCGTCGACGAACAGAGATGATCGAGTCTTCGACGTGATCGCAAGCGAATAATTTTTGTGTACCACCATTCCCGTTATATCAAATAAAGACACTACAATTGGGGGCTCAGCCGGGATTTGAGTGAGCTAGCATAATTATTCGCCGACCAGATCGCGAGTAAGTGCTACGTGAGAGTGCGTAACAGGTCTTTGTACGCGATAAAAGGCGTAATTCGCGATAAAGATCCTTGCACGGTGTATGGGAGTGTCCGGCGACTGTGTGATACCGGTAACCCAGTGAAAAGAAAGGAGAGAGCTTCGTGAAATTACGAGCGAGAAACGTTATTGTCACGAACGTTCATTCGAAACTGTGTGGTTCGGAATGAACGTAACGCAAAAGCCTGTGGAGAGCTTTAAGGCGCAACAACTTAAGGAGATCCTAAAAGCTCGTGGGTTAAATTCGGCGGGGACGAAAGCCGAACTTTACCAGCGATTGTTGGAAGCGGATCCATCGTGTGTTTGGATGAATAGTCCAGAAAGCGGCGATAACCAGTCTGTGGCACAGGAGGACTCAGGTGTTCTGGAGTCATCTTCTACGATGAGTGAAACTCAGCGAGAGCTTTTGCTTGTCCAGAGAGAAAAGGAGATGGCCGAACAAAGGCTACTCCTGGCGCAGCAAGAGATCAGGATGCTGCGAGGGACGGGTACACCAAACGACCAGCATCCAACAACGAGTACGACGGTAGGTGCACAAGCGATCGAGAGTGCGCGACCGCAAGCTAACATATCCACGATTAGTGAGATTCTCGGATATTACGATGGAAGCAGCGAAAACTTTGATACGTGGGAGAAACAAGTCATGCTTCTCAGAACATCGTATGGGCTAGACGAGGGATTGACGCGAGTTCTAGTAGGATCCAGGTTAAAGGGAAAAGCGAAAGAGTGGTTTAACTCGAGATCCGAAAACTACGAGATGCCGGTCCAGAGATTGCTAGACCAAATGCGTGTGATGTTTGTTCACCGGCTGAATAAATTGGTGCTGAGGCGGAAATTTGAATCACGTGTTTGGAAGAAAGAGGAGTCGTTCAGCGAGTACGCTTACGACAAGATTATTTTGGCGAATCGAGTGAGCATAGACGAAGACGAATTGGTCAGCTATATGGTCGACGGGATACCGGACAAGATTTTGTGCGACCAGGCGAGGACCATGCGGTGCAGAACAGCGCGGGAATTAATACAAGCTTTTGACGAGATCACCTTACAGCCAAGGGAGCAGCGAGGCTACGGATCGAAAAGTTCCAGGGAACAGAGAGGCAGCGATAAAGGAGCCGCACCGAAGCGATGCTACAATTGTGGTGAGCGTGCGGGTCATCTGAGTGCCGAGTGTCCTACGAGAGCTGAGGGTGTGCGATGTTATAAGTGTAGCGAGCGTGGACACATTGCGTTGAACTGTACAAAAAAACCGACAGCGAATGCGGCGAGGCAGCCGAGAGGACCGTCGGCAAGCGTCAGTGATAGTTTACAGGCTCCGCAATTGCCGACTGGTAAATACTATAAAAATACCGAGATAAATAAATTCAAGGTAGCAGCTTTGATCGACACTGGAAGCGATTTATGTCTGATGCGAGCGGATCGATATATTAAAATAGGCGCTCCGCGATTGCAACAGCAGGAAATCCGATTTCGCGGTATCGGTTCAGAGAAAAATACCACGCTAGGCGAATTCGAGACAGAAATCTTAATCGATGGGGAGAATCATTGGATAAAGATTCACGTGATATCCGACGCGTTGATGCAGCATGAGTTATTAATCGGAACCGACTTTTTAAAGAATGTAGAACTCGTAGCGAGAGATGGCAAGATTTCGATCAAAAGAATGACCGGCGAAAACGCGACGGGTGTTAATGAACCGGAGATATTTCAAATAGAATGCGTGCATGAGATAAATAAAGTCGACGTATCTGGAGTAGTTAACGCCGAACATAGGGATACGATAGAAAAGTTAATTTCTAATTACAATACGAGAAAAGTACGCGAGACAAATATTAAAATGAAGTTGGTTTTAAAAGACGAAGAGCCGGTATACCAGAGAGCGCGACGATTGGCGCCTGGAGAAAGAGAGAAAGTAAACCAACACATTGATGAGTGGATAAAGGACGGAATCGTGCGACCTTCGTTGTCTGAGTATGCGAGTCCAGTCGTTCTGGCGAAAAAGAAAGACGGACTTACTCGTCTGTGTGTCGACTATCGTCAGCTGAATCGCAAGATTGTAAAGGACAGATATCCTTTGCCCTTGATCGAGGATTAGCTTGATCGGTTGCAAAATGCGCGCGTCTTTACCACAATCGATTTGAAAAATGGTTTTTTTTCATGTAAGTGTCGATGAGGGAAGCAGGAAATATACTGCTTTTATCGTCCCAGATGGACAATACGAGTTTCAAAGAGTCCCGTTCGGATTATGCAATTCCCCTGCAATATTCCAAAAATGTATCAATGCGGTGTTTAAGGAATTGATAAACGATGGAACAGTCTTAACGTACATGGACGATGTCATTCTGCCGTCTGCGGATTATCAAGGTGGCTTGCGTAGCCTTGAGAGGGTGTTACAAGTAGCCAGTGAGTTTGGGTTGTTGATTAATTGGGGTAAATGTGAATTCCTGTGTACCAAGGTTGAATATTTAGGCCATATTATCGAAAACGGTAGCGTACGACCGTCGACACGCAAAACAGATGCCGTGACGAAGTTCCCAGAACCGACTAACGTGAAGAAGATACAAAGCTTTCTGGGCTTAACGGGATATTTCAGAAAATTTATACGAAACTATTCTTTGATCGCGCGACCCCTAACAAATTTACTGAAACTCGATGTAGATTTTCGTTTTGGTGAAGAGAAGCGGAATGCATTTAATCAGCTCAAGATAGTACTGAGTGAGCACCCAGTATTGCGGCTATACAAAGTAGGAGCGGACACAGAACTCCATACGGACGCTAGTATGTATGGATACGGAGCTATTTTACTGCAGCGTGACAGTGACGATCAGAAATGGCATCCGATACATTACGCGAGTGGTAAAACGACGAGCGCAGAGTCAAAATATATTAGCTACGAACTTGAAGTATTGGCTATTATAAAGTCCCTGAAAAAGTTTCGCGTTTACTTAATCGGTGTGCCATTTAAAATAGTAACAGATTGTAGCGCATTTGCGCTAACTATGAGAAAAAAGGAGTTGTGCGTAAGAGTGGCGAGGTGGGCATTGTTTCTAGAGGAATTCGACTATACAATCGAGCATCGGCCCGGAAAGAGCATGACTCATGTCGATTCTCTTAGCCGTAACCCCCTCCCCTCGTGTATGCTTATCAGCGAGTGCGAGGCGAGCATGACAGCACGATTGCGCAAAGCTCAACATGAGGATGGCGAGTTGAAAAAGTTTTTCGAACTAGCCGTTAACGGATCAGACAGCTGTTACATAATGCGACAGGAACTTTTGTTTAAGGACATCGACGGCGAAGCCCTGTTAGTTGTACCGCGTTCGATGCAAACGCAGGTCATCCGACAAGCGCATGAAAGGGGACATTTCTCGTGCGGAAAGACTGAGATTATATTAAAAAGGGACTTCTGGTTCCAGAACATGCGGAATAAGATAGAGAAGGTAGTGCAAAATTGTATTGCGTGCATACTGGCGGAAAAGAAAAGTGGCAAGCAGGAAGGACTATTGTACCCAATAGATAAGGGAGACGTCCCGTTGGCGATGTACCATATAGATCATCTCGGACCATTACCGTCGACGCGAAAAAATTATAAACATATTTTCGTTGTAGTAGATTCGTTTTCAAAGTTTGTGTGACTGTACGCGACGAAAAGTACCAGTACCGCCGAAGTCCTGGATCGTATGCGGAAACAATCAGCGATTTTCGGGAATCCGCGAAAAATAATCTCCGATCGCGGGTCCGCGTTTACCTCCCATGAGTTCACTACATATTGTAAAGAAGAGTCGATAGAGCATAGTTTAATAACGATAGGCGTGCCCAGGGCAAACGGACAGGTCGAGCGGGTGAATCGCTCCATTATTCCGCTACTAAGTAAGTTATCAGCGCCGAAGTCAGAGGAATGGCATAAATACTTAGAAGTTGCGCAGAGATATTTGAATGCCACGCCGCACAGAAGCGTAGGTACCACGCCGTTTCAATTATTATTTGGAACACACATGCGTAGTGATCATTCTATTCGTGAGCTAGTGGAGAAGGAATGGATAGAAATCTTCCAGGATAGTCGGGATGATTTACGTCGGCAAGCTAAAGAAAATATTCTGAAAGTTCAGCAAGAGAATCGGAAAAGCTATAACAAGTATCGGAAGAAGGCGCGACAATATACGGAAAATCAGCTGGTAGCGATTAAACGGACACAGCAAGGGCCTGGACTTAAGTTCTCGTCGAAGTATCTGGGGCCCTACAATGTTGCGAAGGTCTTGCGCAACGACCGATACGTCGTTTGTAAAATCGGTGATCACGAAGGCCCCAACCAGACTTCTACCTCTGCTGACAATATGAAACCGTGGGTTGACAACATTGATGCTTCATTCGATGGCGAGCAATCGGAGGGTATCTGAGGGCAGATTACCAAACAGGACGGCCGAGTGTAGTATTCCTCAGTAGTCTTTTCTTGTTTACCAGACTTTCCGTAGGTTTGGTTTGGTCAAATGCGTCGCCCGAAGGGGCTCGCGACGAAATGTATATGTGTGAGTGTGTGTATGAAGAATATAAAAGTGTGTGTTGCGTCGTCGACGAACAGAGATGATCGAGTCTTCGACGTGATCGCAAGCGAATAATTTTTGTGTACCACCATTCCCGTTATATCAAATAAAGACACTACAATACAATCTTTGTATATGATATTATACAAAGGATTCCGAATTAGAGGAATCGTCGTTGTTGGGAAGAATGCAGATCTTCGAGAGAGGTCGCCTGGTAACCCCATGAGCCGTTTGAATCGAAACGACACGAGTGATGTTGTCCTTGCCGGGGTGAAGCTGGATGATTCGTCCCAAGCGCCATCGCAAAGGTGGGATGTTGTCCTCCTTCAGGGTGACTAAAGTACCAGGTCCAAATTTTGCTAGTACGGAGCATCGCCATTTGGTTCGCTGCTGGAGCTGGTATAAATATTCAGCGTGCCAACGGGCCCAAAAATGCTGGAACATTTGCTGCAGCAACTGGAATCTGGTTAAGCGATTAAGCTTGACCTCGCGGAGGTCAGGATGCGGCAGCGATGTTAGGGGTTCCCCAACCAGAAAGTGGCCAGGGGTCAAGGCCGAATAGTCGGACGGATCCTCGGAAAGGGCACACAGTGGCCGAGAATTCAAGCATGACTCGACCTGCGTTAGCACTGTATATAGTTCTTCGTAGGAAAGGCGTGTTTCACCCACGACTCGTTTTAAGTGGTATTTCGCCGATTTTACGGCACTCTCCCATAGGCCACCGAAATTAGGGCTTCCGGGAGGAATAAGGCGCCACTCAATATGCTCATCGCTTAGAAAAGATTTTACCTTGCGCGAATGCCCTTCGTCGGAGAGAAGAACTCCTAGATCTTTTAACTCGCCTATAGCGCCGATGAAATTAGTGCCGTTGTCCGAGTGTATTCGCACACATCTGCCGCACCGAGAAATAAAGCGTCTCAGACAATTCAAAAAAGATTCCGTTGACATGTCCTTTGCTAATTCTAAATGGACAGCTTTGGTTGCAAAGCTAATAAAGATACATAAGTACGCCTTAATAGAGGCACGTGCGCGCGAATGCTCCTTCATATAAAAGGGTCCTGCATAGTCTATGCCACAAATGGAGAATGGGCGAGAAGGCGTAACTCGGTCCGCAGGTAGTTCAACCATCAAATATTCGGTATTTGGGGAGGCACACGGAAGCACCTTACGCAGTTACGGATCACGCGCTTTATGGTACCCTTGCAGGACAAAGGCCAGTACCTGGAGCGAATAGAGGCCATGACGGCATTGCAGCCGGCATGCAACAGTTTTAAATGCTCTTGCTCAATCAGCAAAATTGTAAGTCGGTGCTTCGCCGGTAGGATAAGCGGGTGCTGCTGCTGATATGGGACAGGAGCATTGCGAAGTCTACCGCCCACCCTGAGAAGACCAGATTTGTCTAAGAACAGAGATAAGGAGAGCAATGGGCTCTTCTTTGAAATTGGCTGACCCTTGGATAGAAAGTTAATCTCCGATGGAAAGGAAAAATTTTGAACAAGCCTAATGAGGATGTTCTCAGAATTTAGTAATTCTTCCACACTTAATTCCTATGGAAGTGGATCGAGAGAGTCGAAGTTAGTAGTATCCGGAGTTTTGGAGTTGCGGCTCTGGATACGTAACTTAATATTATTAAAATCGAAGGCAATAAGCCACGACACGGAATAACTTTTTTGCGCGGGAATATCGCTCGAAGATATCCAGATCCAAGCTGGTCAATGCAATCATGACGAGAGCTGTAGGCTTCTCTTCAGGTGGATCTTGAAGGTCGATGGAATGGTCAGGCCATAAACCAGGCCGCTGGGTAATCCAGGTAGGTCCATGCCACCAGAGTGATGATGATGCCAGCAGGGAAGGATTGATTCCTCTTGAGATTATATCGGCAGGATTGTCCTGAGATGACACATGCCGCCACCCCCCTTTCGTGCGCTCCTGAATTTGGCTAACGCGATTGGCGACAAAGGTGCGCCATTTCGATGAAGGAGCCTTAATCCAGGCGAGTGCAATTGTTGAGTCGGTCCAGAAATGCTCGCTCTGGATAGTAATCCCAAGGGCAGAACGAGCCTTAGCAGCGAGTTTTGCTAAAAGCAGCGCACCGCACAACTCCAATCGAGGGAGAGATAGAGTTTTAAGGGGCGCCACCTTGGATTTGGCGCATAAGAGGCGGCAGGTAAGATGCCCCTGAAAGTCCTCGGAGCGGAGGTATAGGCATGCACCATACGCCTTTTCAGAGGCATCACAAAACCCATGTAGTTGGATTGCCTTGGAATTATTCCCAATTGCAAATCGGGGAATTCGCAGGTGGTTCAGAGCAATGAGCTCGCTTCTGAAAGTCCTCCATTGATTATGAAGATCCAGGGGGAGAGATTTATCCCAGTTGGTCTTGAGCTCCCAAAGTCGTTGCATGAGGATCTTGGCCTGTATGACAGCAGGCCCAACCAATCCCAGAGGATCGAAGAGACGAGCTATCTCCGATAAAATGTGTCGCTTGGTGATCCTTTGTTGTGGCAGAGGCGGCACCGAATAGCGCAGGTGGTCCTCCGTAGGGTTCAAAATAAGACCCAAAGTTTTTGGATTCTTATCGGCGTCGATGGTGACGCTGTCTTGTGGGTGATCTTGCATGAGAATTCGTGGGTCATTAGAGGCCCACTTTCGCAGCTCGAAACCAGCAGTGGCGAGGATTCTCGATATATCAGCCCTAATAAGAACCTGGCGATACATTTTAGCAACGTCGGCCGAAATAACGAATCGGTGTTTTCTTAAACGTAGTATAATGGAGAAAAGGTCGTCTTGGACAATGGGCCCAACGCGTTGCACTTGGTTAAGGGAAACGCCCGACGAAGTTGCAGCCGACCCATCGAACACGACACGCAATTTAGTAGTCGTGCTGGAAATCTTAAAAACTGCGTGATGGGGCAAATAGTACGCAGGCTCGGAATCGCGAATTTGGTCTTTGGGTACCTCGGTCATATGTCCGAGTTCCTCATACTCGGACAGGAAGTTGAAATATTCAAGCTTGAGAGCAGGGATCCTCTCAAACTTTCTTTCCAGTGAATGCAATCGCTTTTCGGCCATCGCCCGAGATTGACCGAGATCACCTATTCGGTCCGTGAAGGGGATGCTTGTTATGAACCTTCCGTCCCTATCCCTGGTCGTGGTTTCACGGAAATGTACTTCACATGGATCGGAAAGATCTAACGGGGGAAGGCCCGTAGAGGAGGACGAAAATTCCTCGATCACCCAAAATTTGCGGAGATCGTTGTCCAATTCCAAATTAGTGGCTAGATGGCACATGAGACTTGGTTCCCTATTCATAAGGGAAAGATTAAATTCACCTGCCATAATCCAGCCGAGGTGGGTTTTTTGCATCAGGGGATATCCAGGCCCCAGTTTATGTTGCCCAATACAAATTAAGTCCCAAAAGAGACCGTTACCGAGTAACAGATCCACTTCTTGCGCAGAACAGAAGTGGGGGTCGGCCAGAGAGAATTTCTCTGGAACAGGGATTGCTGCCCTGTCTAAATGAAAACTCGGAATGTTGCCAGAAATTTTGGGAATCACCAGGCATTTTAGAGAGGTGTTAAAAGAAGAAATCCTTGAAAACAAAGTGACATCCACCCTGCCACGGATAGAGTGGGACGTGCGCCCGATGCCAGAAATCGAAGTGTTTACCTTTTGCATTGGAAGTTTCAATTTTTTGGCGAAGGCTTCTGAGATAAAATTGGCTTGAGAGCCTTGATCTAAGAGAGCCCTACACTCATGTCGATTGCCGCGTGAGTCAAGAATGTTCACTATTGCAGTCGATAATAGAACGGTACAATCCAAATTCTGGCCTGAAAGTGAGAGTAAAGCTTGCGGCTGATCAGCAGCAGTATCATGTGTCTTAGTGGACACATGAGAAGATGACGGACTACTCTCAGGGGGTACGGAATTATTGTACTCCATATGTACTAGGGTGTGGTGGTTCTTTCCACATTTCCGGCAATTTGACCTTTTGCAATCACGATTAGTATGGCCAGGTTGAAGGCAATTAAAGCAGACACGGAGCTTTAATGGCTTTGAGCGCCGCGCGGAGACGTTAAGTTTTATAAAGTCATCGCACTCAAAGAGGCGATGATTTGCCTTGCATAGAGGGCAGGACTTGTCTAAATTAACCACCAACGAATTCGTTTGGTGAGAGCGCTTGTGCGTGGTGTTACTAAAAATGGGTTTGCTCTGAGGCGGCCGGGATTCGGATGCAGAATCCTCGAGCATCCTACAATGCCTCTCAAGAAAATTGGTGAGATCGTCGAATTTGCGCCTTCTAGAGATTGATTGAGAATGCCGTTGCCACTCATTCCTGGTGCTAGTATCCAGCTTGGTGGAAATTAAGCGAAGGAGTAATGTGCCCCACGAGTCTGTTGGCTCGCCCAATGCGTGTAACGCTGCCACATGGTTGGTAGCATCATCAGTGAGCTGCCGTAAAGCGCCATGAGAGGCTTTTGAGAGAGAAGGCAATTCACAAAGAGCCTTGGTGTGGAAATCGACGAGGGAATTGGGATCCTCGAAACGCTTTTTCAGAGTCTGCCACGCAATGAAATAATTGACTTCCGAGATACCCAAAGATCGTATTGCGTGAGCGGCTGTTCCGGAAATACTTGAATTTAGGTAGTGAAACTTTTGTATGTGAGTCAACGATTCATTATGATGAATCAATGACTCGAACGATTCCCTAAATCTGAGCCATTGATCGCGCTCACCGTTAAAGGTGGGTAACTCGATGGTCGGTAGCCTGATTGAAATCGGCGGCTCCGAAGAAGCCGGGGTTGAGACTGAATGTCTATCTGTACGTGCACTGCTGGGTGCACTAATTTCTGTTTGGGCATCTTTGATATGCCGCTTAACTTTAGCGATTAAGTTATGATAACAGTTCTCAAATTTTACTCGTTCTTCCTCGTTTTTCGCGGCTTCCTCCGCGTCATTAGGATCCGCTAGGAATTCTATTTTATCTTGGACAACCTCAAACTTGTCCAGCAAATCTATGCTCTTCGCGAGTCTACTCTCAAGCACATCGATCGGAGTGGAGTCATTTACTCCCTCAAAATATTTGTTGAACCTAGTCAACGATGCCTTGACTTGGGCGCGCTCGCCAATAAGGGCCTTTAATTGCGGTTCCATGGTAGAAAATGAAAAGAAGTGCTAACGCAAGGCTCGAGTACAAACAAGAAATCTCGACTCACCGTTGCGTGGAGACACAGCTTCCTCAGCAGGCACCGTAGGTCCGATGGCTCGTCAGTGTGGCGTCAGGGATGGAAATCGGTCCTCCCACGATGTCACTCTTACCAGTGAAGACTTGGATGGCTGCAGTTGCCCAAATATTTCAGGCTGTCCCAATGGCAGGACAGGATCGGAGCAGGCTTCTTGTAGCTGATGTCCAAAAAGTGGAAAATATGGCTTCCACTAAAGTCCTTGGTTGATTTTGTTCCTTCCTCGTCAATCACACTTAGTCACTCGCGTATCCGGCTCGAAGGACCAGAAAATGTTGGGGTAGGAATCCCGATATGAAAGGTTGTAAAGCTTTCAGGATGTCCTGGTTATCTGACTGTTTTGAGCAGTCTTAATTTATTTAATAATCGGAGGAAAGGGAGCACTCTATGCAGCCCCTTCCTGACATGTGGATACACGAAATGATTAAAACTTTAACGCGGCACAAGTAATGCCGAATTTGTATCGAAATCTTCAATACTAAAAGTGGACGCTAAGCCTTGAATGAACACAGTCAAGCAAGAGCTTAGAATACACGAGAAGGAACTTAATTCAACTGGACAAAATAATATTGTGAGAGGAGTGAAAATACGTGTTCACTCACTTAACAGATTTTCTGTTAGCTCTCCCTGTTCGGAATCAGTACAACGAAATATATAACCTTTTGAGCATCCCCTCCTGGTGGTCAAAGGTGGAGGGAGTCGAACTTGAGACCAAGAAGGGGTGCAAGACGGAAGTGGTGGCGGAAGAAACGACTAAGAAAATTTGGCAACCCCGGAAGGAGGAAGCCGGGTTTTTCCGCACCCAGGCGAGACTCGGTGCTCGCAGCGGAGAAGCTACCTGGGCTAGCGGAGCCAGGTAGGTGGAAGTCACCCATAGGGGGTGGCAGTGCAGGTACTACGAAAGCAAAACCTGCGTGCCAGATAGGCCGCCTAATATTTTATGATTAGGAAAGTAAGCGGAAAGACAAATAATGAGAAATACGCAGCTGAAACTAATAAAACGAGAAAGTCGAAGAAGTCGAAAACGTGGTGAAAGAATGGAAGCCTAAGCTTAGGAAGAGAAGGCGGAGAACTTACAAATGTTCCGGGAAATAATGACAATTTCTCAAGAGAGAAATCGGCATACGGAATAGCCTAAGCAGATGCTTAATGAGGAGGAGACAAAGAATAAAATGATGTCTGCGATTCGGATGTAAAAACTCGGAGTCGGGCTGCGAGTCCGAACATCGTGTAAATTTGATATTTACTCGCCGATTATAACAAGCACATGCTATAAAGCCGAAATAATTTGCGGTTATGAGTGAACGATGTAACATTGATGGAAAAATTATGTCACAGCGTAAGTCACACCAATTTACATGTCCAATGCAAGTATATAACTTGTGACGTTACGCCCTGCGTACGTCACAGGCTGCCCAACAGACACTTAAAAGTAGCGCCGTAGACAAGCGGAAATTAGCGTCTTCAAGGGAGATCCGGAAGATCTTAGAAGCAAACAACTAACGCCACTATTTCGCCCGAGCCAACTAGCACAACCAAGGAAACCCAGGGACGAATATCAGCCCACAGCACCCAAAGACACCAAATTTGCCAGCAAGAGGATTCGGCTCGACCAGGACGAGCCTAAGGAACCAGCAACCTCCAAAGGTTACCGTCGACGACTGGTCATCATCGACGGGAACTGGGTGGTGAGGCAGGCGATTCCGAGACACCCAGCAACGCGGGAGTGGACATCATATTTCCTCGGCGATGCGGGGTTGGCGCACAGTTGGGCCAGTACGGCCCTGGCGTCGCTCGTCCAAGGGCACATCGAAGTCCTTTACACGAGGTAGAACCCGGCGACCAATAAGATTCGATCTTCGAGACAAAGGCGGCTAGGCGAACGTTACGGCCCGCGTGCCGAGTTTCGGCACTCTTGTATTGGCGAGCGTTGCGAGCGGACGTGCGATCCTTAACGAATTAATAGCGAATCCGAAAAACTACTGTTAGAAAGGAAGGAAGGAAGCGAGACCGTACCTCGATCCAGCGGCTGCCGAATAATATACTAGCGGTAAGCAAATCATCCTTCTGCCTTTTTTTTTCGTGGGGAAATCCTGATGGACCCCCCGCCACCCTGGTGGGGGCGGCGGGGTAGTGCCAGACTCTTACCGGCTAAAACCCCACCCCCCACGCCCCCTATTGGGGGGCACGTCTCGTGGTGGGGGAGTGGCCATCCGCTCTCTCGCTTTCACGAGAGAGGGAGGCGTCCCCCACTACTCGCGGGGAGACACGTCTCGCCGCACTCCTTCGCCAGCGGCGAAGGAGGAGGGAACCGTGCCCCCCGCGCTACTAACAATCTCCTGGGCGGGACGTGCGAGCACTACACGCCCCGCCACGCCTCGGAGCCGTTTTGTGGAGGCGACAGAGCCACCACTCTGTCGCCTCGCGGCCCCTTGGCACGTGCCCGGCCCACCGGCAGCGAAAACCCCACCGGCGGGTCCGGGCCGCTAAACTTAGTCGGGGGGAACGGCGTCCCCCCGTGCGGGGCGGCGGCGGGGACGGGCCCTCCACAAACGGAAGGGGTCCGTTCGCTCCCGCCGCCGCTCCGCGTCCTCCTTCTGGGAGAGCACTTCCTCGCAGAAGGCGAGGAAGGCTCTCCACGACCTCTCGCTGCCGAGGATCTGTCGGATGACCGTCGGCAGCGAGAGGTCCCTTCCGATATACCGGACCAGGACACGGCGCTGCTCCCTCCAGGCCGTGCAATACTGGAGGGTGTGTTGCGCCGTGTCCTGGTCCCCATCACAATGGTGGCACTGTGCCGTCGCCTCCTTCCCGATGCGACGCAGGTACTCACCGAAGCAGCCGTGCCCGGTAAGCACCTGCGTCGCGCGGTAGGAGAGAGTTGCCTCCTGCCACGACTCACCCAAGCCTCAAGGCTCGGGAGAATCGCCCCGACGGCTCTGTGGCGGGTGTTGGCTGGATCTTCCAGCCTCTCCCGCCACATCTCGACAACGAGCCGCCGGGTCTGGCGCTTCAACTCCTCGACCGACCGTTCCGTGGGTATTTCGCCCCCTTCACGGAGAACGCGAAGACCCGAATAGGTCCTCGCGTCCCCCATCGCCAGGATGTCTAGGGGCGGAAACCTCGCTAGTAGGGTGGCCGACGCCAGGGAGATCGTGCGATATCCTCGCACGACCCTGACGGCCATCCGACGCTGTACCCTGAATAACAGGGCACAATTGCGCCGGCTGGCCGCCAGGTCGTCCGCCCAGACTGGTGCTCCGTAGAGCAACATGGAACGGACGACTCCCGCGTATAGGCGTCGGACCCCTTCCCACAAATCATCCTTCTGCCTGGCCATTCTGTAAGGAACCAATTCCGTTCGGGTTCCGCCAGGATTCGTTGCTTCTCGTTTCTCGCTCAAACTACTGCAACCTTCCTATTTTCTATGCTGGTCGCGATCTTCCGGATTAATGTGAACCGTAGAATTCTGTACTTTTGAATACGATCTTTCTGTACGCTGAGGCCGATCAAGAGTCACACTGTATTCCGAGACTAACGAAATAATCTGTAACGTCACTCGAGTAAACATTAGCGTTGATCATCTGCGCTCGAACTCTTGTCACCGAAATGTAATTTTCGTTTGGACCACCTAGAAGCCACGTGCTTCATCCGAGGTTGCTAATGAACACCTCGTACGAAGCCTCTCCCTTGTAAACTTCACTAGCGAAATAAACATTGTTGAGTTCAACGTCTGGCTTGGTCACTCGTGTCGACCCACGTGCTCTCCTTTTGTTCAAGTCCCTAGCCGAGCAGCCGTTCCGCCGCCTTGGGACATCTCCAGTGGCCGTCCTCTCAATTATATCGTGTCTCGATTCTAATTTCGTTTTGTGTGGCATCTCTGATGCCTGGCGCCCATATTTTGTGTAACAGAGGAACGGCTGACTGTTAATCTCCCAAGTCGAAGTGTCGGGAAATACTTTCTGTCAATTCAGGATAACTAGCTAGATCAAAGTACGCACACCTCCACCCAATATTAGCGCCCCTTTAAGTATCAGTCTTAAAATTATTTTTCCTGATAAAGTGGCGCCCAACTGCTAATGTCCACCAGAAAAATTCATAGATAAAAGTATTTTCCTGATAAACTAAATATATATTTATTTATATTGATATAGCCTGTGTGGTTCAGGAAGTTTTCATGAATATTTAATGAATATCAGAAAAAATATAATTTATCATTTAATGCTAGTATATAACAACGCCCCACTTGCAGAATACATACATTTTGCAGTCTACATGATATATACTTGTTACAAAAACCTTGCGACCGTGTGTATGCATTTAATATCACTGTGCTCTGGAGCGAACTTGTCACTTTGTGTACTAAATTTTTACATCGCGAATGTAGATATGTCTGTTACACTGATTCACATTTAGTGCACAAAGTGCCGAATTTGCTGCATAACACTGTGATATTTGTGGTGGATGCTTAGATGAGTCGCAAGATTTTCGTCACAAATATATATTATGGGTAACATTAAAATCATGTATAATAAATCATCACATATTTATAGAATTTTCTTATCACACAGAAAGAGGTCAAAAACGAGTTTCGATGTTATGTAAAAATTGCCATCTTTTTAAAATATTACAATGATGTACTAGCAAATGAGTCGAATATATCACTTTTATGTCAATAATATAAATATTATAAAACTGTGACATCACAAGGTGACAAGTTTAGAGCATTATTTTATTACATAATGGTGCCGAAACTCATCACACTGTGTTTGCTGGGCAGTATCGTTCGATTTTTCTGATGTCCGTCTCTAAAGGTGATACGACGAAAACCAGTCAGATTTTGTTGGCGTTGCGGCTGATGTTCGCGACTTATGATATTACCTGTTCCGGCTTTGTTGGCTATTTCAGCCTCATAGAGCAGGTACTTTGATAGCACTACCATCCTGGGTTCATTATTATTTTCATTCTCATTCCAAAATCGATTGTAGTTATGTATCATAGCACTAGGCATTTTGTTAAGTATGTCCGATACAAGATCGGGGTATTCAAATAACCCACGTGATTTACAGCTTGCATAGCAGTTACATAACTCCTTACCTTTGTTGAGAACACGACTAAATTGTCATGACCAGTACCAATCCTTGGTAATCGTTTCAAATCGTCCACTAATTTGCGAATGATATAGTCTATGTTTCCGAAGCGTAGTTCTAAAGTCTGCATAATTTCATTAACGTTACTAGCAGTCATCATCATCGCCTTAGGGAGACTTATGCCGAATATAGGCGGACCCAAAGAACCAAGACGGAGACTGCTGAATAGCGTCACCAACTCGATTTGTCTGTATGGATTCCCAATATGGGCAGACAAGATTGGCAGATCTTCGGACAAGAAGCTGCTTCGTATACAAAGGCGCATGGCCATCCGCGTGATATGCGGTTATAGAACTGCGTCAGCATCAGCTGCATTAGTTCTTGCTGGTTTACTGCCGCTTCCACTATTGGCGCAACATAGGAAGAGACACTGGGAGAGCCAACGTCGCCGCGACGTCGACGAGGAAGATAATAGGCCCTCCACACCCGAAGAGCATTTGGAAGCCGAAATGCTTAAAAAATGGCAGAGATCTTGGGAAAATGAAACTACTGGTTCTTGGACCAGGAAGCTCATTCCCGATTTGCGTATGTGGGTCAAGAGATAGCATAGGGTACTCAACTACCATCTCACTCAATTCCTCAGTGGGCATGGGGCGTTTGGGAACTATCTAGCTAAATATAAGAAACGAGATACATCTGAGTGTCAGCATTGTCAGTTCCCTGAGGATTCCGCTGAACACTCGATTTTTGTATGCCCTTGCTTTGCTGATGCTAGACATCGCACTGAAACTCAGCTGGGAGCCTCTCTAGAGGCAAGCACTTTGGTCCCAAACATGCTGAGTAGCAGCAATAAATGGAAAATTATTGCTGACTTTATACAGACAGTCATGCGCCTCAAAATGCAGCGTGAGAACGAGCTAAGAAAGTTCATTGCATAACATTCGTTGTGTGGCCTTGGGGGGTCTGGAAGACATGACCGCAAGGTTAATTACCCGCCCCTCAAGTAACGAGCATCCATGTGGCCACCCCAGGAGTTTTAGTCGGTAGGAGTCCGACATACCCCCATATCCCCAGTGGTATGGGGGATCCATGAGGATTTCTCTTGGGACATCAAAAAAAAAGTCATCATCATCGCTGCTACAGCTTCTCTCGCTTCGCCCCGCAGGCATCCATATGATCGTAAGACGTTCTCCATCTCGGAGTATCCTCCTCTTTGGGTTGATAGGTCGAATGCCCTCTTGAAAGGCAACCATTCTAACGGGTCCCCATTGAAAGTAGGCAAATCTCTATGATTCATTAGTCTGTTCATGAATCGATCAGTAGGAACAGTGCTCGTACGGTTGTTTATTCCTTCCAAAGTTTGTGTTAGGGCTTCTGTTAATAGTCTGATGTGCGTGGGGGTGTTTTCAATCCTCCTTTCAAATTTGAAAGATTCCTGTAAACTAACTACGGGATCAGGAGACTCGGTAGAGTCTCGCGCGAAGTAGTAGTATATATAGGACGGCGCGAGACTACCGAGGATACTTATCCCGAAGTGTAGCGGTTGTCGTCTGCTAGAAAACTTTCACAGCTTTTCACAAAAACTTTTCACAAAAGTTCTAGCTCCAAGGATTTATTTCTCAATTTTGTATTTTTTTCTGATTTTTGGAGTTTCTATTAACTATGGGAGAGCCTACCGCCGATCTTTCGGGTGGCGGTTCACTTCTGTTCTCATGAGCTCCCAGCCAATCATGGACCTGACGCACTTCTCTACCTCGATTTGTTGAGTTCATCGTTATTGAATCATTGTCACCCTCGTTTCCACTATCAGCCTCTGCTAAATCTACATCCAATCTCTTATCTATCATTTCCAATTCCAAACGTTCTGTTTCCCCTATCTGAACCTTGGTGGGTGATCAGGAAGGCGCTCGAGTATCATCGGGCGCCCCCTGAGCTGCGGGCCGTCGTCGGGGACTATCTGGCCGACAGGCATATATTGTATATGGGCCGGACAAGAGAGCACGTGAGGGAGATGTATACCGGGGTCCCGCAGGGTTCCGTTCTGGGCCCTCTGCTATGGGACCTCGACTACGATTATGTCTTGCGTGCTGCGCTCCCCGCTGGTGTAGAGCTCATCTGCTATGCAGATGACACCCTTGTAGTGGCCAGCGGGGAGAACTGCAGGAGGACCATCGGTGTTGCGGAGATGGCGGTGGCCAGTGTCGCCGCCCGAATCCGCCGCCTGGGACTTAGTGTCGCTCCGCAGAAGACCGAGGCGATTTGGTTTTACAATCGCCATAGGTCTTTTGTGGGGCCGCCCCAGCGGTGGATAACGGTAGGAGAGACTCGTGTCCAGGTGGGCGACACCATGAGGTATCTCGGGCTCACCCTGGATAGCCTCTGGCGCTTCAACGACAACTTTGACCGGCTCCTCCCCCGAGTTGAGAAGGCAGCGGGCGCTTTGGGTCGCCTGCTACCAAACATCGGGGGACCGTGGAAAGGGGTCCGACGCCTATACGCGGGAGTCGTCCGTTCCATGGTGCTCTATGGAGCACCACTCTGAGTGGACGATCTGGCGGCCAGTCGACGCAATTGTGCCCTGCTGTTCAGGGTACAGCGTCGGATGGCCGCCAGGGTCGTGCGGGGTTATCCGTCCGCATCTCCAGCGCTGGGCGGATAGGGGTTTTGGGGGTGTTACCGCCTGTGCCAGGTGCTCACCGGACATGGTTGCTTTGCTGAGTACCTGACCAGGATTGGCAGGGAGGCCACGGCCCGCTGCCACCATTGTGCGGCCGACCGGGACGACGCGCAGCACATGCTGGAATTCTGTCCAGCGTGGGCGGACGAGCGCGCCGTCCTGGTCGACGAGATAGGGAGCGACGATCTCGCGCTGTCGTGCATCGTGGGTCGGATACTCGACAGCGCGGATCGTTGGGATGCGGTCGTCTCCTTCTGCGAGCACGTAATGCTCGCGAAGGAGACGGCCGAGAGGGCTCGGGAGCGGCAACGCCATCCCGAGCGGCGTGGGTCCCCCGGACGGAGGGGCAGGGGGAGGAGAAGGAGGCCCGACCTCCAGGCGCCACCGTGATGGTGCCGCCAGCTCCTCTTCCCTCCCCTCCTCACGGAACATCTACGGGGGACGACCGCGGGAGAGAGCCACGGCTCTCCCGCGGCACAAAAACGTCCGCGCGGTCGGCGGGGGGGTTTAGCTGGGGAGCTGAGTCCCTCCTTTGCACGCCGGCCGCGTGAAGGGGTGATGGGCGTGTGGCCCGTCCATCGCCCAAACAACAAAAGTGTTTTGAACGGGGGGAGGGCAGTCCCCCCCCCCCGGGCATGTGGCATTACCTGTGCCGGGACAGGGGCGGGTCCTGGTAGCATCCTCTGGTCTCCGCAGGGCCCGCTCCGTCATGTCTCCGAGGTCACCGCAGTGTTTTTAGTGGGTGCAAGCCCCACATAACCCCGCCTCTCCCCCCAGAGAGACGGGGTATCCGTTCAGGGATTTTCACTGCGTCAAAAAAAAAGGGTCGTGCGGGGTTACCGCACGATCTCCCTGACGTCGGCGACCCTCCTGGCGAGGTTTCCGCCCCTGGATATGCTGGCGGTGGGGGACGCGAGGACCTACGCCGCACAGTGGCGAAAATCGCGAAAAACCTGGCAAAAAGTCGAATATTTGACCTATCAGATTTTTATAAACCAACATAGTATGACTGTTCTTGGGTGGTTAGACCACCTATTAATGCATGTTTTAATTTTGTTACTTGTATTTTAAACCTTGTTCCATGAAATCGAATTTCAAGAATAATTACATCTCCTTCATACGTTAAAGAATTACTATATTCTTTATCGCACAAGATTATGGCCTAACATGCAGTTTAAGTATTATTATCAGTTTGAATACTTAGAATAGAGATCAAAGAACAGAAAAATATCAAAAGCTTCCAACTTTGAGGAAGTTAAAGTGGAAATGTGTAATGATGAACGTTTGAAAATAAAATTTATCTATATCTTAAACTTAATTAATGAAAATAACTCTTGTCCCGCGGTGCCCTGTCATGGGAGTTGCAGTATCCGATAGGAATGCAATGCCGAATAAAGATATGCAGAAAAATCTTGCTCCAATTTGCTACCCCATGAGTTATGGCAATAATTGTACAGCGGCGATCAAGACTGAGGCTCCTCAACTTAAAGTTTACTGCTGCAGTAAGAGCTTGAATTTTATCTTGCCCCATTTATTTTATTCGTATATCAGGAGACTCGGTAGAGTCTCCGCGCCAAGTAGTGAAGGCGTAGCCGTCCGGGCCAGCGAGACTCCCGAGGCTATATTATCCCGACGTAAAACGATTTAACCCATGCGAAAAATTGTCTGCAAATTTCTTTTCCGAATTTCTCAGAGATTTCCTGCATGAAGTAATTCTTCTCGGGATATATTTTTCTGTGATTTTTTCTGATTCGTATGACGCAAGGCACAATAGAATCGGTCCATTAGTTTAAGAGACATAAATATTTGAAATATTTCGTCCGAAGCGAAAAGTTACTGAAATTCTTCATTATAATCAAGTTTCCTCAAATGTCGCTTTCCTTTTTTCGCCGCTAGGTGGCTGGCGGCGCCCTACCTGCTTTTGGATGGGCGCTTGGCATCAGAATGCCTCGGACCGTCAGCCAGGTAGTGTCAAACAGGTATCGGATACCATAGCAGATACATACTGCTAATAATAAGCGTTGTCTTTTCCGCGCCCGACGACATACAGTGAACGCTCTTATTAATAAGAATTAATTATATTAATAATAATTATCTGTTTCATCAAAGTCAGTGATATTTTCGAATATATGTGTTGTGCTCGTATTTTATGAAACTTACGAACGTTTCAATGATTGCATTTGTCATGTATATAGTGAAACAACTGCCTCATTTTGCTCAAGTTGTACTGCGTTAATTAGAAGAATCAATCGATTCTCAGTGCCAAGCAGTTTACAAATTCTATGTGCCGAATATTATTATAGATATATGACAGCTTTTCAATTTTTGAAGAAACATTACAATTTCTTCCTTTTCAAATGTTTATTTTGTCGTTAAGCCATAGTCAGGTCGTAATAATATTCATAATAATATTCATAATAATATTCATATATTATTATTATATATTATTATAGATAGATATATGACAGCTTTTCAATTTTTAAAGAAAGATTACAATTTCTTTCTTTTCAAATGTTTATTGCAGTTTGTCGTTAAGCCATAGTCAGGTAGCTCCGTTTTATGACTGGAATCCCCATGATGGGAATAAGGGGCGGCGCGGAGCGCTCGAGCTCCAAGCTCACACATGCTACGCAGGCATTAACTCAAGTATTTCCCAATAGGGTCAGGTACGGTCATGTAATAATTGACAGACTGAACAAAACTGTGACAGATGGTGGGCGATCCCACATTTTACTCCAGTATCTGTCCCGTCATTACAATCAATGGTGCATAAATAACAACCGGCTGATTCTAAAATATAACCCTCAGTTGTCTACAGTTTTGTAATGTCGAATTATCGGTGATACCGACATTGCGTACTTCTTTTGGTAGCCGTGTAGTGTCACTCAGGTCTCGTATCGCTGAGCATTAGGCGGAGTGAATCACGTCACATATCGGGGGCCAATCGGTTAATTGATAAACCTAAAAAGACATTAAAAATGTAAAAAAAATCGCCAAGTAGTTTTGTTCGACCTCCCACAAAAATCTTTTCCCCCACAAATGTGTTTTGAGTTCAACAAAAATCATGTTTTTCTTTAACATTGGGAGACAATTCTACTAACAACAACATATTTTGTTGCCTTTGCCACATTCACAAAAAAATTAATGAAAATCCTTGGAAACTAGAGCCAAGGCACTATTTAATTATGAGATATTTTTAAAAATGTTGGGGCATGCACAACACAAGCATGATATACTTTACAGTGCTAGATAAGGGTTGGTTTCAGTTTTGGGGTAGAGAAACGGCATAGTAGAATTAATCATCAATAAAACATCTGATACTTGGCCGGCCCGGTTATTCACAAATGGAGTTTCAAGCCTACACACAAATTGCTGGGTAGTTTGTATAGTTTAAATGATTCATCATACCATCACAGATCCTTGGTATATTGTTGAACATACGACAAGCGATAAACAATATTGGTTATGGAGTGTTCATTTCTTACGGGGGCTATTGTACGTTCGTGTATTTGGCTGTTATGTAATCGAAAGTAGTGTGAAATTTGCGGCGTTTTGCACGCGTGTTTCACATTTTAGATGTTTTGAGTGATTGGTATTGTACATGGATAAATATTGTATGTATTTGTCGTGTGAAAGGCTTGAAACTCCATTTGTGAATAACCGGGCCGGCCAAGTATCAGATGTTTTATTGATGATTAATTCTACTATGCCGTTTCTCTACCCCAAAACTGAAACCAACCCTTATCTAGCACTGTAAAGTATATCATGCTTGTGTTGTGCATGCCCCAACATTTTTAAAAATATCTCATAATTAAATAGTGCCTTGGCTCTAGTTTCCAAGGATTTTCATTAATTTTTTTGTGAATGTGGCAAAGGCAACAAAATATGTTGTTGTTAGTAGAATTGTCTCCCAATGTTAAAGAAAAACATGATTTTTGTTGAACTCAAAACACATTTGTGGGGGAAAAGATTTTTGTGGGAGGTCGAACAAAACTACTTGGCGATTTTTTTTACATTTTTAATGTCTTTTTAGGGGATATCACAAGTTTTTGATCAGTAATATGTAATCATATACCAAAGAAATAACGTTATGTACCACTGTTGTAGAATGTGAAAGAGAAGTATGACTTTTGTTGAATCAAAAACACTTTTGTGGGAGATGGAACAACACTAGTTGGCGATTTATTTTACATTTTTGATGTCTTCTTGAAGGATATCATAAGTTTGTGATCAGTAATATCTTACAAGGAGAGTGTCACACCTGTCAGGTCGAAACCCAATTCCAATTTTTTTTATAAGCTCAGGATGTGATGTAGAACAAGTGTACAAAATTTGGTTTGCAATGGTCAACAGCGAGGACCTCCCAAAAATGTCAAATGTGTCAATTCTTGCGTTTCTGCAGCTTTAAGGCATTTATAGCAAACCCGCTTGATTTAATTTAAGTTCGTGTACTTGCAGTGCACTATTATAGTAATATTTCGTATATTTCTCATTTAGCACCTAAACAACTTATTCAGAAAGTTTTGTGATAGTTTTCGACATGACAGGTCTGACATACGGATTTACATACAGTGTTTCACAGCATCGAGGGCATATTTGGTAGCTCTCATTTACATTCATACACTTGCACTGAGCAATTGTAGTTACAATTTTTTATATTCTTTCTTTAGCACCTGTAAAAAGTTTGGTCAATGGTTTCAACATGACAAAGCTGACAGGGATCCCTATGCATATTGTTTACTCAAATGGCGCCGAATCCCTGGGACTAAAATTTCTTGCATGTTCATCGAAAAACACATGCAGTTCGTAATTGGTATATTATTTGCAATTATTGAATTGGTGTTTTCTAATGAAGTTGTTTCGAGGCTGCATGGCATATATTTAAAATATTAGCTATAATAGTGCACTGCGAGTATATGGACTTAAATAAAATCAAGCGGGTTTGCTATAAATGCCTTAAAGCTCCATAAGTGCAAAAATTGGCACATTTGGCATTTTTGGGGGGTCCTTGCAGTTGACCATTGCAAACCCAATTTTGTACACTTGTTCTACATCACATCCAGAGCTTATAAAAAAAATTGGATTTGGGTTTCGATGTGACAGGTCTAACACTTTTTGTCAGAATGTCAAAGCGGAGTATGATTTTTGTTAAATCCAAAACACTTATGCGGAACAAAGAATGTTTGGAGTAGGTTGGGCAAAACTACTTGGCGAATTGCGCTACATTTTGTGGGGATATACAATTTTTGTAAACAATTTCCGGAGAGTAAGCTATGATTCTTAAAATGCATGGTTGTTAGTTTAAATGAATACAATTCTAGTAAGAATAGTAGCAGTTGTGGTAAGACGCTCAATTTGCAATCTTATGATTCCCGTTCTATTGCAAATACATAATATTTGCTTAATTCCTTGTTATTTACACAGATGAAAAAATTATATTTTGATGTTAGTAATGAATGTGTCTCGTGCTGCACAATATCCACCTTCATCGAATTAGGAGGAATAGTGTAACCACACTATTTATATTCCTACCTGTTTAACAGTCAATGGTGCCTTTGCACTTTCACAGCACCTGGTCCTGACATATAATAAACTATTTATAAATGCGATTAAAACGTTGTTTGTTGATAGTCGCAGAGTAATTGTGAAGTGAGTTTATTGCCAATAGCAAAATATATCATTTCTTTACCTGCATAAATAGTAAGAAATATCAAATATTTGCAATAGAACTGGAATGATAAAATTACGATTTCAGCGCCTTACCACGACGACTGCTATTGTTACTTTAACTCAATTCATTGAAAGTTACAAGCGTTCATCCCAATAGCCCACTCTCCCGAAATTCAGTTCATAGGAATTTTATACGACACAATTAATAAAGTTACCATGTAACTCTGAGTTGAAAATAAAACAGTTTTATTGAAGTTCATAAGCAACGCTTCTTCGAGATCTTGCATTTATCAATTAACCGATTGGCCCCCGATATGTGACGTGATTTACTCCGCTTAATGCTCAGCGATACGAGACTTGAGTGACACTACACGGCTACCAAAAGAGGTACGCAATGTCGGTATTACCGATAATTCGACATTACAAAACTGTAGACAACTGAGGGTTATATTTTAGAATCAGCCGGTTGTTATTTATGCACCATTGATTGTAATGACGGGACAGATACTGGAGTAAAATGTGGGATTGCCCACCATCTGTCACAGTCTTGTTCAGTCTGTCAATTATTACCTGACCGTACCTGACCCTATTGGGAAATACTTGAGTTAATGCCTGCGTGGCATGTGTGGGCTTGGAGCTCGAGCGCTCCGCGCTGCTCCCTATTCCCATCATGTGGATCCCAGTCATAAAACGGAGCTACCTTCCTATGGCTTAACGACAAACTGCAATAAACATTTGAAAAGAAAGAAATTGTAATCTTTCTTCAAAATAATATATAATAATAATATATGAATATTATTACGAATATTATTATGAATATTATTACGACCTGATTATGGCTTCAATGACAAAATACACATTTGAAAAGGAAGAAATTGTAATGTTTTTTCAAAAATTGAAAAGCTGTCATATATCTATAATAATATTCATCACATAGAATTTGTAAACTGCTTGGCACTGAGAATCTATTGATTCTTCTAATTAACGCAGTACAACTTGAGTAAAATGAGACAGTTGTTTCACTATATACATGACAGATGCAATCATTGAAACATTCGTAAGTTTCATAAAATACGAGCACAACACATATATTCGAAAATATCACTGACTTTGATGAAACAGATAATTATTATTAATAAGAGCGTTCACTGTATGTCGTCGGGCGCGGAAAAGACAACGCTTATTATCGGCACTATGTATCTGCTATGGTATCCGATACCTGTCTGACACTACCTGGCTGACGGTCCGAGGCATTCTGATGCCAAGCGCCCGTCCAAAAGCAGGTAGGGCGCCGCCAGCCACCTAGCGGCGAAAAAAGGAAAGCGACATTTGAGGAAACTTGATTATAATGAAGAATTTCAGCAACTTTTCGCTTCGGACGAAATATTTCAAATATTTATATCTCTTAAACTACTGGACCGATTCCATTGTGCCTTACGTCATGCGAATCAGAAAAAATCACAGAAAAATATATCCCAAAAAGAATTACTTCCTGCAGGAAATCTCTGAGAAATTCGGAAAACAAATTTGCAGACAATTGTTCGCATGGGTTAAATCGTTTTACGTCGGGATAATATAGCCTCGGGAGTCTCGCTGGCCCGTACGGCTACGCCTTCACTACTTGGCGCGGAGACTCTACCGAGTCTCCTGATAATAATATATGAATATTATTACGACCTGACTATGGCTTAACGACAATTTGCAATAAACATTTAAAAAGAAAGGAGTTGTAACGTTTCTTTAAAAATTGAAATCCTGTCATATATCTATAATAATATTCATCACATAGAATTTGTAAACTGCTTGGCACTGAGAATCTATTGATTCTTCTAATTAACGCAGTACAACTTGAGCAAAATGAGACAGTTGTTTCACTATATACATGACAGATGCAATCATTGAAACGTTCGTAAGTTTCATAAAATACGAGCACAACACATATATTCGAAAATATCACTGACTTTGATGAAACAGATAATTATTATTAATAATTATTATTAATTCTTATTAATAAGAGCGTTCACTGTATATCGTCGGGCGCGGAAAAGACAACGCTTATTATTAGCACTATGTATCTGCTATGGTATCCGAAACCTGTTTGACACTACCTGGCTGACGGTCCGAGGCATTCTGATGCCAAGCGCCCGTCCAAAAGCAGGTGGGGCGCCGCCAGCCACCTAGCGGCGAAAAAAGGAAAGCGACATTTGAGGAAACTTGATTATAATGAAGAATTTCAGTAACTTTTCGCTTCGGACGAAATATTTCAAATATTTATATCTCTTAAACTAATGGGCCGATTCTATTGTGCCTTACGCCATACGAATGAGAAAAAATCACAGAAAAATATATCCCAAAAAGAATTACTTCGTGCAGGAAATCTCTGAGAAATCCGGAAAAGAAATTTGCAGACAATTTTTCGCATGGGTTAAATCGTTTTACGTCGGGATAATATAGCCTCGGGAGTCCCGCTGGCCCGTACGGCTACGCCTTCACTACTTGGCGCGGAGACTCTACCGAGTCTCCTGATGCAAAATCTCGAAAAAGCGTTGCTCATGAACTTCAATAAAACTATTTTATTTTCAACTCAGAGTTACATGGTAACTTTATTAATTGTGTCATATAAAATTCCTATGAACTGAATTTCGGGAGAGTGGGCTATTGGGATGAACGCTTGTCACTTTCAATGAATTGAGTTAAAGTAACAATAGCAGTCGTCCCGGTAAGACGCTGAAATCGTAATTTTATCGTTCCAGTTCTATTGCAAATATCTGATATTTCTTACTATTTATGCAGGTAAAGAAATGATATATTTTGCTATTGGCAATAAACTCACTTCACAATTACTCTGCGACTATCAACAAACAACGTTTTAATCGCATTTATAAATATTTTATTATATGTCAGGACCAGGTGCTGTGAAAGTGCAAAGGCAAGGAGACAAATTCATTACTAACATCAAAATATAATTTTTTCATCTGTGTAAATAACAAGGAATTAAACAAATATTATGTATTTGCAATAGAACGGGAATCATAAGATTGCAAATTGAGCGTCTTACCACAACTACTACTATTCTTACTAGAATTGTATTCATTTAAACTAACAACCATGCATTTTAAGAATCATAGCTTACTCTCCGGAGATTGTTTACAAAAATTGTATACCCCCACAAAATGTAGCGCAATTCGCCAAGTAGTTTTGCCCAACCTACTCCAAACATTCTTTGTTCCGCATAAGTGTTTGGGATTTAACAAAAATCATACTCCGCTTTGACATTCTAACAAAGAGTGTTAGACCTGTCACGTCGAAACCCAAATCCAATTTTTTTTATAAGCTCTGGATGTGATGTAGACCTAGTGTACAAAATTTGGTTTGCAATGGTCAACTGCAAGGACCCCCCAAAAATGCCAAATGTGCCAATTTTTGCACTTATGGAGCTTTAAGGCATTTATAGCAAACCCCCTTGATTTTATTTAAGTCCATATACTCGCAGTGCACTATTATAGCTAATATTTTAAATATGTGGCATGCAGCCTCGAAACAACTTAATTAGAAAACACCAATTCAACAATCGCAAGTAATATACCAATTACGAACTGCATGTGTTTTTCGATGAACATGCAAGAAATTTTAGTCCCAGAGATTCGGCGCCATTTGAGTAAACAATATGCATAGGGATCCCTGTCAGCTTTGTCATGTTGAAACCATTAACCAAACTTTTTACAGGTCCTAAAGAAAGAATATAAAAAATTCTAACTACAATTGTTCAGTGCAAGTGTATGAATGTATATGAGAGCTAGCAAATATGCCCTCGATGCTGTGAAACACTGTATGTAAATCCGTATGTCAGACCTGTCATGTCGAAAACTATCACGAAACTTTCTGAATAAGTTGTTTAGGTGCTAAATGAGAAATATGTGAAATATTAACTATAATAGTGCACTGCAAGTACACGAACTTAAATTAAATCAAGCGGGTTTGCTATAAATGCCTTAAAGCTCCACAAGCGCAAAAATTGACACATTTGACATTTTTGGGAGGTCCTCGCAGTTGACCATTGCAAACCAAATTTTGTACACTTGTTCTACATCACATCCTGAGCTTATAAAAAAAAAATTGGAATTGGGTTTCGACCTGACAGGTGTGACACTCTCCTTGTAAGATATTACTGATCACAAACTTATGATATCCCTCAAGAAGACATCGAAAATGTAAAATAAATCGCCAACTAGTGTTGTTCCATCTCCCACAAAAGTGTTTTCGATTCAACAAAAGTCATACTTCTCTTTCACATTCTACAACAGTGGTACATAACGTTATTTCTTTGGTATATGATTACATATTACTGATCAAAAACTTGCGATATCCCCTAAAAAGACATTAAAAATGTAAAAAAAATCGCCAAGTAGTTTTGTTCGACCTCCCACAAAAATCTTTTCCCCCACAAACATGTTTTGAGTTCTACAAAAATCATGTTTTTCTTTAACATTGGAAGACAATTCTACTAACAACTACATATTTCGTTGCCTTTGCCATATTCACAACAAAATTAATGAAAATCCTTCGAAACTAGAGCCAAGGCACTATTTAATTATGGAATATTTTTAAAAATGTTCTGAAACCATCAAACCATTTCATCGCAATGCCGAGGCGATTACGGGTACTCAGTCACAACACAAGCATGATATACTTTACAGTGCTAGATAAGGGTTGGTTGCGGTTTTGGGGTAGAGAAGCGGCATAGTAGAATTAATCATCAATAAAACATCTGATACTTGGCCGGCCCGGTTATTCACAAATGGAGTTTCAAGCCTTTCACACGACAAATACATAGAATATTTATTCATGTACAATACCAATCAATCAAAATATCTAAAATGTGAAACACGCGCGCAAAACGCCGCAAATTTCACACTACTTTCGATTACATAACAGCCAAATTCACAAACGTACAATAGCCCCGGTAAGAAATGAACACTCCATAACCGTTTCAACAATATACCAAGGATCTGTGATGGTATGATGAATCATTTAAACGATACAAACTACCCAGCAATTTGTGTGTAGGCTTGAAACTCCATTTGTGAATAACCGGGCCGGCAAGTATCAGATGTTTTATTGATGATTAATTCTACTATGCCGCTTCTCTACCCCAAAACTGCAACCAACCCTTATCTAGCACTGTAAAGTATATCATGCTTGTGTTGTGACTGAGTACCCGTAATCGCCTCGGCATTGCGATGAAATGGTTTGATGGTTTCAGAACATTTTTAAAAATATTCCATAATTAAATAGTGCCTTGGCTCTAGTTTCGAAGGATTTTCATTAATTTTTTTGTGAATATGGCAAAGGCAACGAAATATGTAGTTGTTAGTAGAATTGTCTTCCAATGTTAAAGAAAAACATGATTTTTGTTGAACTCAAAACACGTTTGTGGGGGAAAAGATTTTTGTGGGAGGTCGAACAAAACTACTTGGCGATTTTTTTTACATTTTTAATGTCTTTTTAGGGGATTTTAATATAGCTAATCTATAGCTAGTAATTTAATATAGCTATCTATAGGCTATACCTATCTATATAATCGAAATGATCTCTTCTAAACGATCACGTGTATATCGTATGTTCATGTCCGCATGGGTAATTTTTTAACTAAAGCAGCCAGGCTACCTACACGGGAGAGGTTTTCTCCAAATAACTGGTCAGCATGGTAAGGTAACAATAACGACAATACGACAATTAACTATATGACCAGAGACCGTGTCATTCGACAATTGTGTTTAACGGGAACCTACCTTGTTGCCGTGGATCAGTAATGTAGTCAGTAGTTAAACCGTTCCTCAATAAAATGTTTGGAGTGCAGCTGAGTATTTAAGTGTCTCCCTAAGAATTAATTCCTGAAAGGTAAGCGCGCTGACATGACAATACAGCAATATAACCCAGCCGAGTACGAGATGCCCAGGCCCAAGAAAATTCATACCTGGGCAGCCGTATTTTTCCGAAAGAAACGATCCCCACCATCCTCCACTTAACTCCACCCATACTCGGCAAAGAGAAACCTCTCTGTAATGCTATTCGTCAATCTTAAGTACACACCCTCAAGTAAAACAGAAATATTTAGTCCTGACACCTAGGATAGGAAAATTTTCCTCCTGCTACTTCATCAAGGCCGAAAATATCATTCTGAAGTTTGGCCTTGACCGATATATTTCCTTGCTGTGACAGATACTTTGCAGATTGTGCGGAATTTACTTAAATTTAGTGATTACTAACTGCAATTCGTGTGATTTCTCACACATCCCGAGTGTGATCGTTTTGATACGTGTTCAGCGTTTATATATTTCTTTTGAAAGTGTTCACACACACAGGATTTTTCCATCGTACGTATTTTCCTCCGTAAGTATATTTTACTTGTACAAATATTTTAGTTATATATGTGGAAGTAACGAATATTATAAATGGTATAGATTATGGCACATAAAGCAACAATAACAAGAATGCAGCTACACGAAACGTTTCGAGCAGCTAGTGCTTCCGCGAGAAGAACCCACAATCAAAAGAATTTTGGGAAATTAGCAGTAGAAAATTTCGTTATAACGACCTTAAATATAGTAGAAGAAAACACAGCAGCCATAGATGCTGTTAAACGGGAACTTTCGCGCCATTTCTTTCCCACTTACACAAAAAATTGGGAAAACGCAAAACGAAATGAAGAGAGATTCCTAAATACAAATAAAGAATGGTTAGAAGGAACCATAACGATACAGGGATTGCCAGAAACACTACCGCAACCAGGGTGTTCAACCGATTTAAAAACCGCAAGTGTCGGGAGACCTAAAAGGTCTTTTCCAGAGCTCTCCCAACGAGCAAAAACACAGAGAACAGAGGACCTGCGACAAAAGCATACTGCTGAAGTGCTATCCTTTGCTGCTTTGATGAAATGTCGGCAAGAAGGACAACCCGGAGCGGCTAAAGTAATTAGTGAGGTCACCCAGACCTCTCCTACGCGAGGGACAAAAGTCTATGCCAAAATGACAGCGAAAGCAGAAGAGGCACAGGTACTGTCCGCCGAACAAGTGCTAGCATTGCAAATTAAGCTAGATTTATCTAGAAACGCGTTGCGATTTTTAAACCAAGTGACAAAATCTATCAACCACAATATTTTTCCTTTGGAAAAGTTAATAGATATTGCTAGAAGTGACACACATCCAGAAAATATGGAGATAACTGAAAATCTATGCAGTGTCAGCCTGGAATCCTTACTTCGACATACAACAAAACGTTTATTACAAGTGCTTGAAATACAAACAGGAAATTACAAATTTTTATTCAAATATGGGTTTGATCGCAGCAGCGGACAATCTCACTATAAACAAAAATTTGAAAACCCAGAAGGCACAAGAACACAAACCGGCGAAAGTGTATTTGTGTCATCCCTAGTTCCTTTAACACGTTCGGCGCCATGTCACCCATATTTGGGTGACACTCGAACATCTATTTGCAGACATGTTTATTTCGACAAAATTAACGTTAATAAACATTTTTAACAAGGTGTGGCGCAAGAGTTACAAATTTGCAACTTCGGCGTCGAAAGTGTTAAAATTGACATCAGACTCAAGAATAGTTTGGACGAATCCGTGTCCAGGAAGTCCTGCATATTGTCGGCCAATTCGTCTCATATGGGAAAAAGAAACTAAGGACCTCATTCAACGCGAAGCGAAATTATTACAGGACAACATTTCTGGACTTAAAATACTAGAAGAAAACAATTTAAAAGTTGAATATGATTTAAAACTGACAATGTTGGATGGCAAGGTTGGAATTTTATCATTCTAACATACTCTATATAATTGTTAAAGAATTGACCATTCTCACAATTTTCTTGTTCTCTCTTCAGGTCTGTAACACCCTGATGAATTCGGCAAGCATGAGGTGTTATATTTGCAATCTGACGATGACGAATATGAATAATCTAGAACTTGTAGCCAGAAAAACTGTAGATCCAGCAGCATTTACGTTCGGCATTTCACCTCTTCATTGCTATATTCGGCTCTTTGAACATATATTACATTTGGCTTATCGCTTGCCAGTTATGAATTGGAGGGTAAGATACATAAAACTATATATTCTTCCCCTATTCTAAGCCAGTGATATGATTTCTTTTATGTTCATTTTATTTTCATGTTTATATTCTATACCTAATACTCGATTTATTTCCGTAGATTAATAAAAAAAACTGGAGATACAGATAAAGTTGAAGCGAGAAAAACTGAAATTCAGCAGGAGATACACAAACAAATGGGCCTTTTGGCAGATATACCTAAACCAGGTTATGGAACAACTAATGACGGCAATACTGCCCGACGAGCTTTTAAAGATACCACCACATTATCTTGAATCACTGGTTTGTAAATTTAACAAAACCAAGTATTCTTCTGGATCGAGTAGTTATATTTATATTTGCTTTTTTTTACCAAGTATCGACAAAGACCTATTAGCGCGTTTCCACATTATTCTTATTGCCTTAAATTGTGGTAGACCGATAAATACACAAAATTTAAGGATTATACTTCGGACCTCGTTCTCGGGATTACACTGTAGTACCCCCCGTTCCCCCTAGGTGTCACAACGTTTGAGCAAACAAAAAAGGACCCCCCGCGTGGGCCCTCTATGGTGCATCCCGCCGGCAAGCTTCATTCATTCTTTTCGTTGTGCCCGTAGGTGTTACACGTGCGTGGAATTAAAAGCAAGAATATTACAATGTCCAGTGCAAAGAAGAGAAAGCACAGTGACGGAGATGTAGAAAAATGGTTAAAAAAGATGGAAAAATTGAAGAAGAAGATTTCGAAGCGGTGTAGACGGGAGTTATCGGATGAAGAAGAGACGGTTGAGAATCAACTACTTCTGCCGGAGGAGGAGAACAATGAATCCCTTCTAGGAGGTAGGAATTTTCAACAGGATTGACTCGCTAGTGCTTGCACATGTGGCAAGACGAGTCAGAGGTATTCCTGGGTTATCACAGAACCTTTGGGGTCAATATTACTAACGAGCCTGCACGTGTGGCAGGACAGGTTAGAAACACGCCATTGTGCGTCGTACCGGTTGAGGTGTTCCTTTGTTTTATTTTGCGCGTCCCTTTCGTGACAGATGAAAAAGGCAAAGAGAACGAGGAACCCAATGCTGAAATGCAACCGGAAGCCCAGCAGCAGGCCGTTGTAGGCGGACATCAGGATCTTGTCGAGATCGATCAGGAGATCATGGAAACATTGGGAGAGGACCCGTCAATGGAAAGGTCGCTAGACCTCCAATTGCATCCTTGTCTGGAATCGCGTTGGTTCTTCTGGCTTACATCGGGCATTCCAAAGTCAGAAAGGGAAGAACTGTTAAAGAAATATGCCAGAAAGGGTAAACTAGACGCTCCTGGGATCAACCCAGAAGTGCTAGCAACCATGAACGAACAAGCTGAAAGAAGGGACAAATATTTCGTTCTGACCCAGCAGTTGATTGGATCAGCATTGGCTATTATAGGGTCAGTAATGACCACGGTTATGTCCAGCGAAGAGGGAGTGGATAGAATTGATGTTATGCAAAAGTTGGGAGATTGTGCCAAGATTTTGACCGAAGCACATCAGAAGCAATCGGTGTCCAGAAAAGCGTTCATTGCACCTGGTCTCTCAAAGCGGGTCAAGACTATTTTAGACAAAACAGCGGCTGATTCGCTGTTGTTTGGTGGGGACTTAGCCGAAAAACTAAGGGAAGCCAAGGCGCTAGAAAAGTTGGGCCAGGACATGAAGCTGCCGTCAGCCATAAAAAAGCAAACGCAGCCAAGGCCAACTTTAAACTGGCGAACCCCGCAGGGGAGACGGCCGTTCGCCTTGCGGGACCCAGGTACAAGTTCATCCGGACGGGGAAGACGAGAGCCTGCATTCAGAGAGAGGTTGCAGGGCAGGGAGACCTTCCCCAGACAACAGGGCCAGAACAAGGACAAGAAGCCATCGTTCAAGCGCCGGTAGATGTAAGTCAAACAGCAGGAAGGTTGCGCCACTTTGTTGACAATTGGCAACATATCACTCAAGACAGCTCAGTGCTGCAGTGTGTCAAGGGCTATAAGATAAAACTCAACTCCCAGTTCTCCCAGAATTCTAGTTATCAGGTTGCGTATACCCAAAAGGAAAATACCGAAGGTTTAAGATTAGCTATAAACTCGTTAAAGGAAAAGGGAGCTATTGAAACCTGTGAATACCAGCAGGGCCAGTTTCTGTCGGATTTTTTCTTGGTTAAGAAGTCAAACGGTTCAGACAGGTTTATCTTAAACCTAAAAAGGCTTAATAAGTTCATCAACACAAATCATTTTAAGATGGAAGACATCAGGACAGTTAAAAACCTATTATTTCCAGGCTACTTTATGGCAGCTGTTGATTTAGAGGACGCATATTTTCTAGTTCCAGTACATAAAAATAGTAGGAAACTACTCAGGTTTCAATTCGAGGGAGAGTTTTTTCAATTCACCTGTTTGCCTTTTGGGTTGTGCACGAGCCCTTTTGTCTTTACAAAAATTATGAAGCCAGTTGTCCATACGCTCAGATCTAGAGGGCTTACTTCTGTCATCTACTTGGATGACATGTTGTGCATGGCAAATACCTTTGACAGCTGTTCAAGAAATGTTCAAGAAACAAGAATATTACTAGAATCTCTAGGTTTTAAAATAAATTTACAGAAAAGCAACTTAGTCCCGGATACAAGCTGCAAATTTCTCGGTTTCATCATAAATTCAGAAAAATTTGTTATAGAACTACCGCAGGACAAAAGGTCCAATATTCGACAGTGGGTTAAGAGTTTCCTAGTAAAAGACAGGTGTCAAATAAGAGAGTTGGCACAGTTAATTGGAAAACTAGTCTCTATCTGCCCTGCCACGATTTATGGATAGATGTACATTAAAAGACTTGAAAGGGAAAAGTTATTTTCCTTGATCGCTTGCGACGGAGACTTTAATCAACCTATGCCAATTTCCAGGGCAATGAAGGAGGACTTGTTTTGGTGGAAGTCAAATATTTCAGATTGTCATAACCCAATAAGGTCGGCGGAGTACAATTTAACAATCTACACAGATGCTTCTTTAGGCGGTTGGGGGGCAGTGAGCGAGAAGTCTAAAGCTTTCGGGTTCTGGTCTGATATAGAAAAGAGATATCATATTAACTACTTAGAGTTACTGGCAATTTGGAATGCACTAGTCGAGTTAGCTTCAGGCCTATCCCACTGTCAGATCCTCTTGCGAGTAGATAATACTACTGCCATATCATATATTAACAGGATGGGTGGCATTAGACTCCAAAATTTTAACATCCTAGCTAGAAGAATTTGGTCTTGGGCAGAACGCAGGGACATATGGCTCTTCGCTTCATACATCCCATCTGAGGAAAACGTGCAGGCGGATTCCCTGTCTAGATTGACAAATCCGGACACAGAATGGGAATTAGCAAGCTTCGCATACAGGGAGATAGTTGCAAGTTTTGGAGAACCGGAGATAGACCTTTTCGCTACCGGAAAAAATGCCAAGTGTAGCCAGTTTTTTTCGTGGCACCCTGATTCAGAGGCGTTAAGCATAGATGCGTTTACCAGGAGCTGGAAGAACATGTTCTTTTACGCGTTTCCTCCGTTTTCCTTGATTTTGAAAACACTGAACAAGATTTAGAAAGACAGAGCAACAGGTATTCTAGTCGCACCCTTCTGGCCCACACAACCCTGGTTTCCCTTATTCAGGGAGTTATTAGTAGGAGAGCCCATCAGGTTCAATCCTTCTAAGAAGCTGTTATTATCTCCTTGCAGACAGCTGGTTCATCCGAGAGCGCTATCCCTCACCCTGATTGTAGGGAGATTATCAGGGAAGCCTTTTTAAGACAGGGATTACCAATCGAATCCTGCGACATCCTGCTAGCATCTCTAACCAGCGCTACCCAGAAACAATACGCGGTCGCACTAAAGCAGTGGTGTTTATATGCAGGAAAACACAAGTTCCATTACGTAGATATTAATATAAGTAGACTGCTAGCTTTTTTGTCCAATAGATTTAAAGAGGGAGCATCATACAGCACCTTAAATTCGTTTCGGTCGGCGTTGTCTTTGCTCTCTACGGACAAGCTAGGCGATAACCCAATAGTATCGCGTTTTCTTAGGGGTGTCTTTAAGTTAAGACCATCAAATCCGAGGTACTCCGAGACCTGGGATACCTCAATCGTCCTCGACCACTTGGCAAAGTTATCTCCGTTAGTAGGGTTGTCTTTGAAGGACCTCACCCTTAAGGTCATTATGTTGTTGGCCCTGAGCACAGGTCATCGCATGCAAACCTTTGCCGCGATAAATCTGGCCAATATAGACAGGACCAGCAGAGGCTTGGTAATTAGGATTACGGATCTAATTAAAACATCAGGTCCAGGAAAACCACAGCCTCGTTTTGAGTTACCTTACTTCGATACAAAACCTGAAATTTGTGTTGCGAGAGCTTTATCAGGAGACTCGGTAGAGTCTCCGCGCCAAGTAGTGAAGGCGTAGCCGTACGGGCCAGCGAGACTCCCGAGGCTATATTATCCCAACGTAAAACGATTTAACCCATGCGAAAAATTGTCTGCAAATTTCTTTTCCGAATTTCTCAGAGATTTCCTGCACGAAGTAATTCTTTTCGGGATATATTTTTCTGTGATTTTTTCTGATTCGTATGACGTAAGGCACAATAGAATCGGTCCATTAGTTTAAGAGATATAAATATTTGAAATATTTCGTCCAAAGCGAAAAGTTACTGAAATTCTTCATTATAATCAAGTTTCCTCAAATGTCGCTTTCCTTTTTTCGCCGCTAGGTGGCTGGCGGCGCCCTACCTGCTTTTGGACGGGCGCCTAGCATCAGAATGCCTCGGACCGTCAGCCAGGTAGTGTCAAACAGGTATCGGATACCATAGCAGATACATACTGCTAATAATAAGCGTTGTCTTTTCCGCGCCCGACGACATACAGTGAACGCTCTTATTAATAAGAATTAATTATATTAATAATAATTATCTGTTTCATCAAAGTCAGTGATATTTTCGAATATATGTGTTGTGCTCGTATTTTATGAAACTTACGAACGTTTCAATGATTGCATCTGTCATATACATAGTGAAACAACTGTCTCATTTTGCTCAAGTTGTACTGCGTTAATTAGAAGAATCAATAGATTCTCAGTGCCAAGCAGTTTACAAATTCTATGTGATGAATATTATTATAGATATATGACAGCTTTTCAATTTTTGAAGAAACATTACAATTTCTTCCTTTTCAAATGTTTATTTTGTCGTTAAGCCATAGTCAGGTCGTAGTAATATTCATAATAATATTCATAATAATATTCATATATTATTATTATATATTATTACAGATAGATATAAGACAGCTTTTCAATTTTTGAAGAAACATTACAATTTCTTCCTTTTCAAATGTTTATTTTGTCGTTAAGCCATAGTCAGGTCGTAATAATATTCATAATAATATTCATATATTATTATTATATATTATTACAGATAGATATAAGACAGCTTTTCAATTTTTGAAGAAAGATTACAATTTCTTTCTTTTCAAATGTTTATTGCAGTTTATCGTTAAGCCATAGTCAGGTAGCTCCGTTTTATGACTGGGATCCGCATGATGGGAATAAGGGGCGGCGCGGAGCGCTCGAGCTCCAAGCTCACACATGCCACGCAGGCATTAACTCAAGTATTTCCCAATAGGGTCAGGTACGGTGAGGTAATAATTGACAGACTGAACAAAACTGTGACAGATGGTGGGCAATCCCACATTTTACTCCAGTATCTGTCCCGTCATTACAATCAATGGTGCATAAATAACAACCGGCTGATTCTAAAATATAACCCTCAGTTGTCTACAGTCTTGTAATGTCGAATTATCGGTAATACCGACATTGCGTACCTCTTTTGGTAGCCATGTAGTGTCACTCAGGTCTCGTATCGCTGAGCATTAGGCGGAGTAAATCACGTCACATATCCGGGGCTAATCGGTTAATTGATAAATGCAAAATCTCGAAGAAGCATTGCTTATGAACTTCAATAAAACTATTTTATTTTCAACTCAGAGTTACATGGTAACTTTATTAATTGTGTCATATAAAATTCCTATGAACTGAATTTTGGGAGAGTGGGCTATTGGGATGAACGTTTGTCACTTTCAATGAATTGAGTTAAAGTAACAATAGCAGTCGTCCTGGTAAGACGCTGAAATCGTAATTTTATCATTCCAATTCTATTGCAAATATCTGATATTTCTTACTATTTATGCAGGTAAAGAAATGATATATTTTGCTATTGGCAATAAACTCACTTCACAATTACTCTGCGAATATCAACAAACAACGTTTTAATCGCATTTATAAATATTTTATTATATGTCAGGACCAGGTGCTGTGAAAGTGCAAAGGCACCATTGACTGTTAAACAGGTAGGAATATAGATAGTGTGGTTACACTATTCCTCCTAATTCGATGAAGGTGGATATTGTGCAGCACGAGACAAATTCATTACTAACATCAAAATATAATTTTTTCATCAGTGTAAATAACAAGGAATTAAACAAATATTATGTATTTGCAATAGAACGGGAAACTAAACATTGCAAATTGAGCGTCTTACCACAACTACTACTATTCTTACTAGAATTTTATTCATTTAAACTAACAACTATGCATTTTAACAATCATAGCTTACTCTCCGGAGATTGTTTACAAATATTGTATACCCCCACAAAATGTAGCGCAATTCGCCAAGGAGTTTTGCCCAACCTACTCCAAACATTCTTTGTTCCGCATAAGTGTTTTGGATTTAACAAAAATCATACTCCGCTTTGACATTCTAACAAAGAATGTTAGACCTGTCACCTCGAAACCCTAATCCAATTTTTTTTTATAAGCTCTGGATGTGATGTAGAACAAGTGTACAAAATTTGGTTTGCAATGGTCAACTGCAAGGGCCCCCCAAAAATGCCAAATGTGCCAATTTTTGCACTTATGGAGCTTTAAGGCATTTATAGCAAACCCGCTTGATTTTATTGAAGTCCATATACTCGCAGTGCACTACTATAGCTAATATTTTAAATATGTGGCATGCAGCCTCGAAACAACTTAATTAGAAAACACCAATTCAACAATCGCAAGTAATATACCAATTACGAACTGCATGTGTTTTTCGATGAACATGCAAGAAATTTTAGTCCCAGAGATTCGGCGCCATTTGAGTAAACAATATGCATAGGGATCCCTGTCAGCTTTGCCATGTTGAAACCATTGACCAAACTTTTTACAGGTCCTAAAGAAAGAATATAAAAAATTCTAACTACAATTGTTCAGTGCAAGTGTATGAATGTATATGAGAGCTAGCAAGTATGCCCTCGATGCTGTGAAACACTGTATGTAAATCCGTATGTCAGACCTGTCATGTCGAAAACTATCACGAAACTGTCTGAATGAGTTGTTTAGGTGCTAAAAGAGAAATATGCGAAATATTAACTATAATAGTGCACTGCAAGTACACGAACTTAAATTAAATTAAGCGGGTTTGCTATAAATGCCTTAAAGCTCCATAAGCGCAAAAATTGACACATTTGACATTTTTGGGAGGTCCTCGCAGTTGACCATTGCAAACCAAATTTTGTACACTTGTTCTACATCACATCCTGAGCTTATAAAAAAAATTGGAGTTGGGTTTGGACCTGACAGGTCTGACACTCTCCTTGTAACATATAACTGATCACAAACTTATGATATCCCTCAAGAAGACATCAAAAATGTAAAATAAATAGAGAACTAGCGTTGTTCCACGTCCCACAAAAGTGTTTTCGATTCAACAAAAGTCATACTTCTCTTTCACATTCTACAACAGTGGTACATAACATTAGTTCTTTGGTATATGATTACATATTACTGATCAAAAACTTGTGATATCCCCTAAAAAGACATTAAAAATGTAAAAAAAAATCGCCAAGTAGTTTTGTTCAACCTCCCACAAAAATCTTTTCCCCCACAAATGTGTTTTGAGTTCAACAAAAATCATATTTTTCTTTAACATTGAAAGACAATTCTACTAACAACTACATATTTCGTTGCCTTTGCCACATTCACAAAAAAATTAATGAAAATCCTTCGAAACTAAAGCCAAGGCACTATTTAATTATGATATATTTTTAAAAATGTTCTGAAACCATCAAACCATTTCATCGCAATGCCGAGGCGATCACCCGGACACTCAGTCACAACACAAGCATGATATACTTTACAGTGCTAGATAAGAGGTGGTTGCAGTTTTGGGGTAGAGAAACGGCACAGTAGAATTAATCATCAATAAAACATCTGATACTTGGCCGGCCCGGTTATTCACAAATGGAGTTTCAAGCCTTTCACACGACAAATACATAGAATATTTATCCATGTAAAATACCAATCGATCAAAACGTCTACAATGTGAAACACGCGCGCAAAACGCCGCAAATTTCACACTACTTTCCATTACATAACAGCCAAATACACGAACGTACAATAACCCCGGTAAAAAATGAACACTCCATAGCCAATATTGTTTATCGCTGGTCGTATGTTCAACAATATACCAAGGATCTGTGATGGTATGATGAACAATTTAAACGATACAAACTACCCAGCAATTTGTGTGTAGGCTTGAAACTCCATTTGTGAATAACCGGGCCGGCCAAGTATCAGATGTTTTATTGATGATTAATTCTACTGTGCCGTTTCTCTACCTCAAAACTGCAACCACCTCTTATCTAGCACTGTAAAGTATATCATGCTTGTGTTGTGACTGAGTGTCCGGGTGATCGCCTCGGCATTGCGATGAAATGGTTTGATGGTTTCAGAACATTTTTAAAAATATATCATAATTAAATAGTGCCTTGGCTTTAGTTTCGAAGGATTTTCATTAATTTTTTTGTGAATGTTCTAGATATCTAGACATAACGAAGCCGTTAAGAAAAACGGAACAAAGGGTGTTCATTAGCTTTAAGAAACCATATAAAAGCGTCGGAGCTCAAACCATTAGCAAATGGTTAAAGACGGTCCTCGTTAGAAGTGGTATAAATACCGATCATTTTAAAGCATATTCAACCAGACATGCGTCAACTTCGGCAGCAGCAGTTAGAGGTCTGGATATTGATATAATAAGGAGAACGGCAGGTTGGACTCCCGGGTTCGAAACCTTTGCGAGGTTCTATAACAGACCCGTCCGCAATAACGGACCAAAGTTTTGCCCTTGCAGTTTTGGGCTCTGGCTAGAGGCCAGAATAATTAACAAAGTACTAAGAGATATTTATGTTTTACGTTATGCTTGTACCGTCAGAGGTATATTTCAAATACATACATATATTTAAAAAAAAAAAAAAAAAAATATGTCTTGATAAACATCTACAGTGTAATCCCGAGAACGAGGTCCGAAGTATAATTAATCGATGGAACGAACTTACCTGTAAGTGATGTTCAATCGTAATTATACGAGAGACCTCGTTCGAGGAGATTACAACCCACCCCTTTTTTCCCGCTGTTTTTAGTAAAAAACATTGCTCCCAGCTTGTGCAATTTTTTCTTTTTTCTTAAAAGACAATTTTTCATCCTTCCTAGGCTCTAAATAATGAAGCTTGCCGGCGGGATGCACCATAGAGGGCCCACGCGGGGGGTCCTTTTTTGTTTGCTCAAACGTTGTGACACCTAGGGGGAACGGGGGGTACTACAGTGTAATCTCCTCGAACGAGGTCTCTCGTATAATTACGATTGAACATCACTTACAGGTAAGTTCGTTCCATCGATTAATTATACGTGGGAAACTGCTCAACATTACGTCGACCTTTATGAATGGTACCCCATGCCTCCAACTATCCATAAAGTTTTAGTTCATGGATTTGCGATCATAGAGTTCCATTCTATAATTCCAATCGGACAATTGGGAGAGGAGGCTATGGAAGCTCGCCACAAACATATCAAGAGCTACAGGCGTGATTTGTCAAGAAAGACATCAAGGCTACATACAAATGCTGATGTCTTTCACAGGCTACTGACATCATCAGATCCTGTAGTAGCTTCCCAATTTAGTCGGGAGAAAACAACAGAGGAACTACCATTAGAAGTAGAAGAATTATTACAGGAGGACGAATAACGCTATTAATAAATAAAAAGTGAAATAACTTGTGTTCTATTTACTCAATATCTTCAGTCCCAGATAGTTATTTTCATATGATTAAATGCATTCAGGGAATTCGGAATAGATTTGCGGTAAATAGTAATCGTGACTTTTATCACCATTTTAAAATAGTTAGAGCTCCAAGAAACAAATTACAATTTTATTGTGTTATTTACTTACAAATAAACAAGGATTATTTAAGATTAGACAAATTAAAGAAAAACATGATTCCTCTTTTGTTTAAATCTTTTTCAACTATGTTAGCACATTATCATTATCAATGGTGAAAATGCCTCTAATAAATAACCTCAAAGAGGATATGAAAGAGGTAAAAAGAACAAGGTCTTGTAACCTAATAATTTGTCTTTAATTTGCATATATGTCTTACTACTTGAACTTTGGTCTGGGTTGGGTTGGGTTCGGTCTCACTCACACGCATAAAAAGGCACACGGTTAAGCCTGCAAGTGGCAACCATATAAATATTTGATAAATTACGGTAGATTTCATTTTTGCCAGGTTTCTCGCGATTTTCGCCACTGTGCGACAGTAACGGTCGAGTCGGTCAAAACCAAAGCAACACCTTCGACGTGTCTCTGGCCGATAAAAAGGTCGTCAGTCGAACGCAAGCAGTGTAAGAGGGCATACAGCTAAATAAATCGCCGTGCCCTATACGGTCCTTTCCCCAATTATTCAATCCTCTTAAAATCCCCTATAATGCGGACTTTATAAGGGATTACCTACAGTGATGATTGACTCTGGGCAAGGCGCAGTAAAACCAAAATATTTCATGACCCTAAAAAGACATTAAAAATGTAAAAAAAAATCGCCAAGTAGTTTTGTTCGACCTCCCACAAAAATCTTTTCTCCCACAAAAGTGTTTTGGGTTCAACAAAAATCATATTTTTCTTTAACATTGTAAGACAATTCTACAAACAACTACATATTTCGTAGCCTTTGCCACATTCACCAAAAACTAATGAAAATCCTTCGAAACTAAAGCCAAGCCACTATTTAATTATGAGATATTTTTCAAAATGTTCTAAAACCATCATACCATTTCAGCGCAATGCCGAAGTGATTACGGTTACACAGTCACAACACAAGCATGATATACTTTACAGTGCTAGATAAGGGTTGGTTGCATTTTTGGGGTAGAGAAACGGTACCCCGAGTGCCGAGTCTGGAATCCGCGCGCCACTCAAGCGTGACGCGCCCGGCCGGCAAATTGACGGGGCGCGCTCGACAATAAAAATTTATAACTCGGTCCCCAATTCGTGTTCTTAAAATTCCTTTGGAGGGAGTTTGCAAGAGAGTCACAGCAACGGTTAGCAATTTTTTTTATCAAAATCCATGATGCCCTTCGGAAATGGCAAGCATTTGTTGTAAACTTTTATCATTAACATTCGTTCCAAAGAAGTATTTCTGAATGCAGTATTTTTTTTATTAAACTTCAATTCCTTTTCTTTAATTTGGCGTTTGAGCCATATGGCTATCTGCAATATTTACCGAGATATAAATTTTTGAAAAAAAATTGACCCAAAACTTTGAGCCCGTGTAACTCAACAAAAAAATAGTTAGCGAGCAACTGGTTTTTGCATTTGAATCGGGTCTTTGCGAACTATAGATATAGAAAGTTTCATCAAAATCATCGAACATGTGTGAATAAACCTCGACAGTTGACGCGGAATGACCCAATGGCATCGAAATATGTAGTTGTTTGTGGAATTGTCTTATTTCTTTTTCTGAATATACAGTGCAATATCCGCGGATGCAATACCGTCGGATCAAGTGAGAATATCAGGAAGTGTGTTCACTATGTGTTCGAATAAAACTTATTTTGCCCAACAAGCAATTTATTGGGGTTTCCTTGTTCGCAAATAACCAACATTCTAACAAAAAGCAATATTTTAATTTTAATACGTACTTTTTGAGTTAAGTTTATGCAGAATACAAAATTAAACAATGAGCGTTTTATTGCTGCAAGTTAGAGAAGGAATCTTTCCGGCGGCAAAATATTAGACAGTTGTACTTGCTGTGCTCTAGCTCTGCCATTTTGTCAAAAATGATACAACAAATGCTTTTAAACAAATTTTATATTGTATTTACTACGTCGTCATAAAAAAACAGTCAAATTTCATGCACTTTTTTGCCCTCATAGCCAAACCTGTCAGTAACAGATTCGTGCCAGATCTGTTACAGATATTTGGTATCAGATTGGTGTCAGAAACAGACCAGACCTGCGACAGAATCTGGCAGCAGAAACGCAACAGATCTGTTCTGGCACGAGGCATTTAAACTTTAAATGGCGTGTGTATACAGGCGCCATCTGCCCGCAGAAATGCAGCAGAAATGTGGCAGATTTTGCTCTGCCAGCCATTTTGAATTCAATGGTTAGCCAGACATATGGTCAATTTAAGTTATGAATACTTATACAATAAAATAGCTTATTTAAGATATAGTGTTCGTTATTTTATTTAAGAATACAGTATTTTTGCGAATTCTTCGTTCTTCTTTGTACGCAGTGTATATTTGCTGTCATCAGTTTCCTCTCTTGGTGAGTTCTGCCGTCAGCATCTTCATAGTGCTTAACGTTCCACAGCCGACGTACGGGTGTTGCTGTAATTATAATTATAACAAGATACACTAGAAAATGAATCAAACATTGCTCGAATTAGAGAAATTTTTAATTTTAACTATATACGTATATTCACCTTTGCGAAAAGTTTTTGTATAGGTGCTGCTCTCACAACATCATTGGGGAGTCAGCTGAAGTTTCCTTGTACCCAATCGAGCACATCACTCCTCTCTCGGACAGTAGTACTTTTTTTTTTGACCCAGAAGAAATCCTCATGGATCCCCCATACCATGCTGGATATGGGGGTATGTCGGACTCCTACCGACTAAAACTCCTGTGGTGGCCACATAGTGGCCACATAGTTTTCCGGACTCGGACAGTAGTATTCAGTCAGGCTTTTCCCAGTTATCTCCATGCTGAAATCACATAATTTGGACATATCATATTCTGGAGCAGATGGTAGAGAGAGAATGATGTACGTATTCCATATCACCTGTCTTAAAGAAGTTTTCGGCCCATCTGGATGGAGCAAATTTTTTTTTTTACTCTGATCTGCAAAGGAGGAAAGAATATTGATGAGATTAAGAAATGAAAAGCAAAGAACTATAATTTCAAATACATACCAAGCTTATGAATTCTCCATGTGTATTATTCCAGCCACAGCAAACGTGTCGTCCTCGGACAGTGGAAGTCTAAAGGCCTTGAACAAAATTTCCTGGGGATTAATATAAGATAATTCCCCGATTCTACTACACTTATAATCCCGAACATTCGAGGAAGCAATTCCGATGTCATAAAAATTATCCACCTCCAGAAAAGATTTAATCCGTCCAAAAACATTTAAAAAAATGTGAAAAAAGGCGCCAAGTAGTTTTGTCCCTCACCCCTAAAAAGATTTTGCCTCATAGAAAATGTGCTGCATTCAACAAAATAAATCTGTGGTGAAACCACCTCTATCAAATTGATCAAAAATGTAAATCGATATCATTGGAAGGCCAGGTTTTGATGCAAACACTCTAGTAAAAAGAACAGGAACAGGATATGAATGTGAAAACCAAACCTTCAGTTAGGAATATAAAACAAAGCATATGTTAAACAATCGTGAAAATGAAATTCAAAATATATCTCTTCTGTTCGTTCAATTTATCAAAGAAAATGTAATACTTGGCCCGCTCGGTTCTTCACAAATCGAGTTTCAAGTCTACACACAAATGGATGCAACCTTATTATTCAAATAATACCTTATATTATTGCACATCGTTATTGTATCGTTAGTGATAAAATGTAAAATGGAGAGTATTTTTTGGAGAACGTAGCTTTCTTAATGACAGGATATAGGTATAGGTTTAACATTTCATTCGTTTACCGTGTGAAAGACTTGAAACTCGATTTGTGAAGAACCGGGCGGGCCAAGTATTACATTTTCTTTGATAAATTGAACGAACAGAAGAGATATATTTTGAATTTCATTTTCACGATTGTTTAACATATGCTTTGTTTTATATTCCTAACTGAAGGTTTGGTTTTCACATTCATATCTTGTTCCTGTTCTTTTTACTAGAGTGTTTGCATCAAAACCTGGCCTTCCAATGATATCGATTTACATTTTTGATCAATTTGATAGAGGTGGTTTCACCACAGATTTATTTTGTGGAATGCAGCACATTTTCTATGAGGCAAAATCTTTTTAGGGGTGAGGGACAAAACTACTTGGCGCCTTTTTTCACATTTTTTTTAATGTTTTTGGACGGATTTCATGTCTTTTTGGTCGTTCATTTAAAACTATTCTTTAAAAGAAGCTAACTCCCCAATGATATCGATTTACATTTTTGGTCAATTTGATAGAAGTAGTTTCACCACAGATTTATTTTGTGGAATGCGGGACATTTCTTGTGAGGCAAGATCTTTTTAGGGATGAGAGACAAAACTACTTGGCGCATTTTTTCACATTTCTTAAAATATTTTTGGACGGATTTCATGTCTTTTTGGTCGTCCATTTAAGAATATTCTTTAACCTCTTAACTGTGGAATTTAGTTTTAAAAATCCTCCATACAGTGCGGAATTAAAATTAAGCAAATGCAAGTACGACGAGTATACACGTCAACCGCACCACAATAGAGATTTGGTTCGACGTGTATACTCGTCAAACGCACTTAACTGGTTAAAAGAAGCTAATAAGTCTTTTTGGACTGTGGAAGAAAAGTACTTGGCACTTTTTAAAAATTTTCTTTTAAATGCGGAATGCTCGTTTGGGTTGGTGGGCGTCTTTCGGGAAGTGGAACAAAACTACCTGATACTTTCTTTTACATTTTAATGTTTTGAAGGGAACGAGAGGATTGTTTTTTTGCAGGACTTCTTTTAAATGAGGTATATTTTTTATGTAGTTAGTTCTGTTTATGATTTTGTAAAGGTGTCGCTAAATGCAGACGAGGTTATCTTCTTTGCAAGGGTGCAAATGCTGAAAGCCGTTAAATTTTTACATCACATCATTTTGAACCGTGTTTTTCAATAAATAGTAGATAGGCATCTTTTGCACCTCTCGGTCACTGTATTTTTTGTATAATCTTTTCATCATCAATGTTAATAAATCTATTTTTGTTATCTCTTACAAAACGTGTATAATGCCCAGGCTGGCTATTTTGTTTATTACTTTTTGTATGATAAAATATAGCACTTATCGCTCTATAAACTTTTTGCGCGATAAGTATTTTTGACGTATGTGCATCTGTAATACTATATTTTTGCATTTTAATAATTCTTGCTTCCTTTTGTTGAAAGGGTAATAACTGAACAATGAAGAATAAATGAACAATAAATTAGCGATTAATAATAAAAAAAAACTTAGCGTGTGCGCGCTTCACTGCGAAGTAAAAGGACAATGGGAAACTGATTTAAACCTAACACTCACTTTACCACAATTTAATTTCTTTAAAAGTTTTGTAGGAATATTACCGGTGCGAGTGCCTCGAATGAAACGCGCACACGCAAAGTTTTTTTTATTATTAATCACTAATTTATTGTTAATTTATTGTGCATTGCTAATGCGAGCTAAATCGAGGTATCTTTGAATGAAAACTTGGCTTTCCTGTAAGATATCTATTATCTTTTTTGTTATATTTCAGTTTTGTCGGGAAATCCAACTACTTGACTCGATTTCATGTCTTTTTGTTAGTTAAGGCTGAACAATAAAGACAATCAAATTTCTAATTATTTACCAATGTTTTAATTTTGTGCGAAAATGAATCTGCTACTTACAAGGAGTGCTTGTCAGGACCGGAACACCAAATTGGTTACAAAAAATTGAGGATGTACGGTTCGACCCCCTAAACAAAACCCTATAACATTTTTTCAGAATGCGTCTTGGTTACCGAAAAAAAAATTCGCAATATAGTCAACTAAGTCAACTAAGAAATAGTTGTGTAGCCTGTTTATAGCCTGAGTAATGATTTTGCGAAGTACTTTTTTGTAATTCAATTTCTAATTACTCGTCTAATAACAAATAATGTGATATTTATGTTTAAATGTACTCTTTATGCATGTCTGTAAAAACCACTTCGACCTCTGTGCCATCCTGGTGCGCGAGAATTTGTTAATAATATAAAAATTATATACACTACATGACCGATCTATGCCAATTTTTTCTCGTCAACCAGGGCACATTCTGAAAAAGTGTTATGAGGTTCTGTTTAGATGGTCGAACTGTATGTACCTAGACAAATTTTTTCAGCCCAATTGGTGTTCCACTCCACACCATACCTGTTAATAACATAAGGCTACACTATGTACCAATATTCGCTAATTCTTTCCTTGGTAACCAGGGCGCATTCTGAAAAAGTGTTATAGGGTTTTGTTTAGAGGGTCGAACCGTACATCCCCAATTTGTTTCAACCCATTTGGTGTTCCGGTCCTGACAAGCACCCCTTGTTAGCGCACTTTTTTACGTTTTAATGTTTTTGGACTGATTTCATGTCTTTTTGTTATTTAACCCTTAGCAATAATAAAATTTGTTTGAATGCCTTTATTATATGCTTTAAAGAATGATTACAGTTTTGTATTTAATTATTTTCGAAAAAATGGCAGAGTTAGAGCTCGGCAAGTGAAAGCGTGTTTGTGTTCCACAGCCAGAAAAATTTCTCTAGTTTTCGATCTGGAGTAATAAAACAGACATTGTTCAATTTTGTATACGTTTAACTCGAAAAGTACGTAGCGAAATTAAATTCAAAAATATTGCTTTTTGTTAGAACGGCACACAAGAGAAATAAAATATCTTTTATAATTGCACATAATTTTTTATCGAAAACAGAAACTTTGTCTTTTGTGTGTCGCTTTAACAAAAAGAAATATTTTAATTTTGATACTTTTTTTTGAGTTAAGCTTATACACAATACAGAATTAAACAATGTTCGTCTTATTGCTCCAGGTTAAAGAAGGAATCTTTCCGGCGGCAAAATATTAGACAGCTTTACTTGCTGTGCTCTAGCTCCGTCATTTTGTCAAAAATGACACAATAAAGACCTTTAAACAAATTTTGAATTGCATTTACTGTGTTGTCATAAAAAAACTTTCAAATTTCTTGTATTTTTTTGGTTGCTAAACTTGCATTATTCTTTAACACTTTACATGTTATATTGGATGAGCTATCCTCATACACAGTCTAATTTTAGTGTATCCTGCCTATGAAGTGCATAACTCAAGGTGGCGCACCCTTAAATACTGAAACTTGCTACCAATAAGTAGTTAGTGCACCACAAAACTTACTCTTAGTCTACATCATCTTAGTTCTTTAACTGAAACATTTCTTGAGTTAGATACTTCTCAGTCAGGAATACTAAAATTAAAGGGCACATGGAGATGTTACCTGCCTAATATAATTTCTAAAGTGTTAACGTACAATAATTCAGGTACAGATCAGCAATGATACATTACCAACAGCTAGGATGCATTTAAATTTGAGATTGGATAAGCTATAGCCGCATAAGAACTCTAACTTTGATATATCTTGACTGCCAGATGCATAGTTCAAGCAGTGCACAATCTAAAATGATGAAATTAACTACCCAAGTACTAATTACCAATGGCTAGTATATTCCTAAATGACATATGATTGGTAGTTATTATTTAATTATGTCATTTTCACCAAACGTTCGTTAAGCAACAAACTTGACAGTCACAACTAAATTAGATTGCATATGAGCATATAATTTGGTTAATATCATATATTTGAAGCGTTAAGTCAAATAATGATTTAGATTTTGTAAGATATATGCGCAGGTCATACACAGTCTGGTTTTGTATGGTGTATGTTGACTGTCAAGTGCCTAGCTGATGCAGCAAACATCCACACTGCTGAAATTAGTTTAAGCAAGTACTGATTACTAATAGCTAGCATTTCCTCAAATTATAAGTAATCGCCAATTATTGCTTAAAACATTCATATGCTACATACGTAACAATTTGAACTATTTGTAGTCAGTACTCTTTTACTAAATAGTGTTTTGTGGTTTACGCACTTAACACTTTTCACACTTTTTTCATAATTTTTAATAATCACAAGATCACAGGAACAAGGGCAAGGGGAGTATGCTCTTTTATTAGCTGAATAACACATGGGATATAAGCATGATATATAATATAAAACAATAAAATGGGACTGTTCATCAGCTATGGCATAACCGGCCTAACCAATCTGTTTAAACCAATGTGTCGGTAACGTAAACACGGCTCAGTTCGCAGCATTTCGGTGTGCTGCCATCTCCCATGAAAAAAGTGAAAGCCACATTTTTAGCAATATCTTATGAAACTGACTCTTAAAATCGCTGTGCCTTACTTCGAGCAACAATAACAGGAGAAATTCATATCTCTTGAATGGCTGAACCGATTTGCTTGATTCTTGGCTCATTGGATTCAGAAAAATCAGAAAAAAATACAAAATTAGGAAATAAATCCTCCGACCCATAACTTTACCCATAAATGGAAGTGAAAGTTTTCTAGCAGACGATAACCGCTACACTTCGGGATAATATACTCGGTAGTCGCGTGCCGTCCTATATATACTACTACTTGGCGCGAGACTCTACCGAGTCTCCTGATTCCTTGTTGCGTATGCGCCAGCTTCACGTCTTAAACCATGTTCAGACGCTTCACGTTATCTTGACTACTTGCCCTAACTTATCTAGCTTTCACGAGCAAGCCTGCCCTCTGCAATATCGATACGGGTAGGATAGGGAAGAGTACTATCGAAGTTCAATAATCGATTTATTGCCGTTAACCATCTACATCGATCAAACAAACAACAACATAGCGCAAACCCCAATGTTCAACTTTTTGTATGTTATAAGAAGGGCTGCGAAGAAAGGAAACGCTCTCTTCTTCGCCCAGACCACTCAGAGTACACACGTGCCAGTTTGCTCTGCAATAAAGGAAATATCGTTATTCTCTGAACTTGAAATCTCAGTCTACATTAATTTCGAGTCCTCGTTTTCACCATTACCTTTGGGTGATCGTAAGCGATCCATAAGCAGAACGCTTTAGCGTTCCACGGGCACGAATCCAGCCAAAGAACCGCTCGAAGCCTGCCTTGAAGACCGACGCAGAAGAAATTCATCTTGAGATCCCCACGAGGCGCAACATAAAAATTTCTGGTGGCAGCGGTGGGATCTGTCGTCTTTCCCACCCGGGATAACCGCTTCCTCGCGGCTTTCCCAACGCCTCTGGGAAACCTCGAACTCGTCCTGAACATCTAGAAGACTTTCCGGCCGCACCTATCATCGTCTGGAACAAGGAAGAAGACCACGTTTTCATCGTCTGAAAAGTAAGAACATCAAAGGACGACTTGCCGGCTTAGTGGATCGCATGTGCACAGCTCTCTCTCAGGTTTTTTCGCACGTTTCCCTGAGAGCGCAGGGTGAATACCAGGGCTGGGTGTTGTAACGGCCGTGCGTAGCCAAGCCCGCAACACCGTGCACCTCATCAATAAATAAAAGGGGCGAAGAAAATCTAACCCAAAGACGAGGACGTCCAGAAACAACCGAAGACCGAGAAGACGCCCAAGAACAAAGGAAGTCCGAGAAGACGCCTAGAAGCTTCTCGAAAATTACAAGTGCTTCTTGAATGGGTGCCATTGTTTCCTGAATCTGGTGTCCCTGCTTGCTGGTTTCCTGGGACCTGAGTTCCTGTTTGCTGGTTTCCTGGGACCTGAGTTCCTGTTTGCTGGTTTCCTGGGACCTGAGTTCCTGTTTGCTGGTTTCCTGGGACCTGAGTTCCTGCTTGCTGGTTTCCTGGGACCTGAGTTCCTGAACTACGGCTGCTCTTCATCTACAAGGCCAGTATCATACAGTCCTTCTCGCTTAGGCCAGAGTAGATTCTTTTCTTGACCTGTGAAAGATAAGTTCAATATCACTATGCATAAAGTAACAAAGATCATCAAAAAGACTAAGCGTGGTAGTAAAGTTAGGATGTACGTCCCCACCTTCGAGGTGTCGGACATCGAATCTCCAACCAATGTTCCTCCTGATATGGGTAACAGCACACCTACGGTTGTCAACTCTGCCACTTCTGAGGCACATGTAAACCAGATTGGACAGTCTCCGCTCCAAGGCCCTGTAGCTTTTCCTGCGTCTCCCATCGGCCAGGTTATCGTCACTCCCAGACAAGATGCCTCTCCTTGCATCAATTGTTTGGCAGCCAATCGGGCTAACGTTGCTCCTGGAAAGGAGGCAGCCTACTCGTTAACTTCTCCACATGTGGTTAATTTAAATTCGTCTGTTCCTTCTGGGCACTCTGTTGCCATGTCACCTTCTGTGGTCCGCATGGATCCTACTAATGTGCCCACTCAGTCAACCTTCTCACCGCAGATGACATCTGCCTATTCGGTTCCTTTGGTGCTCTACCCGAGCCTATTGAGACCTGCAGCGCCTGCACCTGGAACGACACAAACCCCATTAATGGCAGAAAGTTCTCCCAATTGCCCTCGTGTGTTGCACTCTTCTTCCTCCGTGGTTCATGAACCGCAGGTTACATCCGCACCTTCGGTGGTGCCAATAAATTCGACTCTAACGGAACCTCCTTACAGCCACTCGCTTCCTGACATCTCTTGTGGTTCGGCAGCAGCCAAACCTACGAACCCACCAGCTCTCAGACACCCGTCTCTTCCAGACTCTTCTGAGACACCTAATGGTACTCGTTACGTATCCCTTCGTACTGCAAAGGAGAACATACCTGTCTTTGACGGAACCTCTTGCCTTCTGTCCACCTTTATTAAAAGGTGCGAGTCCTATTATGCTCAGGTTCACCCATCTGACCATGCTGCTCTCCTCGACTCAGTATACGACAAGATAGTAGGACCAGCTGCAAAGTTAATTCTTAGTCAGGAAGATCCAAATTCAATTCCAGAATTACTAGAGTCACTTAAAGCCATCTACGCTGACAGTTTTGATGTGAGGGAATTTATAACTAAATTTCGGAGTTACATGCAAAACGACCAGGAGTCTGTTCGTGATTTTGGTAGTAGGGTAGCTATCCTCCTAAGAGAAGCGCTCGCTGGGGCTCGCCGAACCCAGACGGGTTCCGAACTAGTCCGAACAGAAGATTGTTTAAACATGGAAGCTAGTGAAGGTTTTCTTAGAGGCCTGTTCAACGATCAGATGCGGATGATTTTAACCCGCGAGCCCGAAAGAAACTTAAGAAGACTTATCAGCATAGCACACGACATGGATCGCGAATTTAGGCGCGGCCATCGCATCGCGGCGCAGCAATCGGAGCGAAACCGACATTCGGACTGTAGGGTTATGAACACTAACCTCCCAAACGATCGCGATGAGAGAGCTTACCCCGATCGCGACCGTCGTGATTCCCGCGATTCGCGTGAGTATAGGCGCCCCATGCGCACGACGACGTGTCATTTCTGCAAAAGAATTGGTCATATTGAGAGAGATTGTTTCAAAAAGAAAAGGTTAACCCGTCAAAAGGAACAACAGGCCGAAAGACGGCATTCCCATGGGCAAAACCGTGGCCCTCGCAACCCAAAATATGGAGTTTCCTCCTCCTCTTCTTCTTCTGGTCCACGAGTACCTTTAAACTCAAGGGCGGTGCCTCGGGACGGCGCACCGAGGACCGTTCCGGAACCCCTGATAGCTCGCGCCCACGAACGTGTAGAAACGAACCCCGAGAAGTCTACTTAGGGCTTACCAAAGCTGAACTAGGACACCTTCCTACCATTCATCTGACCCATGACGACTTTGAGGGTAGAATCGCTGGTTTTCTAGTTGACACTGGATCCCAGATCAACCTGATAAAGAAAAGTAAGGTTAGCAATCATGTCAAAATAAACAGCTCAGTGACTTGTAACCTCACCGGGATAGAGTCAGGTAGTGTCCCCACTATGGGACAAATTATTATTGTTCCTGTCGAGGGAATAGCCACCGTGTTCCAGGTAGTGAGTGATAGTTTTCCCATCAACCTCTCTGGTATATTGGGAATTCCCTTCCTGCAATCCCAGCGTGCAGTGATTTCCTTCAATAGGGAGATGTCAAATACCTTACGTTTGAGTGACACAGAGATTCCTCTTGGCCGATCACCCACGGTTGTTCTCCCTCCGAGAACCAAGATCCTCCTGGCCGTTCCAGTCCAAAATCCTAGTGTCCGAACGGGCTATGTGAGACGTTTAGATGCTGAGCCCGGCGTTTATATGGGCGAGGTCTTGACCACCCAGACCAATGGCTACGCCAACCTCTTCGCCATAAACACCACTTCTAATAGCGTTCTCCAGACAGTGGCCCCAGTGGAGCTTGAGGCTTTTGAGGAAAAGGCCCCTGCTCCCCGGTCTGCGAGGACCGGTGATCCTGGTTTAGGACACTCTCAAGCCAATGCCCGTAGGTTTGCACTTCTAGTGAAACATCTCGACCTTGCTCATCTTAACGAGGTCGAAAGGAGTAGCGTTCTGGAAGCTCTGTACGACTTCCCGTACCAGTTCCACCTTCCTTCGGATCAGCTAGGCTCCACCTCAGTGGTGCACCATTCCATCCTCACTACTGATGACATTCCTATCAATCATAAGCAGTACAGGTTCCCTCCTGTTGACAAGGAGGAAATTCAAAGGCAGGTGGACGGCTTATTGGACAACGGTATCATTCAGGAATCTTCTTCCCCATACAATTCTCCTGTATGGATCGTGCCCAAGAAGACAGATTCATCTGGAAAGGCAAAGTGGCGTATGGTTATAGATTACAGGAAGTTAAATGACAAAACCGTAGGTGATGCGTACCCTCTTCGCAACATCTGTGAAATTCTTGATCAGTTAGGGCGTTCTTCATATTTCAGTACCTTGGATTTGGCCTCGGGGTTTCATCAGATCCCCGTGGACCCCAAATCCAAGCCTAAGACAGCCTTCTCCACTCCTCAAGGGCATTTTGAATTCAACCGAATGCCCTTCGGTTTGAAAAATGCACCTGCTACGTTTCAGAGATGTATGGACTTAGTTTTGTCAGGCCTCCAGGGCATAGAAATGTTCGTTTACATGGATGACATTGTCATTTATGCGAAGTCTCTAGAAGAGCACTCTAGGAAACTTAGGCTGTTGTTAGCCAGGTTACAAAACGCTGGACTCACCTTGCAGCCAGGGAAGTGTCACTTCCTGCGACGGGAAATTTCCTATCTGGGACACAGAATATCCACTGCTGGTGTCAGGCCAGATCCCGATAAAGTTAGGGCAGTGAAATTGTTTCCTGTTCCTGAAAATGTACTTGGTATCAAACAATTCTTGGGTTTAATTGGTTACTATAGGCGTTTCATCAAGGATCTTGCTAAAAGGGCTAAACCTTTGACTAACCTCTTACGACAAGGGGCTCCTTTTGTATGGGACCAAGAGGCCCAAACCTCTTTCGAAACACTCAGGGACATTCTTTGCACTGAACCTCTTTTACAGTATCCTGATTTCTCAAAACCCTTCGTGGTGACCACTGATGCTTCTAACTACGCTGTGGGGGCTGTTCTTAGCCAAGGGCCCATTGGCTCAGACCTGCCCATAGCATACGCTTCTAGGAGTTTGAATAAGGCCGAAGTAAACTATTCTACAACAGAAAAGGAATTGGTCGCTGTAGTTTTTGGAGTCGAGCATTTCCGCCCGTATCTTTACGGTCGACAATTCACCCTGGTAACTGACCATCGTCCTCTGGTCTGGCTGTACAAACTAAATTCACCTACTTCTCGCCTTGCTAGGTGGAAAATCTGTTTGAGTGAATATGACTACATGATCACTTACAAACCTGGTAAGGTAAACTCCAATGCCGATGCCTTATCTCGCAACCCAGTGAGTTCTTGTGAACCTTGTGAGCCGGCTCTGTCAAATAGAGAGTCCTTCAAGGGCCAAGATTTGGAGCTAGTGGCAGCCAAAGACATAGAAGCAATGATAACCTCAATCTTTACAACCTGTCTACTAAGAAAGACAAAAATTAGATCACCAACGATTCAGTGGACCGTGCGGTCACATGGGGCAGATGAGCTCCCAACGTGTCAGGAGACGGATGCGTCTCATGAGGCGGATGCGCTTCCAACGAGTCAGGTGGCCCTTGTGCCTCAAGGGACAGAAGAGTCTCCAACGAGTCCGCAGACCGTCTGGTCACTGGAGGCTGACGAGCCTCCAACCCAACAATGGACCTTTAAGGCGGATGAGCCCTCACCGTGCCAGGGGACGGATGCGTCCCACGAGATGGAGATATCTCCAACGAGTCAGGGGACCCTTGTGTCTCATGGGGCAGATGAGCCTCCAACGATTCCGGGGACCCTTGTGTCCCACAGGACGGAGGAGTCCTTGTCAACAACTGGTTCTGAAATGACCAAATACGATGTGATCACTGGAAACAAAGTTACTGACAGATTGAAGGTTATGCCTATTGATGGCTCTGCCACAGCTTCCACATCCCAACACACTGGTTGGCCCGTTGTCTTCTTTACAAAGGATCATCTTGTTACTCGAGCGGACAATCTAGTCCATTTCTTCTCAATCGATAGTAGACTACTGTCTAATGTCACTGACGACCTCAGGGTCAGAGACAAAATTCCCCTCGACTTGATCAGACAGCGCAATCTCTCCGTTGGAGATACCATGGCTTGCCCTGATGGCAATCGTACGATTTTCCACTTGTTTGTAAAAAGGGAACACTCTGACGTTCTTCTACTAGATGATGTACGTGCATGTCTCACAACTCTGAAAGATTTGATGGATACCTTAGCTCTTACCTCCTTCTCCATAGCCACCGATGGAAATGGTCTCGAACCACTTGATTGGGACACTCTCCAGCTGCTCCTAGCTGAAGTCTTTGCCTCTTCAAAGTATAAACTAACTTTCTGCTCCGGTGAACTAGTCACTCCAGTAGTTCCTGAAAGATTAAAGATCATTAAGGAGCATCATGATTGCACTATCGGTGGGCACCAGGGAACCTCTAAGGTGTACAAGCGCATCAGAGAAAATTTCTATTGGCCAGGGATGCGATCGGACATCGCCAACTACGTTCGTTCTTGCCCTAGCTGTCAAAGAAATAAGATTCTATCGGCAAAAACCAAGCAGCCTATGAAAATCACGGATACTCCGAAAACGGCTTTTGAAAAAATCCAGATGGATATTGTAGGCCCTTTGCCTGTTACTACTCGCGGAAACAAATATTTATTAACTATCCAGTGTAACCTCACTAAATTCTCTGACGCTATTCCTATCCCGATAACCGACGCAGCTACCATTGCCACCGTTTTCGCGGAACAATTCATCAGCCGATATGGCTGCCCACGTGCCATTCACACGGATCAAGGCGCGAATTTCACTAGCCAAATCATGAAAGTTTTCTGTAGAATATTTAAAATCCAGAAAATTACTTCCACTGCCTTCCATCCGCAGTCCCTGGGTTCCCTGGAGCGTGCTCACCGGGTGTTCGCGGAATACTTGAAACATTATTGTAACAAAACGAATTGGGATGATTGGATCCGATTTGCCATCTTTTCGTACAATACCTCCGTCCACGAGGCTACGAAATTTAGCCCGCACGAGTTAGTCTTTGGCGTCAAAGCCACACTACCTTCCGAATTTGAAAGGGCAAACGTACCTCGTACTTTCGTTGACCACGTCGACCAACTACTTGGTCGTCTCACTACCACGCAAAGTCTAGCTGCTCATAACTTAGAACTGGCCAAGCGTAGAAGTAAGAATCTGTATGACAAGAAGGCCAACCCCAAGACGTTCCACCTGGATGACCTGGTTTATCTGAAGAAGGAACCCAAAGGAACCAAATTTGATCCGGAATGGACGGGACCGTACGAGATACTACGAAAAGTAGACGATCTAACTGTCGAACTACGAATAAGCCCGAATAGGACAAAGATAGTTCATGTCAATAAACTGAAACTCGCTCACCTTAGACTTGACTCCGAAGAAGACTCACCGTAATGTGGTGCGCTCACCGTAAAATCGCACACCGCGACACGGAAACCCATTGTTCAGACTTGAACTCCTACTATAGTTCTTGCATTGCGTCATTGTCGTTTTTCGCTCTGTCCTTCCGACAGCGACAATGCTTTCGAAACGGATTGATTATGTTAACCGCTACTTGTCTCAAGGTCTTAGCTCTTACAGTTAACTACCTCGTTTGACTTTCCTTAAATACTAAAATGTTCAAGTTAATTTTATAATGCTTGTGCTTTCTTGTAAATAGGATGCTTGCTTCGAATAATATTGTTCATCGCGTTATCACTTCTTGTAATTTCTAATTCAGGCGTGAAGCTATATTTCTAAATGATGTAAAAAGCTGTTTTTAGGGAAACATCTTTTTTCCCTAAGGGGGGAGGTGTTGCGTATGCGCCAGCTTCACGTCTTAAACCATGTTCAGACGCTTCACGTTATCTTGACTACTTGCCCTAACTTATCTAGCTTTCACGAGCAAGCCTGCCCTCTGCAATATCGATACGGGTAGGATAGGGAAGAGTACTATCGAAGTTCAATAATCGATTTATTGCCGTTAACCATCTACATCGATCAAACAAACAACAACATAGCGCAAACCCCAATGTTCAACTTTTTGTATGTTATAAGAAGGGCTGCGAAGAAAGGAAACGCTCTCTTCTTCGCCCAGACCACTCAGAGTACACACGTGCCAGTTTGCTCTGCAATAAAGGAAATATCGTTATTCTCTGAACTTGAAATCTCAGTCTACATTAATTTCGAGTCCTCGTTTTCACCATTACCTTTGGGTGATCGTAAGCGATCCATAAGCAGAACGCTTTAGCGTTCCACGGGCACGAATCCAGCCGAAGAACCGCTCGAAGCCTGCCTTGAAGACCGACGCAGAAGAAATTCATCTTGAGATCCCCACGAGGCGCAACATCCTAATCGGATTGTACTACCCTGCTGGCAAATTTCGCAGATAATACAGATGGCACCATCGCGCAAGATGCAGGAATTATCGCGTGCATTTATAGCGAATAAGATGCCATTGATACGTATCTTATCTCTCTCCTTGCATCAATTGTTTGGCAGCCAATCGGGCTAACGTTGCTCCTGGAAAGGAGGCAGCCTACTCGTTAACTTCTCCACATGTGGTTAATTTAAATTCGTCTGTTCCTTCTGGGCACTCTGTTGCCATGTCACCTTCTGTGGTCCGCATGGATCCTACTAATGTGCCCACTCAGTCAACCTTCTCACCGCAGATGACATCTGCCTATTCGGTTCCTTTGGTGCTCTACCCGAGCCTATTGAGACCTGCAGCGCCTGCACCTGGAACGACACAAACCCCATTAATGGCAGAAAGTTCTCCCAATTGCCCTCGTGTGTTGCACTCTTCTTCCTCCGTGGTTCATGAACCGCAGGTTACATCCGCACCTTCGGTGGTGCCAATAAATTCGACTCTAACGGAACCTCCTTACAGCCACTCGCTTCCTGACATCTCTTGTGGTTCGGCAGCAGCCAAACCTACGAACCCACCAGCTCTCAGACACCCGTCTCTTCCAGACTCTTCTGAGACACCTAATGGTACTCGTTACGTATCCCTTCGTACTGCAAAGGAGAACATACCTGTCTTTGACGGAACCTCTTGCCTTCTGTCCACCTTTATTAAAAGGTGCGAGTCCTATTATGCTCAGGTTCACCCATCTGACCATGCTGCTCTCCTCGACTCAGTATACGACAAGATAGTAGGACCAGCTGCAAAGTTAATTCTTAGTCAGGAAGATCCAAATTCAATTCCAGAATTACTAGAGTCACTTAAAGCCATCTACGCTGACAGTTTTGATGTGAGGGAATTTATAACTAAATTTCGGAGTTACATGCAAAACGACCAGGAGTCTGTTCGTGATTTTGGTAGTAGGGTAGCTATCCTCCTAAGAGAAGCGCTCGCTGGGGCTCGCCGAACCCAGACGGGTTCCGAACTAGTCCGAACAGAAGATTGTTTAAACATGGAAGCTAGTGAAGGTTTTCTTAGAGGCCTGTTCAACGATCAGATGCGGATGATTTTAACCCGCGAGCCCGAAAGAAACTTAAGAAGACTTATCAGCATAGCACACGACATGGATCGCGAATTTAGGCGCGGCCATCGCATCGCGGCGCAGCAATCGGAGCGAAACCGACATTCGGACTGTAGGGTTATGAACACTAACCTCCCAAACGATCGCGATGAGAGAGCTTACCCCGATCGCGACCGTCGTGATTCCCGCGATTCGCGTGAGTATAGGCGCCCCATGCGCACGACGACGTGTCATTTCTGCAAAAGAATTGGTCATATTGAGAGAGATTGTTTCAAAAAGAAAAGGTTAACCCGTCAAAAGGAACAACAGGCCGAAAGACGGCATTCCCATGGGCAAAACCGTGGCCCTCGCAACCCAAAATATGGAGTTTCCTCCTCCTCTTCTTCTTCTGGTCCACGAGTACCTTTAAACTCAAGGGCGGTGCCTCGGGACGGCGCACCGAGGACCGTTCCGGAACCCCTGATAGCTCGCGCCCACGAACGTGTAGAAACGAACCCCGAGAAGTCTACTTAGGGCTTACCAAAGCTGAACTAGGACACCTTCCTACCATTCATCTGACCCATGACGACTTTGAGGGTAGAATCGCTGGTTTTCTAGTTGACACTGGATCCCAGATCAACCTGATAAAGAAAAGTAAGGTTAGCAATCATGTCAAAATAAACAGCTCAGTGACTTGTAACCTCACCGGGATAGAGTCAGGTAGTGTCCCCACTATGGGACAAATTATTATTGTTCCTGTCGAGGGAATAGCCACCGTGTTCCAGGTAGTGAGTGATAGTTTTCCCATCAACCTCTCTGGTATATTGGGAATTCCCTTCCTGCAATCCCAGCGTGCAGTGATTTCCTTCAATAGGGAGATGTCAAATACCTTACGTTTGAGTGACACAGAGATTCCTCTTGGCCGATCACCCACGGTTGTTCTCCCTCCGAGAACCAAGATCCTCCTGGCCGTTCCAGTCCAAAATCCTAGTGTCCGAACGGGCTATGTGAGACGTTTAGATGCTGAGCCCGGCGTTTATATGGGCGAGGTCTTGACCACCCAGACCAATGGCTACGCCAACCTCTTCGCCATAAACACCACTTCTAATAGCGTTCTCCAGACAGTGGCCCCAGTGGAGCTTGAGGCTTTTGAGGAAAAGGCCCCTGCTCCCCGGTCTGCGAGGACCGGTGATCCTGGTTTAGGACACTCTCAAGCCAATGCCCGTAGGTTTGCACTTCTAGTGAAACATCTCGACCTTGCTCATCTTAACGAGGTCGAAAGGAGTAGCGTTCTGGAAGCTCTGTACGACTTCCCGTACCAGTTCCACCTTCCTTCGGATCAGCTAGGCTCCACCTCAGTGGTGCACCATTCCATCCTCACTACTGATGACATTCCTATCAATCATAAGCAGTACAGGTTCCCTCCTGTTGACAAGGAGGAAATTCAAAGGCAGGTGGACGGCTTATTGGACAACGGTATCATTCAGGAATCTTCTTCCCCATACAATTCTCCTGTATGGATCGTGCCCAAGAAGACAGATTCATCTGGAAAGGCAAAGTGGCGTATGGTTATAGATTACAGGAAGTTAAATGACAAAACCGTAGGTGATGCGTACCCTCTTCGCAACATCTGTGAAATTCTTGATCAGTTAGGGCGTTCTTCATATTTCAGTACCTTGGATTTGGCCTCGGGGTTTCATCAGATCCCCGTGGACCCCAAATCCAAGCCTAAGACAGCCTTCTCCACTCCTCAAGGGCATTTTGAATTCAACCGAATGCCCTTCGGTTTGAAAAATGCACCTGCTACGTTTCAGAGATGTATGGACTTAGTTTTGTCAGGCCTCCAGGGCATAGAAATGTTCGTTTACATGGATGACATTGTCATTTATGCGAAGTCTCTAGAAGAGCACTCTAGGAAACTTAGGCTGTTGTTAGCCAGGTTACAAAACGCTGGACTCACCTTGCAGCCAGGGAAGTGTCACTTCCTGCGACGGGAAATTTCCTATCTGGGACACAGAATATCCACTGCTGGTGTCAGGCCAGATCCCGATAAAGTTAGGGCAGTGAAATTGTTTCCTGTTCCTGAAAATGTACTTGGTATCAAACAATTCTTGGGTTTAATTGGTTACTATAGGCGTTTCATCAAGGATCTTGCTAAAAGGGCTAAACCTTTGACTAACCTCTTACGACAAGGGGCTCCTTTTGTATGGGACCAAGAGGCCCAAACCTCTTTCGAAACACTCAGGGACATTCTTTGCACTGAACCTCTTTTACAGTATCCTGATTTCTCAAAACCCTTCGTGGTGACCACTGATGCTTCTAACTACGCTGTGGGGGCTGTTCTTAGCCAAGGGCCCATTGGCTCAGACCTGCCCATAGCATACGCTTCTAGGAGTTTGAATAAGGCCGAAGTAAACTATTCTACAACAGAAAAGGAATTGGTCGCTGTAGTTTTTGGAGTCGAGCATTTCCGCCCGTATCTTTACGGTCGACAATTCACCCTGGTAACTGACCATCGTCCTCTGGTCTGGCTGTACAAACTAAATTCACCTACTTCTCGCCTTGCTAGGTGGAAAATCTGTTTGAGTGAATATGACTACATGATCACTTACAAACCTGGTAAGGTAAACTCCAATGCCGATGCCTTATCTCGCAACCCAGTGAGTTCTTGTGAACCTTGTGAGCCGGCTCTGTCAAATAGAGAGTCCTTCAAGGGCCAAGATTTGGAGCTAGTGGCAGCCAAAGACATAGAAGCAATGATAACCTCAATCTTTACAACCTGTCTACTAAGAAAGACAAAAATTAGATCACCAACGATTCAGTGGACCGTGCGGTCACATGGGGCAGATGAGCTCCCAACGTGTCAGGAGACGGATGCGTCTCATGAGGCGGATGCGCTTCCAACGAGTCAGGTGGCCCTTGTGCCTCAAGGGACAGAAGAGTCTCCAACGAGTCCGCAGACCGTCTGGTCACTGGAGGCTGACGAGCCTCCAACCCAACAATGGACCTTTAAGGCGGATGAGCCCTCACCGTGCCAGGGGACGGATGCGTCCCACGAGATGGAGATATCTCCAACGAGTCAGGGGACCCTTGTGTCTCATGGGGCAGATGAGCCTCCAACGATTCCGGGGACCCTTGTGTCCCACAGGACGGAGGAGTCCTTGTCAACAACTGGTTCTGAAATGACCAAATACGATGTGATCACTGGAAACAAAGTTACTGACAGATTGAAGGTTATGCCTATTGATGGCTCTGCCACAGCTTCCACATCCCAACACACTGGTTGGCCCGTTGTCTTCTTTACAAAGGATCATCTTGTTACTCGAGCGGACAATCTAGTCCATTTCTTCTCAATCGATAGTAGACTACTGTCTAATGTCACTGACGACCTCAGGGTCAGAGACAAAATTCCCCTCGACTTGATCAGACAGCGCAATCTCTCCGTTGGAGATACCATGGCTTGCCCTGATGGCAATCGTACGATTTTCCACTTGTTTGTAAAAAGGGAACACTCTGACGTTCTTCTACTAGATGATGTACGTGCATGTCTCACAACTCTGAAAGATTTGATGGATACCTTAGCTCTTACCTCCTTCTCCATAGCCACCGATGGAAATGGTCTCGAACCACTTGATTGGGACACTCTCCAGCTGCTCCTAGCTGAAGTCTTTGCCTCTTCAAAGTATAAACTAACTTTCTGCTCCGGTGAACTAGTCACTCCAGTAGTTCCTGAAAGATTAAAGATCATTAAGGAGCATCATGATTGCACTATCGGTGGGCACCAGGGAACCTCTAAGGTGTACAAGCGCATCAGAGAAAATTTCTATTGGCCAGGGATGCGATCGGACATCGCCAACTACGTTCGTTCTTGCCCTAGCTGTCAAAGAAATAAGATTCTATCGGCAAAAACCAAGCAGCCTATGAAAATCACGGATACTCCGAAAACGGCTTTTGAAAAAATCCAGATGGATATTGTAGGCCCTTTGCCTGTTACTACTCGCGGAAACAAATATTTATTAACTATCCAGTGTAACCTCACTAAATTCTCTGACGCTATTCCTATCCCGATAACCGACGCAGCTACCATTGCCACCGTTTTCGCGGAACAATTCATCAGCCGATATGGCTGCCCACGTGCCATTCACACGGATCAAGGCGCGAATTTCACTAGCCAAATCATGAAAGTTTTCTGTAGAATATTTAAAATCCAGAAAATTACTTCCACTGCCTTCCATCCGCAGTCCCTGGGTTCCCTGGAGCGTGCTCACCGGGTGTTCGCGGAATACTTGAAACATTATTGTAACAAAACGAATTGGGATGATTGGATCCGATTTGCCATCTTTTCGTACAATACCTCCGTCCACGAGGCTACGAAATTTAGCCCGCACGAGTTAGTCTTTGGCGTCAAAGCCACACTACCTTCCGAATTTGAAAGGGCAAACGTACCTCGTACTTTCGTTGACCACGTCGACCAACTACTTGGTCGTCTCACTACCACGCAAAGTCTAGCTGCTCATAACTTAGAACTGGCCAAGCGTAGAAGTAAGAATCTGTATGACAAGAAGGCCAACCCCAAGACGTTCCACCTGGATGACCTGGTTTATCTGAAGAAGGAACCCAAAGGAACCAAATTTGATCCGGAATGGACGGGACCGTACGAGATACTACGAAAAGTAGACGATCTAACTGTCGAACTACGAATAAGCCCGAATAGGACAAAGATAGTTCATGTCAATAAACTGAAACTCGCTCACCTTAGACTTGACTCCGAAGAAGACTCACCGTAATGTGGTGCGCTCACCGTAAAATCGCACACCGCGACACGGAAACCCATTGTTCAGACTTGAACTCCTACTATAGTTCTTGCATTGCGTCATTGTCGTTTTTCGCTCTGTCCTTCCGACAGCGACAATGCTTTCGAAACGGATTGATTATGTTAACCGCTACTTGTCTCAAGGTCTTAGCTCTTACAGTTAACTACCTCGTTTGACTTTCCTTAAATACTAAAATGTTCAAGTTAATTTTATAATGCTTGTGCTTTCTTGTAAATAGGATGCTTGCTTCGAATAATATTGTTCATCGCGTTATCACTTCTTGTAATTTCTAATTCAGGCGTGAAGCTATATTTCTAAATGATGTAAAAAGCTGTTTTTAGGGAAACATCTTTTTTCCCTAAGGGGGGAGGTGTTGCGTATGCGCCAGCTTCACGTCTTAAACCATGTTCAGACGCTTCACGTTATCTTGACTACTTGCCCTAACTTATCTAGCTTTCACGAGCAAGCCTGCCCTCTGCAATATCGATACGGGTAGGATAGGGAAGAGTACTATCGAAGTTCAATAATCGATTTATTGCCGTTAACCATCTACATCGATCAAACAAACAACAACATAGCGCAAACCCCAATGTTCAACTTTTTGTATGTTATAAGAAGGGCTGCGAAGAAAGGAAACGCTCTCTTCTTCGCCCAGACCACTCAGAGTACACACGTGCCAGTTTGCTCTGCAATAAAGGAAATATCGTTATTCTCTGAACTTGAAATCTCAGTCTACATTAATTTCGAGTCCTCGTTTTCACCATTACCTTTGGGTGATCGTAAGCGATCCATAAGCAGAACGCTTTAGCGTTCCACGGGCACGAATCCAGCCGAAGAACCGCTCGAAGCCTGCCTTGAAGACCGACGCAGAAGAAATTCATCTTGAGATCCCCACGAGGCGCAACATCCTAATCGGATTGTACTACCCTGCTGGCAAATTTCGCAGATAATACAGATGGCACCATCGCGCAAGATGCAGGAATTATCGCGTGCATTTATAGCGAATAAGATGCCATTGATACGTATCTTATGGTACCGAAGAGAATTAATACCATCGCGCAAAGACATCGATACGTTTATCGATGATTTGTCAACCCGAGGATCGCGCGTTTTATGTAAGTCAATCTCCGCCATTCTATTAGCAAACTGTTGAAGAGGCTGGCTCGATTTTCTAAAAAAATTTCTAAATATTCTCATATTATTCTCAAAGGGGAAAGCAGAGAATGAATCAAGATTGCCAAGATATCTGACATCGTTGGCTAAATGCAGAAGGCCATGTACATTATAGGATGCAAAAGTCGGGCCATACAACTCTTCACGATGAAGAACAAAATTATGCAGAGCTACCTCTGCAGCATTCAAAAATTGAGGAGACGGAGATTCGGAAATTAAAATTCGCATAACCGCATGTAAGAAAAGAAAATGTTTATACGCGCTCTCGTTCAAAATGCCATATGTTACCACCGGCCCTGAATAAAGGAGGAACTGACGAAATTCGGTTGCCTTAAATTTTTGGAATAAACTAAGAGCTCTTGGGCGTCTTCCAAATTCTGAGGGGCAATATTCTCTGCAGGTAGTAAGCCTGGCAGACATTATAGAAACCGCGTTTTCGTCCAATTTTGGGAAACCTGGATATTTTCCGCATATCCAAGCAGCTAATTATTTCTTCGTGACGCCCAAGCGTACTAAATGCATATATTCAAATGGAACTTGTGAGACCATCCCAAACGGTAACGATGGCAGTGGACTTCTACCCTCTTTGTGATGTTCTCTGTCCATGCAATTGAGATAATCCTGATCTGTTCTAGGGGAATTGTTTATACTATTGAAGAGATTGGAACGGACGCTATGTCTACCAGAGACTTTGCACTTTGAGCAGGGCCGGCTCGACATACGGCCGCGATGATTCAGAATGAATGCTCTAGCTGGTGCATCAGCTATAAACGCCCTTAATTTTAAAGGTATCTGTGTACCACGAAAATCTACACCCCCCTTGGACATAATACGTTCAACATCGGAGACGAATCTAGAAAAAAATCTAACAGGATCATGCGGCTTTTGGGGACCTTTATAAATCCCTACAACTATTGGCCTTGCGCATAAAACATTCCGAATTATGCACTGAATCGGCCAAAGATGGATGGTCCCTGCCCTATCCAGAGCACATCCATCTGTGCTGAAATCTAATTCTAACTCTCTAACACTGGGTAATGGCGAAGCATTGTTAATAAATTTAACAATTTCTTCCTCGAGATCAAAATGAATGTACTCCCCCGGTTCAACAATGAATGTTGGGACCATGGTACGTGGAGTATTTAAAATTGTACGAGAATCCTTAGGTAAGTTCGAGAAGCACTTATGCTTTCGCCAAAGGGACAATAAGTTATTCCCCTGAGTGTGGGTTATATTATTATCTACGAAATAGGAAGCTAATTCTTCGCGAAAAGACATCTCAGGGGTGGTTTCATCTATTTCAGAAAAATCAGAGGGCGAAGCGGGCGCAGAGGAATCCAAGTCCGGAACAACATCGCGAGCATGTTCTGCAGACGTGGAGTCATGCAAATTAAAACCTATAGAACACGAAGGCATGTCCTGCGGCTTATAATCTGCAGACGTAGAGGGAGCGTCACGCAAATCAGGATTCGCAGTGAACGAAGAATAGTCAACCGAGGCTGTCGCTGCTTCGCCGATCGAAATACGCGACCTACTCCTCTGCATTTCACTCCTAATTCTTCTTTTCTGGCGGGCGGATAATTTGGAAACTGGCTTTCTCGAGATAGATAGTTTGTTCAAATTGGGATTCATTGCGTCTGACCTGGTATTGAAGCTCGTTCCCACGATGCGTGCACACACTCATAAAACTCTGTTAAATGAGAAACCACAAAATACTCTAGCGGGAGAGGTTCTGAGTTGTAAGCGTGAGAAGTACTGTCCGATTTAATAAAATTAAGTTGTGGCTCCCAACTTAACCAAAATCGAAGTGCCGTTCGTTCCTCCTGTCGAACTCGACGAACGTCTTTGAATACTCCCTTCTCCAGACGCAGAAGAAGGAGCCAATACGGTGCTCGTTAGGGCACACGCTGGGTCTTACGCATTCCTATAGGTGCCCTACCCATGAACCTTACTCCTTTCCTACCGTATTGGAGGGCCTGGGCTACGTGCGCTGGGCGCTGGCGGTAAATGGCTGAGCGGTGGGAATCTCCGAACCGCGAAAAAACCCTACTGGGCTCCTGACCGAGCGAGAGAGAAGGAAACGGTGGCGGCTGCTTCCAAGAAGGAAAATTTATTACGGAGCGCAATTGAGGCCTCCATGTTAGACAGTTTTGAGGAGCCTCGGCTCTCGAGTTTTTCTAAGCCATTGTTTCAGGCTTAAGGCGAAGTCCCTTCTAGGAACTCGAAACCTGATTTTCTTATACCTGTTGCTCTCGTGTTTATTCCAGGTTTTGCTTCACCGCTTTCTCTTTTACAATTACCTGATATCTACGCGCCCGATGCCGCAGTCCTATACACGAAATATTAACGCGGAAATCTTGCCTATCCATAAGATTCTTTATGCATGCTCAACTTTGAATTGAATCATAATGCCGCCGATTAAATATGTCGGCGTTGTCGACTAAAAGCTTGGTTCAGAGTACGAGAGAGGTCGGGGTACGCAACACCAGCCAAAGGTTTCACGCACGTAACCTCAGTGAGTGTTTTTGCTGTGTGTTATGGGTTCCTAAACAGAAATTTACGTTTTAATCGTGTAATTGGAATGGCTAAAGATGAGGAACTACTTTGAATATATACACATATATAATATCTGTATTGAAATAAACTTAAGTCTAAAGCAAGGAATAAACTTACGCTAAAAAGGTGTGGTGGTAGGCAGAAACAAACAACGAATTTTAAAACAAAAATAAATATATATATTTTTAAATGTATTTTAAAAGAAATATATATAATTTTAAATATAAAAAACATTTGTGTTTTCGTCCTCTTCGCGTCTTCGCGACTGGCCTGGCTGGTGTCTTTTTTAATCGTCCTCTTCCCAATACGGGTCGAGGGCGTAATTCTCCACTGGCTGGTGGTCTGCGCCTCCACGTCGCCTGCTTCGCAGCCTCTCCTTGGCAGTCCGCAAAGCCGACTTGAGAAACTGTACAACAGTACTCTTCGTCAGCTTGTCGAACTATTTGTTTCGGATTACTGCGACTGAAAACAGAATACCAATATTGTAAGTGAAATTTTACAATATTAAATGAATGTTTAAATTTACAATAGAACAAACGATACTTACCGTGAATCGCCTTCAGCATGCGGGAGTCGCAGAAGCGTCGCCCCTCACGACCCAGCCAGGAGTACGATTCGAGGGCCTCATCGGTATAGGCCTCCCGAAAGCACAAATTGATGGCTTCCTTGACCGAGAAGCCACCAATGTACTCCAAATATCGCACCTGAAACATAGTAAATGATAATGTAATTTTACATTTAAAAATGCCTTTGAATTCTTAAAGACTTTTATACTTACAACGCTGTCGAATGTGGCAGTATCAGCGTTCTGAAAGCTACCCATCGCAACTACTGTGCGGATGGGTAAAACTTCTGGCTTCTCCGGAATCTCCCGCTGGGCCTGCTGCTGACGCTGGCCAGCAAGAATATGATCTTGCTTGCGGGAGATGTCCTGGAGCAATCCTACGGTCCCCCTGTCAACAAAAGCGTAATGATAAATATATGCCAATGCCAAGAAAGTAATCAGCACTTACTCCATGAGTGACTCCAAACCGTCAATCCTTGCATGCAGAGCTCTGGAAATAACAAAAAGTATTTGTATCAAGATATGTAAATACTAGTAGGAACTATTTGCTATCTACATTTTTACAAAAAAGAATAAAAACGCAAATAATTTACCTCATCTCTGACTCAGATCTCTGTTCAGCTTCGTAATAACCGCACGCTGGATCCTACGGCATCTCACGCCTTCCATCCGTCAGCTCTGTCAGGTGGTAGCCTGTGGCAGAAAAAGCATTCGGTAAGACGGGGCTTATATGTTGTGGATTAATGTGTGTGTGTGTGTAGGTGAATGGGGTGCGCGTGGCAATGGTTTGTGTGGGATGAGGATAAGGTGAATTGTGTATGTCAGAATATGTGGTGTGTGTAATTGGGGAAATGTATTTATTGTCAGTGTATGGATTCTGGATAATGGATGGTGTATGAGGATGGGCTTGCGGATGTTGGGATGTGGATGGATGTTGGGTTCTGGGGACTGGGTTGTATGTTTGTGATTGTGTATGTGTTTGCGTTGTATCATTGTTAGAAATATTAATATTGCTGGAGTTGCCCTCCAGCGTGGCCCTTAGATTCGTGATGCTCTCCTCGATGTCCTTCACGGTCCTTGTCCTCGGCTTCTTTCGGCTGCTGGGCTCCTCATCCGACGATGTGGTTTGGTAGCGAACCGGCTTCGCTACCAAACGTCTGGGCCGCTGTTCTTGATTCTGAAATACCGAAGAGTTAAAAACGTTAGTAAAAAGTTAGTATTATAATTGCAAATGGGTTGAATGGTTCACGCGATAGTATGGATAATTAAAACTTGTAAAATGGATACTTACGTTGTTGTAATCCATTTCTTGTGGTTTATCCTCGCTGTTGAAAAATTGGTCCTCCTCTCGCAACAATGAATGTATCCTCAAAAGAAATTTATATGTCCCACGCAGTAAACGTTCTAACACAGAATGACCAGTAATAGTCGCGACACCGGCACCTTTGTCGTGAAACAAAAGAGATAGATTACTTTTTTAGCGGGAGATCTCAGAATATATTTCAATGCATATTATAAAAGATTAATTGCATGCATTTATTTATATAAAAGTTCTAGTTTTTTGATATAGTGCAATACGTACAATATGTATTGGTATTATCACTTAAAAACATTTTTCGGTTCTTCTACAATTCGTCAGTGCGCATTATCAATCTTTGGCGCCTCCAATAAAGCTTCCGGCGAAACAAAGTAGAGTCATATACCGCGCGGTTACTTTGTCCCGTATTGTGCCTAGAGTATAGAATATAATATAATGTGATTATGCGTATGGTATGCGTACGGCATTACTTCCGCAAATGTCCAGTATTTTAAATGCACTGGTCTTGGTGCAATAACATGGTACGTTACTTCACACGATATTTCTATTATTAAGTGTTTCAGGATGTCACTGCTCAAGAGGACTGTAGGAGGAGAGGACAAATCTTATGCTGCAGCTGTTATTATTTATAATGAAAATACGTAAGTACATATATCTACTTGAGGCCACAGCACATTTCTTTTTTTGCAACTTCTTGAATTGTCGTTTCTTCTTTGCAGACTACAATAAGAAGGAGCAGAGGGAAGAGAGCAGCACATCCCTTCATAACCATTTGGCAGCAGATTGGCGTCAGAAACACAGCAGATTGCTGTACGGACCAGAGTCTGCTGCGTTTCTGCCGCCAGATTCTGACACAAGCCTGGTCTGTTTCTGACACCAATATACTTTAGCAGAATATGCTACAGCTCTGCTGCCAATCTGATACCAAAATCAAATTTGACAGATTCTGTATTAAATCTGATGCCTTTTTGACGACAGATATCTGTAACAGATCTTGCAAAAATCTGTTATTGACAGGTTTGGCAATGAGGGCAACAATATCCAGAAAGCATATGGTAAGTGGCAATAAGACCACATCAAGAAGCTTATCATAGCAGCGTCTGTAAGTAATACTAATGTGGAAATATTTATGTATAGACAAAGTGAATCTGCTGGGAGCCCTCTACCCACATAGGAGGATCATTTTGGGGGACACAGGTCACATAATAGATTTGGACAATAACAGGTACGGGAATATGTATATGATTCCATATTATTTGCTGCAACATATGAACTACTGCATTTTATGATTTCAGAAGACGGTTGAGAAGAATGCCTGAAATACAGAGATAGCGTCATTGTTACACGTCTCGGTTCAGCTTGGCGAACCGGGTTGAAGACTCGTGCAACGCAAGATCGTTATGCTTCCCTTGTTGGGTCGCACACGTCAAGGTAAAGGGATCGGTCACTTAAGAGTTGGAACTCAATTCGGATACTGGTGATCCAGGAGAATTTATTGAAGTACAGAAATGGTCACTTACAAGGTATACTAGCCGCTCTGGGCCTAGTATCGTGGTGACGGCAGAGAGTTAGTCTCGGCGTGGTCCCGGACAGTGGTACGACTGTCAGGGTGGCTTACAATTTGGGGAGACGCGGCGGAGTGCCCTCGGGCATATGACTCCTCGTTGTACTCCCTGATCGATTCACGATCGGTGTTTTTATACCGTTCTTCCAAGGAGGTGCTTACGGTGCATTACCGGTATTGCATGCTAGAGTTTCGGCAATTTGCTCTGAGTTCTTGGTTTTCAAGTCATCAGTATTTGGAAATGAGGCAACAGTCTAGTCAGCACTCGGAGCAATGCTCGGAGTTAGTTGGGTCATGTGTCGGGTTACAACATCATCGAATATGCTGGTAGAAAAGTGCTTTACGCGCAAGATATCATCATCCATCAAATACCATCAATGAAGGTTATGAATACTATAGATTAATTCTTCGTCTGTATCTATGTCTATGTTCCTGGTACTTTGTATGTACTGTAGGGAGCTGGAGAGTTGGCCCCTGGGAGGCAGACCCTAGCTAGAAAGATATATCTGGCCCCGATTGGCGAAAAATTTGACTCCTCCTTGAAGGTCTCCTGCTTACAAATTTAAAGAAAAGAAATTACGGCCCCTAATTATCGGTTGAACTTCGATTGGCTGGCAGGGTGTCGGGCACCTCCACCTTACGGGCCTGAGTGTGCCCTACCTGCCGCTGCGAATATACCAATAAGCAGGTAATCAAGCAGTACGGGGGCAGATTTTCGCAGGTATCATAGGCGTTACCGCCAAGCCTTGCCAGCCCAAGCTCAAGCACGGTCTGCCTCCCAGGGGCCAACTCTCCAGCTCCCTACAGTACGTAGAGAGAGAGAGAGAGAGGGCGGGGGGGGGGGGGGGGGTGAATGCGAATGCGTGAATGTATGTATGCAAATATCTGTTGAAAGACAATCTGTGAAAGGTTTTTATTAATAAATACAACAAAACAATATAAATATACACCTGTGTTTCATTACATTCTTCTAGTAATTTTTAAAGAGGTTATTTGGGTGCCCGCATTTGAGATTTAAAGGGCTGATTTGGATGAGGGAATTTAAATTTTAAATGGCGCTGACAGAACAGATCTGTTGCGTTTCTGCTGCGTTTATGCTGCGTTTCTGCTGCCAGATTCTGTCGCAGGTCTTTTTTTTTTTTACATGGGGGAAATCCTCATGGATTCCCCACCCCCCTGAGGAGGGGACGGGGATATGCCGGATTCTTACCGGCTAAAACCCCCATGGTGGCCAGCCTCTGGGGCCCTCCAGGGCGGACTCTGGGAACTCTGGACAAACAACATCCAGAGCCCGCCCTGCTCGGTCCCTCGGCGCGCTACGCGCTACCTCCCGGGGGGAGGGGGGGGGGGGCCGTATCGCGGACCCCCCGGTTACCTGCACTTTGGCGACTAGGCGGGCCCTTTACGCGGAGGGGCCCCTGTCCTCAGCAGGGACCCCCCAAGGACCGATGGAGCTTGCGCGCGACGGGGCCGCGGTTCCCCGCCGCGCGCTCTCGCAAAAAGCGAGGCTCACGCTACAAAAGAACGAGGGCAGGGGCGGTCCGGTTAGAGCCGACAGGCCCCTCGCCGGGATTCTGTCGCAGGTCTGGCCTATCCATTTTCCTAACGTTTCCTTTAATTATTCCACTAATGTGGATTATAATAATCACGAGAACATACTTTTCGAAAGATTTGCAAAGGCCAAAACATTATCCGGTACTCTTCAATTTCACGCACTTATTCCAGTCAGTAAAAATCAAGTAATCGCAAAACGCTTCTCATTAGCCGACAAATTCCAAAGTTTCAATATCGAGTCAAGCTAATTTTTTTCGCTAATTTTATTTCGGGCGTAAAAATTTTTTTCTATGCGTACACCTTTTTCTTCTTGATGTAATCTATATACATACCTAAGTTATGTACTCCGAGTACACAAACACAGTTTTTAATGTGGCCTCAGGTCGATCTCAAGCGCGAATAACACAGAGGGGAAACATTGTTCAGTACTTTATGGTTAGGTATTAACCGGGAGTCATCCACTCAGGCAAAGATGGAATATTTCAACTAGGTATCTGAGAATTAGTCCTTTATTTAGGAGGAGAGGACAATCGGTCGTGGTCGGTAGCGGCTATCCGTGCGCAAGCGTCCGTGGTGAACGGGCGCGCGCTGGTCCCCGAGCGCCGAGCGTGTGCTCCGGTGATACATAAAGAATTTTATCTCAAAGAGTTTTAAATTGACCATCTCGAAATTTACAGGGCACCTAGAGGAGACCCCAATGCACCTCCATGATTTTTCTCAAAACGGACAAAAGTGCGCTTTCGGAAATATAAACGATTTAAATTTTTAAACAATTTTTAAACAATTTAAGAAGGTCGCTACGTTCCACAAATATTTTTTAAATAAAAATTCAATCTTTTCTGCGTAAAACTGCGTTTTGCGTTTTTCGATATCTCATACTGTTCCGAAGTTATGATTTTTTTTAAAAAAAAGGTGCATCAAATTTGCAATGCGCATAACTTACATAATAATTGACATTTTTACCAACTAAGGCCACAGAATGTGGTTGTTTCCTAAAGACTACATGCTCACCAAATTTCATTAAAATCGAAGACGAAGTGTCAAAAGGTGTGATCATTTTGCGTGGAATCGCCCATTGACGATCTTTGCGTGCGGACGTACGACTTAAGCTAGCGAGCGAACGACCCATTAGCGAACCAAAATCTTGTATCAAAAGGAAGGAAGGAAGGAAGGAAGGAAAGCGAGCATCCCTCTCGATAAGCGAGCTACCCAAACTTTACTAGCGGTAAGCAAACCATCCTTCTCCCTGGCTATTCTGCAAGGAGCCGATCTCGTTCAGACTCCCGCCGGGAATTCGTTGCTTCTCGTCGTTCTCGCTAAAATCTACTGCAAGTTGCCTGCTTTCTATGATAGTCGCGATCTTTCCGGATGTAGGTGAACGTCCAAAAACATTAAAATGTAAAAACAGTGCGCCAAGTAGTTTGATTTCCCGACAAAATTGGAATATAATAAAAAGGATAATAGATATCATACAAGAAAGCCAAGTTTTCATTTAAAGATACCTTGACCCCTAAAAAGACATTAAAAATGTTAAAAAAATCGCCAAGTAGTTTTGTTCGACCTCCCACAAAAATCTTTTCCCCCACAAATGTGTTTTGAGTTCAACAAAAATCATGTTTTTCTTTAACATTGGGAGACAATTCTACTAACAACAACATATTTTGTTGCCTTTGCCACATTCACAAAAAAATTAATGAAAATCCTTGGAAACTAGAGCCAAGGCACTATTTAATTATGAGATATTTTTAAAAATGTTGGGGCATGCACAACACAAGCATGATATACTTTACAGTGCTAGATAAGGGTTGGTTTCAGTTTTGGGGTAGAGAAACGGCATAGTAGAATTAATCATCAATAAAACATCTGATACTTGGCCGGCCCGGTTATTCACAAATGGAGTTTCAAGCCTACACACAAATTGCTGGGTAGTTTGTATAGTTTAAATGATTCATCATACCATCACAGATCCTTGGTATATTGTTGAACATACGACAAGCGATAAACAATATTGGTTATGGAGTGTTCATTTCTTACGGGGGCTATTGTACGTTCGTGTATTTGGCTGTTATGTAATCGAAAGTAGTGTGAAATTTGCGGCGTTTTGCACGCGTGTTTCACATTTTAGATGTTTTGAGTGATTGGTATTGTACATGGATAAATATTGTATGTATTTGTCGTGTGAAAGGCTTGAAACTCCATTTGTGAATAACCGGGCCGGCCAAGTATCAGATGTTTTATTGATGATTAATTCTACTATGCCGTTTCTCTACCCCAAAACTGAAACCAACCCTTATCTAGCACTGTAAAGTATATCATGCTTGTGTTGTGCATGCCCCAACATTTTTAAAAATATCTCATAATTAAATAGTGCCTTGGCTCTAGTTTCCAAGGATTTTCATTAATTTTTTTGTGAATGTGGCAAAGGCAACAAAATATGTTGTTGTTAGTAGAATTGTCTCCCAATGTTAAAGAAAAACATGATTTTTGTTGAACTCAAAACACATTTGTGGGGGAAAAGATTTTTGTGGGAGGTCGAACAAAACTACTTGGCGATTTTTTTTACATTTTTAATGTCTTTTTAGGGGATATCACAAGTTTTTGATCAGTAATATGTAATCATATACCAAAGAAATAACGTTATGTACCACTGTTGTAGAATGTGAAAGAGAAGTATGACTTTTGTTGAATCAAAAACACTTTTGTGGGAGATGGAACAACACTAGTTGGCGATTTATTTTACATTTTTGATGTCTTCTTGAAGGATATCATAAGTTTGTGATCAGTAATATCTTACAAGGAGAGTGTCACACCTGTCAGGTCGAAACCCAATTCCAATTTTTTTTATAAGCTCAGGATGTGATGTAGAACAAGTGTACAAAATTTGGTTTGCAATGGTCAACAGCGAGGACCTCCCAAAAATGTCAAATGTGTCAATTCTTGCGTTTCTGCAGCTTTAAGGCATTTATAGCAAACCCGCTTGATTTAATTTAAGTTCGTGTACTTGCAGTGCACTATTATAGTAATATTTCGTATATTTCTCATTTAGCACCTAACCAACTTATTCAGAAAGTTTTGTGATAGTTTTCGACATGACAGGTCTGACATACGGATTTACATATAGTGTTTCACAGCATCGAGGGCATATTTGGTAGCTCTCATTTACATTCATACACTTGCACTGAGCAATTGTAGTTACAATTTTTTATATTCTTTCTTTAGCACCTGTAAAAAGTTTGGTCAATGGTTTCAACATGACAAAGCTGACAGGGATCCCTATGCATATTGTTTACTCAAATGGCGCCGAATCCCTGGGACTAAAATTTCTTGCATGTTCATCGAAAAACACATGCAGTTCGTAATTGGTATATTATTTGCAATTATTGAATTGGTGTTTTCTAATGAAGTTGTTTCGAGGCTGCATGGCACATATTTAAAATATTAGCTATAATAGTGCACTGCGAGTATATGGACTTAAATAAAATCAAGCGGGTTTGCTATAAATGCCTTAAAGCTCCATAAGTGCAAAAATTGGCACATTTGGCATTTTTGGGGGGTCCTTGCAGTTGACCATTGCAAACCCAATTTTGTACACTTGTTCTACATCACATCCAGAGCTTATAAAAAAAATTGGATTTGGGTTTCGATGTAACAGGTCTAACACTTTTTGTCAGAGTGTCAAAGCGGAGTATGATTTTTGTTAAATCCAAAACACTTATGCGGAACAAAGAATGTTTGGAGTAGGTTGGGCAAAACTACTTGGCGAATTGCGCTACATTTTGTGGGGATATACAATTTTTGTAAACAATTTCCGGAGAGTAAGCTATGATTCTTAAAATGCATGGTTGTTAGTTTAAATGAATACAATTCTAGTAAGAATAGTAGCAGTTGTAGTAAGACGCTCAATTTGCAATCTTATGATTCCCGTTCTATTGCAAATACATAATATTTGCTTAATTCCTTGTTATTTACACAGATGAAAAAATTATATTTTGATGTTAGTAATGAATGTGTCTCGTGCTGCACAATATCCACCTTCATCGAATTAGGAGGAATAGTGTAACCACACTATTTATATTCCTACCTGTTTAACAGTCAATGGTGCCTTTGCACTTTCACAGCACCTGGTCCTGACATATAATAAACTATTTATAAATGCGATTAAAACGTTGTTTGTTGATAGTCGCAGAGTAATTGTGAAGTGAGTTTATTGCCAATAGCAAAATATATCATTTCTTTACCTGCATAAATAGTAAGAAATATCAAATATTTGCAATAGAACTGGAATGATAAAATTACGATTTCAGCGCCTTACCACGACGACTGCTATTGTTACTTTAACTCAATTCATTGAAAGTTACAAGCGTTCATCCCAATAGCCCACTCTCCCGAAATTCAGTTCATAGGAATTTTATACGACACAATTAATAAAGTTACCATGTAACTCTGAGTTGAAAATAAAACAGTTTTATTGAAGTTCATAAGCAACGCTTCTTCGAGATCTTGCATTTATCAATTAACCGATTGGCCCCCGATATGTGACGTGATTTACTCCGCTTAATGCTCAGCGATACGAGACTTGAGTGACACTACACGGCTAGCAAAAGAGGTACGCAATGTCGGTATTACCGATAATTCGACATTACAAAACTGTAGACAACTGAGGGTTATATTTTAGAATCAGCCGGTTGTTATTTATGCACCATTGATTGTAATGACGGGACAGATCCTGGAGTAAAATGTGGGATTGCCCACCATCTGTCACAGTCTTGTTCAGTCTGTCAATTATTACCTGACCGTACCTGACCCTATTGGGAAATGCTTGAGTTAATGCCTGCGTGGCATGTGTGGGCTTGGAGCTCGAGCGCTCCGCACTGCCCCCTATTCCCATCATGTGGATCCCAGTCATAAAACGGAGCTACCTTCCTATGGCTTAACGACAAACTGCAATAAACATTTGAAAAGAAAGAAATTGTAATCTTTCTTCAAAATAATATATAATAATAATATATGAATATTATTATGAATATTATTATGAATATTATTACGACCTGACTATGGCTTAACGACAAAACAAACATTTGCAAAGGAAGAAATTGTAATGTTTCTTCAAAAATTGAAAAGCTGTCATATATCGATAATAATATTCATCACATAGAATTTGTAAACTGCTTCGCACTGAGAATCTATTGATTCTTCTAATTAACGCAGTACAACTTGAGCAAAATGAGACAGTTGTTCCACTATATACATGACAGATGCAATCATTGAAACGTTCGTAAGTTTCATAAAATACGAGCACAACACATATATGCGAAAATATCACTGACTTTGATGAAACAGATAATTATTATTAATAATTATTATTAATTATTATTAATAAGAGCGTTCACTGTATGTCGTCGGGCGCGGAAAGGCAACGCTTATTATTAGCAGTATGTATCTGCTGTGGTATCCGATACCTGTCTGACACTACCTGATTGACGGTCCGAGGCATTCTGATGCCAAGCGCCCGTCCAAAAGCAGGTGGGGCGCCGCCAGCCACCTAGCGGCGAAAAAAGGAAAGCGACATTTGAGGAAACTTGATTATAATGAAGAATTTTAGTAACTTTTCGCTTCGGACGAAATATTTCAAATATTTATATCTCTTAAACTAATGGACCGATTCCATTGTGCCTTGCGTCATACGAATCTGAAAAAATCACAGAAAAATATATCCCAAAAAGAATTACTTCGTGCAGGAAATCTCTGAGAAATTCGGAAAAGAAATTTGCAGACACTTTTTCGCATGGGTTAAATCGTTTTACGTCGGGATAATATAGCCTCGGGAGTCTCGCTGGCCCGTACGGCTATGCCTTCACTACTTGGCGCGGAGACTCTACCGAGTCTCCTGATACGTCGGGATAATATAGCCTCGGGAGTCTCGCTGGCCCGTACGGCTATGCCTTCACTACTTGGCGCGGAGACTCTACCGAGTCTCCTGATTTAACTCGCATTAGCAACGAACAATAAATTAACAATAAATTAGCGATTAAAAATAAAAAAAACTTGGCGTGTGCGCGCTTCACTGCGAGGTAAAAAGATAGTGAGAAACTGATTTAAACCTAACACTCACTTTACCACAATTTAATTTTTTTAAAACTTTTTTAGGAATATTACCGGTGCGAGTCCCTCGAATGAAGTGCGCAAACGCCAAGTTTTTTTATTTTTAATCGCTAATTTATTGTTAATTTATTGTTCGTTGCTAATGCGAGTTAAATCAAGGTATCTTTGAATGAAAACTTGGCTTTCTTGTATGATATCTATTATCTTTTTTATTATATTCCAATTTTGTCGGGAAATCAAACTACTTGGCGCACTTTTTTTACATTTTAATGTTTTTGGACGGATTTTATGTCTTTTTGTTAGTTAACCCTTAGCAATAATAAAATTCGTTTGAAGGCCTTTATTATATACTTTAAAGAATCATTACAGTTTTTTATTTAATTATTTTCGACAAAATGGCAGAGTTAGAGCTCGTCAGCAAGTGAAAGCGTGTTTGTGTTCTACGGCCAGAAACGTTTCTCGAATTTTCAATCTGGAGTAATAAAACAGACAGTATTCAATTCTATATACGCTTAACTCGAAAAGTACGTAGCAAAAATAAATTAAAAAATATTGCTTTTTGTTAGAACGACGTACAATAGAAATAAATTGTCTCTTAAAATTTCACATAATATTCTATCGAAAACAGAAACTTTCTCTTATGTGCATCATTCTAACAAAAAGCAATATTTCTTAATTCTGATAGGTACTTTTCGAATTAAGCTTACGCAGAATACAAGATTAAACAAACATTGTTTTCTTGCTCCAGATTAGAGAAGAAATCTTTTCGACGGCAAAACACTACACAGCTTTACTTGACGTGCTGTAGCTCCGCCAATTTATAGAAAATGATACAATGAAGGCCTTTAAGCAAATTTTACATAGCATTTACTGTGTTGTCTTAAAAAACTCTATTCTCTAAACTATTTTCTCGGGTGCTAGGGTGGCATTATTTCATAACACTTTACATGTTATATTGAATGAGCTACCCTCATAAACTATCTAATTTTAGTGTATTCTGTTTCTCGAATGCATAACTCAAGATGGTACAACCTTTAGTATTGAAATTTACTAACAATAAGTACTTATTTCACTATAAAATTTATGTACTTTGATTACATTATCTTAACTCTTTAACTGATACATTTCTTAGACACTTCACAGTCAGGAACACTAAAATTAAAGACCCCATGGAGATGTTACCTGCCAAATATAATTTGTAAAGTGTTAACATACAACAGTTCAGGTTCAAATCAGCAATGATACATTACCAACAGCTAGGATACATTTAAATTTCAGATTAGATAAGTTATAGCTGCATAAGCACTCTAACGTTGATACATCTTGATTGGCAAATGCATAGCTCAAATAGTGCACAATCAAAAGTGATGAAATTTGCTAAACAAATACTAATTATCAATTGATAATATATTCCTAAATGACGTATGACTGGTAATTATTACTGGATTATGTCATTTTAGCCAAATGTTCCTTGAGCAACAAACTTGACAGTCACAACTAAATTAGATTGCGTATGAGCATATCATTTAGTTCATATTTTAATTGTGAAGGATTGGCTCAAACAATGATTTAGATTTTGTTAGCAATATACCCAGCTCATACACAATCTAGTTTCGTTTGGTGTATCTTGACTGTCAAGTGCCTTGCTGATGCAGCAAACACGTAAACTCCTGAAATTAGTTTGAGCAAGCACTGATTACCAATAACAAGCATTCCCTTAAATTATAAATAACTGCTCATATTGCTTAAAAGATTGATATACTACACTCTTAACAATTTTAAATATTGGTAATCAACACTTGTTTACCAAAACAAGGACTTGCAACTGGCACGCTTAACACTTTCAATATTTCATAATTCTTAATAATGACAAGGTCAGAGGGACAAGGGCAAGGACACTAGACTCTTTTATTAACTAAATAAAGCATGGAATCTGGAATAAAATGATCAAATCGGACTGTGTCATATAACCATTACTGCACATAACCAACCATAGCATAACCGGCTTAACCAAAGTGTCGGTATGACACAGATTACAGATTATAGATCGGTAACGTAGACGCGTCTTTTCGCTGTGGTGCCAACTGGTGTGAGAAAAGTGAAAGTCACATTTGTAGTGTAAGGCGATGAAAAAGAAATTTTGCCAACATGTATATGCGCCCTTGACGGCGTTCTCAGCGGCCGACGTACTGTTATGGCCACGATGGCAACAGTCGAGCCGGCCAAAAACAAAGTAAGACCTACGTGTCGCTGGCCGGTAAAAAGGCAGTCAGTTGGTCACAAGTCGTGTAAGAAAGTACAGCCGAGAGCATCGCACAATAAATCGCCGTACATTACATTTTCGTCTTTATAATTTCTAAACCCTCCTACAGTTTCCCTACAGTAGGAATTGCTGAAACTTCTGAACATAATCCGCCTCGCCTTTTCGACGAGTAAAATAAGCAGCAGAATTCATATCTCCTCAATGACTGAACCGATACGCTTGATTCTTGGTCTTTTCGATTCAGAAAAATTATAAAAAAATACAAAATTGAGAAATAAATCCTTGGAGCTAGAACTTTTGCATAAATGGAGGTGAAAGTTTTATAGCAGACGGCAACCGCTACACTTCGGGATAAGTATCCTCGGTAGTCTCGCGCCGTCCTATATATACTACTACTTGGCGCGAGACTCTACCGAGTCTCCTGATTTTAGAATTCTGTGCCTTTGAGTGCGATCTTTCTGTAAGCTGAGGCCAATCAAGAGTCAAATTATAGTCCGATATTAGAGAAGAGTCTTGTAAAGTAACTCGAACAACCACTAGCGCCTGTCATCTGCGCTCGAACTCAGGTCACCTAAATGTAATTTTCGTTTGCGTCACCTCGAAGCTACGTGCTTCGCCCGGGGTTGCTTATGAACACCTCGTACGAAGCCAACCTTTGTGTAAGCTTCACTAACGGAATAAACATTTTTAGTTCAAAGTCTGGTTTGGTCACTCGTGTCGACCCACGTGCTCTCCTTTTGTTCAAGTCTCTAGCCGAGTACCCGTTCGGCCGTCTTGGGAAATCTCAAGTAGCCGTTCCTCTCGATTCTATCGTGTTTCTGCTCTGGTCTAGTTTTGTGTGGCATCTCCGATGCCTGGCGCCCATAATTGTTGTGGCAGAGGAACTGCTGACTGTTGATTCCCCAAGCCGAAGTGTCGGGAAATACCTTGTACCGAATCTGGAGAACTAACGCCGACCAAATCCAGTAAAGCCCAACCTTTTACTATCGAACATTCTAAAGTAAGCAAAATCGTTAAAGGATTTTCCTAATAAATTGGCGCCCAACTGCCAATGTTCTCAAATAATATCATTTTTTAAAGTATTTTCCTGATAGTCTATAGCATATTTATGCAGAAACTCAGTAAGTTGACTCACTTTAGTTTGGAGTCCATTAGCATTTCAGCTACATATTTTGATGTTGCTATCCATCTATTATATCAGCAAATTCCATTAGGCAGTTAAATTTGTCCATACCTGTTTTGCAGGAGTTTAGTCTATGGTTGAGTTGTTTAAGGGCTTGTAGCATTGCCTAATGTTTATCCTACTTTTTAATATTTTGATTTGTTCAGATAGCTCAAGGATAGCTGTTAGGTCTTCTTGATCTTTTTTGTTGTTTGGAGGCAAGGTTGGGATGTTGTTTCTACCAGTCCATGGGTTCACGGGTGTGAAATATGGCTGGTTCCTGTTTTGTGAATTAAGATCCTTGTTGTTTGTTCCTTCCAGCAGTGGGCACTCCACAGGGTTGAATAGATGTCCTTTAGGTGGGTTTCTATTGTTGGCTTCTAGATGATTCTTGGTGTTTGACTTTGTATTATTTTTATTGGTGTTTAACCATTTGAGTCTGTCCTGATAGGCTTTGCATATGGTGGCATTTGCTGGATGTTCCCCTTCACAAGTGGCACATTTTGGTGACATGTCTCTTGTTTTAGTGCACAGGTTTGTAAGGTGGGTGCCTGCACATTTTACACAAACTGGATTAGCAAAACAGTTTGAGGTTGCGTGTCCCCAAGATTGGCAGTTGTGACATTGAGTTATTCTTTTTTTAAGGATATAGTTTTCCCAGTGGACTTTAGTATAGCATATAGCTTTTATCTCATTTTGTATTTGTTTCAGTGTTTTGGTGGCATTGGTTGATACCATGTAGAGGGGTTTCCTAGTTCCTCGTATTTTATTGATATTGGGGTTCTCCAGTCCTTATTTTATTAGGTCAGCTTTCACATCATTAATATCAATCCCCTCGTGCAGCCCTTTAATCACGAATGTTTTTCTTTTGTTGTATTTGAGTGAGAAAGTATGGAAAGATATTTTATTCTCCTTCCAGGTATTCATTAGCATATTGTAGTCATCCATGTCGTTGAGGATCACGTCTACAGTATTTATGTGGTATTTGAGATAGTATTTTCCTTCAACTATCTTATTGATGGTGTTTGTGAAGCCTTTGTGGTCTTTCACATTGCCATGAATCACCAATGGTGGGGATCTGTTCTTCCTCTTCTTATTTGTGTTTGATGGAGTTCTAGTTGCATTATTACTTTATGCAGAAGATGTGGAGGGATCATGAATGACAGTGGTTGGATCATCACAGTCCATGTTTTCAAGATTTCTTAGAGTCGAATCGATTTTTAGTTTCCATCGATTGTCTCATGATTTTATGGTTATAATTGTCCATGTCTGTGTGGATCTTTTTTCTTTTGTGGCCGCTGTGTATATAGGAGTTAAACTCATTGGTAATATTATCTCGAACCTCAGAGGGATTCTCGGCTGTGTTTTCTTTTGTTGTAGCGGTGGCTATCTTGAACCGTGGTGGTTAGCGATGAGGCACGCTAACCTATTTCAGCACTTGGGAATTACTTTTGATATTGAGTTTGTTCAATGTTGCTACTGCGAATGGTTATTGCATTGGTGGTGAGAATAGAATCAGGCGGAGTTGAAGCCGCGAATAAAAGTATTTCACTGTAGGTGCCTTGCGTTAATTAGGCTTTGGAACTCCAACGCGCAGACAGTCCGTCCGTCTACCACGAGAGCCCGTGAAACAATGCACCAGCCAATTGTTTTGTCGCAAGACTATTGCGGCTCTTATACAGGGATGCTCTTTCAGCATTTGGTAAAGTTGATTCACAGGAGGAGCAGGAAGATATAATGAGGCGTACACGAATTTATTCGCAGATACCCAGAGAACTAATGACGAGTACCCTTTATTGTAGACGCGAACCTTGTTTTTTGGAAGAGAAAACACTATATGATATTATATGTCATGTATGACATATTATATGTCCTTTATTCATTTTGTAATTTGTACACTTGACGTGGAATGACTCACTATATTTAAGTGCACACGCCAATGATTCTGCCGTTCCACCCCACCTGTACGAAACATGTGTATATTAAAAACATTAGAAATTAGAATTTTATACAAACGACGCCCGCTGTCGCAGTTTCCCTCACAGTTCATATACAAGCTGCCAATTTTATTGGCAATCTGTAAGATCACTCTTATTAATCATCGCATATTTGACATGGCGAAACGCAAGAGTTGGATTTGGCAATATGCTGTTCGCGATGGTGACAAAGCTGTGTGTAACATGTGTGACGAAGGAGAAAATAACATATTTTCATGCGCTGGTGGGACGACAGGATCGCTGAGCAGGCACTTAAAAATTATTCACAATTTGAAACCTGTGTTACGTCCTGATAACGAGCAGGATCGTCATTTGACGTTATCCAAAGAATGGATAACATTGATGAGACTGCGAATGGCGCAGATTGAGAATTTGAATTTGTGACTCTCGAGGAGCAAAGAAATTGGCTGCGTATAGCGCAGAAAGAGGCTGATGTCTCGCGGCTCTTAAGGAGCAAGGGAGAAAATCGTCGGGATAAGCGGCGGTAAGGGAAAGAAGAGCTGTCGCGTGTCCGTAGTGTGAGACCGACAGTATTCATAGTGTGGGTCACACTGATTGAATTGCCGGACCATATATGGTCATAAGCCATCGGCTCAAGCCATGGCTAAAACAAAAGCGAATCGACATGAGATGACCGGCACTGCCGTTTCGACAAAACGACGAGAGCACTGAGAGGAGACGCTTGCTGGAGACGCTGGTGAGAGAGCACGCAGCGCAGGAATAAGATAAGAAGGAAAGGAAGGAAGGAAAGGCCAGGCCGAGATCGGTAGCAAGGCGAGAGAGCTACTATACGAAGAGATTCACAGTAAGTCTGGCTTTCTTATAATTGGAGAATAAGTGATGGGCCTTACAAACCCAATCACTAAAAAATGAATATAAAAGATGGCGTATGCCCAATTGTTGGCGTAAGACTTCCTCGGAAGCAGCCCTGAATTAATTAATGAATATAAAAGATGGCGTATGCCCACATGCTGACGTAAGACTTCTTCGGAAGCAGCATGAATTAGAAATGAATATAAAAGATGGCGTATGCCCACATGTTGGCGTAAGACTTCTACGGAAGCAGCATAGAAAAGAAACCGAATTAGGGAGCGTCTAGTTCCATTATGAGACAAAATAAATAAGTGTAAACGAATTTACCATGTACAATTTAATCCAGCCCCATTTCCTATAGAGGTACACTTGCGAGAAGCAACCTGTAAATGTCCAAACCGAAGATGCTGCATTGAATTCCGCTCGCGGGAGTCGTGATTCGGAAACAGAAGAAACTGTAAATAGTGTAAATAGTGTAAATAGTGTGACTAGCGCAAATAGTGTAAATACGGAGAAAGATAGTACTGAAATTCAATCGCCGGAAGAGATTCTAATTGGCGATAATTCACGATGCCGAAGAAAACGGCAAAAACGGTCTCACTTCAGTTCCGGCAACTCTGATAGTGAGCGTCCATGTGAGCAGAAACGCTCTGAAACGATTCTCACAGCAGTAGCCAAACTAATAGCCGTGAACCAGTTGCCCCTATCATTTTGTTCGAGCGTGGGTTTTGTTGATTTTATGAAGGTGGTGGAGCCGAATTATAAAGTTTGTAATGAAGAGGCTGTCAAAAGAAGGCTGAAAGTTCTGCGCTTAGAAGTTGAAAATCATATACGAAAAGACCTGAATGCAGCCAAAAGTATTGCCTGCACTACCGACTGCTGGTCCTCATTAGCGCAAGAAAATGGAGAAAATGGTCCTGGTATCGGAAAAACACAATTAACCACTGATCGCTCGGCCAGCCAAAGAGCGTCGTAACTCGCGTGGTACTTGCTCACCTATTCGAAATAGAGACTTTAAGTCCTCTTATGTGCAGTAATCATTGAGCTCGCGGATGCTAAAGTTAATCTAGATCCTCGGATTGATTATAAAGTTATGAACTCTTTTTCTTTTCTGTGGTTTCCGACTCACGACACTCTTCGGCTGGCCGAGCGGTGACGCGCTCGGCCCGTTGGCTGCCTGGTTAATTGTGTTTTTCCGATACCAGGACCATTTTCTCCATTCGGGAGAAAACAGTTTTCAATAGACAAAGCTCCAAGGTACATATTGATATACATTTCAGATTGGACGAGCGTTACCTTCGATACTTTATTTAAAAGTCAAAAGTTTATGCTAATTTTTTGCATTCAACAATTAATCTGCGAATCATTAAAAAAAACATGGTTACATAGATCGGCCTTTCCCAAGTAAAACCAAATATTAATCATATCGATACGACCAGTAGTTTTTACACAAAAAATTCTCCCACAATGGTCTATTTTCGCCGATGCGCGAAAACGTCGACTTTGACGGGCTGTATTTCCCAAAGAAATACGAATTTTGAAAAACGATGAGGCGGACCCCCCTCCTCCCCCCCTATCTCATCTCAGGAACAACATGCTGAATTTTCAGCAAAACCCCCGACATCACCAAAATCCAGCTTCTCACTTGGCTTCGAATGACCCAACGACGACTTGACTAAGCAAGCGGATGTAACTGCGGAATTGGAATCGTACATCGCAGAGCCTCAACTGAGGTTCGATCTCGACCATTTCGAATGATGGAAGACTAGAGCTATCAAATATCCGGCGATTGCGGAGCTTGCTGTAAAATATTTAACAAAACCCGCAACGTCCGTCAATTCCGAGCGATGCTTCTCAAGTGCCGGAAATATAATAACATCAAAGCGAAATCGCCTGTTACCCGAAAATGTAAATATGTTAGCTTTTTACATCAAAACAAAAAATTAAGTACGTAAAATTTGTTTAACAACCGTTTATGTATCACTATAATGTTTAGGTTTTCTTACTGTTGTTGTCAGTCTTCAAGTTTTGGGTTTGCTTTAAAGTTTTAATATTGTTATATTCAGTTAATCATTTAATAAATATATGTTCGTTTATATTTATTCGTGAATCTTTTATTGAAGTTTCCGTAATGAATAGCGGAAGATCTTTCATGAATTCATTCATATATGTATATTCACTGTGAGGAATTTTCCAGGGGCTGCTCGGGAATAGAGCTACCCGCAGCCAGTTGCCCAGGAAAATTCGAGAGATATGTGTTAATATAAAAACCAAACCAAAACATTACGAGATCGAGACCGATTTCTCTGACTCACAATAATTGAACCGGGAAAAGTCACCGCAAGGTACCCCGCGGTACCACGATAACGAAACTAACTGGCGATTAGCCGAACAATGTTTCCGGGGACTTGCAGCCGGACTTCCCTACGCGGCTGCTCAGAGTTCGAATTTGTGAGAGCACAGTGGATCCGGCAGGAGACGCAACCAAGACAGATTTGCTCTTAAACTCGAGACTTTATTTGCTCTTCTCAGATTGAAACATAACAGAGTGTGTATGATCTGACGGACTTCACTCACGGGCGTTACTAGGCGTCCGTGAGGAGCAAGCTACAATTAGTACAATCTATGACAATGACGGCCTAATAAAAGAGGAGAGACATGTCTCGGGACGACGAGACGAACGGAAGAAATTAGCGAGCTGACGGATAGGAGAAAATCTCGAGAAGCGAGCTACTAAACTAACGGACGGAGTGTGTGATTCGCTGCGAGGACACGGGAGTCCTCCAGGAAGATCGATTACTGTTACGTGGAACTTGCAGATGGCCAAACTACTGAGAAGCACGAATACGGCACGTTTACAAGACTCAGCTAGGACAATCCCCTGGCTGGCCAATACGTGAGATACGATACTAATAAGTCCGAAGATTCGGCTCTTACCTAAAGCTGTCAGCGGCGGCCCGTGGTGATCGGGACACACACACTAATTTCGAAACTGCACTCTAATAACTTCCACGCAACGAATATCCGCTCCTTACGCGCGCGGAACTTTAATAGATTCGAGCCTATGATTCCCGCCTTTGGCTGATCATGCCACCTAACACAGTCCAGACGCCAAGGTTCGGGGTGCCTCCGCACAGGGCCGTACCCCTGCGCTGTAGGAAGATCCTAGCGGCCGCTGCCGATGAATCCATCCTCCTGGATGTGCCTTCCCGACCGCCCAGAAATTCTGCAGTGTGGCCCACACCGCCTTGGAAGTCCTTCGCGGGCTGCTATCATCCGCAGTGGAGTCTCCACGTCGAGTCGGAATCTCGTGGCTGCTGGTGACGGAACTAAAGATGGTTGTCTGCGTGCTGGAGGAATTGTTACGCCCCTGCTCAACGGTGTCTAAATGGCTCAAGTGAATTCAAAGCGTATTAGGAGCGGAACATTAACTTTCGCTAGTAATTAACGGGCGACCTTGCCTGGAGGCTATGTTGTTTTCCCTAATTTGCGATTTCGGATTAGCCTTCCGGTCTTATGTTTGGTGCCTTGAGCAAATCGAATCTTTGGACTTGGGTACTCGTGCTTCTCCAGTTCAGGTCATGGGACGGCACAAATAAAAATTACTAAAATGACCTTACCTAGGACTAGATGGTTTTTTTTTCTTTCATTTCTTTTCCTTTCCAATACGGTACTCTGCAAGTTCCTGGTCGAACCGACACTTCCTGGGGACGGACGGCGCACGGCGGTGAATCTCTAAGTTTCTGGACCTGTCTTCTAACGCACTTAACCTACGCTCGGATGAGGTTAACCAAAAAAAATCGTAAGACTGAGTCGACGGAACTAAACTGGTTTTATTGATGCGGTACAGGATCTTTACTGCATGCCCTTTTGGCGGCGGCGGTCTAGCGCGGCCCAATCAGCCTTCCACCCCGGATAACACTTCCTGCACTCACGCAGGGTGATAGCCCCGGTGAAGCCCCGGATACCCGGGGCGCCGCATTTACAGCAGAAGTCTGCTGTCCTTGGTGCCGGGCAGGCCGAGTAACGGTGGCCCGTCTGGCCACATTGCCAACAGCCCCCCGTTGATGGTGGAGATGTGTTCGTCCGGGACGGCGAGGAGTTGACTCCTTTCGGGGCTCGGACCTTGGAGGCGGCCCTCCGTAGATGATCGCCGGGGGTAGCGGGGGCCCGTGGTTTTGGTCGCCTGGTCTCAGTCCGGGAGTCCGGGGACGTTTGGGCGACTCCGCTGGATTCCTTTGCTCGCCCACGACGGGCGATGGTCCCTCTCCTGGCGGTACCCGTCCGTAGAGGACTCTTTCCTCCCCAGTCTGTACCGCTCGGTCGCAAGTGACCGGTGGGGGAGTTGGCCGTACGACGGTCATCGGCGGGGTTTGGCAACCCTGCTCGCAGGTGGTCGGCAAAGGGCGCACCACGGCCCCTATCGTGGTGGTGCGGTCCTCCCTTTCCTCGCGGACCGCCTCCTCTAATTCCGCCCAGAACTCGGTGCGGGTTTCGGTGATCTGGTCCAGCAGATCTTGGAACTGGGCCACCCTACCCCAACCCCGAGGTGTCGCAGACTTCATTTTCTCGTTTCTTCGTCGGAACAACGCAGCTGCTGAAGGTGAGCTCGTATTAAGGGACATACGCCTTCAGACCCTGCACGTGCACCTTCCCTAACAATTCCCCATTGGACGTAGACAACTCATATACTACAGGTGACAATACTTGGGAGACATTGAACGGTCCACCAAACTTAGGCGCTAACTTAGCTGCAATATTCTGAGCGGCATTCCATAATATGTGCTGTCTTCGTAGCACTTGTTCCCCTACTTTAAAAACGATGTCTCGACGGTGCTTATTATATTGTGCGGCTTGCTGTTGGTGAGCAGTATTTAAGTTTTCCACGACCCACTCTCGCAAATGCTCCCAATTCGACATGCGGAGTCTCCATGGGTCGGGAGAGGCGGAATTCAAATCGGAGACAACACTAACATCCTCCCTCTTACATCGAATAGGGACGGGATCTCGGCCAAAGTTCAGAAAAGCCGAAGAAGATCGTAGCGACGTATGAAAAGCGGTGTTATAGGCGAAACGAAGGCGAGACACGTTCAAATACCAATCACGGTGATCGGTTTTGATATACGAGACTATCATGGTTTTTAATACCCTATGTGCTCACTTCATTGCGGGGTAAAAAGACAATGAGAAACTGACTTACCTAACACTGACTTTACTAAAATTTAATTTTTTAAAAAGTTTTTTGGCAACATTACCAGAGCAAGTGGCTTAAATGAAGCGCGCATACGCCAAGTTTTTTTTATTATTAAGCGCCAATTTATTGTTAATTCATTGTTTGTTGCTAATGCGAGTTAAATCGATGTTTCTTTGAATGAAGACTTGGTTTTCTCGTAGGATATCTATTATCTTTTTTGTTATATTTCAATTTTGTCGGGAACTCAAACTACTTGACGCATTTTTTACATTTTAATGTTTTTGTACGGATTTCATGTCTTTTTGTTAATTAATACTTAGCAATAATAAAATTTGTTTGAAAGCCTTTATTATATGCTATAGAGAATGATTAGAGTTTTTTACTTAATTATTTTCGAGAAAGTGGCGGAGCTTGAGCTCGGCGAGTATAAGCGTGTTTGTGTTCTATGGCTAGAAAAGTTTCCCGAATTTTCGATCTGAAGCAATAAAACAAACATTGTTCAATTCTAGATAAACTTCACTCGAAAAGTACGTGACAAAAGCAAATTAAACAATATTGCTTTTTGTTAGAACGATGCACAATAGAAACAAATTGTCTCTTAATATTTCACATAATTTTTTATCGAAAACAGAAACTTTGTCTTATGTGCGTCGTTCTGACAAAAAGAAATATTTTTTAATTCAGATACGTACTTTTCGAGTTAAGCCTACACAGAATTTAAAATTAAACAATGTTTGTGTTCTTGCTCCAGACTAGAGAAGAAATCTTTTCGACGGCAGGACCCTACACAGCTTTACTTTCCGTATTCTAGCTCCACCAATTTATAGAAAATAATACAATGAAGGCCTTTAAGCAAATTTTGTATTGCATTTAGTGTGTTGTCTTGAAAAACTGTTAAATTTCATATATTTTTTCGGTTGCTGGAATGGCATTATTCCATAACATTTTACATGTTATATTGGATGAGCTATCCTCATACACTGTCTAATTTTGGTCTATCTTGTTTCTCAAATGCATAACTCAAGAGGGTGCAACCTTTAGTACTGAAATTTACTAACAATAAGTACTTATTTCACCATAAAATTTATGTACTTTGATTACATCATCATAGTTCTTTAACTGAAACATTTCTTGCACTACACACTTCTTCACAGTCAATAATATTAAAATTAAAGGGCACATGAAGATGTTGCCTGCCCAATACAATCTGAAAAGTGGTAACGTACAATAATTCAAATTCAAATCAGCAATGATACATTACTAACAGCTAGGACTCTTTTAAATTTTAGATTAAATAAACTATAGCCGCATAAGCAATTTAACTTTGATATATCTTGACTGCCAAAGGCATAGCTCAAGCAGTGCACAATCTAAAGTGATGAAATTTACTAAATAAACACTAATTACCAATCGCCATCATTCCTTGAGTAACAAACTTGACAGTCACAAACCAAATTACATTAAGTATGAGCATATTATTTGGTTAATATTATAATTGTGAAGCATTGGGTCAAACAATGATTTAGATTTTGTTAGCTATACACACGTCATACACAGTTTAGTTTTGTTTGGGTGTATGTTGACTGTCAAGTGCCTAGCTGATGAAGCAAACACCTAAACTGTTGAAATTGGTCTAAGGAAGTACTGATTTCCAATAACAAGCATTCCCTTAAATTATAAATAATTGCTCATATTGCTTAAAAGATTGATATACTACACTCTTGAGAATTTTAACTATTGGTAATCAGCACTTGTTTACCTAAAGAAGGACTTTTAAGTTGCACACTTAACACTTTCACCATTTCATAATTCTTAATAATGACAAACTCACAGGGACAAGGGCAAGAACAGTAAACTCTTTTATTAACTAAATAAAGCATGGAATGTGGAATAAAACGATGAAATGGGACTGTGTCATATAACCATTACTGCACATAACCAACCATGGCATAACCGGCTTAACCAAAGTGTCGGTATGACACAGATTACAGATTATAGATCGGTAACGTAGACGCGACATTTCGCTGTGGTGCCAACTGTTGTGAGAAAAGTGAAAGTCACATTTTTAGGAATCGCTGAATGACATGAATTTTAATCCGCCTTGCCTTTTCCATGAGTGAAATAAGCAAGAGAATTCATATCTCCTGAATAAGTGAACCGATTTGCTTGATTCTTGGCCCATTCGATTCAGAAAAATAAAAAAAAACATACAAAATTGAGAAATAAATCCTTGGAGCTAGAACTTTTTCATAAGTGGAGGTGAAAGTTTTATAGCAGACGACAACCGCTACACTTGGGGATAAGTATCCTCGGTACCGTGGGTGATGGAGGCGACAGCCACCGCAGCGGCATACGAGGAGAGGCGGCGTATAGGGGAAACCCTCCGCGGCGAGGAGAGACAGAGGGCGAAGTTCGACCTCCGCGCAAGAACCAGGGCCAGACTGCTGGGCGACTGGTAGGCCTGGCTTCTGGAACCGCGCAACAGCGCGAGCAGGGTGGCGGCGGCGCACAGTGTGATATTTTCGCGATCTCGCGGAACTTTATTATTTGAGCCCAAAGCGTTCTAATGTTAATCTTCATATGCTATTATTATTGATACCTGCATTTTCTAATTTTTTTGTATTAATGGTATTATTATCTTCTGTTTACCAGCTCAAAGTTATGTATTTTTGCGATTCAAAAAAACCTTGCTAATTAGGCATTTTACACTAATAATTAATTTCAAAAATGTCATTATGTCATTATATCTCGAAGTTTTATACAGTATACTACTGTAGGGAGCTGGAGAGTTGGCCCCTGGGAGGCAGACCCTAGCTAGAAAGATATATCTGGCCCCGATTGGCGAAAAATTTGACTCCTCCTTGAAGGTCTCCTACTTACAAATTTAAAGAAAAGAAATTACGGCCCCTAATTATCGGTCGAACTTCGATTGGCTGGTAGCGTGTCGGGCACCTCCACCTCACGGGCCTGAGTCCCTTCGGTGCCCTACCTGCCGCTGCGAATATACCAATAAGCAGGTAATCAAGCAGTACGGGGGCAGATTTTCGCAGGTATCATAGGCGTTACCGCCAAGGCTCGCCAGCCCAAGCTCAAGCACGGTCTGCCTCCCAGGGGCCAACTCTCCAGCTCCCTACAATACATTATACCAGATTTTCATCATATACGAAACAAAGGTAGACTCTTAAATAACGTAAAAAAATCAATTTCATATTACACAAATTTTCACATGTCAGACCAAATATTGTCATTTTACAACAAATGGATGAGTTTTCTCCAGTTTTTATACAGTGTACCACATTAGTTTTCGTTTTCATCGGTTTCTGGTATAGCAATAACATCTACATCGTGGTAGCTTAGCAGTACTTTCAGCACTGGTAGCCTCATTTGTAGTCCAGTACTATTCCGGCCCATTATCCTAATTTCTGTGAGGATTCCTGAAACGCTATTAGTTTTATTAAAGGGTTTCGCATTATTGACATTTGGGTAGTTAAGGCGGTCAGGTACTCGGGATATCCTTAGGATAAGTATCCTTGACTGGCTCGGGCTTTACCCAATTACAAAAAGTGTTCAGAATAGGGACAGTACTCCTATTTTTACATTCTTCCTGCCAGTCTGCACACCAGATGGTTTACAATCAACCACTTCTTCCTTACTTTCACTGGGACACAGTAATTCCCAAATTCCACTATCCTTCTTCAGACTCATACACTTCGGAGAAGCAATTTTCATAAAATAGGTCATAAAACATCATAAATAGGGTGCCTTTCCGGACCCACAGGGGCTCGCGGTCAATAAGGGGGTGCTTCTCGGAATTCCTCGAGAGGCCCAGGACTCCCTTGGCCCTCGCCCACCTACAGCTCGTTACTGGAAAGAAGGCGCCTGGCTCTGATTTGCCGAAAAATTTGCCTCCTCCTTCAAAATTACTTAGGGACGGTACTTAGGGATGGAAACAAAAGGTTTTATGATTGGCAACCCGTAGTCTTGTTACTATTGGCCAGCAGGAAACAATTTGACCTGCGCCGGACACCATTTTTGCCAGGTATACAAAGGGCCAGGTCAAGGCCGTGAGGGGCTTCGTCCGAGGAAAAATAGGAAAGGCGGTGTTTCTCAGCCTTGTAAGGCGTAGTCCATCAGTCCCACTCTTTCCGAATTCAAGAGCCAGGCGCCTTCTTTCCAGTAACGAGCTGTACCTGTTCTGCAGGGCGAGGTGGGCGGATTTGTATTTTTCCTGAAAACCAATTAAGATAGAGAAAAATTTCGACTCCTTCTTGAAGGTACAGCTACTTCGACATTGGTCAAAAGGAAAACGCTATAGGTAGATGTCTGTTTCAACTAGACACTTAAAATGCAGTTACCAGTCTTGACACAGACAGATATTCAGAAATATTCTTAGACAGCTACAGACATTCAGAGCTCAACAGTTTTTTTTAAAGATATTAGTCGACGTACGGCTAATTATTTCTGGCAACACCCCGTGACCCTTCGGTTAAACACAGACATATCCAGTGTGTGTATTCAGGGGCACAAGGAGAATTCACTCTTTACTGTGGATTCTTACAATCTATCCTGCCTCGGTGTGCAAGTTTTTTTTTGCAAGTGGTGTTTTTCGCAAGAATAGCTGTGTACTTCAAATCCACGAGTGTTTAACGTGTACTATATCGTACAAAATAGATCAAGTAAGTGTGCCTCCACTCTTTGGTATTCCTGGAGAAGTTCTTTGACCTCTGCTTATCAGAGCAGTAAGACAAATCTTGTTTTCCTTTACTCATTTTGTCCTTAATTTTAGAATGAGCTTGGAAATCTCTCGCCGATCTATTTTTGATGTATGGAGTCAAAATTTGATAGAAACCCGATTTAACGCGATCATAAAGCATATCCTACAAAAAGTAGGTGGTCCATTGCCAGAAAACGATTTAAATGGCATAAAAGTGGCAGTTAGAAGTTTTTGCCAAAAACTCCAGGAAAAATATAAAAAATCGGGAAGGACGCGCCAACGATTTCTCGCAGATAATGCAGCCTGGCTTGAAGGATCTCTCACACTGCTATCTAAGGCTACTGATGCTCAAGCTGGAACATCGACCGAAGGCGCCAGTACAAGGCCTGGCAGACCTCAAATGGCTTTTGAAGAGTGCAGCACAAAAGTGAAGAAACGGAAAGTGCTAAATCTTGTCCAATCCGCCACCCACGAAGAATTGGCAGTTGCCACAGAAATGAAATTTCGTCAAGCAGGAAAGCGGGACTCCGCATTAATTATTCAAGAATTGGCTGCTGCTTCACCGCAAAGAGGAACGACAATAAAAAAAGCACGTAAAGCATCTTTGGAAAGACCAGGAGAACTTTCTGCTAATCAAGCATTGGCGTTGATGATGGACGCCAACCTTTCAACAAATCAGTACCACATAATAAGACAACAGGTGAAAAATTTAAACTGCAATATATATCCACCATATTCAAAAGTGAAGGAAGCTAAAAAACTCTGCTATCATTCTGGGATTCATGTGACTGAGATTTCCGCCGAAATCCCTCTGCAGTCAGTGATTGATCACACGGTGATAAGATTATGTCAAGTGCAAGAAGAAGTGTTCGCACTTTTAAATTTACCAGGGCAAGCAATTGTCAATATTATTATAAAGTAGGGCTGCGATGGTGCAGAACAAACAAGGTTGTGACGGGGCAACCCTGGCCCCTTTAAAGGGGGGGGAGTGTGACGGGGCAAGTTAGCCTCGCCACAAGATTACTCCTCACCCCCGCAAGGGAGGCCAGGGGAACGCCCGCGCAGCCACTCTCCCTCTCTCTCTCACTCGCCCGAGCGCACGGGCCTTACCACCATCGTTGCTCCAAGGCAGGCACAGGCAAATAAGACAGGCATTAATGCGAATTTGGAACGCCGAGAGGCACCTAGGTGAGCGCGACGGACTGAGCCGCCTAGTGGAACGGCTGTCTATTAGGCGAGGAGATAAGTTCGGTTCCGAGGATGGCCAATCCTCCCAGGCCGAGCGAGCTGGGGCCAGCATACGGGACGCCGGGGCTGCCCTGGAAGACGGACGGCCAACCCAAGCACGTCGGAGCGGGGAGTTGGGAGCCCGTCACTCCTGATGTCGACCGAAAGGACAGCGGTCTCAAGCGGTCGATAGAAGAGGTCGAAGTCGATCCTAACGCGCGGGGTCGATTGCGACACCGCCTAATGGATGGAGCCACGGGAGGATTCGAGGGGTAGTGGCGCTGAGGGTGTGAGGCTACGTAGCAAATTAGGGACTCTCGCTCGTCACTCAGATTGCGACCGTCTTAGCGACTACTGGCATCCGAGCATTATAGAATAGTAGTAAAGAGCGACGACTGAGAGAGTGAGAAAGTAAGTAAGAGAGGGCAAATCACGACCGGACGACCGGACTTTGGAAAGTTCCAGTTAGCCTGGGAAAGATAAGTGCCGGCGAGCCTTGATCCTACGCCGGATTATAACAGCGGTAAGCCTCACACCTTCGTGCCCTTCCATTAGATTCTTTGTGTAGAAGTTCCGAGCCCGGTAGTCGGGTTCCTCGCAATTGTTGTAGTTGTTCTTAGAGTCAGAAAAGCTTGTAACTGTCCTGCCTTCCTTGGGGCGACTTCGCAAGTCGCACTGAGCCACGCGGTAGCACCTAAGAATCGCGTTCGCCAAACCGAGTGGTGGCCATCTTGCCACTTGTTGCCGGGACCGCTCGGTCGATTTTCCGCTTGTGCGGCATCGCTGATCCCGCTTTATTCGGCCGTAACAACTCGCGGTTCTTCATATTTCCGGCCGCTTCTCGGCCGAACTCTTGACCACCCGCTACCGCGGGGATAGATTGTACAGGGGCCTTCGTGGCCTAGGACCGGGAGCGCGATAGTCCGGTTTGCCGTAGGTTAATTAGTTTGTAGCACCGTCGGCTCGCCCGACATAAATAAACAGGGCGTTTGTTAACCAGAGAAGTTGTGTCTCTTTTGGCTATCTGTGTTGCACAGTGTGTTGTCCCCGGCCTCCCTTGTTCCCCGCCCCTCTCCCGAACAACTAGCCGGCCGGGCTAATATCCGCGTGGTCCGCCGCACTTGCTCTCTCTCTCTCAGGTTGGCCATCTCCTCCGGGTTGCAAAATATTATAAATAATGGTCTCGGTTTTCGGGGCCTGGCGCCCAGGGAAGCGCCCGGAGGACCTGAGTTGCGGAGGGGAAGGGCGGCGTCGATTTCCTCGTTCCCCTGGTCAGCTTGCACGACCCGCTGATCGGGGAAAACGGTGGTAAGGTATCGGCAAAGATTTTCCGAAGAACATCAAACGGACGAAAGTTTATTCAGCATTTCTTTTGTACCAATTCAAATATATACCGGAATTGACAATAGCAAGAAAATAATCTGGCAAAATCCTGCACCATCTTCAACCAGACACTGCCGTCCTATCAAATTTATTTTCGCTAAGGAATCCGTGGAGCTTATAAGAACAGAAGTTCGTAAGATCGAAGCTCAAATTGCTATACTCTCACCAACACGAATAAAAGTGGCTAATTCGGAGATACTTGTGAAGTCGACGTTAGTGTTGTGTATGATAGATGGAAAAGTATGTAATGCCGTCTCCTCGTGTCTATCATCGCAAACATGCTATTTATGTGGAGCAAAGCCAAGAGAAATGAACAATTTGGATATTATTTCCAAAAAGGCGGTAGACAGGAATCTGCTTGGTTTTGGACTGTCACCTTTGCATTCGTGGATAAGGTGTTTTGAATGCTTACTTCACATTGCCTATAGACTGGAAATAAAGTCATGGCAAGTCCGTGACAAAGAAAATAAAGATAAAGTTAAAGCAAAAAAGATTTATATACAGGAGCAGTTCCAAAAAGAATTTGGATTATTAGTTGACATGCCAAAACGTCAAACAGGCAATACAAACGACGGAAATACTGCTCGTAAATTTTTTCGGAATGCCGAGAAATCTGCAGAAATAATTGGTCTTAATGTTGATTTAATAAAACGGTTTCACGTTATATTGGAATGCATTAATAGTGGATACGAAATAAATCTAGATAACTTTGAGAAGTATGCGCAAGAAACTCGAGAATTATATCTCCGTGAATATCCATGGTATTTAATGCCCGTAAGTGTCCACAAAATATTATATCACGGAAAGGATATTATTGCCGCTTGTATTCTGCCAATTGGGCAGTTTTCTGAAGAGGCTCAAGAGGCAAGGAACAAACACAATAGACGCTATAGAGAACTTTTCACTAGAAAAACATCGAGAATTGACACGAACAATGACTTATTACACAGACTATTAGTTATCTCAGATCCTGCCATCGCAAGTTTTCGAGCTGTACCAATGACAAAACGCCACGCAATAACACCAGAAGTCCTAGATTTATTAAAAGAACCATCACATTGTTCCACTGTAGCAGACTCTAACAAAGATTATGACAAAAGTAGCGATTCGGAGTCAGAATAGGATTCTATAATTGATTTTAGATGACACCATAAGTGGTATTGCATTTAATTATATTTTGCGGCTTTGAACTATAAGTTTGTTCAATCTGTAAATTTTATACATTTTTTATGTTTACATTTACTGTTATTATATCTTAATATATTCACTTTATTACTGTATTTATTTGCGTTATTTACTGATTATCCCTGATTATCCCTGATCCCAGGATCCCTGATACTGATTATCAATGCAAAACATAATTACTGCGGTACTTACACTAAAAATATATTGGAACACGTGACTTGGACGAGAAACTCACCCATTTGTTGTAAAATGACAATATTTGGTATATGTGCAAATTTGTGCAATATGAAATTAATTTTTTTGTGTTGTTTAAGAGCCTACCTTTATTTCGTATATGATGAAAATCTGGTATAATGTAGTATACTGTATAAAAACTCGAGATATAATGAAATAATGGCATTTTCGAAATTAATTATTAGTGTAAAATGCCTAATTGGCGGGTTTTTTGGATCGCAAAAATACGTAACTTTCAGGTGGTAAACAGAAGACAATAATACCATTAATACAAAAAAATTAGAAAATTCAGGTATCAATAATAATAGCATATGAAGATTAACATTAGAATGCTTTGGGCTCAAATAATAAAGTTCCGCTAGATCGCGAAAATATCACATTGTGCGGCGGTGGGCCCTGTGGCCATCCCCTGGGCACACAGCGTCAAGATGTTCGGTCTGACATACCGCACGTGCCACATACTCACCGGACACGGGTGCTTCGGTGGGTATCTGGCACGCATTAAGAAAGAGTACACCCCTGCGTGTCATCATTGCAGCGGGACCCTAGATGACGCGGAACACACGCTTGAGGCGTGCCCCGCCTGGCACGTGGAGAGGGAGACCCTTCGACGCAGCATCCGTCCCGACTTATCGCTCGCGGCCGTCGTCCGTGCGATGACCGAGGGCAAGGAGAAGTGGCAGGCGGTTGAGCATTTTGCGGAGGAAGTGCTCACGCGGAAGGAGGCGGCGGAGCGCGAGAGAGAACGCTCTCGGGCGTTAAGCCGCCGGGGTCGCAGCCGGACCCGATGGGGAGCGAGGGTGGGGGTGCGATGCCCCTTCATCCTTTAGGGTAGAGGTGCGCGGTTGGTAAAGGGTGGGGAAATCCCCACTCTTCGCGGCGCACGATTGGTACACAGGGATCCTTGACTGGGGGGTCAAGGCCCCCACTCCCAAGTGTACACAGTAGGAGTGCCTGCGCGTGTGGTCCGCACAGGTACTGGGGTCCGTTGGTCCATTTGAGGTGAGGCGCGATGTCGCCTCGAGGCGTCGATCAGAGCGAGGGCCAGATGTGATGCCTCGCAGTTCCTGGTTTCTCGCCCCTGAGGGCGCATGTGTTAGACCACCGTGGGGGTTTTAGCCGGTAGGAGTCCGGCATACCCCGGTCCACCCCCCCAGGTGGGCGGGGGATCCATGATGGATTTCCCCCACGTAAAAAAAAAAGTATCCTCGGTAGTCTCGCGCTGTCCTATATATACTACTACTACTTGGCGCGAGACTCTACCGAGTCTCCTGATTCTTCTCTCTTTCATCTTCCTCCATGTCTTACAAAGTGCTGAACTTTATCAGTGAACGCTCTCACTATCGCCCGCGAAACGTACCGCAAACTTTGAGATATGCGGAACGTGTCACGAAATAAATACGAAAATCTTAGTGCCCCGTTGTCACTAATAAATAACTTTCGTATTTATGAAGTTCAAGTGTATCGCACGTGTTCAGCGTAATGCACAAAACAATTAACTGATGAATCGAAACAGTGAGATCGCTCGGTTCGCGGATAGCGGGACGAGAGCGGAACCGAAAGCGCAGTGATTTCACGCCTTCCGGCCTGCTCTATTCAAAGACTCTAACAGTGAGTGCAAGGACTACCCATGACAAACTGCATAGATGTGGGATCGTTTGGCTGCGGAAACCCGTACAAAAGTGACAGTTGCATTAATCGGGGGGTAAGTATTTCTATGTCATTCATTTTTTGGTGAATTTCCTTGCGATTCTTGATCGAGCATCGCGGGGGTCAAAATTTGTCTCGATGCTTCGCGCGCCGTGCCTCGTTCGGTTGACACTTGGGGCTAATTGGTGGCATGGCGTTCGACCTCGGTCAGGCCCTTTGTGGAAGTGGGGACCCGAGCTTCAGACGATTTTCGACTTTTGACGAAGAAACATCGTGAGAATCGTAAGTACCTTTTCCAGTTCTTCTTTACGTTTACAGATACGTAACTTCCAGTTGCTCTTGAATACCTCTCGCTACGCCTAAATAAGCTTCTGCCAAATTTGCACTGTTTTTTCATCGGTCTCGTGCCGTTTTCGCACTCTATGTACGATTTCTGTTGTAGTTCTTCTTGTTACATTGTTGAAGAATACATCGGGAACAATGGTCTTTTACACTGTAACGAAACTCCTCCCGCATAAGCATAAGACCGGAAGGTCATGAACTCTAGACTAATGGTCTAGATACACGGACGGCTTTCGGGCCGGGCCAGGCCAGGCCGGCCTATGCCAGTTGCGCCACGGCTGGCCCTCGGCAGGCCATCGACTATGTGTTAAGAAAGGTCCACACCATTGTACGTAGCCTGAAAGCATAAGCGAGGTTTCGATACCCATTCAAGGCTGGCTACGCTACTGCACCTAGTATAAGCAGGTGCGGTTGTTGCAAGGGAAGGGATTGTTGCAATCATTTAAAAATGTGTGATTACTTGAAACAGATTGTCTTGAGAAATCGGAAAATATGAGATGCTCGGGAAAATCGAAGTAATTAGAGGAATTACAGGCAGGATATAAATTAAAAATGTCCACAAATCAGTTGAAATCTCTACCGTTGAATTATTATTAAAAAAATAAACTCTACAAAACTATACAAAAAGTAACTAAAAATTAAAAATACATACAAAATAAAATAATATATATCTATTATGACTAGAATAATAAAAATTGTAATGGAACATCTAGTATGCCGCCCCTGAAGATTCCCGAACATTCGAGATGCGGCAATGAGCGGGGAGCACGCGGCTCCATGCTCCGATCGGGTTAGTCGCTCGCGTGGAAACCGCATTGTTTACTGCGGCGACGGCGGCTCAGCGTACCTAGCAAGGACTCCGTATAAGAATCGCGATCGCGGATGCACTCGCCCTATTCTTGCTGAATTCTCTTGGGAGAGGACGAGGTAAGACCATCGGCCGCCCAAAAGAATTAGGAGAGGACGAAGCTCTGCTCTCGGCCGCCTAACAGTACAGGAGAGTACAGTGGTCTGTTTCTGGACGCCTCTGGAATGGAGAGAACGGCTGAAAAAGCCGGTCGCCTTCCAGAGGAGAGTACAGAGCTGCTGCCTGGACGCCTGCCTACGATGGGAGAGTACGGGGTTACTCCTGGACGCCCTGAGGATAGGAGAGGACGGCTGAGAAAGCCGGCCGCCTAGCCGAATGGGAGAGTACGGGAGGACTACCTGGACGCCTGCTCCGATTCGAATTTGTACCCTACGATGTGGGGAGTTCGGCTATGAAAGACGGACGCCCGATCGTAGGTGATGGGAGAGTTCGGCTGCGAAAGCCGGACGCCCGGAATTGCGTACTTAATGTCGTTGCTAGAATCGCCGGTTAAGCTCACTAATCATGTCGAGACAATTTTATTTTGAAATCGAAAATGCTCTATCGACTCCTCTCCTCAATAAACCCATATTTGTGTTTTCCTCGGACAATATCTACAATATTGGCGCCCAACGTGGGGCCGAGGCCTACAACCCATCCAGCTCCGAAAAAAACACTGACAGCAATTCCGAGGACGATGCCTTCTCCGACGTCATCTCCAATCCCGAACAAACACCACCACCTATCCAACTATCGCCTTTCCAATTCACCCAGCTCCTTGACACCCTCAGGAACAACAAGTCCAATGAACAGGGGAGCTTTTCAAAATGCACTGCGTGATTTGATGGTTCCTACAACCAAGCTAAAGTCAGCGCCTTTGTGGCAACAATAGGGATATTTAAAGATTTAGAGAACATTACGGACGATAATGCCCTAAAAGGATTGCCGCTACTCTTAGAGAGTCTTGCGTCGATTTGGTTGCGTGGCGTAGAAGGCACTATCTCGACGTGGAGTAAAGCGTTAGAACTGATTCGAGCTACCTTCGCCCCAAGATGATCAGCTTATCAAGTATATGTGGAGCTTTTCCGATCCACTCAAAATGAGGAGACCCCCACTGATTTGTTCATCAGCAAGAAGCGAGCCCTCCTCGCTGAGCTAACTCAGCCGCACACTGAAGATGTCCAACTCGATATGATATACGGCCTCCTTCGACTTCCTTTACGTACCAAGATTCCGCGGAAATCTATCACGACCTTCCCGCAGCTCATCAAGCGTGCTCGCGAAATTGAGGACTTAGAAAAGGAAAACCAGCGTCAACACCTGCTTACTCCCAGGCAGAATCGTCCAAACGACCACAGATTCAGAGCCCCCTATCCAAAAGATCGTCGGCGCTGCGGTATTTGTCGCCGAACCGGACATTCAACCTTTGACTGCCGACATCGAAAATTTCAAGCTCCAGCACCACCGCCGAAGTCTGGGCCACCTCTTAAGGAGATAACAGGACCATCGCAAAATCAGGCTACACCGCAGTGTAGCCATAAGGACCTGCCGGGGATATAGAACTATATCCCACCGTGCAGCCAGTGTGGTGGCCCGATCTCCCCCGTGGGAGATCGTAGCCCGCTCGCAGGCGCTCTATTACAGAGGCCTGTCCGACGCGCGGCAACGGGGAGTCGCCACCACCGAGAAGATGGCCGACTTGAAGCGCCAGTCCCGGCAGTACCTGGTGGACTCGTGGGTCAGCTGGCTCGACGAGCCCGGTATCGAGCCCACCAGGGCTGTCGGGGCTATCCGTCCGCATCTCCAATGCTGGGCGGATAGGGGTTTTGGGGGTGTCACGTACCGCCTGTGCCAGGTGCTCACCGGGCATGGTTGCTTCGGTGCGTACCTGGCCAGGATTGGCAGGGGGCCACGACCCGCTGCCACCATTGTGCGGCCGACCGGGACGACGCGCAGCACACGCTGGAATTCTGTCCAGCGTGAGCGGACGAGCGCGCTGTCCTGGTCGACGAGATAGGGAGCGACGATCTCGCACTGTCGGGCATCGTGGGTCGGATGCTCGACGGCGCGGATCGTTGGGATGCGGTCGTCTCCTTTTGCGAGCACGTAATGCTCGCGAAGGAGACGGCCGAAAGGGCTCGGGAGCGGCAACGCCATCCCACGGAACATCTACCGGGGACGGCCGCGGGAGAGAGCCACGGCTCTCCCGCAGCATAAAAACGTCCGCGCGGTCGGCGGGGGGGCTTAGCTGGGGGGCTGAGTCCCTCCTTTGCACTGCGGCCGCGTGAAGGGGTGATGGGCGTGTGGCCCGCCCACCGCCCAAACAACAAAAGTGTTTTGAAGGGGGGGAGGGCATTTCCTCCCTCCCGGGCATGTGGCACTACCTGTGCCGCGACAGAGGCGGGTCCTGGTAGCATCCTCTGGTCTCCCCAGGGCCCGCCCCGTCATGTCTCCGAGGTCACCGCAGTGTTTTTAGTGGGTGCAAGCCCCACATAACCCCGCCTCTTCCCCCAGTGAGACGGGGTATCCGTTCAGGGATTTTCACTGCGTCAAAAAAAAGGACCATCGCAAAATCAAGACGCACGACCGCTTCTACGATGTTATGGTTGTGGAAAGCCTGGCTTTGTTCGTAGCAAATGCCCTGACTGTTCCAAGCCATCAAATGCCCCTGTGGCGCAAGGAGCGTTTTGCGCAGTTAACGCTATACCAATTATCCGACGACGACCAACTGTGAGTCTCAGTATTGCTGACGAAAAGGGACAGGCTTTCATCGACAGCGAGGAAAAATGTTCCGTCGCGAGCCAAAGCCTCTACAGGGTGTACCAAAACGGTCGATAAAGACAATAGCCATCATGTTGGGCGTGGTATGGTCATCAGGAGATCACGCCCCACATGATGGCTATCGTCTTTATCGACCATTTTGGTACACCCTGTATACATTGCTGGCCCGGAAGGGAATAAAGTTCGACGAAAGGCGGATGCAGGTCGCACTAGCCGACGGGAACCCTCGGATTCCAGATATTTTGATCGCCGAATTACGGGTTATATTACAAGGTCGCGTGATACCAACAGGATTTGTTGTCCTACCGGAAAGCAAGGACAATAGAACATTGTTGGGAGTCGATTTTATTCAAGACGCCGGCATGGTGTTAAATATTCCCCAAAAGATTTGGCATTTCATCGACACACCGGACAAACATTACGAGTTCGAGGATGAACCTAGCGGGGTATCTGTAATCGAGGGGGAGAAGAAAATATCGCTCCCTCCACTCGAAATCGACCTATTGACTGAGATCGAGGAAACCACTGAATCACCACCTCCACCATTGAGCCCTATAAACGAAGCACCCAGACTCGAGGCTTACCTGGATAATGTCATTGAGGACATTAACGACGCACCACCATCAACGCCTCAGGAAGGACATCCACTAAAATGGCCTGGAATCGACAAGCCGTTCGAACGTTGCGTTCGTACCTACGAGACCGCTCATCATACCATCGACATCGCTGCTGTCGACATCGAGGAGTTAAGGGAGGATGAGGCGGTGAGTAGTTCACTAGAAGATCGAGAGAAAATCCAAGAACTGTTAAGGCAAAACCATGATTTGTTTGAATCAGCGCGACCCCCAACGGCAGAGGCTATCCATCGGATAGAGGCAGGCGAGAACGCTCCGATAGCAGTACCTCCATATCGCATTCCACCAGCGAAGAGGTAGCTGCTACAGAAGGAACTTCGGAAAATGTTAGGGGGTGACATTGTGGAACCTTGCGAGTCACCCTGGGCTGCACCCGTAGTTCTGGTGCACAAAAAGGACGGCGGCATTAGAGTGTGCATCGACTACCGCAGGTTCAATGCCGTTACCATTACCGATTCATACCCACTGCCCAGAATCGATGATTTACTCCACTCCGCCAAGAAAACCGGATGCATGTCAACGCTTGACTTACAGTCAGGCCACTGGCAAATTGGTGTGAGGGAAGAGGACCGCGATAAGACGGCATTTACAACACCGTTTGGGATTTATCGTTTCAAACGAATGCCTTTCGGTCTCAAGAATGCACCAGCAACATTCCAGCGACTGATGGACCGAATGAAAGCTGGATTAGGAGATCATAATGTTCTGGTCTATTTGGATGATCTTCTGATATTATCCCCCGATCACAATAAACATCTGAAGGACTTAAAGGCAGTCTTCGACAGATTACGACAATATGACTGCCGGGGCATTCATCCTGATCCGGAAAAGGTGATAGCCATACGAAGTATGAAGACTCCCTCAAACCTAAAACAACTGGTTTCCTTCCTCCAAACCTGCTCCTGCTACAGGCGTTTCGTTCCGGACTTCGCCAAGATTGCCCAGCCACTAACCCAGTTAACCAAGAAAAAAGCAGTATGGAAATGGGAATCGAACCAACAACAGGCGTTCAACCAACTTAAGGAGGCGCTCACAAGTTCGCCTATACTACGCTGCACGGATGAGACTCAACCTTACATCATCCGGACCGATGCTAGCGGATATGCGATCGGAGCAGTCTTGCTGCAAGGGGAAAAGGAAACCGAACAGCCTATCGAATACGCCAGCAGACTGTTGACCTCAGCAGAACGAAACTACAGTACTGCGGAACGCGAAGCTCTGGCTGTTGTATGGGCCGTGGAGAAGTTACGCGGATACATCGAAGGAGCGGAGGTGACGATTGTCACGGATCATCAACCGTTAAAGTGGCTTATGACACTAAAATCACCCAGTGGACGACTGGCTCGATGGGCCTTACTGCTGCAACCATATTGTCCTACCATCCAATATATCCCAGGACGATGCAACAGGGTTGCTGACATGTTGTCTCGTTTACCCACCAAACCTTGGAATGAAGAGGAGAGAGCCGATTTAGCCGAAGTTTCTATCGACATACCCAGTCGAGGGCCAGCAGTAATACGGGAAGAACAAATAAAGGATGACAACCTGAAGGCAATCATCGAGGACCTGGAATCTACCAACGCCGATGCAGAGATGATGAAATGGACAACACGAAGATACCTCCTCAATAACGGGGTGCTCTACCAATATGCCCCAAATATTGACTCAGAAAAAGCACAATTGGTCGTTCCCCTGCAAGAATGAAAAGAGATCCTCCGTACCTACCACGACGATCCAACTGCAGGCCATTACGGAGCACAACATACCCTCCACCGGATCATCAATCGCTACTTTTGGCCAGGGATGAGCCGCGAAATTGGTGATTACGTGAAAGCCTGCATAGAATGCCAGAGGTTCAAAGCCAGCAACTTGAAACCAGCTGGTCTGCTACAAACTTCTGTCATGCAGCGAAGATTCGAAGTCCTGGCCATCGACCTTTTCGGGCCACTTCCGGCTACTAAGGATGAGAATCGGTGGATCCTCTTTATCGAAGACATAGCATCCCGATGGGTGGAGCTTTTCCCACTGTGACAAGCTACAGCAGAAGCCTGTGCGGAAGTTCTGATCAATGAGGTGTTGCTCAGATTTGGAATGCCACGACGTATCGTCAGCAACAACGGAACCCAATTTATTAGTGGAGTAATGCAGCAGGTGACCCACTGCTTTGGAATACGCCAAGCCTTCACACCTGTATATCATCCTGAAGCGAATCCAGTTGAAAGAAAAAATCGGGACCTAAAAGCTCAGCTTGGCATCTATGTAGGAGTAGACCACACTACTTGGGATGAAAAGCTGCCGACGATACGCTTCGCCATGAATTCTGCCAAGTGCGGAACGACTGGCTACTCTGTTGCCTACCTCACCTTCGGCAGAGAATTAAGAACACCTAATGACGCAAACCGAGACCTCAGAGCAGTCGTCGAAGCGGAGAATTTCCTGTCAGAAATTACTCCGAAGCTACTGGCACTTGCTAATACGATGCGCCACTGGCACTTGCTAATACGACCAACGACGACAACCAGACCCCGATTACAAGAAGGGAGACTTGGTATGGGTAACCACCCATACTCTCAGCAAACGAGAACAACACTACACGGCAAAGTTTGCTCCAAAAAGGGACGGTCCCTATGTCATCAACCGACGAGTCGGCAACAGCAGTTATGAAGTCCAGAGCCGAGACACGGAACCGGTGACCCTTGGTGTTTACCATACCTCGGCACTAAGGCCTTACGTCGGCGAAACTGAGGAAACACCTGAACCAGTAGCACCGATTCGGAAACGAGGACGACCCCGACAACAGTCAGCGCCTGTGGAGAAGAGGAGAAGGCAACCCAGTCGAGGTTGAGATGATATCCTGGACTATTCGTCGAGACGACTTCATGTCCAGAGAGGGAGGATGTAATGGAACATTTAGTATGCCGCACCTGAAGATTCCCGAATATTCGAGATGAGCGGGGAGCACGCGGCTCCATGCTCCGATCGGAGTAGCCGCTCGCGCGGAAACCGCGTTGTTTACTGCGGCGACGGCGGCTCAGCGTTCCTAGTAACGACTCCGTATAAGAATCGCGATCGCGGATGCTGTTACGTCCTGATAATAAGCAGGATCGTAGTTTGGCGTTATCCAAAGAATGGATAACACTGATGAGACTACGATTGGCGCAGGTTGAGAATTTGAATTTGTGGCTCTCGAGGAGCAAAGAAAAGGGCTGCGTATAGCGCAGAAAGAGGCTGATGTCTCGCGGCTCTTAAGGAGCAAGGGAGAAAATCGCCGGGATAAGTGGCGGTAAGGGAAGGAAGAGCTGCCGCGTGTCCGTAGTGTGACACCGATAGTATTCATGGTGTGGGTCACACTGATTTGAATTGCCGCACCATATATGGTCATAAGCCATCGGCTCAAGCCGTGGCTAAAACAAAAGCGAACCGGCATGAGATGACCGGCACTGCAGTTTGGGCAGAACGACGAGAGCACTCAGAGGAGACGCTTCCCGGAGACGCTGGTGGAAGAGCACGCAGCGTACAGGAGATAGGTAAGGAAGGAAGGAAAGGCCAGGCCAGGCCGAGATCGGTAGCAAGGCGAGAGAGCTGCTACGCGAGGATATTCACAGTAAGTCTGGTTTTCGTATAACTGGAGAATGAGTGATGGGTCTTACAAACCCAATCAATAGACAATGAATAGAAAAGATGGCGTATGCCCACATGTTGGCGTAAGACTTCTTCGGAAGCAGCCCTGAATTAAGTAATGAATAGAAAAGATGGCGTATGCCCACATGTTGGCGTAAGACTTCTACGGAAGCAGCATAGAAAAGAAACCGAATTAGGGAGCTTCTAGTTCCCATTATGATTTAAAATAAAATGAGTGTAAACGAATTTAAGGTGTACAAGTTAATCCAGCTCCATTTCCTGTAGAGGTACACTTGCGAAAAACAGACGCGCTCGCCCTATTCCTGCTGAATTCTCTTGAGAGAGGACGAGGTAAGACCATCGGCCGCCCAAAAGAATTAGGAGAGGACGAAGCTCTGCTCTCGGCCGCCTAACAGCACAGGAGACTACAGAGGTCTGTTCCTGGACGCCTCTGGAATGGAGAGAACGGCTGAAAAAGCAGGTCGCCTTCCAGAGGAGAGTACTTACAGAGCTACTTCCTGGACGCCTGCCTACGATGGGAGAGTCCGGGGTTACTCCTGGACGTCCTGAGGATAGGAGAGGACGGCTGAGAAAGCCGGCCGCCTAGCCGAATGGGAGAGTACGGGAGGACTACCTGGTCGCCCGCTCCGATTCAAATTTGTACCCTACGATGGGGAGAGTTCGGCTATGAAAGCCGGACGCCCGGAATTACGTACTTAATGTCGTTGCTAGAATCGCCGGTTAAGGGGGAACGCACGTTTTGAAAAAAGCCAGAGCTGACTGCCCCGCTTTCCCAAACACGCGGTGAAACTAGATACTACTCTTAATAAGAGAAAGCGCCTCTAGATGTACCTGCCGTCAATTTCTGTAGTAAGTGAGTGAACATTGTGAACAAAGATGCCAAAACGTTGCGTACTATACATACATGTTGTGCTTGGATGTTGTCAAATTAGGTTGGGCTGAGCAATCCTAACTGATATACGCATGATGTAATTTTGAAAAGTGAATCAAATGCAAGAAGAAAATTATTGAAAATATAGGTTTTTAATTTATGACTCATCTAAATATAAATAAACCAATCTAAACAGTTATTGTATTGTGTATTATAGATTTATTGTTTCTAAGATGCTAAGCTTACAAAGTGCATGATACATACAGTTTACAAATATTATGTTTACAATTGACACTTATGGATTCGGACACAAAATTATTCTTCTATATGCTCCATCAGCGGTGTGAACCCAAATTTCTTTTCATTTTCATCTGCCATCAGATTGTTGACTTTCTGAAACATATGTAAGTAAAGAATAATTAGCACATTGGACGACAGCATGTATACTCATAGTCACCTGATAGATCCAGTATAGCTAATGCACATTGAGTGCATTTATTCATTCATTCTCTCTTCTCTTATGGAATCAGTGGGTTTCTCCAACGTTGTTCATCCTTGTATCTTCAACTGAGTTTCTAAAACATATTGACATGAGTGCAGAATCAGTTTGGTCTCAAATAAATAATGTGTGTAGCATCTTAGGGCGTGATACATACTTGCATTGATATTCTTCTAACATTTCTCATCACAGGAATGGTGTGGACCGTGGCAGGTTAGATGTGTGTTGTGGACAGTGGTTGATTCCTGAAACATTTCTGTATGAAAATTTAATAGCAAAATCAAATCTTTATATTGAGTCAGCTGAAACTGAGTCCCTGAAATAATGCAGTTAGCAAACATTGCATTCCATTCTACAAAGTCAAGGACTTTATTTCGCCTTAGTTTCTTATCGAGCATCCAACACAAGTACAAAGTGACACAATATTTTACTGATGGATGCATACATATAATGCATGCATCTATCAGTGAAGTAGTGCGCCCCATTGTACCTGGTCAAACACCCAACTAAAACTTCACCACAAGTATTTCTGTATCCCCTCAGTCTTTCTGACTAGGTAAGATCCAATAATACTGCAGTGGGCGAGGCTAACTGCAAGATTATTTCGCCTTAGCTTTTTATCGAGCATCCAACACAAGGTGCAAAGTGATGCAATATTTTACTGATGGATGCATACATATAATGCATGCATCTATCAGTGAAGTAGTGCGCCCCTTCGTACCTGGTCAAACACCCAACTAAAACTACACCACACGTATTCCTGTACTCCCCAAGTCTTTCTGACTAGGTTGAATCCAATAATACTGCAGTGGGCGATCACTTTTTCGATTTCTTCTCGGAAATCGCGTCCAATATATACTGTGGCTCTCTAATGGGCATGCCACGGTTATACCTGCTGTCTACCAGCTCCCGCAACATGCAATTTTGGTAGAAACGGATCAATTTCGGTTCCATTTCTTTCACCCAAAATTGATCGTCTCTATACACCGTTGTGCATTTTAGGCCTTTCGGCGTCCACAGACCAAAGATACAATATCTTCTGCCTGTGACGTGTAGCTGGCCTTGTACCTGCCAATGATACCTGTGTCGAGTCTTCAGCTCATTCAGGCTTCCATCCTTATAGATTTCTACGACGGCCTTGCATTTGGCTAGGTATGCCTCTTCTGGTGTGTAGTCCTCTGCCGACTTGGGGCATTTTATTTCCACGATGCCGTCTTCGTCTATGAGACCATCGGGAGATGCGCCCAAGAATGCAATCTTGGAGTCGATGAAGAGGCCGCATGGGTGGATTTTCAATCCAAGTTGCTTCTCCATCGCTTGGCGGGCAGCAGCTTCGTGCTTCTTGCCGTATGCCAAACTCTTGACATTCACACATTGGGGATAAATTAGCTGCTGCACTAACTTCGCACACTTGGTCGTCGGTAGGCGCGTGCACACTGGACCAAAGTTGGACGCCGTGAGCATATGTCTTCTATAGTAAGACCATTCCTGACTGTCGCCTTGATCACGAGTCTCTGCTTCGATACGGCTCCGATTATTTTGCCACTCAATGAGGGTGGTGTAGTGGCGTTGTACTTCTGACTCGTACTCTTCTTTCTCCATGTCTGGTTTTTCCACTCTGTCTCCATAATCTTTATCCCTCGTTGCAACCATTCCTTTTACATATCCTCGTCGCTCTTTATCGGCTATCTTTGCTTTTTTTGTGCGCGCTACCTGCATTTTTCGACGTCTTTCGAATCTCTCTTGAATTGTCGAGGGCTTCTTGCCCATAGCTTTACTCAGGTTCGATATGGCGGACCCTGTGTTATACTGAACCACAGCAGCCGCGCATCTTCCTTCGTAGGATCCTTTTCTCCCATAGTTGATGCGCTTCCCACCGACGAACTTAGCAATTATCGCGTTGAAACTTTCAACCGCATTGCTGTTCATCCTGTGGAGTAAACTTTCGGCGAGAAGACGGGGACGTTGCAAGATCTCTTGAATCTTTTGATAAGCCCCTACTTGAATCAATTGCGGGACCATATTTTCTTCGCTTTCTTTTTGCGTTCCAGGGCAGAAGTAGCTCAGTTCTCGACAGCGTTTATGTTCACCGAAAACGTGACTCGCAACATTGTCGATGTCTTTCTTCAGGTTCGCTATCTTCATTGCATGCGGCACATTTTCCTCGCTCATACGGCGCATAGCAGCGCGGAGTACTCCGGTTCGAATACGCATGGCGCTCTTCTCGACAATGAGTCTGCATGGGCCCTTAGGGATCTTTGGCAGGATTTCATGTATCTTCTGCATCATGTTCCGCAGCAAGTGGTTAGTGCACTCAACCTTTTTAACACGCAGCACATTCTTGTACGGATCATTGTCTCGTATTTTCTTATATACGCTGCTGTCTCCATCACCGATCAGGGTGGAGTAAATCAGCCCGTGCATCTGGACGCTTGCCTTGAAACCTTCCACGATGATATCGCTCTCCATCGCCGTGGAAGTTTGATTACGGCCCCAGTTCTTGTAGCAAGTGTGCTTGCGGGGCTCTTCGCTTCTTTTCGCTGCTGTGAGGCAAATTGCGCAGAATTTATTCCTTACGGAGAAGAATAGGACCTTTTGCGTGTGGAATCCGACTATCGCTCCAACACCCGACAGAGAGTTGTATTTCCCTGTCCTGTAGGACCTTTTCATCCAGGCGCCATCGGTAATTACCGGTATATGGGGCAGGTTCGTTCCTGGTACAATATCTCCTCTGGCAACAGCCAATCTTCTCTCTTCTGCTGCGTCCATTTCGGTTGCTGCTGCTTTTTTGAATCCGTGCACTAGATCTTCATGACAATCGTCATACTTGCGCCTGGACATGCAGGGGACGTTCATTGACCCTAGGAACTCTTCCAATTGCGCGTATCCGCCTCCAGTAGCCATGGTTCCTGCGACCGCGCCGTGGTTTACATCCAGCACTGACTGCTCCTCAGGGTGGCTGCTTATTGCACCCTCGTACATGCACATTGCGCATTGCACACGCAAGGTCGTTCTCAATCCATCCCTCTTTTCGGAGAGGATTTTCAGATGCGCGATCCCGCAGGCGAATCGATCGGAATGACGGGCCAACTTTTGAATTTCTCCGAAGAAGTGCATGAGGTCGACGATTCTGTCGCCTTCCACAACTGGTTCTTCGGGTACTACATCTTCCGCACAATTATCTTCAATATTCTCCATTGCGACAATGTCTTCTTCGGTTGCTTCTTCAAGCACCAAATCACTTTCTTCTCTTGAGCACTCGAAGTCCATGGCATCCGTATTTTGATGAACACAGTCTACACTGCACAATTTCACTGGCACTTCGCTGGTTAATTTCTCCGCTCCATCAGGCGTTACCATCCCAATGGTACTTTGGTGCTCGAATTCTTCGGAAAGGGGCGTATTCTGGTTCCCTGAACCATCCATACCCTCTGCTTTTCGATGGCGGCGTCTAAACAGAAATACAATTTGCAAATTAACAGTAAAATCATTTACAGCCTGTATGTATAATACTGCTATGATTTTCTGATGAGAATTCATCCGGAAACACTCGTAAAATCACAAAGTTTGTACTTACTTCTCAACCCATTTCTTTCGCCGGGACAATCGCCTTACACTTGGTAGAAGCTTGTTGCGGGGTTGTCCTTTGTATCTTCTTTTATCGGTCCCGGATTCCCTCTCACCACTACTACACTGAGGCTTCATTACGAAAAATGTTTTGTGTATTTCACGAATTTCCCGAATTTCGCGAATTTCACGCTTCCAGCCGTGAAAGCGCTTGCGACAAAACTGACGCTCGCAAGTCTATCCTACACATATTCAGATATATGCCAAAGCAAAATATATGACTCGCAACCGTACTCTCTACCATTACTGTATATAAGTTATACATATATTCCGTACAATATCTTATAATTATAGTTGCAGTGGTTGGGCGGTAAGACGTTCGAACCGTAGTTCCGAGGTCTCGAGATCAAATCTCCGCTGGGGCGAATGTTTTTTCTATTCTCCTGCCATTTTCTCTTCAGTATTGAATCTGTAGTAGTGTTATCATATCAGGAGACACTCGGTAGCAGAGTCCCGCGCCAAATAGTGGAGTATATATATATATATATATATAGGGCGGCGCGCGACTACCGCGGATAATTATCCCGAAGTGTCTTTATTATACATTGTTATACATACGAAAAAAAGTGCTTCTTAAAAAATTGTAACCGGTGCTCCAAAAATTAATGACACAAGTTTTAATTTTATTATTTATTATCGTTTATTAATTATAGTACAATGATTGTAATAATTAATGGTGGCTTGCCGGCCACCACGTCGCCATCCACGCCCCCCTCGCCCTCCTCGCCCTCCTCGCCACCTCCTGCGGCCTCTTCCTCTATGCCTATATTGAATGGCTCGCTCCCGGACCGCGCCGTCCGCTTCTGGAGCCGCGCCGCCGTCTGCCTCTTGAGCCGTGTCGTCGTCCGGCTTCTTGGCTCCAAGTTCCCGGCCTTGGAGTTCCAGGCTGCGTCGGATTTTTTTCTTTTGGTGAAGATAATTTTCCACCATCTTCAGAATCTGTAATGAAAAAAAGGACACATCAAATACGAGTACACAGATATTGATCGGTTAGACAAATGACAATATGGCCATGAATGAGTATTGACAGGAATGAATCATGAATATATACGTACGTCCTCTGCTTCCGACGCAGGGACTGCCTCCAGCAGCCGTTTCCTCGCGTCGGCATCCGGTGTCCGGGGTACGTGGGTACTTGACAACCCGGACGGCCCCGGATCACCGGAGCCGACTAAGTTCAACCTCCTCGGCTGGAGGCTCGCCTGGGCCTTTGGTGTCGCCAACTCCAAGGCCGGGAACTGTCGCTCCAGAGTTTCTCCTGGCTGAAAAACATAATCAATTATGAAATACTGAAATCTAGGCAATGGGAGAGAATAGAAATACTTCCGGTCGTCGGAATGACATGTTCGTCTTTCTTCTCCATGTTTTCTTCTGCCTGCCACGACTTTTAGACTTCTAATGAGCTAAAAGTTTTGAAACTCGGCTGTAAGCCACCCCTTCATTTCTCCCCACTCCGTTCACCATAGAATTCGGCTGTCTCTTTCTTTCACTGCACAACTTTTAGAATAATATCGTATGGAGTAAGAATACGGTTTCGAACAGCACAGAAGAGCGGCCAGTTATTTTGTATGTAATTTCTATCCGGTTTTCCACTCAATGCTGCATTATGCTTTACCATTTTTCTAGACATAAATTTAAATACACAATACTTACCGTTCCTTATTTGCTTTTACACCATGAAACATAATTTTATTGTAAAAAATTAGAGAACGTGCACATGGTTTATAATATAGGCCCTTTTTCGAGGCTATCCGTTTAAATCAGTACAGGTGTGGCAAGAGTGTGCAATCGAGGCGGACAGGAATAGCTGGCTGTCGAATTTTGCAGATGATTCCTCCAGCTCGCTGAGAATCAAAGTTTTACTTGACCGAATCGAAAGGCCGAGGTCCAAGCTATAGCTGCATATAGCGTTTGCAGGGGGAAACTTAGTTGGCAGGGTGAAAAACGCGATCATAAAGAGCGAGTATCGGAAGCGCGCCGATTTCTCGGTGTGCCATACGAGCTGACAACCGCGTATCTGTGTACACCAATACAGGTGTGGCAAGAGTGTGCGATCGAGGCTGACAGGAATACCTGGCTGTCGAATTTTGCAGATGATTCCTCCAGCTCGCTGAGAATCAAAGTTTGACTTGACCGACTCAAAAGACCGAGGTTTAAGCTATAGGTGCAAATAGCGTTTGCTGGGCGTAACTTAGTTTGTAGGGTGAAAAACGCGATTACAAAGAGCGAGTATAGGGACTGCGTCGACTTTTCGGCGGAGCACACAGACAGATGACCGACTGTTCGTGAGCATCAAACAGGCGTGGCGGGAGTGTCGTGCGAGGCCGACAGGGTTAGCGAGCCTCCGAATTTTGCAGATGATTCCTCCAGTTCGCTAAAAATCAAAGTTTGGCCTGATCGACTCGAAAGGCCGAGGTCCAAGCTATAGCTGCATATAGCGTTTGCAGGGGGGAACTTAGTTGGCAGGGTGAAAGACGCGAGTATAACGAGCGAGTATCGGAAGCGCGCCGATTTCTCGGTGTGTCATGTGAGCTGACAGCCAACCGTCTTTACGTGTTACCGACGACGATCTGCCGTTTTAAGCAAATAGCCCTAGCGCACCGAACGGCCATTTGTTCAAGTTCTAGGTGTCAAATACTATACCTTTCGTATTTTACACTTTTTCCTTATTTTAATGTAAAATTTTGTTAGGAAAATGATACCGATTGAATCATTAGACCACAAGCTTTAACTGCAGATGCAAAATTTCTCTTATAATGAAGCAAAGAAGTTGAATCCATTGAAAAGTTCCAGCGGCGTCTTAGTTTGGTTAGATGACAGTACTGGCCGCTTAGCAGGCCCAACTTTCAAATCGGATTTTCTGAATTTCAGCACGTCTATGCTAGAAATCCTTATATGCGGCTATTCCTTGGAATATAAACTTTTGATAATTCTAACTGGTTTTACGAAATTCTGCAGTATGTTCAATTTAAGTGTAAAATTCATCTACGCTTGACGCTGCATGTGGTAGTGTATCCATGTGAGTTGACGCGCTTGTGTTTGTGACTGATCGTTCCCCCTTAAGCTCAATAATCACGTCAAGACAATTTTGTTTTGAAATCGAAAATCCTCTATCGACTCCTCTCCTCAATAAACCCATATTTGTGTTTTCCTCAGACATCCTGTGTACCTAAGTCATTGAAAAACCCGGATCCCTTCACCAAATCCAATCTCCACGTTACAAAATAAAAATAAAAATAAAATAATATATACGGGTCATTCCACACCAAGTGAGAAGCTGGATTTTGGTGATGTCGGGGATTTTGCTGAAAATTCAGCATGTTGTTCTTGAGATAAGGGGCGGGTCCGCCTCATCGTTTTTCAAAATTCGTATTTCTTTGGGAAATACAGGCCACCAAAGTCGACGTTTTCGCGCATCGGCGAAAATAGACCATTGTGGGAGAATTTTTTCTGTAAAAACTACTGGTCGTATCGATATGATTAATATTTGGTTTTACTTGGGAAAAGCAGATCTATGTAACCATGTTTTTTTAATGATTCGCAAATTAATTGTTGAATGCAAAAAATTGGCATAAACTTTTGACTTTTAAATAAAGTATCGAAGGTAACGATCGTCCAATCTGAAATGTATATCAATATGTATCTTGGAGCTTTGTCTATTGAAAACTGTTTTCTCCGGAATGGAGAAAATGGTCCAGGTATCGGAAAGACACAATACCGACTTCGAAAAGGAGGAGGTACGCAATTCGATCGCTGTTTTTTTTTTTTTTTTTAATGTTTGTCCGGCTAGTACGGGAAGACGGCTGGACCGATCGGGATGAAACCCGCCTTATGTCATAGAGGATGTTCACAGTTTGGTCCCATTATAAAATTTTTCGACACTGTTTGACGCTAACCATTGTTATTGCATAAAAACCGAATTTGTCGCTGGTTTCACGTTTCTCCTAAAATTTCGTTTGTCCGGCGATATCTCCGAGATGGATGGACCGAAATTGATGAAACCAGGCTTATCGCGTAGAGGATGTTCGTACTGTGGTCCCAATACAAATTTTTCCCAAATTGTTTAACACTAACTATTGTTATTGCATAAAAACCCAATTCTTCGTCGATTTCACGATTCTGCTGAAATTTTCGTGTATCCGGCGATATTTCCGAGATGGATGGACCGATCTTGATGAAATCTTGTCCATCTTATAGCGGATGCTCGTACTTTGGTCCCATTACACATTTTCCCGAAATTGTTTAACGGTGTGACGAAGTGTCCTCCCCCAACCCAAACATAAGACCGGAAGGCTAGCTCGAAACCGCAAATTACGCAAAACAACATAGCCTCCAGGCAAGGTCGTCCGTTAATCACTAGCGAAAGTTGATGTTCCGCTTCTAATACTCTTTGAATTCGCTTGAGCCATTTAGACACCGTTGAGCAGGGGCGTAGCAATCCCTCCAGCCCGACAACCATCTTTAGTTCCGTCACCAGCAGCCACGAGATTCCGGCTCGACGTGGAGACTCCACTGCGGATGTTAGCAGCCCGCGAAGGACTTCCAGGACGGTGTGGGCCACACCGCAGGATTTCTGGGCGGTCGGGAAGGCACATCCAGGAGGATGGATTCATCGGCAGCGGCCGCTAGGATCTTCCTACAGCGCAGGGGTACGGCCCTCTGCGGAGGCTCCCCGAACCTTGGCGTCCAGACTGCGTTAGGTGGCATGATCGGCCAAAGTCAGGGGCAGGGGGGAATTATAAGCTCAAGTCTATTAAAGTCCCGCGCGAGTAGGAGCGGACATTCGTTGCGTGGAAAGTAATTAGTACAGTTTCGATTAAAGTGTGTGTCTCGTCACCACCAGCTATCCTAAACAGCGTTAGGTAAGAGCCGAATCTTCGGACTTAATTATATCGTCTTTCACGTATTGGCCAGCCAGGGGATTGTCCTGGCTGAGTCTTGTACACGTGCCGTATTCGTGCTTCTCAGTAGTTTTGACCCTTGCAAGTTCCACGTAACTATAGTCGACCTTCCTGGAGGACTCCCGCGTCCTCGCAGCGAATCATTTATTCCGTCCGTTCGAGATTGTAGCTCGCTTCTCGAGACTTTATACTAGCAGTAGCTCGCAGATTTGTTTCCGCTCGTCTCGTCGTCCCGAGACGTTTCCCTTCTCTTTGGTCAGGCCGTCTTTAACAATACTTGTAAAACTTGTAGCTTGCTCATCGGCTCAGCTGCCGCATAGGAAAACCCGACTGCAAGTCTCCGGAAACATTGTGCGGCTAAACGCCAGTTAGTTTCGTTATTGTGGTACCGCGGGGTACCTGGCGCCCAGATTGTAGGTTTTCCGGAATTGCAGTCGAGAGTCAGGGCTTAGTTTCGCGTCCCGTCTCGACACACGTCTCTCTCTCTTTGAAAAATAATATTTCTCGAATTTTCCTGGGCAACTGGCTGCGGGTAGCTCTATTCCCGAGCAGCCCCAGAAAATTCCTCGCAAGCTTGACTTACAAAACAGAGCAAATGAATTCATCACAGCTATAAACAATGAAAAGGATGAAATCTCTCCAACTATCTACAACACGGACCAATCCGGTTTCCAATACGAAGTGCATACAGGAAGAACACTGGAGTACAAAGGAACTAAAAAGGTTTGTAAGCGTAGTTCCCCGGGTCCGTCCGCGCTGGCTCCGGGTGGAGGCGCTCCAACTTCGCCGAGGGCCGCGGGCTCCTGGAAGTCGGAAAGATGTGCAGAGCCGCGTGGGCGCCAGGCCCTAGGAAGGGCCGAATTTCTGTTTGGCTTTGCGCTCCGGCTGGTGGCCCTCCAGGTGACCCGTGGTGTCCTTGGCGGCACTCGCTGCTGTCCTCCTAGCTAGCTCGGGGAAACGGTAGAGTGGCGGAGTGAATACGGGGAGAGAAAGGGAGCTAAAGAACCCACGCGGATGGGTGGCGAAGATATTTATTCGGCCGGAAACGGCCGGAACCCAAAGCCCTAACGCTCGCGTCCGAACGCAGTTCGTCCGAACTCGCGGCTTTTCCTTAGCCGTTTACAATGCAATTCAAATTACATACGATATCCGATAACCCGGCCTAAACGCGCTCGCCGTGTGCCTTGAGATGTGTTCGGAACACGCCAGTGGTTGGGTGGACGCGCGGTTCAAACGGCGACGTTCGAACCGTAACGGTCGCGGATCGCTCCCGAAGGCCGATGGTATTGCCTCGAATTCCGGAAAGTCCAACGCATGCAATCTCTACTACGGCGATGACGGCCGTGTCGCTCCCGGCTTTCGTGCGCCTCACAATCTAAGTCGTCGAACCGGGGACTTTGCTACGACCGGAAGGGTCGCGCCAAGAGTTGACCGCTCAAGTGACCGATGGTCACTCGCGCTAGGGATGCCTCTCAGGAGCGTATACGGCCGACACCGAGACCAACAGATACTGATACAGGCAGGCAACTTTGCTGGGCTTACTTGAAGACGCTGACGTTAAGGGTTGACTGGCTCTCGTCGCACTCGCACTCTCAAAGAAACGCTCGATTTGACGGTCGCAGACAAAGTGACCCAGTCCCGATCCTACCTCAATTCCGACCCAGCGTTACGTTGCCGCTTTACCTGTTCGATCTCTCGGTGCCGGCGTGTCGATCGGTATCGATCACTATCGAGGGCTGACGTATCGATCCCGCGCGCTGGGATCGAACGCCTCGCTGCGCTTCGCTAGTCGCCGCTGTCTTCAGTCGGCGACGCTGGGAGCGCCTACGTCACGACGGCTGCTGGCTGACGTCACGGCTGCCGTCGTCTTTGCAGGCTCGGAGCGGCTCGATCGGCTCTTTTGGCGGACCGACACCCTTTTCATGGCTCGTGGCCTTAGCCATTCCGGTCGCTCATCCACGAGCTTGTCTCCCGCTCCTCGATCGACTCGGTGTAGTTGTCGCTAGACAAGGGCTCGACAAAAGAGGCATTCCTTAAGTAATGTGTGCGCATAACCTAGGCGGCAACCCTTGGAGCGACGGTTGTTCGTTTAGCGCGGCGAGTGCGCGGCGAGAGCGCTTCAGAGGGGGCGACTTGTGGCGGGCAATTCTGCCCCGTCACAGGTTACAACTATTGTCCAGTCGGAGGGTGCAATAACATATTCGTACACTGTACAACCACTCATTCGAATTGATGGAACCTTGGATCCTACTGTCTTTATTTGTTTGCAAGAACGTTGCGGAGTGTTTCCTGAGAATCCAAAAGAAGCAATTATATAAAAAGACAACATTTACTTGAAGTGTTCGTTATGTGGAAAACGAGGCAAAGAACTTATTAAACGCTGGTTCGAAGATGTATTCTTTCCAGTGGTTGAAAGGCTATCGTCTACAACAGCAATGCTGATTCATGATGCTTGGCGTGGTTTCAACACCGTCGGATTCAAAGAAGGGCCAAATATTGTTATGAGGCAAATCCCACCAAGGACAACAGGCATTGTTCAACCCAGTGACATTTTCTTCTTTCGACCCTGGACAGTTTTTGCCAGATACATCTCTGACCACATTATCTTAATGAGCATTGGCATTTAGCTACAAGAACGCAATAATATTAGGTCTACCGGAAAGTTCTGTCCGTTCCGATTACAATCAGTTTCAACAAGTATGCGCATATTCAGTGACACATATTTGGCTCTCTCTTTTGATCGCCAACAATGTATACACATTTTCGTCGCAGATGAACTAAAACGAAGATCATTCTTGTTAGTATTAAGTGAGACGCGATCGTGTACCCATGGCTACCGATAAAGTTCATTTACGCCACTGTATTTTGTACGAATTCCAACAAGGAAGAAATGCTACAGAAGCGTATAGAAATTTATTGAAAGTGTTTGGTGAAGGTACAGTTTCTGATAGAACATGCAGAAGATGGTTCGAAAAATTTCAAGTAGGTGATTTCGACCTTTCTTATAAGCCACGCTCTGGGCGACCATCTTTGATCGACGACGATACTGTCAAGATCATGTTAGAGCAAGATCCTTTTTTGACAACATCGGAGATTGCGGAAAGGCTTGATTCAGCTCAACAAACCATTTCCGACCATATTTGGAAACTAGGGTTTGTGTGGAAGTATTCGAGATGGGTGCCACATAAGTTAAGTGAGAAGAATTTGAATGATCGAATCACCATATGCACAGCTCTGCTTGCACGCAACAAAATCGAACCCTTCTTGGACCGGATCATAACTGGGGATGAAAAGTGGATTCCCTATGAAAACATCATAAGGAAAAGAGCATGTTGTGAACCCGGAAAACCTGCCCCCTCCATCTCTAAACCGAAGTTGAACCTGAACAAGAGAATGTTGTGTATATGGTGGGACATTCGAGGACCAATACATTTTGAGCTGTTGAAACCAAACGAAAGGCTAAATTCGGAGAAGTACTGTCAGCAATTGGATAAATTAAAAACAGCACTCCAAGAAAAGAGGCCGGCGATGTTCAATAGGAAGAACATCATACTGCTTCATGACAATGCCAGACCACATGCTGCTTTGGGGACTCGTCAGAAAGTCGCAGAACTAGGCTGGGAAATTCTGTCGCATCCACCATACTCCCCGGACCTAGCACCTTCCGATTGTCACTTGTTTCTGTCCTTACAAAATTTCTTGCAAGGCAAACAATTCAAGAACGAAGAAGATATCAGACAAGCACTGGTTCAATTTTTGGCCTCTAGAGATAAGACATTTTTTAAAAATGGGATATACAAATTGTCATGACGCTGGCAAGAAGTCATAAATAATGATGGCAATTATATTCTTCAATAAAGTTTATTCGAAGTATGAAAAAATTTATTCTTTTGTTTCATTCTAAAAACGGACAGAACTTTCCGGTAGACCTAATATTATAAAACTCCAATCACTGATTCATTATCAATTTTCTGCTGATAGATATAAGAGTATGATTAATTATGCCTGGTTGAAAGGTAATTATGCAATCGAGAGAGAAAATGTTAAGTTTGAGACACCAGCCGCGTTTTGTTTCAATATCTTGCCATCTTACGAATGTTTAGATTGTATCACTAGTCAAGGAACGAAAGAAACGGTGTTCGCTCGATGTAGTTATTGCGAAAATTATTATTGTTTGAATCATTTTTTCAAACCACTTGATAGACAAAATTATCATAAATGTAACGGCTAATTCTGTCATGATTTTATACTTTTAAATAACATAGATAATTAATTTTACGTAGACTATTTCGTCATTCTTCTTTCTTTCCCTCCATATTCCTTGATCCCTCAAGGCCAGACCAGCTTTTGGTAGCATCGTTAATTTAGATTTTCGGAATCATTATCAATAAAAAAATCTCTACGATTCCATCATCAGTTGAATCAGGGCCGTTCCTGACGTACGTGCAAAAGGTGCCACTGCACTTGCGCGGCCAAATTTAGGAGCGGCCACAGACCTTTTCTTATCGGGAAATTAGACGTGAAATGAATCACTTTTTTCGGCAGCATGTCTTCCGGTTTTGACTAAATTGTAATATGTTTTTATCTATACGAAATGACAGAGACACAGAATCATTATTTGGCTAAGTTTGCGATTGCTTACAGATGCAATCTACTAAAAATACGACATTCGTCCAACAATCAATCACCTACACAAATGAATTTCTATTTCGAAAGCTTAGTCTTACAGATATACTTTGATTAATTCACATGGCAATATATTGGGCTTCCTAAATACAGGTTCATTTTTACCGAATTCGAAAAGGAGGAGGTACTCAATTCGATCGCTATGTTTCTTTTTTTTTTTTTTAAGTTTGTCCGGCTAGTACGGGAAGACCGCTGGACCGATCGGGATGAAACCGGGCTTATATCATAGAGGATGTTCACAGTTTGGTCCCAATATATATTTTTCCCAAATTGTTTAACACTAACTATTGTTATTGCATAAAAACCCAATTCTTCGCCGATTTCACGTTTCTGAGGGAATTTTCGTGTGTCCAGCGATATCTCCGAGATGGATGGACCGAAATTGATGAACCCAGGCTTATCGCGTAGAGGGTGCTCGTACTTTGGTCCCATTATACATTTTCCCGAAATTGTTTAACGATAACCATTGTTATTGCATAAAATCCCATTTTCTCGCTGGTTTCACGTTTCTACTACAATTTTCGTTTGACCGTCGATATCTCCGAGATGGATGGACCGATCTTGATGAAATCTTGTCCATCTTTCGGAAATTCTTTAACATTAACTTCTTTTATTGCAGAAAACCGAAGGTTTGATTGTCCGGCGATAGTTTTGTGTGAGGACTTGTTCGATCGGAACGAAATTTTTCTTCACTTATGAGGGAAGTTCTCGAAGCGTCCGCCTTACATGCATTTTGCAATGCACAAGCTTTTCTTTCCTCATTAGTTTCAGATACGTTTATTTTCTATAATTTGATACACCAGCGCATCGATGAAATGCGAGATGCAATCTAGTGCGACCCATGGTTCTAAACGTTCCATATACTAAAAAGTAATAAATACAACAATGTGACCGACCTCGAAAACAGACAGCATTCCAGAAAACTCAAAACTCAAAAACCTGAAGAAATAAAATTAAAAAAAAATGCGCTGAAAAGTAAAAAATAATTTTGCTGATCTCATTCGACCTTCTTTGACAAGATTCTTTTGACAAGTGTGGTGTCCATGTGGTGGCCATTCTTGCCAATATATGTTTCGACATGAAATGACGGTGTCCGTTTGGTGGCCATTGTTGCCAATATATGGTTCGACATAAAATAACGGTGTCCATTTGGTGGCCATTCTTGCCAATATATGTTTCGACATGAAATGATGGTGTCCGTGTGGTGGCCATTGTTGCCAATATATGGTTCGACATGAAATAACGGTGTCCGTTTGGTGGCCATTGTTGCCAATATATATTTGCCAAGTATGGTGTCTATTTACGCAACGTTGGTGTGAGTGGTATACACATTGGTATCCATGCTATATTACATAACACCTGTCACTACATTCACAATAGCTTACGTAACCGTTGCATTTCTGCAAGTGCTTTTTCGTCATGTGGTTTTTGTAGAACTTTATTTGTTGCCAGATCAGATACGGCTAACCCATTCAGACTTTTCACACGACTCAGGGAGACATAGATTTGTCCCTTTGCAAAATTTTTCTTACCAAGGTCTATTACGGCCTTGTTCAGAGTAGTTCCTTGTAATTTGTGCACCGTTACTGCCCAGCTTAGAATAAGGGGCAACATTCTGCGTTCAACATCTCCGTAACCTTTGGTCGCTTGAAATGTCGCTGAAACCGGTGCAATTGCAATACTCCCGTCGGTATCTTTAAATCTATTGCCAATAGTTTCGTCATCAAATTGTATCATTACAGATTCCGGCATTTCACCCTCCTCCAGTTGATCTCTACGTAGAGCCGGCCATTTGAAGCGTTTCACTATTCCCATTGCACCGTTTATTAGTCCATCGGAAATTGATATATTTCGTCGCAGCATCACTCGTGAGCTAACAGCTAACTGTAGAGTATGTAAGAGACCACCGCAATTATTCACATTTACTGGAATCACATTTTTGGGCGGTCTTTTACCATACGTAGCTGCTTCACGGGATTCGTCAACCGCATTAATGATGTATACACGGTGGGATTTCGCCAGAGTATCAGTCATTTTCAAGTTGTATTCGTCCACCAATTTTAATGTGGGAAATATTCTTACTGCCGCACCATCTTCAAATTCTCCAGTTAAGGGAACATGCCGTCGTTCGCATAATAGTTCTAACTGTTCAGTGGTTACTTCTCCAAAACGTAGATTATTCAACAAGTCTATGAACTCTGTGTCACCATGTTGTCGCATATTAATAGTTAATTCGCAGAAAGAAAACTGGTGCCATAAATTAATCTCTGCGGCACACCAGTTGGGTTGTATGAAACACCAATGCCCTTTCACTGGTGGCAACTGCATGATGTCACCGAAGAGAAGTATATTTATACCGGCAAATAGTTTCTCATTGTTTTTGAATTCTTGCAACCTGAAATGAAGTATTCGCAAAATCTCGTATGATACCATTGATATCTCATCAATGATCAACCACTTTATATGCCGCCACTTCCGTCTCTCCTGTTCAAGTCTGTGGCCTGTCATTCGTCGATATGTCATGGTGTTCCCTTTCTCAATAGGGAGGGAGAAAATTGTATGTAGTGTCTTCCCAAAAATAAAAAAATATTTTTTAAAAAAATGTGACCGACTTCGAAAACTGACAGCATCCCAGAAAACTGAAAACTCGAAAACATGAAAATATAAAATAAAAAATAAAAATGCGCTGAAAAGTAAAAAATAATTTTGCTGATTTCATTCAACCTTCTTTTGACAACCTTATTGCAACTTTTCGGAGTCGGCGCAAATATAAGTAAAATATTACTGGTAATCATCTGTCTGAACCGCGCTTACCCGGCTTCTTTCTTTTGCCGCGTGATGTCCTCACCCACTTACACACGCTCATTTACGAACTCACTCTCGCTTTCGTACCGCCTCCCGCCCCATCTCTCTCCCTCGATCACCCTCTATATCCATACATCTATCTATCCACGAGAACACTTTAATGAAAGACAAAAATAGAATGAGAAACACAAAAGTAACGAGCTGTCATTTACTGACAGTCTGTCATACGCTTCACTGCGAGGTAAAAAGATAATGAGAAACTGATTTAAACCTAACACTCACTTTACCACAATTTAATTTCTTTAAAACTTTTTTAGGAATATTACCGGTGCGAGTGCCTCGAATGAAGTGCGCACACGCCAAGTAAAAATATAAGCAAGTTATAGACCAATATACGAATCATTTATGTTACTCCCATTACACTTAATACTAATAGTTATCTTTATAATGTATTAGTTCTCTATAATTTCCGATATTAGATAAAACCGCTCACTTTTCAAGATCTTTATTTAACTTTATGGAAACAAAAATGAAAAAATCTTTCTTTTTCATGATAGCTGTCTAAAAGTATTTATACTCTTCCGATATGTGGATATAAAAGTAAATACGGCGTATCGAATTCTTAAATAAGTAATGCTCAATAAGGGCGGCGATATTGCCTTTGCACCTGGGCGGCCAACAAGTTAGGAACGGCCCTGAGTTGAATAATGTTCCTTGTCAGTTCCTCGTCGGAAAACATGATTTAGTCGCTATGCGCCCGCTTATTGCTATACTAGTATCTTATTTCTTTTATACATTGCAACATCTTTTCAAGGATAGGATTTAGTGATCTGCTTAGATTATGCATTTCAGGATCCATCCTTGGGCTCGGGCGCAATAATTGTACCTATTGTGAGATGTATTATAATACTTACTTTAAAAGAAGGAGCTATGTGATGTACTTGCATGAGTAAATCTGAGCGCGCGATTTCGACAATCAGTTGTCCACAACGCTCGCAATGTGCTGGGGCTTCTCGACATAAAATCTGAACAGCGTGATCGCGCTACTTGGGACTCAAACGGTTAAACTTTAGATATTGGTGAGTATAAGCAAACTGTAAAATATTAAGTGTATCTAGTCACGCATGTTTAAATAAATATTTTAAACATACAAATTTTAACATAGTTGAGTAAAGTAAATCTGTTTGCCGGTGGTAGCTCTTGACACAAGGAAAAAGAAAGGTTTATGCCTGGTTGTTCCAGTGTTGAAAGTTTCGTTAGAAAATTGAGTTTTCTAATCCTAAGTTTTCGTCCTGTATTTGAAAACATTTGAAGTCTCTGTCGAAAATTGGGTTTTCTAATGAAACTTTTGCCACTAGACATAAACATTTCTTGTCCCTTGCGTCAATCTTGTCCCAAGCTACCGCCGGAAAAAAGATTTACTTTGTTCGACGATGTTCAAATTACTTATGCTTATACGCAATACCTAATAATACTTTGCTTGTACTTACCAATACCTAAAGTTTGTGTCAAGTCCATTTCAAAAAGCGCTCGCTCAGGTCGTGACCTTTCCTTGCGAGACTAACCTGTAGTCTCATTAATGGAAGTGAAAAACGTAGTAACCAACATAGTCACTGACTTCATACGACGTATAAGTTTGGATGTCGATTCAAAAAAACAAGTACATTACTAGGTTGGATTCGAAGCATTTTCACCATCAAAATTTTTGTTGTGTAAAACAGAAAAATCGTAAATTTAGCTTTAAAAAGTTGGAAAAGTGACAAAAAAAGCTTTCTACGAGTAGATATGTAATGTTAACTATCATTTATGTTATTTGTTCCTATGTTTTCTGCACGTGGCGAGTAGATATTTAAGGATTTTAAATGTCGGGTACTTTTGTCTGCGATTGTACCTTCTATGCATCCTTAAAGTGGCATCGCGCAAGGACTCAGCTTCCAGTTAATACGTATTACGTTTCACGCTTGTTTCAATAATATAAATATAAATATATACATTTTGAATTTACGTTACTTTTTATCAGAATTGTTGTAATATTTCTTTGACCGTTAATTTAGTAAACGAAGTGAAGTTAGAGTGGCAAGGTTTAAGTTGTTTTCTACCTCCTGACGCAGAACAAAATCCACTGGTTAACTTTAACCGGACATTCTTGGCAAGGGAAAATTGCCCAGGAACTAATCTTGTAAAGTTCCAAATATTTCAGTAAGTCCAATTCTAATACTGTTTCCTTAAATAATCGCTTTATGAGAGTGTGACGAAGCATGGCGATGAGGGGAAGGGTTTATTGTTTGAATTGATAATTTTCTGAAATCAACAACCGTATTGTTGATCTCAATATTGTATGAGAAACATTTGATGTACTCTGATCCATTCGTATAAATTATGGAGTTTTTATAGCAATTTTATAAGAGGGCCAGTATAGGATTCAAATCTTGTACACCCATATCCAACCCTTATTTCCATACGTAATAAGTATTCTTATTTACTTTCTGTCATGCGCAATGAAACCTCATGCTATTCCCCAATAAGCGCTCCTAACCACGGGAAACTAATACGCACGTAACAAATGCAACACAGATGTGCATCAATATTGAGCAAATGGCATGTGCGCAAATTATGTGACTGCTAGTTGCCCACTTTCCGCAATCAAACGTACGAAAAATAACATGCGATATGTCGTTAAACCTAACCTAGGTGCGACTTTGTATTTGCTGCATAAAAACACACCCAGCTACTATAATAGGGCCGCTAAGAGAATGAACTCGAGGAGGGAGAGTATCCAGCCGGGAATTTACACTCCCGAGTTACGTTTCGGGAATTCCGTAGCCTGGCTTCCCCTCATGCGCTTCGTAGTGTTAGGCCGGAAACGTACCCAAGTGTCAAGGGAAGTGGCAGTGGCTGCGCTTGGGAGAGGGAACTTTCGAGTTTATTCTCTCAGCGACCTGACTATAGGTCGTACCATAAAATGCAGCACAAAAACGAGCCTTATCTGCAGTGGACTTGAACTATTGCTCAATGGCAATTCTCATACATCAGTGAGTGGATATTACATTATTGCATCAAATATAATCTCAGCCTTAACTATAAAATGTAACATTATGTATGGGAATTAAAATGTTTTCTACGGCCTCATAGTTTTCGAATTTATGGACATAGTATCTATTCTGTTACATATTAACTCTCATTGGACTACTCTTCTTAACTTTATTTCACGTGGATACAATAATTTTATCTCATTAGTCTCCCACATAGAATTTTTCTGCGTATTTTTCAAGCCTTGAAACTGTGACTTCGACCCTTTTGGTGTGCGTTATTTCGTATCTTAATAGGAATTTTTAGTAGGAGTGCACTATGCAGCTGGGCACTCTTGTCCCCTATAAATTCTTAGATCTCCAGCATAGTCACACTCCCGGCGCCTTCATCTTCCACTTTTACTCCCTTCCTCCGGATTTTTCGGGTATTCAAACCCCGAATTTCGGAAGCAAAGGGGGAATCAACACCAAAGTTTCATCGACGGCGAAGCGCTGTCATTCGGACCAGCAAAAAATACCGTAGTAGATCGAGCACAAGTCTCTTTCAAAGCAGTCACCATTGCCGTGTACGTACATCGTGTCTCATCATTAGATCGTTATGCAAGTCACAGTTCTTTCGTTAGTTTCTCCCTATTCGTAGAGTAATACGAACTCACTTAGGACAATTGTAACAAGATCTCAAAACATTGAAACTTTCATTTGTACTGTAGGGGCGAGAAAATTACGAGAGAATGTACGAGAGAAAGAGGCGAGTGATCGAGAAAAGCGAATGAACTACCTAATGATTTCTACGAATGCACGTGGAGCAACTGACGAACCATCGAATGATTTCTAAGGATGCACGTGGAGCGACTGACGAGAGTATGTGTGAACCTATGTGTAGATGCGGAAGTGAGAATGCTGAAGGGTGACCAAAGAAATGAGTGCGTACGGTATCGGGTGGATGTCGCGTGTATGGTAGTAAGAAAGAAGTGTAAGTTAGTACGTGAGAGATATCAGCCCCAAAACCGAAAACAAGGGGCCGCAGTCTGTATCGCAGTAACAGTGAGTGTCAGAGTCACTCAAGAGTCAGAGTTAGTCGGTCAGTCGGCCAAAACGTGTTAACAATAGTTCAATAAATAATATTGGACGAAAAGGAGATCAACGGGTTGTACAATCTTACCCAAACTCCCACAACACTCAATCCCTATAGTACTTGGATTGTTTTATCATTCAGAATATATTGAACATTATTTTAGTTTTCATTAAAAAAATCAATTGTCATCATTACCAAATTCCTGTTGAGTCAACCACCTTCCAATTAATTGCAAATAAGAGAAGAATAGTAAAAGTTCCCACAAGGATATACCGTCACCATTCAAGGTATATCCAACGAGCCATAGTGAGGTTTAACTCTAGCTTAGAGTATTTTTCCACGATCGCTCAGTAGACTTGAGTCTGCTTGAGTCTAGTTAAAATAAAATGGCCTCTAGCACGATCTTAGAGCATGTTTTAGACCTCTCGATGCCTGGCTTGTAACAATCCAAGTAAAAGGAATAAACATGAGAAAAAAGTTAGTTAAAAGAGTTATACAACGCATAAAAAAATCATACAAAAATTTATCAATTAATTTCTGAATTACAAGGACTATAAAACTTCTTAATGTTTGCGAAACTGGCCTTGAAGGTTTGGTGGTAATGCTTCGAGCAAGTAGTATATATGTATAAGATTCACAGGGCAAAAATATTTCGAGGGAGAAAATACAATTAAAAATGGGCGATATTCCGATCCGATAGTCGTTTAGTGCTGCTTAGGCCCAGTAGAAATGCGCTACTACCGCTCCAGATGGTAAGTTGTCCAAGTTTTTTCTTGGTTCTATTTTCAAACTTTTGTATTACAGGAGATGTCAAATGGGCCAGCAAACTGTACGGGACTGCTGGAAACTACAAACTAAGCGTGCCAGGTTTGTAAGATTTTACTAACGCGTCCCATAAACATAGCATTTTCCCGCCACCCAAACCTCCATCTAATCTGGCAACCGTGCTACAAACTCCAGTTCCAACCTAAATCAGGATAGTAGAACTACGAAGAAACTCCTAGCGACGTGCTACTTTGATCACGTCACAGTCACATCGATTATTGGATTTCACTGTGAAAATTTTGCAAGCACTACGATAGTAAACTTTACATTAAATTAAAGACGAAGGAATTCGCTAAATTATTGATTTTGAGGCACATAATAAAACACTATAGTCGGCAAGCTCGAGTCTAAGTCACCAAATGTATATAAAGGCCAATGCAAAAAATTCCGAATAGACAATAGCAAAAGATTGCAATTTATAATGGCTAATACACAAATATCTGCTGACGCTAGTATTAGTTTATATGCATTTCGCACTTAAATTTAATAGTAACTGTCAAAAGTTATTAAGAAAAATAAGAGAGCGTATCGCAGGAGACTATAGGGTCAAGTGATCAGGTTCGAGCTTTCCGTCTATATACGGTGATTAACTATTAACTCAATAATTTATTGCGCTCAATTGTAATATTTAATATGTTCATATGCGGCTGTGCAATAAAATTTCACATTATAATTGGTAACATTCATGTGTTCCACGATACTCCGTCATAGTCCAGTTCTGATTAGCGAGGCTACTGATGAAACCACCAAAATAAGTGGAAAGAAAATCTTAACCAGAAAAAATCGTGGTGGGTGAAAAAGTTTATAACAGTGTAACTAGTGGTCCTACCAAATTCTTGAATCTTCAGACAGCTACCGTACAATTTCATTGGAAATAATGTAACTTATGTGCTGCTGGAAGAAAAGGTTGTTATAGGCTCTGTTCTAGTCCCCTCTTCTGTCCCTTTTCCTCGGAGTGATCGTTTTCCCTCAGCTGAGAATTCCCGGCAGATTCATGATCTTCCAAAAGCGCGTTCGTTGATGTCTGTGTAGATTAAAGTGACGAACATAGGCTGCTGGATCACTATGGTGTTGAACTCTGCCCGACTTTGCTGTATCTCCGTTCTCCATATAGAAGTGTGAAATACATTCCGATCCATTTAGGACTGGACATGGTTTCCACCAAAGTTGTCTTTTCAAGTCTCCATCGAAGCACGTTTAAAGTTTTTGGTTGCGAAACAAATGAATTCACAATCAAAGAAACGTGATGGAGTCATTGCTCAATTTTTTGTTGGGGTGCTCTGTCGGATAATCGATCCCGAACCAATGTGGAATGCAGCAATAAAGACTTTGTTGTGCCATCAGTGAAGAAGAAGGATTGAGATCTCGAAGAACTCAAAGGTATGCCGAATGAAACCTTTGGTGAAATGGGAGGAATAACTATTCCTTCCCGGATTATGAAGATCTTCGGTTTCATACCGAATGTTACTAAGATAATTCAAGATGTTTGCGACGAACACCATCATTGTTCTCTTTTGACAGATAGGGAATGCTATCTTCGTACGCAGATGTGCGATTTTCAGGTTAAGAGAGAAATAACTATAAATTGTAGGCATTGCCCATATGCAGAAGAAGGTATGGGATTGGACGAGATTGAGCAATTAAGGAGTATAAGAGCGCACAGAAAATCACCAAAGAACTTGGCATGTTCTTTGGACATCAGATCAGAACTCACTGAGTTCATATGTATCGCATTCTGCCAATACATATGTTATTGGGCTCATATGCATATACACATTAACGCACAATGGACTGCGCCCTTGGTGTATAGCATATGTTCACATTTCTGCTATGTATCTTCCAGGGAAAAAGAAGACATGGTGTTGCATCACCATGCACCTAGAGAACCACTGCTTGTCTTACAGTCGATTAGATGTTGCTCAGGATCAGCATAAACCAATCCGAATTCATTGACAAATTCATAAAACTTGTCCAAAGATTCAAAGGCCAATTCTGCTACGACGAAATCAACCGCCAAATTTTGCCGGTAGCTAAACACAGTAGAAGAAACGTAACGTGTTAGACAATCCCAAGCAAACGCATATATGCATATAAAAATAGATAACAAAATTGTATAGTAACTTTCAGCTACCTTGACCTGCAACAAAAATCTACATATTGTTATAATTTTGAAACCCCATCCAAAGCAAACTCGCACAAGGACTGAGCGATATATCGCCTGTAAGTAAAGACAGGATAGATACGAAATCATTGTGTTAATAATGCGTATGTGCCAATCCATTTGCACCAGCGACATTATCAATGCTGTATGCGCTAGTATGTAACATACGCTATTATATCTGATGATAATAGCAACTGTGATCAAAATGAGAAACTATAATTTACGATTTGAAATCGAAATCTTCAGTTTACGAACAAAAAAACAAATTATTCCTATCTATCCTTGAAAACTAGAAATTGTATACCTTCTTACTACTTAGGATCAATAAATAAAAAATTTTGATGAATCACTATTTTCAAAAAACTTAATTAAATTTTGTTTTTTAAATTCTCAAAAAATTTCATTATTCTGTAGCTTTTGCTAAGATAGCCTCTTTCAAGCTACATGTAACGAAAACCACAAATTTGATATTTTACGTATAAAATTAGAGATAATCAGAATAAATGTGTAAGGTATAAAATTTCGGTGGTTTTTATACACAATAAGTACACGATGATGTTATGCCGGCCTCGTATACTTGGCACTTTGTTTCAGCACTAGAGAACAAATCTTGCCCTTTTTCTGGGACTTACAGAATGCAGAATCGATATCTGCAGCTAACAGTTTGATACCGACAAGTACACGAATTTGGCAGAGCATATACAGTGTGACCATAAAGTCTGATGATTCCCAAATAAAAGAAAAGAGAATTCATTATAAAAAAATGTGAAAATCATTAATCATGTTTTTTGCACCATTTTCACATCTATAATAATGAATGTTTAATACGAAATGGACGATCACAAAGCTTGCAGCACAATGTGGGTATACAACTAGATCAACCTCCGTGTTCCACTTCTTTAGCCTGCGTTAAGCCTTTGAGACTCGTTAAAATGCTAATACGTGATTAAGCGAGGCTTAATCTGTTAAAAAATAAAAAAATAAAAAATCTGTTATCTGTTAAAAATTCGAATCTAACCAGAAATGTGTCTTTAAACCCGGTGTAGTGCCAAAGGAAATAGAATGGTGATGGCCAGAGAACAGGCGAGAATGGTAATTTCTAAAAAGGGGGAGGATTGGAAAATTTAATCATCGATTTCAACCTCGCTGTTAAAGATTAGTTTTGCCCGCAAAACAACCATTACTGAAAGCGATAACACTATTGTATTTATAGGCAATATTGCATCTGTTAACAATTCCAGAGAAAATATGGAGCACTTCACACAATGTGCAGAATCATTAGTAAGCATTGTGATCCGCAGAAAAATACCCATGCGCTATGATAATGTTTGTATGAAATGGTGAACTGTAATGGTATCATACAATATTGGACATAAACTTGTCATATTAGTACAAAAACAAGTGGGAGATGAGGAAATTTCTAGGAATTCTACGTGGGAACCAACAGATCCGACGGACCCCGCATATGCACATTGCAAACATCTGAAATTTCAATTCACGTTTTAACCAGCGGAAAGTACGTCGTGCATTGATTGTTGGAAGTCTGCACTGGTTACTGAAAACTATATCGATATATATAGTCAATATAAATTATTTCAAAGAACAGCATACTTTTCGATATTCATAAAAACAAAAAGCGTCTTGAATTCGCAACTGAAAATATTTATGCAACCTTTATGCTAAACAAATAGTTTATATAAAGGGGATTCTTCCTCGCGAGAGAAATCAATAAATTTGTTTCCTGTCTTGAAAAATACCGGAGATAAATATCGATGTATAAACGGCATTTTGATTAGTCATCGAAATCAAAAAATGTTCGCGAATTATCATTCTTCGTAGAAAGTCGAATGAAAAAAAAATTATTGGTAAGCCACCTTTTTCTTTTCCACAATCCAACAAAACAATTAGTATGAAAATTTTCTCAAAATCTGAAACGTGGAATTTTATATCCTCACTGTTGAACTCCACTTTCTATCAGACATGCACTTTTTTTACACATTTCGAAAACTAACATACAAAATAACATATGTTTCATTTCTAATATATTAAATAACATATTTTCATTTTTACTTTTGCCAAATAAGAAAAAATTTCATACATGGTTCAATCAAATTTTGAAATTTTGAATTTTGATATTAACCGATTTCGAAAAGGAGGCGGTTCTTAACTCGTGGTATTTATTTTTGTGTGCTTCCCGGGGTACCAGTAGCCAATAGCATGTTAGTTACGATTCGAGTAGTAGTGTCAGTCCCAATGAATTAGCAAAACTTTATCGATAGCAACCGCGTACTTATAACGGAACCAAAAGTCAGCTGGTCTGCACCATACTCGCTACCACCCACCTACCCAACCCATCCTTCGTCTGTCATTAAGTGTAATGTTTTCCGCATAACCAGTTTCTAACAATAGGGCGCGCCCAAATTTTTACTCAGTACGCCTGAATATTTAGAATTAAAAGTCTATGAATCACGGTAATGTTTATGGTCGCGTTAAGTGATATTACAAAGCACGTACTGCGACATTGCTCAAGGAGAGCACACATTGGTCCAAATATTATAAAAAGCAGTGAAGTTATCGCTCATAAAGGTCGATAAATTTCATTTTCCGAAACCCACCTTTATTACGCATATAACTACGATAGAAATTAATTTTCTAACGAAATTGGTCACGTGAAAATACTAAGTTGTCATTATCTTCAAAACTTGATTCTCGATTTCTCTTTTACTACAATCGGGCTACCAAAGAATGTGTATGCCTTGCTCCTCCCAGATTGTGTATCAGTCTTGTTTATTCGTTGTATGTACCCTCAAATGATCATCCTTTATTTGTATAAAAATAAGCTAGCCCCTTATTTCTGTATCAGACTGTCAGCAAGCTGACTAATACGATCACGTGTATTTTTGTTACATCTCTCGGTCAACAAGTTTAGTGCTCACCCAATGAACATTCAGTAAACTATTGCGACGATCTCCGAACCGAAATAAAACATGGAGCATAAGCTGTATATTATTTACCCAAATATTGTATAGTATTCATCACTGGAATTTAAAGAAACAATAACAACAAATTCCTAAAAGTCTTAAAACCAAAAATGTTTGCAAATAAAAAATTTATGGTGGATCAAGATGAAATACATCTGCGCACCACGTCGTTGCTGAAGCGTTCATTTGCCGACGTTTGAGAGAGAAAGATGGTTTGTTTAATTTTAAGGATTGGACATATAGAAATAAAGAATAGTGAATTTCACGTATCATATGTAAGCAGAAAGCTCAATGGAAAATTAAAAACCACGCAAAAAGTAACTGGAGAAAGTAAAATTGAATGTTGCTTGATGAACCGACCATATTCAATTGCAGACAAAGCACACAACAATAAAGTATTGTGTGTTTTAACGAAAACAAATTCTAAAACACTAGAATTGTTCCTGAAAGACGAACTTAAACCAGATGTAACCAGTTATATTCTTCACGATTCGTAATTTACGCTGGAAAAACTTCCAAGAAATTCCAAGTCGCAGTGTAATATATTCCCCCACTAAAGTTAAGAGGTCTTTCCTGACGAATTTTTGAGACGACGATTAAATACAATTTTTGGAAACTTCTTTAACACGCTATCAGAGCTATGCAAATAAAATCCGGTACATTTATTATTAGCATATTGTGCTACACATGTAAGTTTTTATTATCAAATGCCACCTAGTTTCTAAGTGACGTGGATAGCACGCATAGGTTGCACAAAAAAAAGGCTTTGCGGTATGTAGATTTCCATTAGTGTGGAATACTGTTTAAGTAAGCTTTGAGATCGAAACTAATGCATGTTAGTTGAAAAGTACCATGGAGTAACAAAATGATAATTTTCCAAATCGAAAATATGACTTTTCACCTAGAAATTTGTATTTAAAGGCTGTTCAAAAAATATTATTTCTTTCTATTTTGATTATAGTGAATGATGCTCTCTTTATATCTTCATTAAAGATGAAACCTTCACGCCGCAAATTCCTTTCTTAGTTGTGTATGATCACCATCATGTAAAAATTATGAAGTATGTTATAATAAAAAAAATTAGATATGTTTATCAATACACCAATATTAAATGTACGAAGATATATTTTAATTGATCTGATCTATTTAAAAAGAAAAAATCCTAAAAACCATATTTTAAACCGTTTCAGAAGGAAAGGCCCCTTAACGTGATTTAACCCTCTGCGGACAGTCGCTGAAGTCGATAGGAAAAATCAGAAAATCCTATCCGCAAATGGTTAACTGATTCTTATCCTCAAAAGACTTTCAATATTTCTCTAAAGCTACTGAAACAAACAAAAGCTGAAGGTACGTACGACTTTATCATGTTCTTCAAAGCTATTTTCCGCTCTCTGGAAACGAACCAATTAATCAAAAAGCCTGCCATTCTCGGTGCTATCCGGTAGAGTTTGAAGAAGACATGAAAGTTGCCCAACCACCAAGCCGATCGGACTTTAAGTGCATGTCTAATACACTCATCTTTTTTATCTTCTTGAGTAAGCGCTGCTAAAATTGTTGTTAAATCTGTAAGACATAGAATGATATCTTGTTTATTTTATAAAGTAAAGATACGAAATCGAAGCCTAAAATACTAATTTTTTGTGCATCATTGTACGGTTTATATGCGAGACAGTAGTATATAAACAGTCAAATCCAAAAAATGTACATATATTATGTACTATACTGTTTCTAGACTTTCTCAACAGAAATATTGTTCTATCGTTTGTCTTATACGAATAATCTTCTATAGACTAGAAACTTGATAATGACTTACATTAGAACCATTGTAAAGATTAAAGAAAAGCTTCTACTGTACAATATATAGTCTCTATAGCATTAGTTTATACATACACCACTCAACTGATGTCAATGTTTTTTTATTAATGTTACACACTTCTTGATGAAAGTGAATTACTGAATTGTACATGTCGGAATTTATCAACAATTAGCTACTTTAATCAGGATGAAGTTCATACGCAAAATCAAGCTGAAGATGTCCTTCTATCATGAAACTTAAAAAGCGCGTAATATTTCTGGCTTGAAAATAATAGTCATGCAAAGTATTTGCAAACATTTATCGAGATGACGAATGATACACTTGGTGGGAATTCTTTGTGGAAGGCTTTTGCAAACGGTTTTGCTCGTTTGCGATTCTATAGAGGTTAGTGCTTAACCCGTATTATTTCTTTTATTCTCCGATTACGAAATGTAACAAATTGGAAATTGATTTATATACTACTGATAACTCTGACCAATATTTCCAAATCGTGAAACTACGAATTTCAAAAAGTTGTCCAGGATACGATCAGACTGGACATCTGTGACAAATTCCGTTTTGCACGATCTAACTGTACTTTTGTATTTTTCATACGCGCATAAAGCGTACAGCATCCGACAAAATACTTGTCACAATCTGCAAAACAGCCACCAGACAAAAAATTAAGTTTTGTAGCATGTACACACGATATGCAAGACTTTTTTAGGGGGTTGCGACAGAAGGCCTCCTCCCCTAAAAGGAGCTTTTAAAAAGTGATGTATAACAGGTGCGCATAGTACAAAATTTCACTTTTTATTCAGCGAACATTTTCTAGATTGCGACAACTATTTTGTCGGGTGCTGTACATATGAGGAATATTTTTCTGTCTGTCTTCCTACAAGATGCAAGATGCACGCAAATTTCGAAATGGCAAAATTGAATTATAAGAAACTGAGGTATAGCTATAGCTATATCTTGAAATCTGTGAATTGAAATACAATATTTCACTTTGTCAAACGTACCTTGTGTATTCTTCGTGAAAATATAGTACAATATTCTATATGCGATAAATTCGCAACGGTTTTGCCCTCCAACTTCTTGATATAACATTTTCAGCTGCGTTTGGCATTGATTGAACTCCTCATGGTCCCCGCGTTCTAACGCAACACGTGCGTGAGTTTCATAAACATGAACTGTAAATGAATCTCGGATACCCTGAACTGTAAGATCTTGTCGTATAGATTTTAATTGATCACATGTGTATCGATAATCCTGATCAGCCACCCAGCGCTTCTTCACATGAGCCAATGAATTCTGAAGAACATTTACCGGTCGTACAGCTGAAGCTGCGGGAGCCTGAAACATATATTACGGCATAAGTAATCCAGTTTTACATGAAAAATTATTCGTTATTTAATGATAAAAAGCTGCTGTAGACCAACAAAAATACAATACGCGTTAGCAACAAAAATAGATAAAACTCAATCCATGACAGAACTATCGTATTCAAAAAAGGCATTACGCGTCTATAGCCGGACCGCTAAGAGAATGTGACCGATAAAGGAGGATAACCAAGGGGAGCCGGTCAGAATTTAATCCTTTCCAGATACTCTACTTTAGCAGGTTTCCTTCTCTTACTTTCTCTCCTGCACGTTCTATTAGCCAGTAACGAAGCATCACAAACATAGCATGGAAACAATGGCGTATCCAAGTGTTAAGACACGAAGAAGGGTTTCAATAACAGAGAAAACTATTTCAGTCATATTCTGTTAGCGACCCAATTATAGTAAACTCCAGCAGTGGTATAGAATGGGTGAAAACGATATGATTTAAATTCAATGCAGCTCGAAAATCGTGTCGTTGTTTTCACTCCATCCTGTATACCAATTTATTTTGATATCAAAAATAGTTATTCACGGCTGTATATTGATGATACTATTTTTAAAGAATATCTTACAGAGGTTAGTCTTAAATACGGCTTCTCAATATCCTTGCAAGTTCCAACGATGTGTAGACCAGTAAAATCAAAATCGGAAGCATCGTAACTGACACCATTGGTCACTGTCCTAGAAATACCATCGCAAAACCTTGCGGCGCGTTGCTGCAATTTCTCTTTTGACCCCAGCTCGTCAGTGTTGCCCGAACCCAAACCAAATTCTGAGTAGAAGAGCGATTTCGGTTGCTTTACTTTCTTCACTTTCTTACTGCTGTGGTTCTGCTTGTTCTTAGCTGATCTTCTCACTTTCAATGCTTTATAATCATGTTCCCGATCACTGAGATTTGAAGAAGATGACGTACTTCGCCTATGCCTTCGAGATGGAGGACTACGTGTGTTCGAGCGCGATCTAGACTTAGTCCTTGACCTTGATCCCGACCTCGATCTCGACCTCGACCGCGACTTTGACCGTGAAATTGATTTTGATTTTGATCTTGAACTAGACCTCGACCTTGATCTCGATCTTTTATGATTTTTAGAGAGTCGAGCGCCAAGGCGAGCTCCAAGAGAAGTAGATAAACCCGTTTTGCGCAAGCCCGCCTGACCATTTGCGTGTGTATTCACCAAAGGATTATTCAATTTTAAAACTTGCTTCTGAGGCTTTATCGTCATGGTCATGCGTTCGCTGTGAATGCTAGGCAGTGGCTCTTTGTCCCAATCTTTCACCCACAGAGAGCCATCGTTAGCAGCACGTGTTATCTTTCCTTTAAGTATTATTTCAACTTGATCTTTATCAACTGCTGTTTTGCACTTCTCATAACATCTGTTCACATAATTTTTCAGGCTATCTGGCCAGTCGCGCACAGGACTGGGATTTGTCATGATGGAAGAAGTACCTACCGCGATAGTTACACTGGAAGTTGTATTAGGCGCGGTAGTATTGGGTAAATTTATATCGGGAGATTCTTCTACTGGGGGAGGAGGGGCTAATACTTCGCGTTGTGTGGGCGGTAATGGCGGTAGTTCTGTTTTCAGGTTGGGTCCAGGTATGAAATTCGTTGTGTTACTACCCTGAAATGCATTGCTAAATTGTGCAGCTAAGTTTTTGTTCCGTTTTCGTTTCTTTTTAGCTGCACCGCTATTTCCAGACGTAGGAAAAGGGGAACCGGTTTTTTTGTTCGGCACATTGAAAGCAACTGGACTGTTATATTCTGTAAGATAAAAAGCATGTTTGTGTTAAAACTGCCAACTTTAATAATTTTATCGAAGGTGATAAAATAGGAGAACTTACGAGATACATCACTATGTACTACATTCCAGTTACCATATGGAAATGAATTGTACATGTATCCTGTGTTTTGCTGGAGTGGTGGTTGCATTAATGGTTGAACCTGATTCTTTTGTTGCGGTAATGACTGGACAGAGGGTGGTGGTCCAGGAGGTAAAGGTGGTAGATCAGAATCTTCACCTAGTGACATAGGTGTCCCTGGGACAGGAGGCTGAGTATGAAGTTGTTTCGCTTGTCCCACATTGTGCTGTGGTTGTTGGTGTTGATGCTGTTGCATCTGCTGCGGGTTGAATGCCTGACCATATCCAGGCATCATTGCATGGTAATAGTTAAACATCTGGCTTTGCGACGGTATACCCTGATATCCTGACGTGTACATTTGACTGCAAATTAAATAGTAAAATCATGTTTTAATAAAATGTCACTTGTTTCTTATGAAGTTAGCTTTTACATTAAAACAATCAGTATTGAAAAATTTGAATACTGCCTAAGAGCTCCTATTTAAATAGCTTATTAGAAAAATCTTTTAAATTTTATTCGGCGTGATGCACAAAATGATACTCATTCAATCAGTAAACAGTCTGAAAGTATCATTTCTTTTTGCAATTACATTTATAATAGCAAGTCCCACTATATTATAAATATATATATATACATATATATATTACTTAGGATCAAAATTTACAATATGAAAATTACAAAATATATATTCATTCATAAGCATGTAAACAGCTGCCTTTATCATTTCTATATCTTTGTTATTCGATAATAATAACATTTCTAATGTTAAATGATTAATTGACTCCCAAAAGATCTTGAGTTGTGCTATGTATAAAGCATACTAAAGAGAGAAAAAAACTTGTTTTGTGAATTAAGTTGTACCACAATACAAAAGGAATTAATATGCTTTCCGCTGAGATACGTAAATACATATTGAAATTTGTACCATGACAGTCCTACTTTCAATATGTATAGGTAAAAACCGTACCCTCAAAGGGCCCCTCAACACATGCTGTGATTAATAGAATTGTGTTACAAGTCCCAAGATGTAACTTGTGTACCAATTTTGGTATTCATGAAGGAATCTCAATTGATATCGTTATATGTACAAACATATAAAGCTTTACAACTCAGTGGTTGCAACTAATGCAAATATCTACAAGCCTCTATTTCTTGAACCCACTGCAAAATTATGCTTATATTATTTAAATGTACTACTTCCATTACTTTTGTTTTAATCCAGGATTCCAGGATATTAAACTTAACTGTTATCTTGCCATTCCATTTCAGCATGTGTCAGAAACACATACTGCAAACTTACATGTAGATTTTGGTAACTACATATATAGAACAGGGTACTCCTCATTGATTTCAATGCTCTTGATACATGTTACAGGGAACATCATTCTGATTAACTTTTCCTTGTACAAGTAACTGTCGCTCAGTTTTAGTTTTTGAGTTATGCACAAAAATATGTTTCGTGTTTGAATTTTCTATGAGCCAAATAAAGTAACCAGTGAGCAGACCAAATAGTTAAACAGCCAATACAAATTTTAACATAAATATTATATGTCTGTGGTCTTGTGGGAGCATTCGAAATACCTGTAAAGACCTAATACAGATGTAACACAGACTTAAAAGCCAGACCTAACCAACCCAACCACAGTATTGCTTAGTCTTCATGCTGTCAACATTTGAATATACTACAGTACATAGCTTTTATGATAGCATTTCAAATAAAGCAGTCTAACTATAAAATTAAAAGAAATTCTAAATATTTGCCATAGTGTGAGTTGGTTACGTGTGTGTTTTAAGTCTGTCTCACATCTGTATTAGGTCTCTATAGGTACTTGGAATGATGTCACCTAACCACAGCTAACTTTATGTTATGATTTGTGTTTATTGTTTGACTATTATATATCGATATATAAAATCCGCCTTTAAGTGTGTCTAACTTTTTTCCTATAAGTTTTTCCCACACATATATATAAATGATCAGCTTAAATCTCTCTATAACATATATCAAAGTTATTAAAATCAGTTGTGACTCCCTCTTTGTAAGTATGGAACTTAGAATTAGTAGACTCGCTCGCAATCATATCCTGATATGATCAGAAGCACCAAAACACATTTTTGTGTATGACTCCAAAACTAAAGCTAAGTGACAGGAACTTATACAGGGAAAAATGACTCTAAATAGAGTCTCCTATAACATATTGAAAGCTCATTAAAATCAGTGAGGAGTACCATCTTCTATATAATTATCTAGATTTCAATGTAAATTTGAGTAATTTCCAATCATAATCAGCTTGTATCATCATTTGTACATATAGGCGTGTAAAACTTTGAAACCCCGTAATTAGAACTCATACCAGTATCTAAATGTCAGTGTGTGTCTCTATTCCTTATAATGTGATATGAAATCAAGTTAACCTATTTAACTTAAACTTATGATTTTCTCTATTGTTATTTTTGCATAATCTTATAAACTATAGCAATGCCTCACCATTCCACCTTGGAATATGTCTAGTATCTGATATTTGATATAAATGTGTGATGGGGATATCAATGTGAATGAGGCTATAAAGGTAGCCCACCACACATACTGAGTTTGCACTTTCATTCGAATGCTATTATGCACACAATATTCTTAGAACTCAAATCTAAGCACAATATACAAGGATACATTAAAGGGTCTATGTCAAAACTGATCCACAGTGTGCTATAATAGTACATCAATTTTTTGTGCTTCAATACCAACACACACAATGCAATTTGGACACTGCTGTTACAATAACAACAATAATGTTACAAATGGGTAGTCTATTGCTAAAAAAAACTCAGTTGCATGGACCAAGTACTTGTAATTGTTCTGTTATTAACGTACTCAGTGTGATCACCTATTAAATTTAGATTTATTATTTCAGCATTAGATTTAATATTAGCACCATAAATTGAACGCAATGCATTGTTCGCAACATCTCAGAATATATATCTGATGTTTGATTTATAGCATAATTCTTGGAGACATGCATATACATATTCCTGAATGTATCAACGTGATTGGAGCCTTTTGAACAACGTTGAATTAGCATCAATATGTTATTATAAACATAATCTTAATTGGATTGAAAATATAAATGCAATGCAGTAGTATACATTAAAGAGCGTGTGTCAAAACTGACTCATAGTGTCATACAATTGCACAGCTATTATAACACAGCTAATTATTATTACGATGGACTCCAGCAAGTTTTTGTAGCAATAAAGAAGTACTGGTTTACAAAATTATTGTTTTTGTAACAGCAATGATCAAACAGTGCTACATTATAATTGGATGCAATAGCTGTATAATCGGAGCACATTAAGTAAGATTTGACAATTGTAGTTGCAATAACAACAAAAATGTTGCGAACCAGTACTTCTTTGTTGCTAAACAAAAACTCGACCAAATTAAGATCAATTACAAGCACTTGTAATTGTTACGTTTGGAGCGCAATCTTATTACAACAGTAGTGCGTCACCATTACTTGATTAACACATAGGATTCTGTGGGATATTCGCGGGTAGTAAAGTGACTGTAAATTGATGATAAGTTTACCTCGGATACGTGGGGAACATATGCATTGTGCTCGGTGCGGGATATTGCCATCCCATACTTGGCATAGTTGCGCCGTGTTGCTGCTGCTGCTGAAATGGCTGCTGCTTCTTCTGTGACGCTGCCGTCGAGTCACTTTCTGCCATATCGGAGCAAAAATAAGCTGTGTAAAGAAACACACTGTATTAATTCTCCAAAGTAGTCCTGCTAAAGCTATCTGTTACCAGACTGTAACATTTTTCAAACACTATTGCTAGAAACAAAGTACAACCACAAAATACTAAGACATAAACTAAAGCAACGATTTAAGCGGAGTAGACTCGAGTGGTGCTCACCGTTGGCTTTCAAACGAACTATATAAGTCAATGCTGTCCAATGACGACTATTTTCAGCGCGGTTCAGCTCTCATCCTGCCAATCAATTTAGGGCGCTTTTCAAGTCGAAATACCTTTTCATGTAAAACACAATAAATATTGGCATAGCATTCGCCCAATATGCTTTTCTTTTGAAGTATTGCACTTTGAAGCTAGTATCAAAACTGTGAAAATGCTATAATTGAATAGAGAAGTTTTGCGTCTTAAGCGCAGAACGCTCAAAGTTTAGCGTTAGATGAAATCGCCCCAGCCCAACACGTGACTTTGGAGATTTTTAGCTGGCCGACTATTATTGATGGTTTTTCGGACGCGCGATCGTGTTACTTACACGATATAGGGCATGAAAACGATGCGAGGTGGAGCCACTGGCGTTTCCCCTGTGGCGACCCGCGCATAGCTTCTCGACATTCATACGATCGGACATTAGCCACACGAGTGCGACTAACCTCACCTGACAACGACATTGACGAAGTGAAAGGGACCCCACAACGCAACACGGCGGATCAGTATGTCATCAGATAGTTCCCATGTGATGATATGTAGTAAACCGTACATATGTAAGGAGATACGGAAGCGATAGTTTGCAGAAACGGAGGGAATCCCGGAAGCCGCTACAAACGATCGATTTCTCGTTCGTCAATAAAGAAAACGTTCGTTACATCAAATGGTACTAGGTACTTTGAATCATAAATCTATCTCTAGCGACGCGAGATAATATACGGATCGCGAGTAACTTTGTGGACGCAAGCGTGGCCCACATCCCTACTGAGAAGTTTTATTTGATAACTGAATAAGATTAATTGTCTATTTCAGAGCAAAAATCTTAAAAGTATCTGTTTAGAGTGAAATTTGTCAATGTAATGACGAATATTACTCTCGAGTGCTACATCTAAGATTTTTGTCCGGGAGTATACCCGTAGAAGAAGATTAAAAAATTGTTTACAAATGTAATGTTTAAATAAGAAATACCAATTGAATCTTTCAACGTATTTAATAAATGCAGCGGCACATTCTTGTGCTTGATAAAAGGTAAATGTGCTTTTCCGCTATGTCTATGTTTTTTTAGGCAATTATCGACTTTAGCTCCTCCTGCAGGGAAAGGCGACACGGTGTTAATTTTACTTTAAACAGGCCCGGTGTTTGATATTTTACGATAATTAGGTGGCGCAAAGCATTAATATACGATATTTGTGCGAAATAATTGTGTTTAAAGTTGCTCGTATTAATCTCAATCCGGATGACATTGCGCGATAACAGTGAGTGAAACAAATAATTACAGGACGAAATTTTTATTAAATCTGTACGCCAAATTTAATTAATTGTATGAATGCAGTTTTTCTGCTGCAAGAAACATTTGTGAACACATCCCTGTCATTAGGGTATGCTGTTTTCAATATAAATTCTGCCAAATATCCCGCACAATGAACTTTCTTTCATCCATATCTATGAAGAAATTCAAGCCATCCATTTAACAAAACCAATTGAATTAAATGAAGCAAGACAAATCTATACCTTGGTACTTTGGACCTAACTTCCTCCATGTCCTCTATATTTTGGGTATGAACACCATTATTATAATCATGCCCCTTCCAGCAGTTGCTCATGACTTTTGTGCCAGGTGCAATCGTTTTGAGTTATTACGTCAAGTAATGTCTCTTTATTTTGGTTTTCCAGCGGTGCTATAAATATTTGTCTTAGTATCCCCCCAAATATCCGCTGCCCCTCCACTAATCGTCCCTTATTATATTTTCTTCTGCCAATTTTGACTCATTGATTTCTACTATGTGCCCTCCAAAACCAAGTTTTATATTCCTCTTTGATAAGTTTCCAAGCAATGAAAACTTCCCTATAAAAAGAGGACAGTCCACAACTGTGTCATTGCTTATATTTATATCCCGGCTCAGCCAAATTATTGCTAATAGGTATATTTATTTTGTATTAAGGCAATTTACATCAAAAAAAGTATAATCGCAATTACATATGAAAAATTCATGCTTTCTTTTATTATGCATTTTCCTTTCTCTCAAGTTGGTACTCTTGTCGACAAATGTTCTTTTTATTTGATAGTAACACATTATGTGTTACAAACACAATTCAATGTGTTAGTAATGTATTACAATGTGTTACAATGTGTTACTAAGCACAATGTATGTGCTTTGACGCTATCAGATTCTATTTGAGCTGAGCAATCGTAATCGATACACACATGATGCAATATTGAAAAGTAAATAGAATGAAAAAAGAAAAATATTGGAAATATTAGTTTTTAATTTAGTACCCATCTGAATATGAATGAATAAACCCATCTAAATATTTATTGTACTGTGTACTACAGATTTGTTGTTTGCACTAAGGTTACAAAGTGATGATGCATACAGTTTATAAAAAGTATGTGTACAAATATTAGGTTTACAAATGCCACTTATGAATTTAGATACAAAAATAATTCCTTATATCCTCCATCAGTGATGTGAACCCAATTTTTTTTCATATATCTGTTTCCTCTCGCTCGCTCGCCATTATGTGCTTCTTCAAGCAAATTCAGGATTCTTATGAGCTGAAAGTTTTGAAACTCGGCTGCAAGCTACCCCTTCGGTCATTCGTCCCCACTCCGTTCGGAGTAAAATTCGGCTGTCTCTTTCTTTCACTGCACAATTTTTAGAATAATTTCGTATGGAGTAAGAATACGGTTCGGAAGAGCACAATAGTGCGACCAGCTGTTTTGTATATAATTTATTCCCGGTTTTCCACTCAATGCTTCCTTACGCTTTACAATTTTGTCAGACATAAATTTAAATAAGAAAGTTGAATCCATTGAAAAGTTCCAGCGGCGTCTTAGTTTCGTTAAATGACAGTACTGGCCGCTTAGCAAGCCTAACTTTCAAATCGGATTTTCTAAACTTCAGTATGTCTATGCTAGAAATCCTTATGTATATAAACTTTAACCCCTTTTACAAAACTCCGCAGTGTATTCAGTTTAAGCGTGAACTTAATCTACGCTTGACACTGCATGCGATAGTGTATCCATGTGAGTTAACGCGCATGTCTTTGTAGCTGAGCGTTCCCCTTAATTGATCGTTATAAGAAATAAAGTACTAAATTAACAAAAACAAATGCATATTGCTATTGGAAAGCTACAGCAATCTGTAAAAAAGAGAGACCATTATATTTATGCACGAATCATACAAAATTCTTTTTTCATAGAACTACAAATGACCAGCGATAGTGCAGTAGAATTGTGAATGATAAATTATAAGATTGTGGACTGGAGTTTCTGTCGCAATAAATCGCCAATATATTGGACTAATACTAAAGAAGATTGTCAGTTTCAGTGGAAATGTGGGATAGTAGAAATTGATGTGTTGAAAGTTAGACAGTGAAGATATAATATGGATCTAAAGGACATTTTGATTGGTAAGATTTTTCTAATCTCCATTCGAGGACACAATTAAACAATATTGTGTAGCACTGTGAAGCATTATGACAATTCTGTTAAGTTCAAGCTTTAATTTAAAGTATTGAACTCCCCTAGTAGCACAAACATATTAGTTTAACATTATTTTCAGATATGGGAAAAATATTTTTTAAGTCACACTTTTTGATATGAGGAAAATATTAATTCTAAATATTGTACATATGTACAAAAAATGTATAGTGAAAAATAAACAATAGATATTTGCAAAATATGTATTTGACATATAAATAATTTTGAAAAAATATGTATTTAATATTGAAATAATAATGAGATAATTATAATTAATTCATGAAAATTAGAAACAACCGAATTTTGTTTATTCATTATTTAAGAAGGATGGGCATTACTTTTTCTTTCTCTGGTATTTTATCAGACTACAGTACACAATTGAACATTTTTTATGATGAGGTGAGATTTGAAACTCGGAACATACGATTACTGGATACTGTGCTTCCTCACTGTGAGCCATGCAAACCTGTTATATGCAATATTATTTTTTAAGCTCATAAATATGGTTAAAATCACACACGCGCGATTATCATATTTATTCTTATTTGATATAAAATAAGAATAGATAATGATAAACTGAAGTGTACTTCAATCATACATATACAAACACGTACAACATATATTTTATAAATAAACAAGAACATTTATTGTCATAAGTATAAGTGGTATAAGTAGTTTAATAAGTAAATAAATAATAATTTTAAATGTTTTTCATTCTTGAAGGTGCAGTAACTAAAAATAATGATGTAACTTGTTTTATTTCGACATCAGTTATGGACGCTTGTCTTTTTCTTGCTGCCGCTGTAACATAAAAAATAAAATCAGTTGGGCATTTTATATATGTTTTAAAACAGAACGAAACCTGATGATTTTTTTTTACTTACCAGTTACAGCATCATATAATTTTAACTTTATAAAATATAATTTGTGTTTTCTTCCTTGTCCTGAATAAAATTGCGCTGCTTCGTTGGTAATTAATTTATTTAATATGTTAACATTTAATATTATTTAATATTTTATGTTATAAAATGTATAACATTTTTTTGTTTGTGTCTCCCCCAACTAAGTACAGTAATTGTACCTGGAAGAACCCTGGTAGAAATTGATTCGGGGGCTCGACCGGGCTACGGACTGCGCGTTCTGGTTTTAATCGGAGCCTAGTCGGGAAACTGACTTGGCTCTGGCCAGGCCGCTTATAGCTTCTCTAGCCACTCCCTGGTAGAAATTGATTCGGGGACCCGGCCGGGCTATGGACTGCGCGTTCTGGTATTTAATCGGGAACTTGACCTGGTCCTGGCCAGGCCGGTTACAACATTTCTAGCCAGTGGATGGTCAGATTATCTTGCGGATCCCAATCGGGCAGAATGGCCAGAACCCGGCCAGCACACCCAAACAATACCCACGCAGAACCCTTACTTCTATTTTCTATCAGTAATTACGAAGGCATTCAAGTTACATAGAATAATAGCAAAAATTATTTATTTTTGTAACTTTAAATTATTGCATAAAATTAACAGACTTTAATATAACTTTTAATATAACGCAATAATGTAGGTATGTACATATACATGTATATCTATATACATAAACTTAAACATTGGTGTCCTTCTTCCCTGTATGCGATCTCTTCTTTCGATAACCATCCCAGTCCTTCGAATTCTTCAATCCATCGCCAATTACTTGTAAGATTTTCTTTTCTGTGACTGTATCGTACATTGTCCTTAACACATTTGAAATCAGAATTACTACAAATTATAAAAACGTTGCGGAATAATCTGTCATTAATTTAAATAATTATTATCATTAAAGTCATTTTAAATATTAAATGATGACTATCATACCTAAAAAAATGTTATATATTGGCATCTGTTTAAAAATAATTTTATTCGGCATCTGTTTTTGTGCCGTAAGCATAAGGGCCACGTCCCTCGTCATCAAACTTTTGAGCATTTGGCTCGCAGTTTTACCGATCCCACCTGTGGAATCCGTCGAAAATCTTAGAAGGTATGACTGAAACGATAGAACAATTGCTCAATTTCTGTTGGTATGTTAAATGCATGTATTTTTAGTATATAAAATTCGATGCAATTACCAAGTCGGAACCGCATGCTTCACTTTCCCTAATTTTCGCGTTGAGTTCCATAAGTGTATCTATGGATTCGCACGGCAAACTGATGTTATATTTATCACTGAAGTTCGTACATTTCTGCACTTCATTATCTCCCTGGTTTTGACGGAGTAGAACCAGTATCACCTTTAGTGTTTCCTCTATAGATTTTAATCGCGCTTCAATTGTACTTAATCTTTCAGAGTTAAATTTTGGTGTTCCTGAAATAATAAAATAATTAGGCATCGCAAATTTGCAAGTTTTTGTTACGTAATTGCTATTTATGTGAAGTACCCTCATTATTTTGCAACACCAAATTTGTACTAGGAATGTTTTGATTTTGAAAAGACGAGAAGACGGTTCCTGGTGCTGTGTCGATAGACTCTATTATTTTATCTGAAAGGACACGTACTATCATAATCATTCAAATCAAATCAATCAATCATTCTGTTTTTACCACTGATTATTCTGCATCTTTTGGATGTGGATGCTAATCTGGATGCGGATCTATCAAGAGACACTTTTTTATCTTCATTGCCTACTTCCCCTTTCCTGAGCATAAAAAAGAAACAAAGCAGTTCTCTTAATGTGAGGAAAGTAAATAGTCGCCTTTGTTTTTTCTTCAAACATGTTTCTGAAATTTTACCAAATAATCGGCGTTTTTTTCCGTCCTTTCCAGAATTTCTAGGATTTCCTACAACCATATTAAGAATTAATAGGTTGTATGTGATAGTTAGATCAAAACATTCATAAATGCAAACGAAATGTTGCTATACAGTATATGTTACACAGTACCTGAAGTCATAAGAGCTTCCATCTCCTTAGACTTTCGTCGAAGATCATTAATGCGAAATTGTTGCTCCATTTCTTTTGCTTTCGGTAATTATGCATAATAGGGCTGACCCCACCGATTTTAATGAGGTTGATATATGTTGTAGAAAACATCATTCTGAACAACTTTTTCCTATACATGTACCCGCCACTCGGCTATCGTTTTCGAGATATGTGTGACCGAAGTTGTGGTTTGGGCAGACTCGTTGCACTCGCTTTGTCGCATTAGCAAGTCATCGCTCCCCCCCACACACTACCCACACACCTTCACCGAAACCATAATGAAAACGAAGTAATCGTAAATTCAAAATCAATTTATTTCATTGTGCAGTAGGTGGAAAATTTTCAGCGATTATATCGAAAAGGTAGACGGTTTACCAAGTGCCTTCCCTGGCCTGTTGTTTTCATATTTTGTGTGTATACAGTATAGGAAGACCAAAACACAAGTGCAAGGTGTGCGGTGAAGGTGTGTGGGTAGTGTGTGTGTGTGTGTGGGGGGGGGGGGGGGGGGGCGATGACTTGCTAATGCGACAAAGCGAGTGCAACTAGTTTGCCCAAATCACAACTTCGGTCACACATATCTCGAAAACGAAAGCCGAGCGGCGGGTACATGTATAGGAAAAAGTTGTTCAGAATCACATCCCGAACAACATATATCAACCTCATTGAAATCGGTGGGGTCAGCCCTATTATGCATAATTACCTTGCTTTCAACTCGGGTTCCCCTTGCGAATCCGTTGTGAAGGCAAATGTGGGAGCGAAATATTTCATATAAAGCGAGCAAGTGAGCGAGAAGTATGAGTGAGTGAGAGCGATTGAGTACGAGAGAAAGAGTGTGAGAAAGCGACTGAGGAGAGAAAGAGAAAAGCGTATGTGTAAAGTGTGTGAGTGTATGCGTGTGAAAAACATTTGAACATCAGGACGATCGCAGAAGATTCTGCCCCGAACAACAAGGGGCAGACGGCGTAGAGACTTCAGACGAATCGTCCACGTGTGGACGAAGCGGTGTTCCAAATATATTTCATCTACCGAACACTTCCCGTGTTTCATTATCCCACACAAAAGATCGCGTCTCCAATAATTTTTGTTTTTTCATCGCATCTAAATATGTTTCTAAAAGCACAAAATGCCGTTAATGTGAAATTTGTGTTAATTCCTCTCCCAAATTGTTTATTTAATATATCGAGTGTGCTTATTTCATTGAGTGTAACAAACCTGCCTTGCCTCTTATGAGGCAATTGTATTGAGGCCAATCTTCCGGGGCGTCCGCGTCAACGCATAGCAATGATTGAATTAATTTGCAATCTTCTTTGCCGTATGGGGGTTTCATGAATTTTGTCACCAGTCTCCCCTTTTGCTGATCAAATGGAATCCATTTTCTGGAGACTATATCAACAGATTTGGTTGACTTTGGGCCTCGTTTGGTAAATTCTACGATGACGTATTTGTTACCCAACGATGAACCTTCATCGCTAGTATCGGAGAAATATTGTTCCGAATATGACTGAAACATAGCCATTTGGATGTTTAGTAACATATTTCTAGTATAAAATAAACGAAATTGTATCTAGCTGAACATTTACTGTTGTTGAAGCTGATTCACTCATCGTATGGCACACGAAAACAGTGTTTTATTATACAGGACAGACACACTTTTTTTTAGAAATCTGTTCAAGTCGCTGACACAATGTTTATCCGCGAATGTTCTAGCAGCGTCTAGTTGGCATAGCAAAATTAATCGGGAATCCTGTGACGTTGTTCATTTGCTTTTCACATCTTCCGATGCGCAAAAGTTCACTCTAACATAAACTGACTTTTTCGATGCGCCGGGGGAATTGACAGAGAGAGATGATAGGATGTAAGTCATTCATGGAGCAATGAAATGACAAACGTCCTCTTTCGTGCGTTTGGTGCAAAATTAATTTTTAATTTCATGGCTTTTGATCCTACTGCACTAATTTCAAAAGTTTCTAATGATGACGATGGATTGTCCTTGATTTCCCACATTTGTGAGAGCCTTGAGTCGATTGGATTGGTGAAAATTCCTTTTTTTATTTGTTGCCTGTTTCCTTGCATTAAAATGTTCCTATTATCCAAATGTATTCGACCAATTTCGAATATTGTATCATGATTTAAAATCACAGTGTCATTCGGGCACTTAAAAGAGAGAATCATTCCCTTATATTTTATCTTCGAGATCTCGTTGTTCCTTCTTCTGAGTATTTTTACATCGGATTTTAGAGGTGCAGATTGCTGGCATAATCTTTCTCCGTAAAGTCTTCTGCAGAACTGAGATAGAGGCCGGTTTGGTAAACGGGTCATATTTTCGATATGCCTCATATAATTTTCAAAAGGAAAAGCGTTTATTTGGCTTAAGGCACATCCCGTGTAAACGATGTCTTCTGTTACATGCATCAAATGATACATATTTAGCGTGGATGCTTTCGGGCCATACTTTCGTGGCATTTCTATACAGAAATCATAGAGCAACTGTTTTGCCAACGCGAGCTGCTGTACCGCATTTTCTGGAGACCATAACAATCTTGAGCTGGTGCAATACATTAGAAAATGTCGATAACGATCCTCGTCTAGAATATGTTTAAATATCAAAGGTCCCAAATATAGTAAAATTAATTTAAACTCCGTAGCCTTGTATCGACTCTGATCCCTAAGAGATCTGCATTTCCTTGGAAATTCAGCCGGAATTTGTGATTTCAGTTCTTCTAATCTACGGGAGATTTCTGTTTTAGTGGTGTGGCTCAGTTCCGCGAGTTGATGACACATTATTAATTCGAGCAGCTTCTTCATTCCGCCAAGAAACCCGAGATGCATAAAGTCCAGTATAAAGGATGATACCATATTGATTGGCGGTGTGATGTATAGTAATGGGGAGACTGTGCTATGATGATCAGGATCGTTAAAATGTACAAAAGATTGGTCTGTTCGCAAATAAGAAGTGGTACTTGGATAGACAGTTGTCTGCTCTATTTTATGCCCAGTAACAGTGCATCGTTCACAGGCTTTGAATCCGGTATGTCCTATGGTTCCTTTTATATAAGCTCGTGCTGGGGTATCACATATAAAGGCTTGCAAATGAACTTGAAAATGTACATTGGAAATCACTATTCCGTTCAACTGGAGAGTATTTACTTCGTCGACGAATTTCGAAAGATACTCCTTTAAGCATTTCGGCTTTGAATTTCCACAGTAGATGGCAATGACAAACGGTTCATATTGAAAAATGTTGGAATTTATGAGGCCCAATATAGGCCAAAATGATCGGGAACTAGATTTAAATAGTTGCATGCCATCTACGTTTATTAAAATTTTCAAAATTCGTTCCCCTAGCACGTTTACATTCACACAATGTCTTAAGCCTTCGGATATCCCTATGTATACGAAGTTTCCAAAAGTATTATCATTATCCTGCATTTTGATAATATTGTATCTTGCATTCGATGTTCTCAACAGTGTTTTTGCCGATTGCGGCAAATTGGGGGACTTTCGTCTGAGTATTACTAGTAGTTCATTCAAAGCTGTATGTGATATTTTATTTCTAATTGCCCATTGGCGTAAACATTCATGAACACTATCGGCATCTATCTCCATGTCACATTTATTGTTGATATTTTCATAATTTTGTTCTGTAGCACTTGAACCATCTTCTTCACTAATGTCAATATTCATATCTGTATCAGGATTGAGTTCACTCCACTCCACTTCTTTATCTTTGTTAACAACATTGGAAAAGTCACACTCTGTATTTACAGTCTTTACACTATTTGCAGGGCTTGTATCAGGCCTTTGAATGGTACTAGCCCCTGCGTCACTTTTCAACATCTCAACTATAGAGCGATATTTTCGTTGCCGCAGTAGATGAAATGTCCTGTCTTTCAGGTTTTTGTGCTGCATTTTTCGAATTTGTGAAGTTAATGAATTAAAAATAAAACTTGATTTATTTACACTTATTTACTCTAATTAAGACGAATGAAAACGTTTTGTTTAAAAACGTTCAAAAATGTTTTGTCCTTAAACTCTCTACTATCTAGTCGCTATGACGGTTTTGGGGTTAATATTGTATTTTCCCTGGCAATCACTTAGATCGGGGACTGCCCGGGGTCTGGCAAGGCTACCCGGCTCGGCTCATGACAGGAAAGCGTCCAGGTCAAACCCCGGTCGGAGCCTTGCCAGTATGATCTGGCCAGATTTGCCGGGTCAGGGCCAGGTCAATAATCGGGCGTGCCCGGCCGTATTTCTACCAGGGAAGGTATATGCCATTATTTGATGAAAGTTGAGAAATAGTATTGCCTTTACTCGTAAACATACAGTACTATATAATTTTATCTTTTTTGATTTATATGAATACAAACCAGTAAATTAAATTTTTCAGAAATTTCTGAGATTGCAGTATCGAAATTTTCTATCTCGGTCAGAGATATCGATGGCAATTGATCTAAAAAAGATCTTTCGCCATCATGCGAGATATTTCCACTCCTAGTACCTGATGCTATATTGTCCAATAATCTTTCGATGCATTCCAATTTATTAAAAATGTGTTCATTATCAAATTTTAATTCAGCATATTGCCGATTTAATAAAGTCTGCTGTCCTTCATTTAATGTATTTGTAGGAATGATAACAAGGATGCCAGTAAAGCATGGGATAACATTAGGATTTATTAGGAATATGATTATTACGGGCCTATTTACCTATCGCTCGCCGCAGTGCTCGCATGCGTACGCTCGCCTGCTCGCTCGGAGCCCTCGCTTGCCCGCTTGGAGCACTCGCCTGCTCGCTAGGAGCCCTCGCCTGCTCGCTAATAGGAGCCCTCGCTTGCTCGCTCGGAGCACTCGCCTGCTCACTCGGAGCTCTCACCTGCTCACCGAGTGCCTTCGGATAGTACGCATTCCGCGTTGGGTTCGCCTCACGACACTCTTCCGAATTCCTTTTCTTCTCGTTTACTCGTCGCTGACTCCATTACGCTCAGTTCTAGACTCTCTCTTCTCTTCAACTTCACATTCATGCATACACGCTTGCTCTCTTGTTTCACACGCTCACATATTATTGTCACTCCTTAGTCCTCCGTAGTTTAATGGTGTGAGCAGGCATACGCAGGGAGGGAAATAAAGGTACGCACCAACAGTGAATAGCAAACGTTTTATTGTAAGACCGAAGCGATCGTCGTTGAGGACTGCATGATAGTAACGCTAGTAAACAAAAGCCGGTAGGGGCTAGCGGAGCGCGTTCGTAAAAGGACTCGCTTGTCCAGGGGGCAGTACGGTGACCGCCTATCGCTCGTGTGCGGAACACACCCTCCTACAAATCGATTATTGACTGATGTATCTGCATAATGACATAAAGTATATCATTCGTATTATTACATTACTATTTTATTTATAATATAGTAATATGTGCTGTCATATATGTATTAATTATCATTTTATTACTTCTATAGTAAGATTTAACATAAGCAACATTTATTGTTTATACTTACATGTTGCTGCAGTTTGTGGTTGCAGAATTTCGCCGCTTTCGGAGTTGAGCAATTTTAAATTTGCAAAAACAGTATCTGTGTTACTTGCAATAGCATTATTTGTTTCTGCACTATCTATTTGCTGATCTCTATTAGTTTCAAAATAAAATGAATGATTAATATCACTATTAAGTTCGGGAACAGGAGTAAATTTTTTTTCAGAATTAATTGGCGTAATTTTGGATGCCTCAATAATTGTGTCGACACACCGATTCTGAATAGACGACGACGAAGAAAGAGGTGACGAGAAAGAGGCTCTTTCTTTATAAAATTATATTTTTTATAGCGCTTTTCGGACATTTTTCGGTCTATAATGTACACAATATATGCCAGACAATATTACAATATGAATATAATATTATTACATAAAGATATACTTTTGAGTTGTCGCGTATGCGTAACGCACGGCGAGAAGAGTAATTAACTAAAGTAACACACTATATAGAAGACTCGTGAAGGTATTTTTGAAATTTTTCCTAGGTCACTCCTGGGCTTCCGAAGTTATAAAATTTTATTACCCGTGACTGGGTTAAACCAAACCCCTAGTAGCGACCAACGTACCACTCTATATTACTCTTCATTATTAGCTGCCGGTTCAAATCGACATAAATACCCATTTGGCGATTATTGCTCGGAGTTTCCCGTTTACATTCTTTAATTGTACGAATTCCAAGTAAACGTTTAAGTTAAACCAGGTACTCGGCTTTGACGACCGAAAGAGAGGGGGGTCAAACTTACCTTTAAATACTATGACTTTGTGGAATTAGAAATTCAGTTGGTGCTAACACGTCGAGGTGTAACTTTGACGAGTGTTGAGTGTCGAGTGTCATTTGACTTTTCTAAATATTCGTACACAGTGTCATCAATTTCTTTCTCTCTCAGTTCCATTCGATACTTTAACATGCCTCGCGTCTGCTGTTGCAATCCGTTCAATCTGCCGCGTCATTCATCTGTTAGGGGTAATCTTCGTCTGGTAACTCCCGCGTTAATACAACGATGTTCGTATCTCCAACCGGGACAATTCATCTGTTTAAAGTGTAGGCTGAAACTTTATCGTCACAACGTCGCGGTTCAGCAGCCAACTCCTGGTACCAGCCCTGTTGAAAATCAGGATAACGGTTCATCGCCTTCCAGTGAGGAGATCCTTCCTGGGACCAGCGGTACGAACGTAAAAGTCCACCGATTGACGACTTCAATATTTCAAACGCGAGTCTTGCCGCAAATCTTTCCGCATTCAATACGGCCTTGCAATCTTTTGGGCAGCAGCCTGTCAAAGTAAGATCACCGCGTGTTTCCCGTGAAGAGTTAAAAAATATGTTCTGTGACGAAGTGTCCTCCCCCAACCCAAGCATAAGACCGGAAGGCTAACTCGAAACCGCTAATTAGGGAAAACAACATAGCCTCCAGGCAAGGTCGTCCGTTAATTACTAGCGAAAGTTGATGTTCCGCTCCTAACACTCTTTGAATTCGCTTGAGCCATCTAGACACCGTTGAGCAGGGGCGTAGCAATTCCTCCAGCCGCTGACAAACATCTTTAGTTCCGTCACCAGCAGCCACGAGATTCCGGTTCGACGTGGAGACTCCACTGCGGATGGTAGCAGCCTGCGAAGGACTTCCAGGGCGGTGTGGGCCACACCGCAGGATTTCTGGGCGGTCAGGAAGGCACATCCAGGAGGAAGGATTCATCGGCAGCGGCCGCTAGGATCTTCCTACAGCGCAGGGGTACGGCCCTGTGCGGAGGCTCCCCGAACCTTGGCGTCCGGACTGCGTTAGGTGGCATGATCGGCCAAAGTCAGGGGCAGGGGGGAATCATAGGCTCAAGTCTATTAAAGTCCCGCGCGAGTAAGGAGCGAACATTCGTTGCGTGGAAGTAGTTAAATCAGTGATTCGAGCTTAAAGTGTGTGTACCGTCACCACAAGCCGACTAATCCGCTTTAGGTAAGAGCCGAATCTTCGGACTTCTTAATATCGTATTTTACGTATTGGCCAGTCAGGGGATTGTCCTGGCTGTGTCTTGTACACGTACCGTATTCGTGCTTTTCCGTAATTCTGACCGTGCAAGTTCCACGTAACCATAATCGACCTTCCTGGAGGACTCCCGCGTCCTCGCAGCGAATCATTAATTCCGTCCATTAGTTCGTAGCTCGCTTCTCGAGACTTTATATTTGTCGTAGCTCGCCGATTTGTTTCCCGTTCGTCTCGTCGTCCCGAGACGTTTCTATTCTTTTGGATCAGGCCGTCAGTAGAAATAGTTATACCATTTGTAGTTTGCTCCTCACGGACGCCTAGTAACGCCCGTGAGTGAAGTCCGTCTCTCCAATACTCTTTGTCACGTTTCCATCTAAGAGGAGCTAATAAAGTCTCGATTTAATAGCACATCTGTCTTGGTTGCGTCTCCTGCCGAATCCACTGAGCTCTCTATCTTCCAACTCTGAGCTGCCGCGTAAAGAAATCCGACTGCAAGTCTCCGGAAAAGTAGTGCGGCGAAAAGCCAGTTTGTTAAGTTATCGTGGTACCGCGGGGTACCTGGCGCCCAGATTTTAGATTCCGGAATTGCAGTCGAGAGTGAGGGCTTAAGTTGCGTCCCGTCTGGACTCGCGTTCTCTTGTGCAATAGAGAAAAACCTACCGTTTCGAATTTTCCTGGGATACTAGCTGCGGGTAGCTGTATTCCCGAGCAGTCCCAGGGAGAATTCATTAATTCCTTTTTCTCACAGTTCGCTAGTTTCTCGACAAAGGTACTGTTACGTGTGGATAAACTAAGTTATTATTATAATTGTGCAGTGTTGACCATTTTTGCTTTGTATAATGAAAGAGTTATTGCGCTGACGACCAAAGACATTGTATTATTGTGAAAGTCGTCGCATTCATTATGTAAGTGCAATTATCACGATTTGTAAGGGATGCGTGCAGACCATGAGAGCGAAATATCTTGTTTCTGAAGTTTTTGGGTTCCCGTTGGCCGACCCCCTAGTGCGCGGTAACGTGAAAACGTGCCGTGGCCTATAAGCCGTCGTGCTCAGGTTGATGCGTGCATCTACCTGAGGCCAAGATCGACCTCGTTATGGAAGGTAAAACTTCCCGGGTTTTGAAGGTCCCGCGTGCACGGGGAGACCATATGGTCGAACCGGGGCCGCTAGGCTAACCCTTGAGTGACGCCACGGGAATCGGCCTGTGATAAGGATAGTAGAATTAGGGACAATAGTCCCTCTCCTAAAGGCCCAAATATGTACATAGTTCGAGTTGTCTGCGCGCAGTCCTCAGTTACGTCTCGGAAGTCAGGGCGAGCAGTTCGATTACAGAAGAGTCGACTACATTGCAGGGACAGCCGGTACACATTCTGTTTGCGTGTGCAAATTGCATCAGAATGTCAAATTAATGATTGATGGGGCTAGATTCGATAATTTAACGCGGATTCACGAAATTAAGTTAGCTACGTATAAAGATTTTCTCACGAAATTAACTTGTAATCTTCCCCGGCCTCCGTGTTTTCTTAGTGAGTGCTCAGAATGTCCTGATTCTGACGCGTTAAAATCTATAGTAGAAACATTACTGGAAGACAGTATGTAAATTTTCATCAAATATAAATGTTGGTATAATGATGGGCGATCAAACCTTATTGAAAGGACGTGCTCTCCGGATTCATTCATTGAAGATTTTCTCCCTCTGTTAAAAAAGTTGCTACCGCACAATTTTATAGCCAAACAACAAAGCGCCTATTATTAGATTTTAAAACACAGCTTAAAAGAAGGTATTAATTAAGTATTAGTTATTTGCGATTTTTCCGAAAACTACGCATTCGTCATTCAAGACGCGGTTCCCGCATTTCATTGGAATAATAATCAAGCAACTATTCACCCGTTCGTGGCGTACTATAGAGTAGGAGAAACATTAAAACATTTTAACCATATTGCAATTTCGGACATATTGCACCATGATACTGTTGCGGTTCATTTGTATCTCGGCAAATTTTACGATAGCTTCAGAGATATTAACTCCGCGATTAATAAAGTATATTACTTTTCTGATGGCGCTGCTGCTCAACATAAAAATAGAAAGAACTTCCTTAATTTATGTTTGAATTCCGAGGACTTCAATTCTCCAGCCGAATGGCACTTTTTCGCGACATGTCATGGAAAAGGTCCATGTGATGGATTGGGTGGGTCGTTAAAAAGGGCAGCAGCACGGGCTAGCTTGCAAAGAATAACGGAAGGTCAAATTACAACACCCTTAGAATTTTATGATTGGGCAAAAGTCCATTTTTCTAACGTTTCGTTTAGTTATTCTACTACTGTGGATTATAATAATCACCGGGATATGCTTTCCGAAAGATTTGCAAAGGCCAAAAAATTATCCAGTACTTTTCAATTTCACGCACTTTTTCCAGTCAGTAAAAAACCAAGTAATCGCAAAACGCTTCTCATTATCTGTGTTTCTCGCAAGTGTACCTCTATAGGAAATGGGGCTGGATTAAATTGTACACTGTAAATTCGTTTACACTCATTTATTTTAACTCATGCTGGGAACTAGACGCTCCCTAATTCGGTTTCCTTTCTATGCTGCTTCCGTAGAAGTCTTACGCCAACATGTGGGCATACGCCATCTTTTATATACATTTCTAATTCATGCTGCTTCCGAAGAAGTCTTACGCCAACAATTGGGCATACGCCATCTTTTATATTCATTTTCTAGTGATTGGGTTTGTAAGGCCCATCACTCATTCTCCAATTATAAGAAAGCCAGACTTACTGTGAATCTCCTCGCGTAGCAGCTCTCTCGCCTTGCTACCGATTTCGGCCTGGCCTTTCCTTCTTATCTATCTCCTGCGCTGCGTGCTCTTTCACCAGTGTCTCCGGCAAGCGGCTCATCTGAGTGATCTCGTCGTTCTGCCCAAACGGCAGTGCCGGTCATCTCATGCCGATTCGTTTTTGTTTTAGCCATGGCTTGAGCCGATGGCTTATGACCATATATGGTTCGGCAATTCAATCAGTGTGACCCACACCATGAATACTGTCGGTGTCACACTACGGACACGCGACAGCTCTTCCTTCCCTTACCGCCGCTTATCCGGCGGCTTTCTCCCTTGCTCCTTAAGAGCCGCGAGACATCAGCCTCTTTCTGCGCTATACGCAGCCAATTTCTTTGCTCCTCGAGAGCCACAAATTCAAATTCTCAACCTGCGCCAATCGCAGTCTCATCAGTGTTATCCATTCTTTGGATAACGCAAAATTACGATCCTGCTCGTTATCAGGACGTAACAATCTGATAAATTCAAAAGTTTCAATATCGGGTCGAGTTAATTTTTTTCGCTAATTCTATTTCGGGCGTAAATATTTTCTATCTGTCCACCTTTCTTCTTGATATATACTATGTACGTAAGTTATGTACTCGGAGTACATAAACACAGTTTTTAATGTGGCCTCAGGTCGGTCTCAAGCCCGAATAGCACAGAAAGGAAACAGTGTTCGGTACTTTATGGTCAAGTATTAACCGGGAGTCATCCACTCAGGCAAAGATCGAATATTTCAAGTAGGTATCTGAGGATTAGTCCTTTATTTAAGTGGAAAGGACAATCGGTCGTGGTCGGTAGCGGCTATCCGTGCGCAAGCAAGCGTCCGTGGTGTACGGGCGCGCGCTGGTCCCCGAGCGCCGAGCGTGTGCTCCGGTGATACATAAAGAATTTTATCTCAAAGAGTTTTAAATTGACCATCTTGAAATTTACAGGGCACCTGGAGGAGACTCCAATGCACCTCCATGATTTTTCTCAAAACGGACAAAAGTGCGTTTTCGGAAATATAAATAATTAAATTTTTTAAACAATTTTTAAACGATTTAAGAAGGTCGCTGCGTTCCCCAAATATTTTTTTAAATGAAAATTCAATCTTTTCTGCGTGAAACTGCGTTTTGCGTTTTTCGATGTCTCATACTGTTCCGAAGTTATAATTTTTTTAAAAAAAAGTTGCATCAAATTTGCAATGCACATAACGTACATAATAATTGATATTTTTACAAACGGAATGTAGGAAAGATGGTTGTATACTAAAGACTACATGCTCACCACATTTCATCAAAATCGAAGACAAAGTGCCAAAAGGTGTGATCATTTTGCGTGGAATCGCCCATATACGTTTTCTGAGATTGAGCGTGTATCCACTAATGATCGACCTGCTCCGTTTTCGAAATACATGCATGGTCTCTATAGTTACCTAAAAAAGATTGATAAAATGTTTTATCAATATTTTTCGGTAACTATGCTTTGATATGCCTCGTTTTTGTCTGAATATGATGCTATCTCCAGACGACACGACACCTCAATGCAATTCGCAAAATGGTCTTTTCTTAATGCACAAGAAAGCAAAAATAAATTTCAAACATCAAAAAGAATGTATTTTATTTCCAATATTAAATTAGCATGTATTTCATATCTTAAGAAATATATTTCTCCGTAATATGGAATAAATCTTAGATTAATATTTGAAAAAAAAAAATTTTTTTCTAAATCTAAAATAAATATTTGATGTATATTTAAATATTAAAAAGAGATTCAATGTCTTTTCAATATTAAATACATATGTATTCAATATTTTGTGCTACTAGGGTCTGTCACTTTATAGAAGTTTTTATTTTCTTACGAGCGATGCGAGCCTACCCATCTACTACAGTGAATTTGGTCTGCGACTCCGTTTAGGTCTACGATATTTAACTTTCGTGTGTGTGAATATTTCTGGCAGCAAGAAAACTGTATTCGCACAATTGATTACATTGGTAGACAAAGATTTAATACAAATTTCGAGCAACTTTAAACACAATTATTTCGCATAAACATCGTATATTAATGCTTTCCGCTGCCTCATTATCGCGAAACGTCACATAGGAGGTCTATTTAAAGTAAAAATAACAAAGTCTTGTCTTTCCGTTAGAAGGAGCTAAAGTCGACATTTAACTTTTTTTAGAGCAGAAAGGGTTAGTGACAATAAATCTCTATTATACTTCTGTCCCGTTCTTCGAGATCACAAGGTAGTAGTACTTTATCCCATGGGATGTCACAACGTTCGGAATTCAAAAAACCCACAACCCCACCTCCGTGCCTGTCGTCACCGATCTCGTCATTGTGTTTTGTTGTACGGTGAGAGTCGCAGCGCCAGAACTTAACCGTCAGTACTTCAGATCCTTTATTTAGCGGTATATTAGTCCTTAGAAGCAATGCAGGAAAATAATAGAAAGAGAAAGCCGAATCCCTTGAACATAATTCTAGTAAAATTTCAGGGATTAGAACGAAGCATAGCGTCATTAGAACATATGTAGATTAATTTTTCAAGAAGAGAAGAGCAACCATGAGACCGGCTCATCCGCTTCCATCGTGGAATCACAAACTATAGGTAAGTAAATGAAGAGAAATTAAACCAGCGGAGAGAGAGAGGTAGAGTTTGACACCAAGATCTTTTTACAAAAGCAAACGGAAAGTAGGCTTCCCATTCTCTCGTATGAATTCGCCGAAGAGGCTAGGGAGCTGTAAAAAGGGGACACTGTCAATCTTCATAAAGGAGATGGTTGGAAATAGAATTTTACCTCATGAACTAGTCTTAGAGACGAGCGATATAAGTGAAGTAGCACATAAAGGTCACAAGAAAAGTTCTTTTTTTTTCTAATGTTCCTCGTGAATTAGTCCTAGAAGTTAGGAGATGAGAAAAGTAACACATATAGAAGCTACTTGTAAGATCTGTGTACAGCCTGCAATTCATATTAAGGTACCATATATGTAGAAGTCAATGGGTAAGAAAATCAAATTTTCCCCCAAAAACTGTGTATGGTGTAGGAATTGACAATTTTATGTAAGTATAACGAATTTTGAAACTTTCTGATGTATTGCGTAAAAATATACGAAAGATATTTGCTAAATACACCCAAGATAACCAGCATAACTAATTCATCATTGAACGGATCAAACTGAAAATTTAATCAGATCTTCTTTATACGGTTATCTACTGTACTAAGTAATGTTTTTTTGCATACCTATCCCAGTTTTTTTTGTTTCTATATAAAATGCTTAATTTTATAGAAAAATCGATCTGATGATTATAAATAGCGATATGTTCAGCACAAAATGAAACTTAAAGGCTCTGCTTCCGTAGTGCAGTAGATTTACCTTTCTATAAAATAAAGAGTACTTTTTTATTCGATTCAGATGAAAAATAGTGGAGCTACACCGGTTACCGCAAGCATGTTTCATTCACTATGACATTACGAAAGTCGCTGTGGCACGCTAGTTACTGCAAGGATTGTAAACAAATTTATAGGATATATTGTTTACAATATGTACTTTAATATGTAGATAATACATTTTCCGAAAAAATTCTTTGTAGGGGACAAGAATCGAATTTTTGTACCGTTTTCTAATGGGGGAACGGTTAGTCACAAACACAAGCGCGTCACCTCACATGGATACACTTCCACATGCAGCGCCAAGCGTAGATGAATTTTACACTTAAATTGAACATACTGCAGAGTTTCGTAAAACCAGTTAGAATTATCAAAAGTTTATATTCCAAGGAATAGCCGCATATAAGGATTTCTAGCATAGACGTGCTGAAATTCAGAAAATCCGATTTCAAAGTTGGGCTTGCTAAGCGGCCAGTACTGTCATCTAACCAAACTAAGACGCCGCTGGAACTTTTCAATGGATTCAACTTTTTTGCTTCATTACAAGAGAAATTTTGTATCTGCAGTTAAAGCTTGTGGTCTAATGATTCAATCGGTATCATTTTCCTAACAAAATTTTACATTAAAATAAGGAAAAAGTGTAAAATACGAAAGGCATAGTATTTGACACCTAGAACTTGAACAAATGGCCGTTTGGTGCGCTAGGGCTATTTGCTCAAAACGGCCGATCGTTGTCGGTAACACGTAAAGACGGTTGGCTGTCAGCTCGTATGACACACCGAGAAATCGGCGCGCTTCCGATACTCGCTCTTTATGATCGCGTTTTTCACCCTGCGAACTAAGTTTCCCCCTGCAAACGCTATATGCAGCTATAGCTTGGACCTCGGCCTTTCGATTCGGTCAAGTAAAACTTTAATTCTCAGCGAGCTGGAGGATTTATCTGCAAAATTCGACAGCCAGCTATTCCTGTCAGCTTCGATCGCACACTCTTGCCACACCTGTACTGATTTAAACGGAAAGCCTCGAAAAAGGGCCTATATTATAAACCATGTACACGTTCTCTAATTTTTTATAATAAAATTATGCTTCATGATGTAAAAGCAAATAAGGAACGGTAAGTATTGTGTATTTAAATTTATGTTTAGAAAAATGGTAAAGCATAATGCAGCATTGAGTGGAAAACCGGATAGAAATTACATACAAAATAACTGGCCGCTCTTCTGTGCTGTTCGAAACCGTATTCTTACTCCATACGATATTATTCTAAAAGTTGTGCAGTGAAAGAAAGAGACAGCCGAATTCTATGGTGAACGGAGTGGGGAGAAATGAAGGGGTGGCTTGCAGCCGAGTTTCAAAACTTTTAGCTCATTAGAAGTCTAAAAGTGGAGGAAATAAGAGATCGAAAACAAGGAGGAACATGTCATTCCGACGACCGTAAGTATTTCTATTCTCTCCCATTGCCTAGATTTCAGTATTTCATAATTGATTATGTTTTTCAGCCAGGAGAAACTCTGGAGCGCGAGTTCCCGGCCTTGGAGTTGGCCACACCGAAGGCAAAGACAAGCCTCCAGCCGAGGAGGTTGGACTTAGTCGGCTCCGGTGATCCGGGGCCGTCCGGGTTGTCGAGTGCCCCCGTACCCCGGACACCGGATGCCGACGTAAGGAAACGGCTGCTGGAGGCAGTCCCTGCGTCGGAAGCGGAAGACGTACATACGTATATATTCTCCGCTACATGATTCATTCCTGTCAATACTCATTCATGGCCATATTGTCATTTGTCTAACCGATCAATATCTGAGTACTCGTATTTGATGTGTCCTTTTTTTCATTACAGATACTGAAGATGGTGGAGAACTATCTCCACGACAAAAAAAAGATCCGACGCAGCCTTCAACTCCAAGGCCGGGGAGTCGAGAAGCCGGACGGCAACGCGGCTCGGGAGTCGGACGGCGGCGCGGTCTGGGAGTGAGCCGTCCAAGTGCCACATAGAGGAAGAGGCCGCAGGAGGTGGTGGCGAGGGGGGCGTGGCGGCGGTGGATGGCGACGTGGTGGCCAGCAAGCCACCACGAATTACTATAATTGTACTATAATTAATAAACGGTAAATAATAAAATTAAAACTTGTGTCGTTAATTTTTGAAGCACCGGTTAAAATTTTTTAAGAAGCACTTTTTTTGGTATGTATAACAAGTATAAAATGTTATACCATAAATCGAGGTGAAACTTTTATATCAGACGGCACCGCTACACTTCGGGATAATTACCCGCGGTAGTCGCGCGCCGCCCTATATATATATACTCTACTATTTGGCGCGGGACTCTACTACCGAGTGTCTCCTGATATGATAACACTACTACAGATTCAATAATGAAGAGAAAATGGCAGGAGAATAGAAAAAACATTCGCCCCAGCGGAGATTTGATCTCGAGACCTCGGAGCTACAGTTCGAACGTCTTACCGCCCAACCACTGCAACTATAACTATAAGATATTGTACGGAATATATATACAACTTATATACAGTAATGGTAGAGAGTACGGTTACGAGTCATATATTTTGCTTTGGCATATATCTGAATATGTGTAGGATAGACTTGCGAGCGTCAGTTTTGTCGCAAGCGTTTTCACAGCTGGAAGCGTGAAATTCGTGAAATTCGTGAAATACGCAAAACATTTTTAGTAATGAAGCCTCAGTGTAGTAGTAGTGAGAGGGAATCCGGGACCGATAAAAGAAGATACAAAGGACAACCCCGGAACAAGCTTCTACCGAGTGTAAGGCGATTGTCCCGGCGAAAGAAATGGGTTGAGAAGTAAGTACAAACTTTGTGATTTTACGAGTGTTTCCCGATGAATTCTCATGAGAAAATCATAGCAGTATTATACATACAGGCTGTAAATGATTTCACTGTTAATTTGCAAATTGTATTTCTGTTTAGACGCCGCCATCGAGAAGCAGAGGGTATGGATGGTTCAGGGAATCAGAATACGCCCCTTTCGGAAGAATTCGAGCACCAAAGTACCATTGGGATGGTAACGCCTGATGCAGCGGAGAAATTAACCAGCGAAGTGCCAGTGAAATTGTGCAGTGTAGACTGTGTTCAACAAAATACGGATGCCATGGACTTCGAGTGCTCAAGAGAAGACGGTGATTTGGTGCTTGAAGAAGCAACCGAAGAAGACATTGCTGCAATGGAGAATGTTGAAGATAACTGTGCAGAGGATGTAGTACCCGAAGAACCAGTTGTGGAAGGCGACAGAATCGTCGACCTCGTGCACTTCTTCGGAGAAATCCAAAAGTTGGCCCGTCATTCCGATCGATTCGCCTGCGGGATCGCGCATCTGAAAATCCACTCCGAAAAGAGGGATGGACTGAGAACGACCTTGCGTGTGCAATGCGCAATGTGCATGTACGAGGGTGCAATAAGCAGCCACCCTGAGGAGCAGTCAGTGTTGGATGTGAACCACGGCGCGGTCGCAGGAACCATGGCTACTAGAGGCGGATACGCGCAATTGGAAGAGTTCCTAGGATCAATGAACGTCCCCTGCATGTCCAGGCGCAAGTATGACGATTGTCATGAAGATCTAGTGCGCGGATTCAAAAAAGCAGCAGCAACCGAAATGGACGCAGCAGCAGCAGAAGAGAGAAGATTGGCTGTTGCCAGAGGAGATATTGCACCAGGAACGAACTTGCCCCATATACCGGTAATTACCGATGGCGCCTGGATGAAAAGGTCCTACAGGACAGGGAAATACAACTCTCTGTCGGGTGTTGGAGCGATAGTCGGATTCCACACGCAAAAGGTCCTATTCTTCTCCGTAAGGAATAAATTCTGCGCAATTTGCCTCACAGCAGCGAAAAGAAGCGAAGAGCCTCGCAAGCACACATGCTACAAGAACTGGGGCCGTAATCAAACTTCCACGGCGATGGAGAGCGATATCATCGTGGAAAGTTTCAAGGCGAGCATCCAGATGCACGGGCTGATTTACTCCACCCTGATCGGCGATGGAGACAGCAGCGTATATAAGAAAATACGAGACAATGATCCGTACAAGAATGCGCTGCGTGTTAAAAAGGTTGAGTGCACTAACCACTTGCTGCGGAACATGATGCAGAAGATACATGAAATCCTGCCAAAGATCCCTAAGGGCCCATGCAGAATCATTGTCGAGAAGAGCGCCATGCGTATTCGAACCGGAGTACTCCGCGCTGCTATGCGCCGTATGAGCGAGGAAAATGTGCCGCATGCAATGAAGATAGCGAACTTGAAGAAAGACATCGACAATGTTGCGAGTCACGTTTTCGGTGAACATAAACGCTGTCGAGAACTGAGCTACTTCTGCCCTGGAACGCCAAAAGAAAGCGAAGAAAATATGGTCCCGCAATTGATTCAAGTAGGGGCTTATCAAAAGATTCAAGAGATCTTGCAACGTCCCCGTCTTCTCGCCGAAAGTTTACTCCACAGGATGAACAGCAATGCGGTTGAAAGTTTCAACGCAATAATTGCTAAGTTCGTCGGTGGGAAGCGCATCAACTATGGGAGAAAAGGATCCTACGAAGGAAGATGCGCGGCTGCTGTGGTTCAGTATAACACAGGGTCCGCCATATCGAACCTGAGTAAAGCTATGGGCAAGAAGCCCTCGACAATTCAAGAGAGATTCGAAAGACGTCGAAAAATGCAGGTAGCGCGCACAAAAAAAGCAAAGATAGCCGATAAAGAGCGACGAGGATATGTAAAAGGAATGGTTGCAACGAGGGATAAAGATTATGGAGACAGAGTGGAAAAACCAGACATGGAGAAAGAAGAGTACGAGTCAGAAGTACAACGCCACTACACCACCCTCATTGAGTGGCAAAATAATCGGAGCCGCATCGAAGCAGAGACTCGTGATCAAGGCGACAGTCAGGAATGGTCTTACTATAGAAGACATATGCTCACGGCGTCCAACTTTGGTCCAGTGTGCACGCGCCTACCGACGACCAAGTGTGCGAAGTTAGTGCAGCAGCTAATTTATCCCCAATGTGTGAATGTCAAGAGTTTGGCATACGGCAAGAAGCACGAAGCTGCTGCCCGCCAAGCGATGGAGAAGCAACTTGGATTGAAAATCCACCCATGCGGCCTCTTCATCGACTCCAAGATTGCATTCTTGGGCGCATCTCCCGATGGTCTCATAGACGAAGACGGCATCGTGGAAGTAAAATGCCCCAAGTCGGCAGAGGACTACACACCAGAAGAGGCATACATCGCCAAATGCAAGGCCGTCGTAGAAATCTATAAGGATGGAAGCCCGAATGAGCTGAAGACTCGACACAGGTATCATTGGCAGATACAAGGCCAGCTACACGTCACAGGCAGAAGATATTGTATCTTTGGTCTGTGGACGCCAAAAGGCCTAAAATGCACAACGGTGTATAGAGACGATCAATTTTGGGTGAAAAAAATGGAACCGAAATTGATCCGTTTCTACCAAAATTGCATGTTGCCGGAGCTGGTAGATAGCAGGTATAACCGTGGCATGCCCATTAGAGAGCCACAGTATATATTGGACGCGATTTCCGAGAAGAAATCGAAAAAGTGATCGCCGACTGCAGTATTATTGGATTCTACCTAGTCAGAAAGACTGAGGGGATACAGAAATACTTGTGGTGAAGTTTTAGTTGGGTGTTTGACCAGGTACAAAGGGGCGCATTACTTCACTGATAGATGCATGCATTATATGTATGCATCCATCAGTAAAATATTGTGTCACTTTGTACTTGTGTTGGATGCTCGATAAGAAACTAAGGCGAAATAAAGTCCTTGACTTTGTAGAATGGAATGCAATGTTTGCTAACTGCATTATTTCAGGGACTCAGTTTCAGCTGACTCAATATAAAGATTTGATTTTGCTATTAAATTTTCATACAGAAATGTTTCAGGAATCAACCACTGTCCACAACACACATCTAACCTGCCACGGTCCACACCATTCCTGTGATGAGAAATGTTAGAAGAATATCAATGCAAGTATGTATCACGCACTAAGATGCTACACACATTATTTATTTGGGACCAAACTGATTCTGCACTCATGTCAATATGTTTTAGAAACTCAGTTGAAGATACAAGGATGAGCAACGTTGGAGAAACCCACTGATTCCATAAGAGAAGAGAGAATGAATGAATAAATGCACTCAATGTGCATTAGCTATACTGGATCTATCAGGTGACTATGAGTATACATGTTGTCGTCCAATGTGCTAATTATTCTTTACTTACATATGTTTCAGAAAGTCAACAATCTGATGGCAGATGAAAATGAAAAGAAATTTGGGTTCACACCGCTGATGGAGCATATAGAAGAATAATTTTGTGTCCGAATCCATAAGTGTCAATTGTAAACATAATATTTGTAAACTGTATGTATCATGCACTTTGTAAGCTTAGCATCTTAGAAACAATAAATCTATAATACACAATACAATAACTGTTTAGATTGGTTTATTTATATTTAGATGAGTCATAAATTAAAAACCTATATTTTCAATAATTTTCTTCTTTCATTTGATTCACTTTTCAAAATTACATCATGCGTATATCGGTTAGGATTGCTCAGCCCAACCTAATTTGACAGCATCCAAGTGTTGCGTACGCGTCAGCTTCATGTTCTAAATGTATCTGAATCCATCTTCGGACTACTCCAAATTATCTGAACCAGTAACTAGCTTATCTAGCTCGACCAGAGTACTCTGTAATTCAAATACTGACTGGATAGGATAAGGAAGAGTACAATCGAAGTATGATAATCGATTTATTCTGTTGCTAAGATCTACATTGACCAAACAAACATCAACGCAGCGCGAACCCCGATGTTCAATTCTTGCTCTCTAGTAAAAAGGACGAGAAGGAAGAAATGTTCCTTCTTGTTCGCCCGGACCACCTAGAGCACACATCTGACAGTTTTACTCTCTTCTTCGCCCAGACCACTTAGAGCACACACGTGCCAGTTTGCTCTCTGCAATAAAGGAAATATCGTTATTCTCTGAACTTGAAATCACAGTCTTTATTAATTTCGAGTCCTCGTCTTCACCATTACCTTTGGGTGATCGTAAGCGATCCATAAGCAGAACGCTTTAGCGTTCCACGGGCACGAATCCAGCCGAAAACCCGCTCGAAGCCTGCCTTGAAGATCGTCGCAGAAGAAATTTATCTTGAGATCCCCACGAGGCGCAACACAAGCACACACATGTATGTATAGTACGCAACGTTTTGGCATCTTTGTTCACAGTGTTCACTCACTTATTACAGAAATTGACGGCAGGTACATCTAGAGGCGCTTTCTCTTATTAAGAGTAGTATCTAGTTTCACCGCGTGTTTGGGAAAGCGGGGCAGTCAGCTCTGGCTTTTTTCAAAACGTGCATTCCCCCTGTGATCGCAAAGCATTGATATGGATCTCCGCCTTTTCGGCCAGTAATTTAAGCGAAGTAGGTGACTCTCTAGATATTGTTTCCAATTCAAATAGCTCTTTAATATGGCTCTGCACTATCTTAGGCGGCTTGCCGTATCTTTTTTGTAGTAACTCCCATACTACCTTATAATGTCCCTCAGAAGCGTTTAATACATTGATGACGGTATCAGCTTCTGATACTATATAAAATTTTAATGAGTGAAATTTGTCTGTTATCGGTATATTATTGTTTTGATGTACTAAGTTCGTAAACGTATCGTAGAACGAATTCCATTTAGCGATGTTTCCGTCAAACATTTTAATATTTAGTTCGGGCAGTAAGGCTTGAGCTACATTAACCGTCTGCACAGTTATTGGGCTACATACTTGAGTGGCGGGTAACGATATAGAAGCAGCTGGTGTCAGAGTGTTAAACCTTTTCGCGATCAATGAATGACACTTGAGATACAGCTCTTCTATTTCCGCTCACAATGTTTCATTTTCAGGATTATCCTGATTTTCTTCAATTGCTAATTGAACTCTACTGAATGCATTGTGCGCTTCTTTTAGCATAGATATTCTAATCGTTGGCGATTCAGAATCTATTTCGCCCGTCCCTGATAATGTATTAAATAGTCCCGTGATCTGACTCCCGTGGCTCGTCGTCAATAAGGGCCTTCACATCCTGTGACATTTCGAAGAAGGCAATTAATTAAGAATTAATAACATGGCTGATTCTGATCTGTCAATATCTCCTGACGCTTCAGAATATAATCTCCCGTTATACGTAGGGAACGTTGTTGGACCTTAATCTCTATATAATGATTATTCGCTATTGTTTCTATAGGCACCAGCGTTTCTGAGTCCCATTCACTACAATGTTGCGCCGTCTCTGTTGCACAACAAAATGGCCACTCGAAGGTCGGCTATCGCTTGTACTCTGCCCTAGCAATTTCAAACTATCCATTTCATCAAGATTCTGTTTAATTACAGCCTCTGACTGTCTCCTGGCTTCGCAATTTTCAATAGCTGCCGATCCGGCTCGATAGACCAAGATGTTTCGCGAAAGTGAGTTTCTAATAGGAGATACGGTTAATGAATTATCTCATTAGAATTAATGAGTTACAACACATTATATTGTAGAATCGGATTATTTATTATCGATCAATATGCAGGAGTCTATGATCTCTTCAATTCAATTCTTAATTCCTACCGCTTTCTTAGAAATCTTACGCTAACCATGTGGGCATACGCTCTACGTTTTACTATTAATATTGCAGTGATTGGATGTATAAGGCCTATTACTCCTTTTCTAGGTATAGGAAAATCTGATCATCTCTTCACGGCATATACATATGTATAGTTCGAAAATTCGTAAGGGGTCACCTATACTATGGACACAGTCGGTGTCACACTGCAGATGCGCCACCGTTTTTTTTGTCATCAGTTTTTTTGCGTCATTTCGGCGACGGTTTTATTTCATTTGCTCCTTACGAGCCGCGAGACATCAATCTCATACTGTTGTAAGCAGCCGTCGCGATAAGCGCAGTCTCAAAAGTGTGACGTTACTGGTGGCTAAGCCACGGGCCAACTCTCTCCATATTAAAGTCGCGGACGAACCAGAAATTTATTGTAAATTCGCGGGTGGATCTTTGATCCTTTTTGGTGTGTGGAGAGAGTTGTGATATTACGTGTGACGTAAGTCACAAGAAACAATTCTGTCCTCACTTAAATCTAATACCGCGCCACTACCGGAAATCAGCGTCTCCAATAACGGTCCGGATAGATCAAGAATCAACGGCACTAACGCCTAAATTTTCGCACGAGCCAATTAGCGACCAGAAAGCCCAGGAACGAACAGCTATTAACGGCACCCGAAGACTCCAAATGTACCAGCACCTAGGAGTCGGCTCCACCAGTATGAATTTAAGGGGTCTGCAGCCTCCAAGTGTTGCCGCCAGTGACTGGGCATCGGGGGAGAAAACTACGTGGTGATGCAAACGGCCCCGAGGCACCCAGCAAAGCGAGAGTCGACAAATATTCAACTCGGCAAAGCGGGGTTAGCGCACGGTTGGACCTGTACGGCCCTGACGTTGTTAGTCCGAGAGCACAACGAATCCTTTGCGCGTGGTAGAACCCGGCGACCAATAACGAGCGATCTTGTGGAACAAAGGTGGTTAGGCGAGCGTTTAGGCCCGCGTGCCAATTTCGGCACTCTTGTGCTCACTAGCGAGGTGTGCAGATACTCACGATTACCAGCAACGCATCGCGTACATCCACTAGCGAGGAAAGAAAAGAAGGAAGGAAGGACGACGATTCCTTATATTCAGACTAGCGATGTCCTGGCATTACTAAAGTAGCGGTAAGCGAGCAAACCTTAGATTCTAGCTGCTGTAAGCAACCCTCTAGTAATTCGTTGCGTTTCGGTCTTTCGGCCCTCACCATTCGACTGCAAGTTTCCGTTTCCGATCTGTAGACTGGATCAGTCTGTTCGATTTCGGATCGTCTCATATTGTTTGCCATAAAACTGAGATCTTACTGCGGGCTGTAATAGTCAGCCAAGAGTCAATTCTAGTCAGTCATTGCGAAGAGAGTTCAGATTATCGTAGACTCTATTGAAAGTTAACGCGAGTCAACTGTGTTTGAGCTAGCGTCCACCGGAATGTAATTTTCGACATTTGGTAACTTGAAGCCACGTGTTTCGCCCGAGAGGTTGCTGATAAACAGCTTGTGCGAAGAAGTCTCTTTTGCTTCATTGTCGAAATAAACATACTTATTAGCTCAATCCTGGCTTGTTCTCGTGACGTACCCGTATGTTTTCCTTAGTCTATCATTGTCATTGTCTACCCGAAGCAACCGTTACACCGCCTCGGGAGATCCTCTATTGCTGTTTCTCTTGTGATGCTTGAGTTGTTATGTAACATCTCTGATGCCTGGCGATAAATTTGTGCTTTCGAGAAATAATTGGTTTTAGATCTCTCGAGCCGAAGTATTGGAAAATGCTTGTTGAGAAAGGAAATTGTGGGTCAAGAGTCGAGTCCAACCATTAACAAAACATTAACGATCAACCAACAAATAACTATTAATTAGTTTCTCTTATTTATTCTCGCGTCTATTCAGTATTCTCCCAGGCTCGAGAATAAATTTAGTATTTTCCTGATCACATCTTCATTCATTCTTAAAATTATGTCAAAAAACGGTCCTGATCGTTATCTGAACATAACACAGTAAACTACAGTACTAAAGGTTGCGACCCTTTGAGTTATGCACTTGAGAAGCAGGATATATTAAAAATTAGACTTTATATGAGGACAGCTCATCCAATATGACATGTAAAGAATTAAGAGATAATGCCACTCTAGCAGCCAAAAAATATATCAAATTTGACAGTTTTTAAAGACAACACAGTAAATGCAATACAAAATTTGTTCAAACCCTTTTATTGTATCATTTTTGACACAATGGTGGAGCTAGAGCACGGCAAGTAAAGCTGTGTAGTTTTCTACCGCCGGAAAGATATCTTCACCAATCTGAAGTAATAAAACAAACATTTTTTAATTCTGTACTTTGTATAAACTTAACTCAGAAAGTACATATCAGAATTAAAAAACATTGTTGTTTGTTAGAACAACGTAAAGAAGATTTAGAATTTCTGTTTTCGATAAAAAGTTATATGAAATTTTAAAAGACATTTTATTTCTATTGTCCACCGTTGTAACAAAAAGCAATATTTTTTAATTTAATTTCGCTACGTATTTCTCGAATTAACTTTATACAGAATTGAACAATGTTTGTTGTATTGCTCTACATCGAAAATTGGAGAAATTTTTCCGAACTCCAGCTCCACTGAGTCGAAAATAATTAAGTAAAAAATTCTAAGCATTCTTCAAAGCATATAATAAAGGCCTACCAAACAAATTTTATTATTCCTCAGCATTAACTAAGAAAAAGACATCAAATTGGTTCAAAAACATTAAAATGTAAAAAATGCGCCAAGTAGTTTGATTTCCCGACAAAATTGAAATATAACGAAAAAGATAAAAAATGTCACACGAAAGCCAAGTTTTCATTAAAAGATACCTCGATTTAACTCGCATTGGCAATGAACAATAAATTAGCGATTAACAGCAAAAAGACTTGGCGTGTGCGCGCTTCATTCGAGGCACTTGCTCTGGTCATATTGTTAAAAAAACTGTTCAAGAAATTAAATTATAGTAAAATCAGTTTCTCATTGCCTTTTTATCTCGCAATTAGAATACCTAAATGTATTTCATTTTATTTTACTTTCTTTGTTAATATACCTTACCATAAATTGTAGATTTTATTGTATCTCTTGTGCCATGTACCGAAAACCTTCGACCTTTCCAGTGAAGGTACCGCGGATCGTATCTTTGACAAATGGTGGTAGCACCATCGATATTTTACGCTGCGCCTAGAAATAATACAGATGCCATGAACAATAATTGATTATACATTACGTGTATACTCACTAATAATACTGCGTACAACTCACGTATAATCACGCGTCGTAGCCAACTGGCTTTAATTGCTTTTGTTTGCCGCCTCTCGTCCACCAATTCGTGGATGGCGTCAGTCAGCGTGTACAAAATGAATCACTCATGTAACTTTCAAGCATTTTGTAGTTTATTTCTAAATGCATGCACAAGTACCTCAATACTCCTGGCCAGGCGCTGCTGGCTCTCCTTTATTTCGCGGATTTCGATGTATTTTCTTTACCTCTAAATATGCTTGGTTTTGCTTCTCCAAGCATATAAAGTCCCCCACAGATTTTGTCGTTCTTCTGCTTCGTGCAGAAGATTGCGAATCTTGCCGAGGGACTGTTTGTGGAGGAGGGGGTGTATTTTCCACAAAAATGGGAGAACCTGTGTGAACTTGGCACCCGACTTTATCGAAATCGATTTTTAATGATTGCAATCGATTGTACTCCGTTTGTACTTGTTTGTACCACTTTTTTTTTCATTTCTACCCCCAAGGGTAAAAAGTTATGGGGTGGTTTTAAAATGGCCAGCACCCCACTTCAACCGATCCGAACGAGAGTAGGCTCATTCGAAAGGGCTTCGTTTGTACCCGTTTGTACCACTTTTATTTTCGTTTGTACCCCTAGGGGTGAAAAGTTAGGGGTGGTTTTTGAATTTCCCGAAATTAAATTTAACCGATCCGAACGAGAGTAGGCTCATTCGAAAGGGCTTCGTTTGTACCCGTTTGTACCACTTTTATTTTCGTTTGTACCTCTCGAAATCTCACTCTAAAATCTATCCTGACGTTTGTACATCGCGAGAAATCGTTTGTACCTCGCGAATTCCTACTCTACAAGCTATCCTGACGTGTGTACCTCGCGAATTCCTACTCTACAAGCTATCCTGACGTAATACCACATATTAATTTGCATCATGGTCGATTAAGACACACCAGATAAAAACTGTAACTGGCGAGAAGGAGAAGAAGGAAAGGACCAGAAATGTTTAAGGTTAAAAAATTCGAATAAACTCAAAATATTAAAAGGGTATTAAAAATATATTAAGTTTTAATAGTAATATTATATATATATAATATAATATATAAGTATAATAGTAATAGTAATATAGTAATAAGAATTAGTTGTAAACATTATAGAAGCGGCAGTTAATATTTGGCCGCCCGACTCGGCCGCGTCTGCCGCCTCCTCTTCCTCCCCCCCTTCGCGGCCCGCGCCCTCGTCCTCTCCTTGGCGGGATGGCGCCTCTTCCGTCTTCTTTTTTATAATCGGGCCGCCTCCCCTTCACCCGCAGCCCGACCGCTTTTAATAAAGCAATAGCATCCTGTATCTGCACACAGAAACATAAAAGTTAGTTATTAGTTAGCCATTCGAAGGAAGTCGATGCTAACACTTGGTAAAATATTTGCTCCAACAGACTATATAATTTAATACAGTCTATTATTAAACAGAGAATATTTAGTATAATTAAATAGATGTCTAGTAAAAGTGGGCTAGGAGTGTTCTGATTCGAAGGCAACTGAATCACCCTGTACAAACTTTCATCAAGATCCGTTTGTACCAGTTCGGGGTGTTCCCTTGTAAGACAAATTAAGAATACCCACAAAAATCTTTTCTCCCACAAAAGTTTTTTGGGTTCAACAAAAATCATATTTTTCTTTAACATTGTAAGACAATTCTACAAACAACTACATATTTCGATGCCTTTGCCACATTCTCCAAAAAATAATGAAAATCCTTCGAAACCAAAGCCAAGCCACTATTTAATTATGAGATATTTTTAAAAATATTCTGAAACCATCAAACCATTTCATCGCAATGCCGAGGCGATTACGATTACACAGTCACAACACAAGCATGATATACTTTACAGTGCTAGATAAGGGTTGGTTGCAGTTTTGGGGTAGAGAAACGGTATAGTAGAATTAATCATCAATAAAACATCTGATACTTGGCCGGCCCGGTTATTCACAAATGGAGTTTCAAGCCTACACACAAATTGCTGGGTAGGTTGCATCGTTTAAATGATTCTCATATGCTATGATTTTCATATGCGCCGCATGCGCGCTTATCATGATAGGGTCCGCCACCTTTTTTTTTTTTACATGGGGGAAATCCTCATGGATTCCCCGCCCCCCTGAGGGTCCGCCACCTGGGGTAAGGGTAACCCGCCTAGAATTTTATTAATATGATTTATGTATTTTTTTATACAAATTAATATAACATGCTTTGCTGTTTTATCTACTAATTGCCCTACATGGTCGCAGTTAAAAAATTCAAACTGACATAAACCCAGAACAACAGATGTTAATGACTTTGACAAATTAGAAAAGTGACATGCCTGTGGTAAGATATAAAAACATAAGTTTGTGATCTATACCACGGCATCTTGTAAGTAAGTGTTACTATTCGGCGGATGAGCATAGAGAGCATTGTGGCGTCATGTCGGGCAATCTAAATTCGAAAGTAATTTCTGCGCGATGTAGTTGTTCGTTTCGATTAAAATATCTTGATCTAAATCGCGGAATCTATCAAAATCTTCGGGTATTTCTGCATTTATTTCCGGCCGTTGTTCCTCGTGCGCAACTCTAAAATTCATAGATTTTTTTAAATAGGAAAGGAAATTATTTTCGGAGCACCCATCCGGTTCGCAATTTGTGTATCGCGAGTTTGGAGCAGTTATAATGTTACTGTGCAAGATAGCATAATATCCGGTGCAGCTACTACAAGTGGGATTCGTGTCGCGAACTCCAAACTGTCGTATTTGACCGAAAAAGTTTTCTAAGGGATCCTAATTAAAAACGCGAGGGTGGAAGCTAGGGATCCCTTCAGAATGTAACACCCGGCGAAGTAATTTAAAATTATTTATGGTTAAAATCCAGTTGTCTAGTACAGCTGGTCGCGCCTGTTGCCTAACACCGGTCTTATCAAACGACATATTATGAAAAGAGTTGACTGCGTCATCCCACATAGACTCTTGAGCACATTGCTCGTCTCCTGTGGGGACGGAACATCTGAGTCGTGTATTCGACGCGTTACTGGATGCTCCATTGATACTGTCGAACAAATTGTTTATAAATTCTAATAATAACGCGGTGTCTTCGACGGCTGCGGGTAATTTTCGCGTTTTGCACGCACTCTCTGCTCCCTGAATACTCATCGCCTTCAAAAATGAACTAACTGTTTCACTAAATACTTGCGGACAAAGTGAAACGCGCATTTTCTGTTTCGGGGTTGGGTTTATATGATCCTGGGTCAATTTTTTTAATGAGCGACGTATCCCGAAACTATTATCAATAAAAAATAAATCAGCAATGTGTTGCCACATCGCGACACGCGGTACCCCGTCTGCTAATGTAAACTTGAAATTTTTCGCATGAAATTATTTCTAAATGATTTTAATAAGTGCGGTGGGTCGAACAACGGCACGATAAAAGTTTCCCCGACTACAATAATATTTTCCCCATGAACAAGCGGATTTTCGCGACACGACTCCGCGATAAGCTCCCGAATTGCTTTAACGTTACTCGAACCCTGATCGCACACGACGGCGACTATAATTAAACCGGCTTTTGTAACGCGCTGCACAATGTTTCGCAACATTGATTTAATTTCGTCCGATTTAAATCCTGATTTGTTAAATGTGTACGCGATCGGCCGTTTCCATGATTTAGACGAAGAGATGCTCCGTAGCATCTACACTCCCGCATGATTGGCGATCGAATTTGTCCGCGTGACCTCATTCTCGCTAAACCTAACCACTCTGTCTTGTTTTTCGTTATAATATAAGGCCTGTTCTATTGCCATTTCATCGAACATGAGACTGCAGTACAAGGAGTGCTTTTGATTGGAATTTTTATATTGATTAACAAGTGAATTTAATTCTTCCATAACTAATTCTCAAATTCCGGGTCTAATGTCAATTCCCCTACTTACGCTACGCAGCGTTGTAATGCTAGGCAGAAAAAAAACACTCGAAAGAAACCTATATGCGCATGCGCTTTTGCGCCAAAGCATTAGCGCGAACGCCTTATCTTCTAAGCTAAACTTGCGATGAAATTTATTACGCGCCGCATTCTTACACTGTGATAATACGAATGTCCTTACCGTTTCCGGGAGCTGCTCCAGCTTGTGGGCAGATTGGTGGTTCAGAAGCCTGGTCGCTCGTTGCAGCCGCATCTTCATGGATTCCTTCCTTATCCTCATCTGGCTGATCTCCTTCTTCAGGCTGCGTACGTAGCCGTGCAGATCCGAGTCGTCCTTCGGCATTGTTCCTCTTCCCTCTCGGATGTATTTTAGTATGGCACCTGTCGACACACAGTTTATATATTAGTTTACATCGAATGTATGGTGTTTAATTGCTCATAAATAGTAAAATTGTCAACATACATCGAGGTCCCCTTTTCACGATGCAGTTTCTAGTACCATCGCACGTATCCTCGCCAATTGGTGCTAGAATCACAGTAAAGTACAACTTTTATACTACGTTTTCATTTAATTATTTACATTGCTTTTTGGAATCTATGCGTGAATGCGTTTTGTATGCTAATAATTCTATTCGACTAATTAGGAAACACAAATGGCACAAATTGCCCGACTTTAATAAAATATTTGAATTGGCAAGCAGCAGTAAAGATTTCTTTTCTCAATACGGAATAATGTTGTACCTGCTCGTACAGTCGCGAAATCTGCATCGTGGCTGGTACCAGACTGGGGCTCTGTGGCGCTCATTTCTGGATCCGCTTCCACGGCTGGAATTATAATGATCCCCTAAAAAGACATTAAAAATGTAAAAAAATCGCCAAGTAGTTTTGTTCGACCTCCCACAAAAATCTTTTCCCCCACAAATGTGTTTTGAGTTCAACAAAAATCATATTTTTCTTTAACATTGGAAGACAATTCTACTAACAACTACTTACATAATTCGTTGCCTTTGCCACATTCACAAAAAAATTAATGAAAATCCTTGGAAACTAGAGCCAAGGCACTATTTAATTATGAGATATTTTTAAAAATATTCTGAAACCATCAAACCATTTCATCGCAATGCCGAGGCGATTACGGGTACTCAGTCACAACACAAGCATGATATACTTTACAGTGCTAGATAAGGGTTGGTTGCAGTTTTGGGGTAGAGAAACGGTATAGTAGAATTAATCATCAATAAAACACCTGATACTTGGCCGGCCCGGTTATTCACAAATGGAGTTTCATATATCTATCTATAATAATATATAATAATAATATATGAATATTATTATGAATATTATTATGAATATTATTACGACCTTTTTTTTTTACATGGGGGAAATCCTCATGGATCCCCCGCCCCCCTGAGGAGGGGACGGGGATATGCCGGACTCTTACCGGCTAAAACCCCCATGGTGGCTAGCCTCTGGGGCCCTCCAGGGCGGACTCTGGGCACTCTGGACGAACAACATCCAGAGCCCGAACATCTAGTCGCCCCTCATCGGGCCCTTTTCGCGGAGGGACCCCTGTCCTCAGCAGGGACCCCCCAAGGACCGATGGAGCTTGCGCGCGACGGGGCCGTGGCTCCCCGCCGCGGAATATTATTACGACCTGACTATGGCTTAACGACACAATAAACATTTGAAAAGGAAGAAATTGTAATGTTTCTTCAAAAATTGAAAAGCTGTCATATATCTATAATAATATCCATCACATAGAATTTGTAAACTGCTTGGCACTGAGAATCTATTGATTCTTCTAATTAACGTAGTACAACTTGAGCAAAATGAGACAGTTGTTTCACTATATACGTGACAGATGCAATCATTGAAATGTTCGTAAGTTTCATAAAATACGAGCGCAACACATATATTCGAAAATATCACTGACTTTGATGAAACAGATAATTATTATTAATAATTATTATTAATAATTATTATTAATTCTTATTAATAAGAGCGTTCACTGTATGTCGTCGGGCGCGGAAAAGACAACGCTTATTATTAGCAGTATGTATCTGCTATGGTATCCGATACCTGTTTGACACTACCTGGCTGACGGTCCGAGGCATTCTGATGCCAAGCGCCCGTCCAAAAGCAGGTAGGGCGCCGCCAGCCACCTAGCGGCGAAAAAAGGAAAGCGACATTTGAGGAAACTTGATTATAATGAAGAATTTCAGTAACTTTTCGCTTCGGACAAAATATTTCAAATATTTATATCTCTTAAACTAATGGACCGATTCTATTGTGCCTTACGTCATACGAATCAGAAAAAATCACAGAAAAATATATCCCGAAAAGAATTACTTCGTGCAGGAAATCTCTTAGAAATTCGGAAAAGAAATTTGCAGACAATTTTTCGCATGGGTTAAATCGTTTTACGTCGGGATAATATAGCCTCGGGAGTCTCGCTGACCCGTACGGCTACGCCTTCACTACTTGGCGCGGAGACTCTACCGAGTCTCCTGAAATATAGCCTCGGGAGTCTCGCTGGCCCGTACGGCTACGCCTTTACTACTTGGCGCGGAGACTCTACCGAGTCTCCTGATCACTCTTACTTTTTGCTCGTTTTCGCTCGGCTCCGAGCCTTTCTCCGCCACGACCGCCGCCTGCATCTCGGCAACTGCTTGTGGGGGGTTTTCCTCCCCCACATTTTACCACGGCCTCCTTTCCGGACACTGACATTGAGCCCAGGTCAAAACCGATCGTCTTCGTCCGATTCTTCGCTTCGGCAATTTCCGTTGGAGGGAAGGGGAAACGGAAATGCCCGAATTCGTCAACAACCCTGTGCTTATTCATAGTATACAATTTGTCTGTGTAGGCAACAACAAAGTATTTTTGTCTGATCATCGAATCCAACGTACGGGGTTTTCAGAATCACGTCTAGACGACGTTCCGAGAAAGGGCGACATTGTTGCGCCCGTCCCCTGCCCTTGCCTCCCTTAGAGCTACAGCTCACCGCCCTGCTGTTGGCTACATCTGTTACACGATAATGACTTTTGCTAGAGTCGTCGCCAATTCAATAGGCAGTTTCAAGGCCAAAATTGTATCCCACCCATGGCACGAAGTGCTTTCCACTTTTCCCCTTCCTCAGCTAAATGGGCGGAGCTTGCCGCCTGGCGTCTGTTAGTCTCGCAAGCATCACCGACAACGAGTGTGTCACGATAGCACCACGGTAAGATGATGGGATTTCCAGTCCTATGACCCGGGTTCGATTCCCGATGCGTGCTATATATTTTTATTTCAATTTCTGTCGTTTACCATTGCTTACATATTATCACGATTACTTTTTATGGTCATCAGCGAATAAAAAATGAACTTATCAAAGTAGTTACATATCTTTGGACGCTAAATAAGCTTTTTCAAAGTGTTGGTTGTGGGCAGTGAATGAGTATATTTACAGCACAGATTTACAAATATTTACAGAAATGCGAAACACATAAAATCATACGCACGCACGCACACACACACGCACACACACACACACGCCGCAAACTTAATTTACCCGTCGCTCTCATTTGCGCTTTCTTCGGCAATGTCTTCCTCGCCATGCTCCTCATCGTCCCCTTCTTCGTCATCGGACTGTGAGCCATTGAGGAGCTCCTCAATTACGTCCTCCCGGATCTCTTCTTTTCAGAAGTCTTCCTCCTGTAAGCTTTCCGCGTGCTCTACGGCGTTCCTCCAATTCTCGACCGTCACGTTGTCGACGGCCCGGTGGAAGAGCTCCTCCACATCTTTTATCTTAAATGTAGTGTTTCCCTCGGCGACTTGGTGTTTAATTTGAGCCCAGATAAGCTCTATCGGATTGTATTGGCAATGATAAGGCGGCAGCCGCACAACTTCGTGGCCCTTTGCAAGGGCCAGTTCGTCCAGCTCGTACTTTTTATATATGTGAGCATGACGCCCGACTATTTCTAAAAGTTCCGCCTTACTGTACAGCGGACTGCACTCAATGTTCTTATCTTGTAGCCATCGGATAATGTCCGCCTTCCTGCTTTTTGTTGTTGGTATCTTCTTGATGGTCATTGAGTGGTAGCTCGCATTGTCCATCACGATGATGCAGCCTTCTTCGAGACTGTCCAGCAGAGTGGAGAACCAATCACGAAAGACGTCTCCATTCATTTCCTCGTGGTAATCCGCCGTTTTCCGGGACTGGAAAACCAGCTTGGCTTCCTTGATGAAGCCATACTTTGCGCACCCTGCATGCACAACGATGAGGCGTTGTCCCTTTCCGGTTGGTACCTTGAGGCCTCCGGAGTTGTCCGAGGCTTGCCATATGTACTGCAGCGTATGGTTCTGGTTTACCCATGTTTCGTCGAGATAGACGATCGGGCGACTGTCGTTCGTTCGCCTTAAATTGTGCATGGTCCTCAAAAATTTTGCTCGCGCAGCAACGATGTCGGTCCTCTCCATGAGGAATTTGCGCCCGTCATTCCCCTTCCGGTACTTGTATCCAAGCGATTTAAAAATCCGGAGCATCGAGGTTTCCGAGCCTTCAATGACTCCGGATTCCCTGAGCGCCTCGAGAACTTTGGCGACAGTGGGATACTGCCGCCGATCGTAGAACGATGAAATTGTTCTCTTAATTTCTTTTCTTTGCCGGTCGGTCAAGCCGGTCACCCTCTTGTGATGCTGCACGTGCTTCTTCGGCGATGCAAAAGAGGGTCCCGCACCCTCTTCTGTTAATTGTGCTTCGGCACAAATCCTTTCCACGGTGCGAAGGGATACTCCGCATGCTTCGGCCGCAGCTCTTCGCGGATGATTGAGAACATCCCGATCATCTCAGATTCTGAGATCCTCAAAGAAATTGAGGACTTTGAACACGATGTCTTTTCCTTGCTTCGTCATGTCTTTTGGAGTCATTTTACTGGACTACAAACACGCTTCGACAATGGATTGACTTGGAAAAATGCTGTGCGTACTATGACTGCTCCTTAGAGACTTTGGGTTGAACGTCTTAAGAAGCGGAGTATATATACTGTGCAGTCGAACTTGGAACCTCCTACAAACGCGCTTTGGGGGTAGTTTTTCCATTTTCCCCACTTGGCTCGACACTTTCGAAACTCTGTAGGGCGGACCGAAAGAATCACCCCCGTAGAAGTAAAAAATCCAAATATACAGCCTGGCATATTTCACTGAAAATATACGGCTTAATTGCCGAAATCTACATTGCGTCATAAAAAGGTTTAGCTCGCCTATTGCAGCTGCAACGGAGTAAGCCGATGTAGCCTTGCCACGAGCCTTCTGTTACTGCTTTACTGCTTACGACCAGTCCGGGATATTTCCCCTTGCCGAACTTGGTCGCTCGCAACTCTATAATTTGGGAGGCTGCACTGACAGGCAGCTCTTGCAATCAAGAATATCCCGGCTATAATTAATTTTCATAAAGCGCGGAAGAAGAATCATTCTATTGTTTAAAAATATTTCAAGGGCCGGGAAAGATCACCGCACAGTATGTAACAACCGGATCTATACTTATTCTCCTGGCCAAGTGTCATAACTTCAAGACACTCTATGGTGCTTTTTGTTGATACTTATTCCAGTATTCCAGTAAGCATAAGCATATTACAATCAATTACATTACTTTTGGATGTAATGATTCTACTTAGTAATAATGCTCTCTCTTTGTATACTTCAGTATGGCACCCCTTCTCTGCCAATTTGCGGACAAATTTAAAGATTGGGTTACCATGATTGTCGACGTGTTCTTTGAAATGCACCCAATCATGGTATCCAATCAAGAGAATTTGAATAAGAGAATCGAATGCACATGTGTTACGGAGACTTAAACGTTCCTTCCCCACTTGAATTATGCCTTTCAAATTCCCATTTTTCAACAATGGCACCTTGGCGTTGATACGTGGCTTCTTATGCAACAGTTCAACATCTGGACAAGCCGTCAGATGTTTGCCTCGTTTCCTGTTTGATTCTTCTCCTAAACCCCTCCATGATTCTTTTTCATTCAATTCATGAATAGGTGTTTCCAACTCGCATTTTATAGCAACTTTGGGAGTTGGTTCGAATACATCATGTATGTACATATTCCGATTGATTTTCAATATTCAATATTGACGACGATGCAATGGGAGTTGCTGCTGCAAAGTTTTCGTCAGAGTGACTATCGTCTCGGTTGTTCACTCCATATAGTTGACTGTCCTCGCTAATTTGAATTTCCTCTCCAACGTTGGCTGTCGGTGAAAACGTTTCGGTTTCTACATGTGCCACAGCTGTCTTGGGCAACGATTGAACACATAGAATTTTAGTGGTTCCAGAAATGGCTCTTAAATGCTGAATTAAGAATTTGTCAGCTCGGATATTGCGTTTTCCATTCAGCGTTAGGTTTTTTAATTCATTAAAATATGCCTCGCTACGGGCAGATGTTGGCACTGAACGTGACATTATGTTTGTCCACAAGGGAAACATTTTGCAGAGATTTATAAAATTATCTGCAAATTTCACGCAGGCGTACGCATTCAGCCTACCGTCTTGGGCAATGTATTTACTAGTATTTGACCACATTTCGTTGACAAAACTTTTCATGCGGTCGCCACACATTTGTCCTTTCACTTTTTCAGTTTCGCTTTTGCATTTGCCCATATTTTCTATTTTTTCTTCAGACTCCTCTTGCAATACAGAATCATGCAAGAATTTTGAATGGTGTCTGTTACAATCATTTGTTCTGTCCTCTTTCTTCTCCAGCGTGGACAAATGCTCCTCATATTTTCTTAAATCATTAGTTTTTATAAGGTTGAACAATATAGTTTCCGCATTGCGACTGTCGTCCGATTCATACTCAGACCGTGCAACAATAAGAATAGCATTGCAAATGGGGCGGAAGTATTCCAAGCTTGAGCACTTGGTTAAAATACCAATTCCGCGCATGAAAAAATCTTTGACTTGCGGCACTTTTCCTTGCCAACAGTCCCAAAGGCAAATTAATTTTATCAAATGTGCAATATCTATTCTTATAATGCAATCTATTTTGCTCCTTCTGGTGTCACAGTCCTGCAGGGCGATCAAGCAATTATCTATATATGATTTTAGACTGACATTGTTAAATGCCAACGAGACAGCATTCAGTATAGCTCTTGAGTCGTCTGTGACTACAGCAGGTGGACACGGAGCACCTGATCTCACCCATTCAAAAATCCAGAATAAAATCATATTTGTGTCATGTTTTTCCGATAGCATCTACATCACCGGTAAGATTTTTCCTCCATATAAAAATATAGAATTTGAGGATTCAATTGGATGCTATACTTTTTTAACCAATGATCCTGTTGCATCTATACTAAGAGGGCCCTCGTCCGCATAGTATTTTATATAATTTTTATATAAAGATACTTGTTCAGCGGTGAAATACATAGTATAGAACCGATAAGGACTCCATTGTCTAATGGATCCGCTAAATTCAGGCGAGCTAGTAAGAGCTGCGATCGACTGAAATACATCTGTAATATTTAAGATATTTAAGTCCTTATCGGAAGCTAACTGCTTTGCCTTGCGAAGTACAGATTCTTGGTACAAACTTGCAGGCTCAACATTACCAAAAACCATTATATCATCCGCTTTATTTTTTCTCCATGCGGATGCAGATTTTCCTTTTAAATCTTTAACGACGTTTTCTCTTTCGCGACCGCGCAATTGTCGCTTTTTTATGTGTGGGATATCCCGAGTGTCCCTAGTGGAAATATGCAATATCAAATTGGAATCGTCATCTGCCCTTTGAAAGCTATAAATATTAATTTGTGCACCACATTCGGTACATTTCCCTTTGATATTGAGAAAAAATTCTCCTTCATCCGGACTATACTTTACGTTTTTAAAAGCGTAGCAAGATGGCAATTTTAATTGATGTCACAACTCGTCATATAAGACATTAGTCCAACCGGCTTTCAAAGTCGAATAAATTCTATTCCCGTACCGCATCTTACAAGGAATCATCGATAGCCAGGTACTGTAAGGCAAGCTAATACTCGTTCGTAACGTAGCCTGATGAGACGACAAATCCATCGACCAATTTGACTCTTCAGACTCATTACGTCGAGAAGTCAAATCGTCTGCTGGTACTTCCTCAGTCGTATCTTGGACTATGTTACTTTTTACTCGCAATTTATCTAAAATCCCGTTTCTATTTTGCGAAATGAATAAGTAAATATATTTTTTTACCATATTACATCCCAGCTTCTCAAAAGCGCTTGTCCAAACGGGATGACTGAGTGGATGAATCTTACTCTCCGTATCAAGGAAGTGTAGATCCTCTATCGCACTAAATATGTCACTCACACTATATTTCGGGGCACGCGGCATTTTCCTGTCTGATTAATTTTAGTTTCTCAGACTTTCACGACAGATGACACGAACGTGGTACCACGTTTACGCACTTGATCATGTACAACACTGTACGAGCGTATTAATATGCGTTCGAACTTGCCCAGCACTGCACTGTAATTTTATAAACTCGAAAAGGAAGCAGTCAGAGAAATTCACGCAGAGGACCAGGGCAACTAAAAGCGATCCAAACTCTCTGCACGACGTTCTTCGACTGACTATTTTGTCTCCGAGGCAAAATGTTGGTCCGAAGTCACTGCTGTAATAGTGTGCACCGATCGTAGTAGGCGAACCAAGCCTCTTGAACACTGAAATTCGACCCTAATTTATACAAAGTATCTCGGTCAAGTGTTTCACGCGCGGCGCACTCTGTAATACATTCCAAAGCGTTCTCGCGGCACACGGCGTGAGAGCCTTTGGGGCGCCGGAATGCTTAAACCATGCGGAGATCAGATGCAACGCTCAAAGATACAAAAAGAGAGCATTGTTACTGAGTAGAGTTATTGCATCCAAAAGTAATGACATTAATTTCAATATGAATATACGATTCATGCTGGAGAAGTACCTGTTGAGAGATGAGATCCGTTTGAAAACGTATACGTTTTATATAAACGTATATATGGCTTGGTCAATTCGGTTTTCTCACAATTTTCAAAACGTTTGTCGCTCAGTAGTAAATGTAAAATGAAACAGATCGTGCTTTGTAGTTTTTAAAAATATTAACATTTAGTAAAGTTATAACAATTTTTCTATCGGCGCGAAAGGACGGCATTCGAAACGAGCCGACTATATCCGAAGGTAACCGAACGCCGCGTGACGTCATACCGCTGTTCCCGAACTTCCTACACTATAGACGCTATAGACGCTAGACGCTCTTAGCCCAGATTACAGAGCAAGTTCCAAGTTTCTCCAAGTTTTTCGAAGTTTTAGTTAAGTGTAAGGTGAGAATGTCGGCGAAAAGGAGCAACCGGTGGTGCTTCGTGCCCTTGTGTACGAACACAACAAAAAAAACACCACATAAGGTGTTTGTATCTGTGCCGGAAGATCCAAATCGAAGGAAGCTTTGGTTCAAGCAAGCAGGACGCCAGAACAAACCAACGCAGTCCAATTTTTATTGCTGCGAGGACCATTTTAATCTAAAACAAGATATGGACAATTATGTTCGATTTTCTTTAATGGGTGGTCCCATTAGAATGAAACCAAATGTGGTTCCCCACATTTTTGCGTGTCAACCACATAGGAAAACTGTGTCAAGCGAGGTGTCTCGTCCAACATCGCTGAAATGAAAGCGTAGACAAGAAGTCGAAGAGATGTTAGCAATTCCAGGCTGTTCTTCATGGAGTGAGAATCAAGAGAATAGAGCAGATAACAAACAAAGTAGTGCTGAAATAGAGGCTGCTCCAGAAACAAGCACTACTCCATGTGAGAACATAGAGATGATTGATCTCACTCAAGAACCACCCACATCCATTCCAAAGTGTGCTAATAAAGCGGTGCAGGTGAAGATGAGAGATGGAAGGCACTTTCGCAGTGTTGCAGTTAGTTGCAATATAAAGCCTCAGAGAACTGATGCAGGAGTTTCACCAAAAAAGGTTGAAACTAAAAATGCTTCAACGTCACCAATGAAGATAGGACTTGGCAGGACCATCCCTTCACAAGTGTATAGTACTACTACTACCTCATCGCCAGCAGTGACGTCAATATATACACCAGTACTCAAGTAAATGGGAGCCTGTTGATTCAGACGACAAAGAACTTGAGGAATTAAACAAAATAGAATGCCAGGTTCAAGCATTATCACTTACGAACTATTTTATCAGCATGAATCCTAAAAATTACATTGGGCTATCCCAAGAATGGTATGGGATTATAGACATGTTAAGTTCAAAAACACATATAAGAGCTGACTACATAAAACTGGCTCTGATGAAAATACGCCTTGCCGATACCTTCCAGAGGTTGGCAGAGCAATTTGGCATATCCACTAGCCAAGCTAGCAAAGTATTTTCAAGTACTGTGCCTCGTCTGGCACATATGCTAAAAACATTAATTTATTTTCCACCGCAAAATAGTATTAAAAAAGCACTGCCAACACCATTCCGTTCAAACTAGAACCATGTACAATCCATAATAGACTGTTTTGAAATAGAAATCGAAAAGCCTTCTGATCGAACAAAACAAGCATTGACATGGTCAGAATACAAAAAATGCAACACACTCAAATATTTGATTTCCTCCACTCCTGATGGTTTTATAAATTATATATCTAGTGGCTATGGAGGTAAAATCAGTGACAGCCTCTTATTTGAAATATGTGGAATAATGAGACTTATTCCAAATGAGTGTGGTGTGATGGCAGATAGGGGGTTCAAACAAATTCAAACAATTTAAAATAAGAAAAGTTGTATACTTATCCGGCCACCCACTGTATCTACTGGTAAGAAGCCCAGTAGAGCAGAAGTTTTAGAAACTAAACCAATTGCTAGCCTAAGAATTCATATCGAACGTGTCATTCGAAGAGTTAGGGAAAGTCGAATGGTTGTACCACACGCTTGCATTCATCACAGCTTAATGCCACTAATTGATGACATTTTATAAATAATAGCAGGGCTCATTAATTTGCAGTCCCCTATTATTAAAAACTAAAAATTGTATATATGTTACAGTGAAATACCGAAATGTGGAGAATGTCGACTTTCACCGGTGGATGTCAACATTCGTATAGTCGCTTGGTGTATGTCCGAAATATTTGCTAAATACCCTTATTTCTGACTTACTCCGGTAAATGTTGACATTCACCATGCACTAATGGTGAATGTTGAACATGTTGGAGATTTATATTTTCTTCTCCGTAATTCAGTCGCTATAAAATGTCACAAGACCTAACCCAGACCTTTTTTTTTCCCTCCTTCCACCTCTCAACCATGCCACTGGAACCACCCTCTTGGGTATCTCTTCAGTGGACATGGCCAGGCTCTGGTTCACGACTGTGGCTTACCCTACTCCAGCCGGGACGACTTCCAGTCAAAGACTGAGCCATTGTCCCGGTCCTGGTTCGGGTGCCGTATGTTAAGAATGTAAAGAAAACGTTTTAAAAATTAAGAAAACGTTGCTCGCGTTATCAAAGCTTGCATAAGACTGACAAAGCTGATTGACTCCGAGCAGAACAAAGGATTTGGCGGGAGAGAGCCAGTCGCGTATTTTTTGACACTTCTGTTTTGGACCTCCACCAGAGCATATCTGTGATTGTCGACACACACCGGAGAGGGTCCGAATGTACAACAATATAATGAAATATTCGATCTTTCACCGACGTATTTGGTATCTGTTGGCATTCACCGGTGAAAGTCGACATTCTCCAATTTCGGTCATTCACGGTAACATATATACCTGTATATTACCAATGTATATTTACTGTACTATACTTACTTACTAACGTATATTATGAATATAATGTATATATTTTATATTTAGTTTTATAATTTTATATAGGATTTGATGCTCAATTGTTTGTAATGTCCTAAGCGAAATGTGTGGAACTTATGAATCAAATGGAGTGTGTGAAGTGTATGGAATGTTTTGAATGTATGGAATGTGTGAAAATTGAAAATAAAATTGAAATCAAACATTTTAAAAAACACTTATTTATTAGCCACACTTTTAAAAAGCTTTGGAAAAATGTAGTCTTTCCAAAACGATACAGCTTTGGTGACAATAGGCTTTATATAGTGTTCATCGTAATTTTCCCAAACTATTGTCACCTCCCTTGTATTTTCAAAATTGGGATCGGCTACGCAAAAGATTCCTCTTCTTTTGCCGGTAAGAAGCATTTGCAATTGCATTTGCGCTCGGCATTTATCATTAATTCTTCCATTCGGCAAAAACTTATCGAATCTATTCGCTGTTGATGGGCACTTAATTTCTACTATAAAGTCAAACCCTACAGCATCAGGCGAAGCACCCAATATTGGGTAATCAGGAACAATGTGTAGTCCACATTCTCACATGTATAAAGTTGTTTTCTTCGCAACTTCTCCCAAAACTTCTTTCTCGAGGTTCTTCCCTCTCCGCATTTGGTCAGTTTCAAACATTTTTGACGCTCCAATAATGTGTTGAACTAAGGAACCGTCTTCCGTCGAACAACGTGCCACTTCGTGCAGCTTAGTGGCAGTTATTCTACCGTACCGCACCTCGTACCACTCTAAACTGTCGCTTTGCGTTCTCGTCGATTGTTGATTGGCCTTTGTACAAAGCTCTACAGTTATTTTTTTCCTGGCAAACTCCAGAAAATCACTAGCCGAGGTCTGTCCAGTCTCCTCGAATTGAATCAGCAGCTGGTGAATAGATAAGCCCATCAACTCACGAACTTTTAACTCAAAATTATGCCTGCTGAGTTGACTGTCCAGCTGGTTCTCCTTGGCCATTGTCACCACATCCATTAGAAATGTCGAATTATCCGGCATGGACATCTTGCTTGATCTTGCTCTTTCCGTTAGTTCGTTGCTCTCAATGTATTTTTTCGCCGAGCCCACCGAAGCCAAAGCAGCCCGCTGCCAATAGCATTCCACTTCTGTGACGGATGGATTTTCCGAACGCCAATGAATCCACATCAAAAACGCTATTGCATGCTTGCAACCACCTATAAGTTACCATGGATGAATAGTATCATTGTAAAAATCGAAAGCATTGAATATGCTATAAACAATTATTATTCTTGGCGAAATCTTACCACTTGCTGCAGCACAGTCATGACACTCAACGTCAATAATTTTTTCTTCGTCTTCATCCATTGTAAACGTAACTTTATACCCCTGATTATGCATGCGATGCTCAGGGCGTACATTGCATTTGACTGTACAAATTGGTCTGTCTCTCTGTAGAGAAACATACCCAATAGCTTGGTCCCCATAATTTTCTCGCGATGACCTAAAAGCAACAGTTTTTTTTAATCTGTTCATGTTTTATGTAAAGTAAAAATGTCGTGTCGATATCGAAATATTACTTTCATAGCAGCCTTTGCATTACGAATTTCTGCGGCATTGAATTTGTCGTTTTCTTTAACAAACTCACACACCATAAACATATCAATCTTTGGAAAATTTCTAGAATCAGCTTTTATAAAGCCAGGTTCAAGCTGATTAGCCATTCTTATTATTTTTTCGTTAACACCAAACGACAAACTCGAACGTGTGGAGAGAGAACTCAGAATATAAGGATGGACTTCGCTTTCTGGTAGTACAGATAGCAACTAATTCAAAGGTTTCCAGTTTTCTTAAATGAAACCTCGGAGTCAACATTTTCCACCTACTCCCTTAAACAGGAAATCGAATCAGCACTCGAAGAAACCCACCCTGGTTTCCTATAGCGTCTCTTCGCTATCCTCATTGGTGTCCCAATAGGTCTTATCCTACTACCGCTACGAATTTCCCGGCAAACAAGCAGGTAAACAAGCACTACGGCGGTAGATTTTCGCAGGTATCTTCGGCGTTGTTAGAAAGTCTCGTCAGCCTAAACTCAATGACAGTCTGCCCTGCAAGGGTCAACTTTCTAGCTCCTAATAGTACCTAAGGCCGCTGCCCTCTATTTATGTTTATGACGAGTCCAGGTTGAGTAATAAAGTTATTACAATTAGCCATGGAACAAATCTTGGGGAGGAATATTGCAGCGTTTTTGACCAACAAAAGTCCTTAAGAACCCAAGCCTGCATTTCCTTTGATTTATGACGGCTGAATATCCCCTAATATTTTCCCTTGCTCTAGCTTTTCTAACCTTCTCTATTGGACATTTTACTAAGGCTAATCGTTGCTTAAAAGACCTAACGGAAAACAAATTACCGTATGAAAAGCAGTCAAAAGTATTCCCGAATGAAGAGTTCCAAAATCGTACAGCACGTATGCACGTGCACTAGGTGTATATCTCAGATATTTGAATATTCTGGCTAATGCTATGAGTGCCGTGCATATGAGATTAAATAATTTAAGTGATTGACAACATGGTTCTGCTACAGGATAATTTAAATATACCACGACCGACGATAAATACAAATTTTCGTGCATGTCCGCTTCGATATGCATGGGTACAGTTTGCGCGTGGAGCTGGAAGCAGCGGTATGACGTCACACCAATCACAGAGCGTTTGGGTGCCACGTGACTGGATTCAAATACACAGGGTATTTTAAGAGCGAATATCTTTGCATATAAATAAACAAACGTGGTTTTTTTGGTGTTGTTATACTGTATTAAGGCTATTTTATTGATATAGCCTATTTTTAGCATATTTTTTTTAAAATGAGAAACCCCTATTGATATCCCCGATTGGTTGTTTCGCGATTCCCGATGACATCTAAAATTTGCTGGTACCAAGTTTCATATTAATAGCTGAGATGAAATGGTGTAGGAATTGCAGGAGAAGGAAAGCACGGATTCGCATGCAAAATATTCGGTCCCTGAAAAGGACCGTTTGTAAACATGCTTCTTTAGTCATACTGACGAAGCCTCCACGTTTCAAATTATTGCTGGCCCTGAAAAGGGCCAATTAAAAATGGTGTTATTCATAAATGGGGTTCAATGTGCCTTCCATTATTTTCAATGCACAAACGATCACGTTCTAGAATGCTGGCTCTGACACGAGCCAGCATTCCTCCACCAATTGCCGCCACTACTGCATGGAGCCCTTGGATGATGGCTCTTTCGTCGTTTCGGTCAACACCGAACAAGGAATTCTAGAAAACAGAGAATCATTATTAAATGTTTGTGATACCAAATTATTAATTTATCGTTAAGTGCCAAAATTTCACTTACTTTAATGTGGCCCCACAAGAAAACATCCAATGGCGTGAGGTCAGGTGACCAAGGAGGCCACGGGACGGCGCCATTGAAGCCTATCGTTCTCTGGTTAAAATAGGCATTTAAATAATTGGTGACGGCGCGAGTTCGGTGTGGGGGTGCGCCATCCTGCTGAAACCAGGCCTGTCCTAGTTCTTCAGCCGGTACGTCGGCCATCAGGCCTGGTAGTACCTCCCTCAAAAATACTTCATACCTCGCTCCATTGAGATTGCGAGGTAATAAGTACGGGCCGATTATCCAATCTCCCAGAATCCCGGCCCAAATGTTCAGCGATCAGCGCTCTTGGTAATTACGCTGGTGTGTTGCCCGTGGGTTTTCTGTATCCCAGATATGGGCATTCTGGCCATTGAATACACCCGCCTGGTTAAACAGTGCCTCATCGGTCCACAGACCCGCGAGAGAAAATTGGACTCCCTCTCGCGCTAGTCCACAAACCAGTAGCAGTACTGGAGTCTCCGCTCGAAATCTCCTTCGCGAAGTCGATGTACGCGTATCATCCTGTAGGGATGATAACCCCGCGACTGCAGAGTCCTTGAGATTGAGGACCTGCTGATGATGCAAATCAATACAGTCATTCACATTATTAAAAACAAATTCCATTTTTCATATTCTTAATGCACTGCTCCACGAAATGTTGTGCCGCTAACTCCTTTGTGGAGTGGTGTAGATATATTTTTTGTAATACTTACTTCGTCGTCCGGGAAATTCGACGTGTACTTGTACGTGGATTGCGATACACTTCTCGGAGGACTTGGTCCTCGGAGCGCAGCGATCGCGCGGTGCGAGGCTCAAGGGTGCCTGTCTGCCTCATCCGGTCATAGACGCCGTGAAATACACTTAAACACGGCGGCCGCCGATGGGGGTACCGCCGGAGGTACTCGCGACAAGCCTCGCTATAATCGCCGTCAGCCCACGCCAACTCCCAAAACATGTCAACATAATCTTCGCCATCAAACTGCGCCATGGTTGCGATACTCGGAACAAGAAAAAACTGTCACTGCCAACGAAATTCTCAATACTGATTGATTTTCCGGTATCGAAATTCTTCCAGGAGTTAGAAATTTGTTGTGTGTAGGGATCGTTTCGAGTGTTTTCTAGCAGTCAAGGGGGTGTAGTCAAAAATTTAACGAATCATATTTTTTGAAGGTGGAGGGTAAAAGAGGTGACCGTGGAGTGATTATTCCGGGAAGGGGTGGGCGGGAGGTCAGGTACGAAGTTTTCCTGGTACGACACATCTAGAATCCAAGTAGTCATAGTATAATTATATTGCGCTTTTGTTTCCACGGTGCGCTTGAAATTCCTCGAAAGGCTGTGTCGGGGATATCGTAGCGCTCAGCTGCTTACCAGACGTTTTATGATCGCGGGTTAACGGGGTTTTTACCTGAGTGAATATTTCGATATGTTTTGGGTACTGGCACAGATGCATAGTAATTTTAACAAGGCTCACCGACAACTTACAGCGCGATACCCTGACCGGCTTGTTTTCGCGGCACAGCAGCGAGCTTGGCCGGCACACAACATGCGGACGCCACGTGCCGCGGAGCATGTAATTAGGATAGTACAGCGGGATGTTCGCAGAAGCATGTGGCAAATTTCCCGGGCAACGAAATGAGTATCACAAAAAATGTATCTATTAAGAATATAAAAAATTGAGTTTGCTGTTAATAATGGGAATGGCAGTATCGACCTTCTTAAAGGAGAGGGAGGTACTTTCACTGCTTTTGGCTGGCGTCCGTACAGTAGAGCGCGAGGGTTTGTGGTTCCAGCGCGGTCACATACATTATCATAGAAAAACTTTCAGTGCTTAATGATTAACTGATAATTGAGAAGTACTCACCATTAATGATGATCCTCTGCTTCCTCAAGCTCACTGTTTGCCATGAATAGGCGGAATGAATTGATTGTTGACATCGTTTGCCGTTGTATTATTTTCACACTATTTCAATATATATAAATTCAATAGGATTTTCTGATAGTTTTTTCCGCAAACTAATTCCGAGAGAACACCCATTTTCAAGTGAAGTCAAAAATTCTTGCGTAAATTATAAGAAGAACAGGATAGAATCAGCGTCAGCGAATGCTGTGCGTGCACAATTGGATAGGTTTATTTGGCGGGCGCGAAAGGCCGCAAGAGGTAAAAAAAGGAAGCGCAAAAGAAAAATCGCAACGACAAAGAATCGAACTCGGGCCACCACGGTTACAGCTCTGGCACTTTGTCGTCGACCACTTCCATGTTTGTGTGGGGAAGTATCATAGGCACCTGATAAATAAGAGTCATTGGATTTGGACGGATTTCATCGGGAAACAACCAATCAACGATATTAATTACCGCAAGCGTGTATTAAGAAAGAGGGAAAGGAGAGGAAAGTCAAAGTGAGTGTCTGTAGTGCGATGCCGTGCCATGCCATGCTCGGGTCTTCAAAACGGCACATGCAAGGATCTGCTCGATCACACGGTTTGCAAGGAACCGAGCGGTTGAGCACCCGCCGGTCCTCCATAGCAATTGTCGCTGGCCCACACTCAAGATGTTTTCCGGCACCTCACTTCTTCTAGGAGCGAGGCACAACCGGCCAGGACTCGCCAAGAGCTCGGTGGGCGTTACCTAACTTTGTTGTTGAATAACTCGGAATTGGAAGCCTAGCGCAAGTTTTTAATAAAAAAATGTGACCGACTTCGAAAACTGACAGCATCCCAGAAAACTGAAAACTCGAAAACTTGAAAATATAAAATAAAAAATAAAAATGCGCTGAAAAGTAAAAAATAATTTTGCTGATTCCATTCAATCTTCTTTTGACAACCTTATTGCAACTTTTCGGAGTCGGCGCAAATATAAGTAAAATATTACTGGTAATCATCTGTCTGAACCGCGCTTACCCGGCTTCTTTCTTTTGCCGCGTGATGTCCTCTCCCACTTACACACGCTCATTTACGAACTCACTCTCGCTTTCGTACCGCCTCCCGCCCCATCTCTCTCCCTCGATCACCCTCTATATTCATACATCTATCTAACCACGAGAACACTTTAATGATAGACGGAAATAGAATGAGAAACACAAAAGTAACAAAAGAAATGTTGGAATTGTATGTCGTATACCATACCAGTTAATGTTAACAATATTAGGATGTCAGATAGGGTATATGTTCGACCGCCCCCCCCCCCCTCTCCCTTTCATTATCTCATTCTTTCTCTCTTTCTCGCTCAACCTTTCAATGTGTTTATTCTATTGATCAATAGCGCGGTTAAGACAGATGATTAGCAGTAATATTTTACTTATATTTGCGCCGACTCCGAAAAGTTGCAATAAGGTTGTCAAAAGAAGGTTGAATGGAATCAGCAAAATTATTTTTTACTTTTCAGCGCATTTTATTTTTTATTTTATATTTTCAAGTTTTCGAGTTTTCAGTTTTCTGGGATGCTGTCAGTTTTCGAAGTCGGTCACATTTTTTTTAAAAATATTTTTTTATTTAATACTTTTTAGTATATGAAACGTTTAGAACGATGGGTCGCACTAGATTGCATATCGAATTTCATCGATGCGCTGGTGTACCAATTATAGACAAATAAATGTATCTGAAAGCAATGAGGAAAGAAAAGCTTGTGCATTGCAAAATGCATGTAAGGCGGACACTTCGACAACATCCCTCATAAGTGAAGAAAAATTTCATTCCGATCGAACAAGCCCTCACACAAAACTATCGCCGGACAATCAAACCTTCGGTTTTATGCAATAGAAGAAGTTAATGTTAAAGAATTCCCGAAAAAGTTAGAACGGTTCCATTCAGGGAATATGCTGTATGAGACAAACGAAAATTGAAGTAGAAACGTGAAATCACCGAGAAAATGGGATTTTATGCAATAAGAATGGTTATCGTTAAACAATTTCGGGAAAATGTATAATGGGACCAAAGTACGAGCATCCGCTATAAGGTGGACAAGATTTCATCAAGATCGGTCCATCCATCTCGGAGATATCGACGGACAAACGAAAATTGTAGTAGAAACGCGAAATCACCGAGAAAATGGGATTTTATGCAATAACAATGGCTATCGTTAAACAATTTCGGAAAAATGTGTAATGGGACCAAAGTACGCGTATCCGCTATAAGATAGATAAGATTTCATCAAGATCGGTCCATCCATCTCGGAGATATCGACGGACAAACGAAAATTCTAGTAGAAACGTGAAATCAGCGAGAAAATGGCATTTTATGCAATAACAATAGTTAGTGTTAAACAATTTGGGAAAAATTTATATTGGGACCAAAGTACGAACATCCTCTACGCGATAAGCCTGGGTTCATCAATTTCGGTCCATCCATCTCGGAGATATCGCCGGACATACGAAAATTCCCTCAGAAACGTGAAATCGGCGAAGAATTGGGTTTTTATGCAATAACAATAGTTAGCGTTAAACAATTTGGGAAAAATTTATAATGGGACCAAACTGTGAACATCCTCTATGATATAAGCCCGGTTTCATCCCGATCGGTCCAGCGGTCTTCCCGTACTAGCCGGACAAACATTAAAAAAAAAACAAAAAAACATAGCGATCAAATTGAGTACCTCCTCCTTTTCGAAGTCGGTAAAAACGGCATCATCATCCCCACCCTCTTCCCTAGCAAGATGGCTATAGTGATATTGAACATTTTTGGGACCGCCTGTATATATATGCTGCGGCTTGCTGTTTGCTGGCCATAATATTGGATTTTAAAAACTTGACGATGCACTCACTACGAAGTCAACGAGTCGAATGAGAGAAAATGGCTTGGCATGAACGTCGCAGAAAAAAGGGAAGGAGAGGTTTAAGGGATGGAAAAGTGGGGCCCAGGTAAGGCTAATTTGTCGTCGGGTCTGAACAAAACTAATTGCTAGCAGGGGTGGTCAGGTAGCACCAATGCCTGGCTTTGATTGTGGCACTGATAGCGACAAGAGTTAAGCTCGATTCTATGCGCAGTGCACTTTAATCTTCAATTTGTCAAATTCTTCAGTCTACTAAAACTTTCAAGAACTGAAACGTAATAGCTGTTGCAAACATTCATTCCGATTGTTTTATTCCCTGTACCTTGCGTCTAAACTTTAGTATTTCAATTAGAAGGTATTTCACGGCGATGGGAAAAAGATATGTTAATATGGTAGGAGACGGGGCGGGAAAGAAGGGTCGCGGGCCACTTGTGAAGTGATGAAGGTCGAGATTCTCGCGGGTGAGCATAGTCGAACGCAGCAAGTGGATGTTCGGTTTGGTGTTCGAAGTTCTGTTCGGATATTCGATGTTCGGTGGTCTGTTACGGCGAACACCGAACACCGAACAGAACTCCGAACACCAAAGCGAACACCCACCCGCTGCGTTGAACTATGCTTACCCGGGAGAATCTCGACCTTCGTCACTTCACAAGTGACCCGCGACCCTTCTTTCTAGCACCCTCTCCTACCATATTAACATATCTTTTTCTCATCGCCGCGAAATACCTTCTAATTGAAATACTAAAGTTTAGACGCAAAGTACAGGGAATAAAACAATCCGAACGAATCTTTGCAATAGCTATTACTGTTCAGTTCTTGCAAGTTTTAGTAGACTTTGAATAATTTGATAAAACCCAGTACATTTCTGACTGCCAATGAGTCCGCTACAGGTAATTAGTGGAAACGGCGTTGCGCATAGAATGATCGACAATGTCTGGCAATAAAATATATTAAATTTAATTTTCCTATTGCTGATCGTGGATTCAGTAGAGTTCTTCCATTGTCGGCCATTTCACAGGATCGAAATCAACCACTACTTATTGCAGAGCCTAATCAATGAGAGTTAATCGTCCGACTTGTTCTTGAGTTGCGATTGCGAGAGCTCGTCCTTTCAAGAAATTCAAACTCGACCCCATGCACAGTAGTTCCTACCGGGCTTCCTACCGTTTCCTTTGATGCGTCGCAGAAAAACCGCCAACTGAGCGTTCGGCCCGTCAAGTGGTTTCCGTAACAAAATTTGATATGCATTCCACTTATCGCCGGGACGATTGCCTCCTCGCTAGACTCCGAGACGGTAATACGATATGGGCAACCTTTTTTTTCCTATACGAAAGCATAGGAAGTTCGGAGTTCTGTTCGGATGTTCGGTGTTCGGTGTTCTGTTACGGCGAACTGTTCTAGTGGAAACGGGCCTTAAGGTGGGTATACATCTGCCGAACCGAGCACGAGCGCGAACGCTCGGCGAAAGCTTAAGGGGCTAGGCTAGGCACGTGACTTTTAGAGATTCGACCGATCGGTAATACCCGACGCTAACTGGAAGTTTTTTGGACGCGCGATCTTGTTACCTACAAACATGAGCTATCGAAAAGAACGCGAGGTGGAGTTGCTAGCATTGTCTATTGAGAGGAATTGAAATCGGGAAAAGGTTTGTAGAAGAAAGTGAGGTTACTCTCTAAATATTTGTTTCCTTATGTCTAGCACGCATTAGTCTCTATTCTATTTTGACAATAAATAATAGTGAAAAAAAGTAATAGACAAGTAATAGTATAAATTATGATATAGTTTACAAAAAATTGTATAAAGTACAATATAGATAAGTAAAGACGTTTTATAATAAAAGATATATTATAATATATAAAGTATTAGGACAAAGGGAATATATTTCGGAAGCTAAAACTCAATTTCCATAGAAAAAATGAGTGAAAGTATATAGGAAGAATAGAGAAAGACTATGAATTGCTCTTTCAGTGAGGCGCCACCTCGTTCGTACCAGGCGACCTAAAGTACTCACAAATACCGATCTGTGTGATCGACACTATGGCAAAATCAGGCAAGAAGCAGAGCTAAGGGGGAAGTCTTCCCACGGCTCGATTTCTTATAATTTCAAAATAAAATACAGCTTGGGATGTTCCTCAGTTCATAAGGTAGTGCGGGCTGGTGTTTATTTTGCAAAGAAAATACGGAAAAGATGTAAATATGGTCGAGCAAACAGTCAGTGTATTTGGCGGCCATCTTCGAAAATGGGCAGATCTTAGCTTCGGTTTAGACAGCTAATAATACCAAAAAACAATGCAATTCAATGTAACTACTACCAGACCGCCCTTTATTAGACTATCTTCTTTCGATTGAAATGTTTCTCAACCAAAAATCATTTCATACGAGCCAACAGGAAGACTTCCCCTAAACTCATATTTTTGGTCAATTTCGCCGGTAACACAGCAACTCTGCAGTACCGCCGACGAGCCTAGCCTAGCCCCTTAACGGTCCAAAGTTTTCTTCAGCGGAATCTATCTATCTACGAATAAATCTATCTAAATTCAAGGCGAATCCCTTAACACACTCAACCTTCCATGCCCCTTAGCACGTAGGACCCTTGAAGACGGTCATCTAGCTTTCGGCAATGCTACCGGGCAGCCAAACACGACCGCTTGAGAAAAAAGTAGGGGAAGAATAGTGTTTTGAGGCAGTGTCCGGTGTCGAGGGTAGTAAAAGTATATATTGGGGCGACGAAGGTAGAAAGCTCATTTTCGGTTTAACTCTCGAAGGAGTAGCAACAGTTTTTATAGTAAAGTACGGAGTGCAAGCAAAAATGAATGATTCTGAGCAACAACTTGCAGCCTTAGTGGTTTTGATTGGGGCAAGCCTTCTACTATCGAGAATCGGAAGAGCCAAAAAGGCTAGGAATCCACGACCGTGGTGGATGACTGAGATATACAGAAGAAGGAAGGACAATGCGCTCGTTCGCGATCTGCAGTTCCAGCATCTCAGTGGACAGTATAAAAACTTTGTTCGCATGTCCCCGACATGGTTCGAATTTTTATTGGGCAAGATTGGCCCGAAAATAACGCGCCAAGAAACCCATTTCCGGACGCCAATATCTGTACAAGATAGGTAAGTGGTCAAAGTATTTCTGGATAATAACTTCAAAATCGCGGAAGAGATTTTGCATTGTATTTAACATATAACGTTTACTGTTTGAATTCTAGATTAGTTTTAACTCTCCGATTTTTGGCAAGTGGAGATTCCCACACGAGTCTTCAGTACCTATTCCGGATCTCGAAGCAATCAATTGGAAGAATTGTGCCAGAAGTGTGCGAAGCACTTATTGCCGAGCTACGGGACAATATTAAGGTGAGGATGGTAGAAGGACTATAGTTTCTTTTTCGGGTAATGATAAAATATATTTTACATATGTATGTAGTGAGTCAGTTGCCTTTGAGTCAGGTATTACCGACCGAGCTGCTACGCTCAGGCCTGATCGGTCGGTAACTGTGTTACCGACGTGTCTATCCCCCTGTGGAGGGGAGAGGCTGAGCTGGCGACGGGACTATAATCGGGCCGCTGAAAGAATGAAGTTGATGAGGGAGGGTAACCAGGCGGACCGAGCCGAAATTTTACCCTCTCCAGTTACGCTTTGGGAGTTCTCTAGCCTGGCTTCCCCTCACGCGTTTTCTACCCACACATGCTGCGCGCCTTGTAGCCACGCTCTGCGTCTGTATTTGAGATTTCGACTGAGACGACGGGGTCCCGCCTCTACTCACTTTCTTAATACAGAGAATGATTCTAATTCTCATTATACGTATGGTTAATAACACAAATGTGACATATTAGGTAGATTTTTATTCTACTTTCATCCGTCTTTTTGAGCTCCATGGAATGGTATTTATAGTTGCACCTGTAAACAAAATCACAGCAGTACTTGTTTCTCCCACTAATAGCGAAATGTGCATACATGAGATTTCTTACCTTATTCGGCAATTGGGGATCCGCTCACGGTTTGCTAAGTTCACAGCCTCTACCTGTAAACAAAATCAAAGCAGTACTTGTTTCTCTCACTAATAGCGAAATGTGCATACAGCATCCGACTAAAAAGGTGTCACGTTCTTGAAATTGGCTGCCGATCAGAAACGCGATGTTGAGTAGGTTCGTCTAAGATATCGTGTGGTTCATGGCGGTCACGTGATCCGAAAAGACGGCCGACGGTCAGCCCGCTAAAAAAATGCACGTATACTGGGTGTGCGTAAGGATATGAAGCCGCGGATAGATGTGACATCCGGGATTTGTTACGAGTACGAATAACAATGGGATGCAAATACAGGACATGAGTATTTGAGAGTATTGAGCGAAATGAATTATTTATTGAGGGAGAGTGGCAGACAGCGATGTCTTTATATGACCTTATTTAGTTGCCGTTATAAAATTGAATGGCTTCTTTGCCTTTCCTCCTGCTTCGCCACTTTTTAAATATGTGCTTGAGATAACTAGATAGTATCTCTTGTTAGTTTGTTCGCGATGCCCGATCAAATCCATCTAAATCCAGAGTATCAAATTTATCAGATGCTTATGATAGTTTTTTACGAAATATCGAAGTGGTTGCGCGGTAAAGCGATCATGCCCGCATTGGCGAAGTCCCGAGTAAAAAAGTGGCGAAGCAGGAGGAAAGACAAAGAAGCCGCCCAATTTTATAATGACAACTAAATAAGGTCATATAATTAAACTATCGCTGCCTGCCAGTTTCCCTTAATAAATAATTTATTTCGCTCAAATACTCTCAAATACTCATATCCTGTATTTGCATCCCATTGTTATTCGTACTCGTAACAAATCTCGGATGTCACATCTATTCGCGGTTTCATATCCTCACGCACACCCAGTATACGTGCATTTCTTTGCCGGGCTGACAGGCGATCGCCTTTTCGGACCACGTGACCGCCATGAACCACACGATATCTTAGACGAACCTACTCAACATCGCGTTTTTCATTGGCAGCCAATTTCAAGAACGTGACACCTTTTTAGTCGGATGCTGTACATGAGATTTGTTACCTTATTCGGCAATTGTGGATTACATGCTCTTATGCGTGAAATCTTATACATAGACAATGTATAAGAGGTCCCAGGAAGTATCAACCTAAAATATAAAAGAGCGTAAATAAATTTTGTTAATTGTGTTCTAAACATTATTGAATATTGCTTATGTAGAATATTTTCATACCTTCATCATCAGATGAATCCGGTAAGGGACCTATCCCTTCGATCGACACGTCGATTGCTTCTTCTAAATTGCTGCTCCTTTCCCTCGATGGTCCTGGAATGACCGTCACGTCGATCGCTTCGTCGGAGAAGAATCGCCAGATGATTCTTCGTTGGAGTCCATGCGCAGTCGGATCGCGAATTCCTCGATGACCTCTTCGATGAGACCTTCCTTGGTCCAGGCATCCTCAATAATTTTTTTAGTGTGCAAAACGGCAGCTCTCCAGTTGTCCGGGGTGATCTCCTCCACAGCCTCCTTTGTTAGCCGTTGTACATCGGTGATTGTAAACGTCGTATTTCTCCGCGCCACCTTTCCTTTAACCTGTGCCCAAATTAATTCAATTGGATTAAACTGGCAATGATAAGGGGGTAATCGTAAGACCGTGTGCCCGAATTCGCGCGCGATTTCGTCTAATTCGTACCGTTTCACCGCGCTTTTATGCTGACTCACTATTTCGAGTAACTCAGCTTTTTTTAAGTCGTTTTCGAACCGTATCAGGAGACTCGGTAGAGTCTCCGCGCCAAGTAGTGAAGGCATAGCCGTCCGGGCCAGCGAGACTCCCGAGGCTTCAGGAGACTCGGTAGAGTCTCCGCGCCAAGTAGTGAAGGCGTAGCCGTCCGGGCCAGCGAGACTCCCGAGGCTATATTATCCCGACGTAAAACGATTTAACCCATGCGAAAAATTGTCTGCAAATTTCTTTTCCGAATTTCTCAGAGATTTCCTGCATGAAGTAATTCTTCTCGGGATATATTTTTCTGTGATTTTTTCTGATTCGTATGACGCAAGGCACAATAGAATCGGTCCATTAGTTTAAGAGATATAAATATTTGAAATATTTCGTCCGAAGCGAAAAGTTACTGAAATTCTTCATTATAATCAAGTTTCCTCAAATGTCGCTTTCCTTTTTCGCCGCTAGGTGGCTGGCGGCGCCCTACCTGCTTTTGGATGGGCGCTTGGCATCAGAATGCCTCGGACCGTCAGCCAGGTAGTGTCAAACAGGTATCGGATACCATAGCAGATACATACTGCTAATAATAAGCGTTGTCTTTTCCGCGCCCGACGACATACAGTGAACGCTCTTATTAATAAGAATTAATTATATTAATAATAATTATCTCTTTCATCAAAGTCAGTGATATTTTCGAATATATGTGTTGTGCTCTTATTAATAAGAACGCTCTTATTAATAAGAATTAATTATATTAATAATAATTATCTGTTTAATCAAAGTCAGTGATATTTTCGAATATATGTGTTGTGCTCTTATTAATAAGAACGCTCTTATTAATAAGAATTAATTATATTAATAATAATTATCTGTTTGATCAAAGTCAGTGATATTTTCGAATATATGTGTCGTGCTCGTATTTTATGAAACTTACGAACGTTTCAATGATTGCATCTGTCATGTATATAGTGAAACAACTGCCTCATTTTGCTCAAGTTGTACTGCGTTAATTAGAAGAATCAATCGATTCTCAGTGCCAAGCAGTTTACAAATTCTATGTGCTGAATATTATTATAGATATATGACAGCTTTTCAATTTTTGAAGAAACATTACAATTTCTTCCTTTTCAAATGTTTATTTTGTCGTTAAGCCATAGTCAGGTCGTAATAATATTCATAATAATATTCATAATAATATTCATATATTATTATTATATATTATTATAGATAGATATATGACAGCTTTTCAATTTTTAAAGAAAGATTACAATTTCTTTCTTTTCAAATGTTTATTGCAGTTTGTCGTTAAGCCATAGTCAGGTAGCTCCGTTTTATGACTGGAATCCGCATGATGGGAATAAGGGGCGGCGCGGAGCGCTCGAGCTCCAAGCTCACACATGCTACGCAGGCATTAACTCAAGTATTTCCCAATAGGGTCAGGTACGGTCATGTAATAATTGACAGACTGAACAAAACTGTGACAGATGGTGGGCGATCCCACATTTTACTCCAGTATCTGTCCCGTCATTACAATCAATGGTGCATAAATAACAACCGGCTGATTCTAAAATATAACCCTCAGTTGTCTACAGTTTTGTAATGTCGAATTATCGGTGATACCGACATTGCGTACTTCTTTTGGTAGCCGTGTAGTGTCACTCAGGTCTCGTATCGCTGAGCATTAGGCGGAGTGAATCACGTCACATATCGGGGGCCAATCGGTTAATTGATAAATGCAAAATCTCGAAAAAGCGTTGCTCATGAACTTCAATAAAACTATTTTATTTTCAACTCAGAGTTACATGGTAACTTTTTTAATTGTGTCATATAAAATTCCTATGAACTGAATTTCGGGAGAGTGGGCTATTGGGATGAACGCTTGTCACTTTCAATGAATTGAGTTAAAGTAACAATAGCAGTCGTCCCGGTAAGACGCTGAAATCGTAATTTTATCGTTCCAGTTCTATTGCAAATATCTGATATTTCTTACTATTTATGCAGGTAAAGAAATGATATATTTTGCTATTGGCAATAAACTCACTTCACAATTACTCTGCGACTATCAACAAACAACGTTTTAATCGCATTTATAAATATTTTATTATATGTCAGGACCAGGTGCTGTGAAAGTGCAAAGGCAAGGAGACAAATTCATTACTAACATCAAAATATAATTTTTTCATCTGTGTAAATAACAAGGAATTAAACAAATATTATGTATTTGCAATAGAACGGGAATCATAAGATTGCAAATTGAGCGTCTTACCACAACTACTACTATTCTTACTAGAATTGTATTCATTTAAACTAACAACCATGCATTTTAAGAATCATAGCTTACTCTCCGGAGATTGTTTACAAAAATTGTATACCCCCACAAAATGTAGCGCAATTCGCCAAGTAGTTTTGCCCAACCTACTCCAAACATTCTTTGTTCCGCATAAGTGTTTGGGATTTAACAAAAATCATACTCCGCTTTGACATTCTAACAAAGAGTGTTAGACCTGTCACGTCGAAACCCAAATCCAATTTTTTTTATAAGCTCTGGATGTGATGTAGACCTAGTGTACAAAATTTGGTTTGCAATGGTCAACTGCAAGGACCCCCCAAAAATGCCAAATGTGCCAATTTTTGCACTTATGGAGCTTTAAGGCATTTATAGCAAACCCGCTTGATTTTATTTAAGTCCATATACTCGCAGTGCACTATTATAGCTAATATTTTAAATATGTGGCATGCAGCCTCGAAACAACTTAATTAGAAAACACCAATTCAACAATCGCAACTAATATACCAATTACGAACTGCATGTGTTTTTCGATGAACATGCAAGAAATTTTAGTCCCAGAGATTCGGCGCCATTTGAGTAAACAATATGCATAGGGATCCCTGTCAGCTTTGTCATGTTGAAACCATTAACCAAACTTTTTACAGGTCCTAAAGAAAGAATATAAAAAATTCTAACTACAATTGTTCAGTGCAAGTGTATGAATGTATATGAGAGCTAGCAAATATGCCCTCGATGCTGTGAAACACTGTATGTAAATCCGTATGTCAGACCTGTCATGTCGAAAACTATCACGAAACTTTCTGAATAAGTTGTTTAGGTGCTAAATGAGAAATATGTGAAATATTAACTATAATAGTGCACTGCAAGTACACGAACTTAAATTAAATCAAGCGGGTTTGCTATAAATACCTTAAAGCTCCACAAGCGCAAAAATTGACACATTTGACATTTTTGGGAGGTCCTCGCAGTTGACCATTGCAAACCAAATTTTGTACACTTGTTCTACATCACATCCTGAGCTTATAAAAAAAAATTGGAATTGGGTTTCGACCTGACAGGTGTGACACTCTCCTTGTAAGATATTACTGATCACAAACTTATGATATCCCTCAAGAAGACATCGAAAATGTAAAATAAATCGCCAACTAGTGTTGTTCCATCTCCCACAAAAGTGTTTTCGATTCAACAAAAGTCATACTTCTCTTTCACATTCTACAACAGTGGTACATAACGTTATTTCTTTGGTATATGATTACATATTACTGATCAAAAACTTGCGATATCCCCTAAAAAGACATTAAAAATGTAAAAAAAATCGCCAAGTAGTTTTGTTCGACCTCCCACAAAAATCTTTTCCCCCACAAACGTGTTTTGAGTTCAACAAAAATCATGTTTTTCTTTAACATTGGAAGACAATTCTACTAACAACTACATATTTCGTTGCCTTTGCCATATTCACAAAAAAATTAATGAAAATCCTTCGAAACTAGAGCCAAGGCACTATTTAATTATGGAATATTTTTAAAAATGTTCTGAAACTATCAAACCATTTCATCGCAATGCCGAGGCGATTACGGGTACTCAGTCACAACACAAGCATGATATACTTTACAGTGCTAGATAAGGGTTGGTTGCAGTTTTGGGGTAGAGAAGCGGCATAGTAGAATTAATCATCAATAAAACATCTGATACTTGGCCGGCCCGGTTATTCACAAATGGAGTTTCAAGCCTTTCACACGACAAATACATAGAATATTTATTCATGTACAATACCAATCAATCAAAACATCTAAAATGTGAAACACGCGCGCAAAACGCCGCAAATTTCACACTACTTTCGATTACATAACAGCCAAATTCACAAACGTACAATAGCCCCGGTAAGAAATGAACACTCCATAACCGTTTCAACAATATACCAAGGATCTGTGATGGTATGATGAATCATTTAAACGATACAAACTACCCAGCAATTTGTGTGTAGGCTTGAAACTCCATTTGTGAATAACCGGGCCGGCCAAGTATCAGATGTTTTATTGATGATTAATTCTACTATGCCGCTTCTCTACCCCAAAACTGCAACCAACCCTTATCTAGCACTGTAAAGTATATCATGCTTGTGTTGTGACTGAGTACCCGTAATCGCCTCGGCATTGCGATGAAATGGTTTGATGGTTTCAGAACATTTTTAAAAATATTCCATAATTAAATAGTGCCTTGGCTCTAGTTTCGAAGGATTTTCATTAATTTTTTTGTGAATATGGCAAAGGCAACGAAATATGTAGTTGTTAGTAGAATTGTCTTCCAATGTTAAAGAAAAACATGATTTTTGTTGAACTCAAAACACGTTTGTGGGGGAAAAGATTTTTGTGGGAGGTCGAACAAAACTACTTGGCGATTTTTTTTACATTTTTAATGTCTTTTTAGGGGATATTATTATCTTGGAGCCATTCTACGATCTCGTTTTTACGCGAACTTGAGTTGGGGGCTTTATTTTTTATTACCGAATGATAGGGCGCGTTGTCCATGACTATTGTCGATTGGGGGGGAATATTGGATAACAGGTTTTAAGAACCACTCCTTGAATGTTGCGGCATTCATATCGTCGTGGTAATCGCCGGTTTTCTTCGAACGGAATAGAAGTAGAGCATCGGGAATAAAACCGCTCGCCATTCCCGCATGCGTTAAAATAAGGCGCCCGCCTTTGCCGGTCGGCTCCTTCCGCGAACTTTTCCGCGAACTGTCACTCCACGAACGAGTAACTGTGTGGCCCGCGTTGAACCACGTTTCGTCGAGAAACACGATTTTTTCGAAGTCAAGTTTCCGAACTTGACGTAAAAACGGACACCGCTAACTAACAATATCCGTCCGCTCCATTAAAAGCTTTCTGTTGTTAATATTACTCCACGTAAACCCGACTTTTTTGAAACTGAAGACAGCGATGTCTTCCCCCCCATCAAATAATCCTACTTCCCGTAACGATATTAGCAACTTCCTCCGAGTTGGAAGTTCTTTCCTAACATAATATGTATAAATATGCTCTCGAATTGCGTCCTCGTTATATGCTTCCGGCACGGATTTCGAAGCCCGTGGCGGTCTCTTTTTTCCGGGAGTGGAAAACTGTCCCCGTGACAGTGTTCCCTCCCTATTGATTTTAATCACGGTGTGGTGGGAGATTTGCAGAGCGTCTGCAACTCTTTGGCCCACTTTGTTAACGTTCACGAGTGGCCCATTATTAGCTTTTTCCCGGGAAAAATAATTGTATAAACGATACGCAAATGAGCGCGCCTGCGACCGAACGGTGGCACCCCTGCCCGAACGTTGATTTTCCGCCATTAAAACAGAAAACACAAAACAAGTGATAAAAATCCGTGATACTGATACAAAACACAGATACAAGTCCGTATATTTTGATCCGCTTCGGTGTTCTTCGTACACAAGTATCGAAGGACTGAAACTTTGAAAAGTGAAACGATCTATATAAACCTTTTCCTGACCCCCTTCCACCACTTTCGCAGCAATACCGATACTCTCGTTGCCAATCATTTCCCGGAAGTCTAAAATATTTAGGCTACGGTCAATCATATACATGGAATTCTACTTTATGATTTGGTTGCAGTGACCGGGTTCTAAGTAGATCGGGCGAGGGTGCCATAAAGTAACCCAAAGCTCTTTTACAGCAGGTTATAGCTTGCACTGCATAACTTACTCAATAAGTACCTGCTTCACTAATAATGGGCAGGGATCGTCTAAGGGTATACGTGTTGTATTGTGAGTCTCACTTACCTTGCCAAGTTAGGCCGATATCTTCATGCACTGTCACCGAAATGTTCACTAACAAAACTATAAACGCGGGTTCTTTCAGGAGTCTCAAACTGAGACTCGCAAGAGACTGCGGATTACGGGTTATTCCAAGCCAAGCGGATCGTGTCCCTTTACTGGCATTTCTGATGCCAGGAGGTCGCCCGCCTGGTAATCCTCGGCGTCCTTGGCGGCACTCGCTGCTGTCCACCTAGCTAGCTCGTGGAAAACGGTAGAGGGGCGGAGTGCTTACGGAGAGAGAAAGGAGTCTAAAGAACCCACGCGGATGGGTGGCGAAGATGTTTATTCGGCCGGAAACGGCCGGAATCCAAAGTCCAACGCTCGCGCCCGAACGCAGTCCGTTCGGACTCTCGGCTTTTCTGCAGCCGTGTAAATTACAAAGTTCTATATCCCGGCTTATTCGTGCTCGCCGTGCGCTCGCAGAAATGGTTAGTTGAACACGCCAGCGATCGGATGGAAGATCCGTTCAAACGTCGTCGTTTGAATCGCAACGCTCGCGTATCGCCGTCGGAGACCATTGGTATGGCCTCGAAACCAGGAAAGTTCAATAATCGTGCAATCAAAAACTACGGCGATGACGACCGTGTCGCTCCTGGCTTTCTTATGCCTAACAGTCTAAAATGCGCAGAACCGGGGACTTCGCGGCGACCAGAAGGGTCGCGCCAAGGATTGACCGCTCAAGTGACCGATGGTCACTCGCGCTAGGGATGCCTCTTAGGAGCGTAAACGGCCGACACCGAGACCAACAGATACGTAGGCAGGCAGGTAGATTCGCTGGGCTTACCGGAAAAACGCTGACGCTCAAGAAGAAAACGCCTTGCTCGCTATCGTCGCTGACGCACTCGCTCAAATCGCTCGCACTCGTCGACGGTCGCTCACAAAGTGACCGGCTTCCGGGCCTACCTCAATTTCGACCCAGCGTTACGTTGTCGCTTTACCTGTTCGATCTCTCGGTGCCGGCGTGTCAATCGGTATCGATCGCTATCGAGGGCTGACGTATCGATTCCGCGCACTGGGATCGATCGCCTCGCTACGCTTCGCTAGACGCCGCAGAGCTTGGGATCGTGCTAAGGGCTATTTCACCTTAACCAGACTCAAGTCTGCTCATCGATCGTAGAAGAATGCCCTAGGCTAGATTTAATCCTGCTATAGCTCGCCGGATACACTTCGAGCGGTAAAAATGTATCCTTGTGGGATCTTTTATTATTCGTCTCCTAATAGTAATTAGTTGAACCAAGGATGACTAATCAGAAATACGTAATGATCACACAATTAAATGAAAACCAGAAAACGGTTCAGTATATTCTAGTAAATAAACTATACAATGTTTCGAATATAAAAATGAGACGTGTGTGGTTTCGAGTTGTTGTTACAATATTTAGTATGGAAATTGTTTAATGATACAATTGATCGGGGAGAACTAATCGAGAGAACTGTGACTTCCCTAACGTTCGCGATATGACACGATGTACGTACGGTGTATATGAACTGCTTCGAAAGAGACTGGTGCTCGATCTACTACGGTGTTCTTCGATGGTCCGATGGACAGAGCTTCGTCGTCGACTAGCGTTCGGAACTGATTCCCCTTGAGCTCCAGAAATTAGGGATTTATATACCCGAAAAATCCAGTGAACACGGGTATAGATGGGGAAAATTAGGCGCCAGGAGTCTGACTATGTTTGAGTTCGGGGAATTTATGGGGTGCACTAAGTGCACTCAGGGGTGGTTGTCCCTTACTTAGAATTCGTCTTAAGAATCGAGATAAGGCAGAACTAAGGGGTCGAAGTCACAGTTTAAGGGCTCGGAAAATGCGCAGGGGAATTTCGTGTGGAAAACTAGGCGCGTTAAGACTATTGTAGCTACGCATAAAATAATTATTAAGAAAAGTAGTCCGATGAGAATGAGTATGTAACACTATAAATGAAAAAATGTACGCTTTGCACGCGGACAGTCGAAATTATAGGACAGTCTTGGAAAATGTAGGGCAAAAGTAACCAATACAGCATGAAATAACCCGTGTTCGGGACAAGAATACGTCAACTATAGTGGGGATTCTCCTTGCTGCTCGGGGCAGGATCCGACTTCAGTGGATCAGAAAATTCTCCCGGCGAAACTATCCCGAACCTCTTGACAAAATGCTAATGCGCATGTTCGTGCGCGGCTTGCCAAGTGTATACCGGCGTTCGGCGCTTATGGTGGGCTGAACGCACTCCAAAACTGTTTTGAAAACCGTGCCCATGTGCCGCTTTCTGTTGTCTAGCTGTTCGTGCTCGTGCTCGGTTCGGCAGATGTATACCCACCTTAACATCTCACAAATGTAGCTGATTGTTTTAAATACACATACACATACAGGGTGTCCCAGAACGGTCGATTACGGTGATAGCTGTCGTGTGGGGCGGTGACCGCCTGATGACTCATACTGTTAACACTTGCAGACTATTAGCGCGTTAGTCCAGCGTCTCATTTCCGACTTTTATCTCAGAAAGCGTTATTCAAAAATTTCTCAAATATCGCGGACGAACGCGATAATAATTTGCGAGTCTTAGCAGTATGAATATCAACCATCAACACTAGGGTGGCACAATCTCGAAATGCGCCCGCTGATTTTTGCAGCGTTGGGCACTTTAGATAGCCGCCTGATCGCCAAGTCACTTACTGCGAACCTGCGCCGCACTAAACTTACTCGCGCGTAGTGTGCCAGTCGCGTCCGACGGTTGCAGCTGAGTCAAGCGGCTGAGCGGCGAGAATCTCGGGCGGCTCGAGCCATCCCTCCGCGCTCTGGCGCGTCACAGCGACTGTGGACAAACTCGCCCGCTGATTGGTCAATTGTTTTGGCTAATAACTCCCAAAGTTGAACATAACTTGACATTTGAAGGTGATATCGTCATCAGGAGGTTACGCCCCACACGATCGCTATCACCGTAATCGACCATTTTGGGACACCCTGTATAAAAAAACTGCTAGCAAGAGACCGCTCGTTACGCTATGTATGTATCATTCTCTCTTCGTCTATTATGGAAGCATTCCCGTGAATAGATGGATAGATATATACATGAAGATAGAAGAAGAGAGTGAGATCGTAAATGAGCGTGAGCAAGTGGGATAGGACACGCGCTTACCAGCAGGCTCCCCACAGCCACCGTGGCTGGGGCGCGATTCCGTAAAAATTTGCTAGCCATACTTATCGATAGTAGGGTAGGCGTTTGAGACAGACGGTGTTATTTGTAAGAGTGAGATAACGACTATCGATATCGAGTTAGTAGCGCTAAGTATCGCTAGCAATTTTTACAGAATCGCGCCCCTGGCGCTGAAGAATGGATTAGTTCATATTACGACTGACAGCAGGCAGTTGTATCGGCCCGTCGACCAATCCGGGAACGAGTTTGGTGCTTCAAAACTGACCAATGTAAAATATGGCGCGAGATTTAAATGGGTTAAGCCCGTACCTTTCCTTATTCCGCAAAACTCATGGATTGACATCCTCGCCAAGCATTGCTGTCCAAAAGAGAAATAAAGAGAAAGTTAGTGGGAATAGAAATAGAATATAGAATATAAAGAGAAGGTTATTGGGAAAGATGTTGTAAGCGAAATATAGTTTACATTATTAATTGAATAAAAATGGTCATTTTACAGTAAGTATACATACAAAACACGAATGAAAGCATATAGACATATGTGTAAATCTTATGATTAGACGCTCGCCTGTTTTGGTCCGCGGGAGTTCAAACAATTCACCTACCCACAACTTTCTTTAATTAAGGGCATTCCCCTATCCGCCACCTGGGGACGCGTCCGATGGGAGACAGGCAACTCCTCACGGAATGTATGGACATTTCCCACACAACATATCCCACACTTAAATACATAATATAAAAAAACAATCTCTCACACACATATATACACACACACAGCATGCGCCGCATGCTACATACAAAAGCGAACTAAACTAACAGAAATGCCATGCACACAACAAAGATAAATAAACAACTACGACCACTACTTCTAATGACTATAGTGATGTCTACTTTTCATATGCGCCGCATGCGCGTTTATCATGATAGGTTCCGCCACCTGGGGTAAGGGTAACCCGCCTAGAATTTTATTAATATGATTTATGTATTTTTTTATACAAATTAATATAACATGCTTTGCTATTTTATCTACTAATTGCCCTACATAGTCGCAGTTAAAAAATTCAAACTGACATAAACCCAGAACAACAGATGTTAATGACTTTGACAAATTAGAAAAGTGACATGCCTGTGGTAAGATATAAAAACATAAGTTTGTGATCTGTACCACGGCATCTTGTAAGTAAGTGTTACTATTCGGCGGATGAGCATAGAGAGCATTGTGGCGTCATGTCGGGCAATCTAAATTAGAAAGTAATTTCTGCGCGATGTAGTTGTTCGTTTCGATTAAAATACCTTGATCTAAATCGCGGAATCTATCAAAATCTTCGGGATTTTCTACATTTATTTCCGGCCGTTGTTCCTCGTGCGCAACTCTAAAATTCATAGATTTTTTTAAATAGGAAAGGAAATTATTTTCGGAGCACCCATCCGGTTCGCAATTTGTGTATCGCGAGTTTGGAGCAGTTATAATGTTACTGTGCAAGATAGCATAATATCCGGTGAAGCTACTACAAGTGGGATTCGTGTCGCGAACTCCAAACTGTCGTATTTGACCGAAAAAGTTTTCTAAGGGATCCTGATTAAAAACGCGAGGGTGGAAGCTAGGGATCCCTTCAGAATGTAACACCCGGCGAAGTAATTTAAAATTATTTATGGTTAAAATCCAGTTGTCTAGTACAGCTGGTCGCGCCTGTTGCCTAACACCGGTCTTATCAAACGACATATTATGAAAAGAGTTGACTGCGTCATCCCACACAGACTCTTGAGCACATTGCTCGTCTCCTGTAGGGATGGAAGATCTGAGTCGTGTATTCGACGCGTTACTGGATGCTCCATTGATACTGTCGAACAAATTGTTTATAAATTCTAATAATAACGCGGTGTCTTCGACGGCTGCGGGTAATTTTCGCGTTTTGCACCCACTCTCTGCTCCCTGAATACTCATCGCCTTCAAAAATGAACTAACTGTTTCACTAAATATTTGCGCACAAAGTGAAACGCGCATTTTCTGTTTCGGGGTTGGGTTTATATGATCCTGGGTCAATTTTTTTAATGAGCGACGTATCCCGAAACTATTATCAATAAAAAATAAATCAGCAATGTGTTGCCACATCGCGACACGCGGTACCCCGTCTGCTAATGTAAACTTTAAATTTTTCGCGATGAAATTATTTCTAAATGATTTTAATAAGTGCGGTGGGTCGAACAACGGCACGATAAAAGTTTCCCCGACTACAATAATATTTTCCCCATGAACAAGCGGATTTTCGCGACACGACTCCGCGATAAGCTCCCGAATTGCTTTAACGTTACTCGAACCCTGATCGCACACGACGGCGACTATAATTAAACCGGCTTCCGTAACGCGCTGCACGATGTTCCAGAACATTGATTTAATTTCGTCCGATTTAAAACCTGATTTATTAAAAGTATACGCGATCGGCCGTTTCCACGATTTAGTCGACGAGATGCTCCGTAGCATCTACACTCCCGCATGATTGGCGATCGAATTTGTCCGCGTGACTTCATTCTCGCTAAACCTAACCACTCTGTCTTGTTTTTCGTTATAATATAAGGCCTGTTCTATTGCCATTTCATCGAACATGAGACTGCAGTACAAGGAGTGCTTTTGATTGGAATTTTTATATTGATTAGCAAGTGAATTTAATTCTTCCATAACTAATTCTGAAATTCCGGGTCTAATGTCAATTCCCCTACTTACGCTACGCAGCGTTGTAATGCTAGGCAGAAAAAAACACTCGAAAGAAACCTATATGCGCATGCGCTTTTGCGCCAAAGCATTAGCGCGAACGCCTTATCTTCTAAGCTAAACTTGCGATGAAATTTATTACGCGCCGCATTCTTACACTGTGATAATACGAATGTCCTTACCGTTTCCGGGAGCTGCTCCAGCTTGTGGGCAGATTGGTGGTTCAGAAACCTGTTTGCTCGTTGCAGCCGCATCTTCATGGATTCCTTCCTTGTCCTCATCTGGCTGATCTCTTTCTTCAGGCTGCGTACGTAGCCGTGCAGATCCGGGTCGTCCTTCGGCATTGTTCCTCTTCCCTCTCGGATGTATTTTAGTATAGCACCTGTCGAGACACAGTTTATATATTAGTTTACATCGAATGTATGGTGTTTAATTGCTCATAAATAGTAAAATTGTCAACATACATCGAAGTCTCCTTTTCACGATGCAGTTTCTAGTACCATCGCACGTATCCTCGCCAATTGGTGCTAGAATCACAGTAAAGTACAACTTTTATACTATGTTTTCATTTAATTATTTACATTGCTTTTTGGAATCTATGCGTGAATGCGTTTTGTATGCTAATAATTCTATTCGACTAATTAGGAAACACAAATGGCACAAATTGCCCGACTTTAATAAAATATTTGAATTGGCAAGCAGCAGTAAAGATTTCTTTTCTCAATACGGAATAATGTTGTACCTTCTCGCACAGTCGCGAAATCTGCATCGTGGCTGGTACCAGGCTGGGGCTCTGCGGCGCTCATTTTAGTATCCGTTTCCACGGCTGGAATTATAATGATATATGTTATAACGTTATGTCTACCAAGCTATCCTTGCATCTAGGTTGCTTTTTATACGTACATGGAAGCTGTTGATCGGCTTTCGTACCAATCGTGGGACATAGCGGGTACAGAGTCCCGTCGATAGGAGCTGAAATAGGAAAGATTAATTAATATTTGTATCTAAATACTATCTCTATTAACTAAAAGGGAATATGAGCGGCTTAACGTTAAAAAAGTTATCCCGCCGTAAGAGTATATTTTAATACCTGGCAGATGCAGCGTTGGCACCACGTCTCGCCGAAGTCCTCTGCCCAACAAGTATCCCTCCACGAAATGCCTTAAACACACAAATCGCCGGATAATCTTCTCGTGTGGAACTTGCAACAATTTTAAATTGCCTGCGGCAGACACCCATTTCAGAAAGCGATCTGTATCTTGCAATGGTTTAGGGAAAGAAAACATCCGCTTCCCTGGCTGACCGCAATGTAAAACTGCACAAGACACCGTCGCCATAGTCACACACAATTTTCACTTCTGCCACTTTTCGATTCACTTCTACTACTCTCCGAAGAAATCGCAAACTAACAGTCGTGAAGCCGCAATTAGCAGCCGAAAATGACTCCGGAAAAGTACGCCACTTCTCTACTTAAAGACTTCATTTTCCAACCGAGGCTTCTGATTGGTCCCAAAAGCCTCCCACCCTCAAACTCCTTCGACTCTTTCGGCTTCGGGAGCGCCAACTTGGAAAAACCCAGTCCCGGCCACCCCGTTCGATAGTGAGCGTGGCTGGCAAAAGCACCGGTGGGCCCCGGTACCCGCCACAACCAGCAGTACTAGCAAACCTTGCTCCCCTTAGAGCTTCCTCAGCCATTTATTGTTTTATGATCACTGTTGAAATCTCCTTCGGAAAACGTTTGCATACTGCCTAGACTTTAATAGTTGTTTCAATATTAGACATTCAACCTTCATTTGTTGAGTTGCAAATATTTGAGAATGCGACCCTGGGAATGAGCTACGAATTGTACAGGGTGTAAAAAAATAAATGTCGCGACTATCATAGGATGATTCTGCACTCTCGGATCGGCGAAGATCCACACAAAAAAATTGACGCAAAATAGTACTGTGTGTACTTGACCTTGAAACTGAAAGTAATTCTTTTTCCTTTTATCGTATTCTACTCCTTGGGGTACCAATATTGTTAAAGGAACCATGTGTCTCACGGTAGAAAGACAATGGGAAACTGACTTACTTGACACTAACATTACTAAAATTTAATTTATTTTAAAGTTTTTTTACCAATATATAATATAGAGCAAATGCTTCAAATGGAGCGCGCAGACGCCAAGTTTTTTTTATTATTAAGCGCTAATTTATTGTTAATTCATTGTTAATGCGAGATAAATCGAGGTAATATCTACATCGTTGTCACTTTAGCCAAACGTTCCTTGAGTGACAAACTTGACAGTCACAACTAAATTGGGTTGTGTATGAGCACATCATTTGGTTGATATTATAATTGTGAAGCGTTGGGTCAAATAATGATTTAGATTTTGTTAGCAATATACCCAGCTCATAGACAGTCTAGTTTGGTTTGGTGTATGTTGACAGTCAAGTGCCTTGCTGATGGAGCAAACATCTACACTGCTGAAATTAGTTTGAGCAAGTACTGATTACCAATAACAAGCATTTCCTTAAATTATAAATAATTTCTCATATTGCTTAAAAAATTGATATACTACACTCTTGACAATTTTAACTATTGGTAATCAACAGTTGTTTACCAAAAGAAGGACTTGCAAGTGGCACACTTAACACTTTCAACATTTCATAATTCTTAATAATGACAAGATCACAGGGATAATGGCAAAGATAGTAGACTCTATTATTAACTAAATAAAGCATGGAATCTGGAATAAAATGCTAAAATCGGACAGTGTCATACGTATAACCATCTCTGCACATAACCAACCATGGTATAACCGGCTTAACCAAGGTGTCGGTATGACCTTTTTCGGGCTTCCTTTTTCCGTGCTACCTTGTTCACATATAGTGGTTCCCTAATCGGTTGTCCTCTATTATATCTGCTATCTATCAGCTCAGGAAGCATGCAGTCCTCATAAAAGTTCTTTACCTTGGGCTCCATTTCTTTCTTCCAGAATTTATCATCTTTTTCGATTCCTGTGACCTTCATTCCTTTCGGTGTCCATAAGCAGAATAAGCCATATTGCCTTCCTGTAATATGCAACTGCCCTTGCATTTGATAAAAATATTTGTGGGTCTTGTTCATTTCATCGTTTCGGTAAATTGCCTTTATATTTTTCAACGTTTCAATTGCTTCTTCGGGTGTTAAATCTTTCGCTGAATATGGACATTTCACTTCGACGAGGGAACCATTTTCAAGTAGGCCATCCGGTGTCGCTCCTGAATACGGTATCTCTTTATCAATAAAAAGACCGCACGGTTGCACAAGGATTTCGAGTAGTTCTTCCAATTTCCTCAATGCCTTTGATTAATTTTCTTTCCCGTATTTCAGTGCTGGTAGGTGCAATTCTTGGCAGTACAGTATGTTCTTCACTGTATTAGCTCGTGGCGTGTTCTTTCGCATTCGGCACCCCACGCCAAAGTTGGATGCTGTTAATAATTGTCTCCGATATGACATTCACCTTGCATCGTTGGCTTGGTCGCGTGTTTCTTTCTCGATTATGGATCGTGATGCTTGCCATTCGTATAACATTGACACGTCTCTCTCCCACTCAGAAGAGTACACGGATTCTTCCATATCTAGCCTGTCTGCATCTGGACCGTAATCTTTATCATATGATTTCTTCTCCTGATATTTCTTTGATGAGGATTCTTTTGCTGCTTTCTTATATTTCTTCGCCATTTCCAGAGCGTGTTTGCGACGATCCTCCATCTTTGTCAAAATCGGTGTTGGTTTCTTGTCCATTGCTGTAGCTAGCCGGCTCAATGCTGCTTTCGAGTTGAATCCGACAACAGCAGCAGAAACTCTACCCTGGTAAGAGCCTTTTCTTCCGAAATTAATCCTCTTTCCTCCAATGTATTTTGCAATGATGCTGTTCAAACTTTCCACGGTATTGTTATTCAATCCGTACAACATGCTTTCGGCGTTTGCAAAAATCCGTCGCATCGCATCCTCTATAGACTGATATAGTCCTCTTTTCCTCAATTCGGGTACGTAGTTGATGACCTTCGGATCCGAGAACTTTTTACAGAAATATCCCAATTTTTCACAATCCTTATGCTCTCCGAAGACAGGGCTCGGTACGTTCTTCAAATCGTTTTTGAAATTTCGCACACGCTCCGCCAACGGCAACTGTTGGGTGTATCGATATCCCGCAGCTTTCTACAGGGTGTCCCAAAAATGTCGTAAAATATTACCACCATCGTGTTGGGATGGTATTTGTGAACAGAATGGCAGGTTTGAAAATTGTTGTTCGGCCCTCAATTTCGAGTTATTAAACATTAACTTATGCTCCGCCCCTCGGACTTTTGGCGAGTCACGGACGGCTATCGCTTGCTCCTAGAATAAGGGAGGTGACAAAACACATCTTGACGGTCGGCCTGCGAGAAATGCGATGGAGGACCAACCGGTGCTCAACCGTTCGGTTTTCCCGAAACTAAACAATCGCCGTCTCGGTGCGGTCGCACCGACGGCCCAGCCGGCAGGCCGCTGCATGTGCCGTTCTCGACACCCGAATACAGCATGCCATCGCCCAACCAACGCTTCTTTGCCATTCCTCTTGCTTTTCCACTTTCTTAATATGCGCTTACGGTAACCAATATCCCCGATTAGTTATTTCGCGACGCCCGATTAGACTCGATTAAATCCGACCCAATCCAGTGAATCAAGTTTACCAGGGGCTTGCGATACTTTTTTTTCTAAGTATCGAGGTGGCGCCGTGGCAAAGCGTTGGAGCAGCGAGTGCGGTGATCCGAGTTCGGTTCCCCGTTGTCGCAATTGATTTTTTTGAATTTTCTTGCCGTCACATCATCATATTCAACACCTGGTAGTGGTGATATTTTTTTCTCGTTGCTATCCACATGCCCTTTTATTATTAAATTATTCAATTCCGATAAACAGGGCCAGCAATAATCTCGAACGTAGAGGCTTCACCAGAATTAGGGCACCAATATTTTGTCCTGCTATCCTTCTCCTACCATTCCTACTCCATTTCGTTTTGTGGGTGCATTTACAGCTATCAGTATGAAACTTGGTACCATCAAATTTCATTTTGATAGCTTTGATTGGTTTGCTGGAAAAGAAATCTGAAAGAACATGTATTTTTTTGCCATCTCGAATAAGGATTTTCAGAGTGGAGATTACAGGTGGATGGCGAACAGAAAAAAATATCACCACTGCTCATTGTTTAATATGATGATGAGAGGGCAAGAAAATGCAAAAAAAATAATCGCGACAACGGGGAACCGAACTCGGATCACCAGACTCGCTGCTCCAACGCTTTGCTACGGCGCCACCTTGATACTTGTAAAAAAAATATCGCAAGCCCCTGGTAAACTGTATTCACTGGATTTGGTCGGATTTAATCGAGTCTAATCGGGCGTCGCGAAATAACTAATCAGGGATATTGGTTACCGTAAACGTATATCAAGAAAGCGGAAAAGCAAGAGGAATGGCCAAGAAGCGTTGGCTGGGCGATGCCGTGTCGTGGTCGGGTGTCGAGAACGGCACATGCAGCGGCCTGCTGGCTAGGCCGCCGGTGCGACCGCACCGAGACGGCAATTGTTTCGTTTCGGGAAAACCAAACGGTTGAGCACCGGTTGGTCCTCCATCGCATTTCTCACAGGCAGACCGTCAAGATGTGTTTTGTCACCTCCCTTATTCTAGGAGCAGGCGATAGCTGTCCCTGACTCGCCAAGAGTCCGAGGGGCGGAGCGTAAGTAAATGTTTAATAACTCGGTATTGGAGGCCGAACAACAATTTTCAAACCTGCCATTTTGTTCATAAATACCATCCCAACACGATGGTGGTAATATTTTACGACATTTTTGGGACACCCTGTATATACCGACCCGCAGGCGGAGAATATTATTCTTGATGATCTCTCTGGAACTTTTGAAAGGGCCTTTCGATACCATATAACGCAAGGTATTGCAAAAACTCCGCAAGATGTGGTTACGGCACTCAATTTTCTTCACAGGAATCATATAATCCTTGTATGGACTACTGTCCACTATCTTTTTATGAACAGCAGCATTGCCATCGGCAACTAATATGTTATATATTAGGCCGTGCATTTCAACGCTGCACTTGAATCCTTCTACAACTGCAGCAGCTTCCATGCTAGTGGAAGTCGCATCATGGCCCCAGTTTTTATAGCAACGGTGTTCGTGCGGTTTTTCCTTCTTCTTTGCTACTGTAATGCATATCATGCAAAATTTGTTTTTTACGTTGAAGTATAGGGCTTTCTTCGTGGCATATCCAACTATACCTCCCATGCCGGAGGTAGAGTTGTATTCTCCACCACGATATACCCTTTTTAGCCAACTACCATCTGCGACCACTGCGATGACCGGAATATTGGTCTCAGGATGCACGTCTCCTTTTGCAATGGCCAGCTCTCGTTCCTCCTTCGCGGCCTCTACCATTTCCCGCTGTGCAGCTTCTTCGAATCCGTCAATGATATTTTGCTGGCACTTCTCATACATTGTTCTTGACATACATTGCACATTTATAGCAGACATCGTTTCCTCCAATTGACTAAATCCGCCTCCAGCCACCATCGTTCCAGAGACAGCGCTGTGATTTAGATCCATTATCTTGTCATTCTTTGGCAGGCACGGTATTCGCGCTTCATATCCACACATTCTACACTGAGCGGTATACATTTTTTCCAATCCAATGTTTCTGCATCCAACTATTTGGAAATGTTCAACGACGCAGTTTGTACCAGGGGAGTGGTTTGCGAGACCTATTATTGTCTGGAAAACGTGTCCGAAGTCGACGATATCCAGACCTTCCACAATAGACTCCTCTGGCTCCGATGTCTGCGCTCTTTCTACCACCCAATAATTGTTCTCATTTTCTCCTTCTTCCTCTGGATCTAGGGAATCGTCAGTAAGAGTTTCTTGTTCTTCCTCTACGGCAAACTGTTGTAGATCTTCTCTTCCAATTGATTCAATAGCCTGCATGTCGTGTACTTGCAAATCTTCAAATTTCAATTCAAAGTTGTTGTTCTCATCCTGCATGGTCTCGTTGATTATTTCCTCGACGGTTTGAGCAGCGACGATTGTTTCCTCTTCCGCCGATATATTTTCGAGGAACCGCATGTTTTGCGCCTAAAATTCCTGTAAGGGAAAGCTGTCGTCCCCAGCAGGAGAAGTGCTTGGGGGGTCCGTTTGTGCACTAGATGCACTACTTACCGCATCTCTCACGGTGCATCTATCCCTGTCGGAATGCTCCTCTACTGTTGTATCATTGGTCTTGCTTACCTGCAGGCGTGCCACATTATTCAGCCGTTGAATTCTGTAAACATATATGCAATGCAAATAAGCTTCAAATATATTAAATCGTGAGAAAACGAGTTACATGTAAATAAATAGGAGGAAAGAGTTGCACATGTTGGAAAGGAACCATGCACTAATGCTCTGATAATTCTTTTATAAAAGTGTACGAGCACGGTGACGTATTGCCGATAAAAATATGATGACATGAAGGCTAGACAGCGACATTACTGATGAATCATCAGGGGGTGATTGGGGCGGGGAGAGGAGAGGTGTATGAGAAAGAGGATGGTGGTTTGCTGAGGAGCGTATGGTAGATGTGGAGTCAGGATTAAGTGGATTTTGGTTGTAGTTATAGTCTTAGTTTTAGTCAATAAAGTAGTCTATTGTCACTTCAACTTTGTCACTTAATTTACAAGGAATTCGCAAGCGAACATGCAATAAGCAATCGCTGCAAGCGAAGCGAGCAAGCACTCGATTATAACACAATAAGGTAGAGAAAGCACTCTAATGAACAGCAAGCAAGTTTGAGAAAGCACTCAAGAACCTCTTACACTTGAAGCCAAGCAGCCAAAAAGGAGGAAGTGCGCTCACTTGCACTCCTATTTATAGAGCTTCCTTCCCAGGACCTTCCGCCTACGCTATTTCCTGCTGCGGAACTTTCGGGAAGGTTCTGCAAAGGAAGTGACATGCAATGCAAAAACAACTTTAAACGTTTGACAAAGTCAGTTGCAACTGACTTTGCTCGCGGGTGGGCCAGGTCAGTGACCGCTGTCACTGCCTAACCTCACCTGTCACTTCTAGTACTTAGCGCTGTCGCTCAACGCTACGCGCACCACTTTCAATGATCTAATGCGCATCTTGAACAAGAGGGTTCAACTTACATAGCTCCCCCGCTATGTGCTTTTCAAATATTAGTTACATATATTTTTCAATAAATTCCTAAGTTCAATACATGCATATACTCGAGGGTTGGCATATTCTTCTAATAGTATAGGTCATCGGCACGATGATAGATTTACGATGGGGATCGGCGCTTGGCAGTGCGCGAGCGATCCGAGTGTATACTCGGTGCTCAGGCCTTAGCCGTTGCCACTCGATGTTGAAAAAATAACCAGTCGTCAATAGGGTCAGGTAGTGTTTGACGTTCGATACGGCACATGTGCGAACTGACAGTAAAGTGACGGAAGGCAGGGTCGCTCCTTTCTGCTAAGAGGACTGCGAGGGACATAAAAAGCATGAAATAAAAAAAATATTTAAAAAAAAATGTGACCGACTTCGAAAAACTGACAGCATCCCAGAAAACTGAAAACTAAAAGAGCTGGAAAAATAAAATTAATAATCAAAATAAGCAGAATAAAAATGCGCTGAAAAGTAAAAAATAATTTGCTGTTTTCGTGCTTTCGTCATTTTGCAGTCATAATGTGTAACTTTGGCAACCTTCCCGCATTGTACTGCAACCCAATTGAGGGAAGGCACAAGAGGAAATTTAAAACATTTTAAGATCAGATTATGATGTCCGATCTTCGTTAGTTTGGTTGGTATAACATATTAATGGTGGAGAGTCTATCTTCGATCCCACTGCTAGAATCGTCCCATAAATTCGTGTATGTGTGCTGTTGTGCGATTGGAGGTAACACCTAAAAAAGCGACTCGATACTCTGATTGGTTTTCATAATAATTAATAAAGTATTTTTGCTCCGGGTGAACGATGTTTCCAGACTCAATAGTGTGCAAGCGTAGTGGAAATAATGGGGTGCGTTCGCCCCCCAAGTGTCGGTGTCTTTACGGGATGTAACGTGACACCTTTAAGGGCCGTCCCCTATCTCTCGGTAGAATAGGCTGAAACCAATTGTTTTCTCCGATTCGAACCGATATAGTTATATTAGTTGCATCCCAATGGTCCAACAACGACGAATCACCGAGAAGGGCTAAGACAAAAACGCAAAAAAGTAAAGAGGGGCCCTCGGTCAATCCCCGATGTTGCCGTCCTGCCGTTCGATTACTACCCGTTCCAATAACTTACAGCTTACTTTAAGATGCAATAACAACTTAACTAAAAGTGATAGGACCTGAACATTTGCCCCCTATGGCCTTAGAATTTTCCGCTCTACCATCCCCTAAAGCGCCGGGAGTTATATCTTTTACACCCTGTATATCTATCTATCTGTTCACGGAAATACTTCCATGACAGACAAATAGAGAATGATAGATACAAGAGATGATTATTTGAGACAATCATCTACATCTATGAGATGTTAGAATTGCCCTCCATATACCAGACCAGTTAATGTTAACAGTAGTAGTAGTATGTTACACGGGAGATACGTTTAGATAAGATATACATATGTGTATATATCTATCTAACCATCCACAGGAACACGTTCATGATAGATGAAGGCAGAAGGATGCACACAATTGTAAAGAGTATTCTCTTGCTTACGGTCTGTTATATGTGACTGTCTTTTGTAGTATTTTACTTATATTTGCGCCGACTCCGAAAAGTTGCAAAATATTTGGGCTTGCAAAGGGTTGGGTGTTACATTGGGTTGCAGTACAATGCGGGAAGGTTGCCAAAGTTACACATTATGACTGCAAAATGACGAAAGCACGAAAACAGCAAATTATTTTTTACTTTTCAGCGCATCTTTATTCTGCTTATTTTGATTATTAATTTTATTTTTCCAGCTCTTTTAGTTTTCAGTTTTTTGGGATGCTGTCAGTTTTTCGAAGTCGGTCACATTTTTTTTTAAATATTTTTTTTATTTCATGCTTTTTAGTATTTCAAATGCATACAACGATAGTTCGCAGTAGATTGCATCTGGAATTTCATCGATGCACTGGTGTACCAGTTATAGACGAACAAATGTATCCGGAATTGTCGAGGAAGGAAAAGCTTTTATGCACTAAAAATGATGAGCATTAAACAATTTCGGAAAAATTTATGGTGGGACTAAAGTATGTGCATCCTCAATAAGATATGTCAGATTTAGTCAATATCGGTCCAGCCATCTCGAAGATAACGTTGGACAAACGCAGTTTTAGTAGAAAAGTGAAATCAGCAAAACATTCGGTGTTTATGCAATAACAATGGTTAGCGTTAAACAATTTCGGGAAAATGTGTAATGGGACCAAAGTACGCGTATCCGGTATAAGATAGATAAGATTTCATCAAGATCGGTCCATCCATCTCGGAGATATCGACGGACAAACGAAAATTGTAGTAGAAACGTGAAATCAGCGAGAAAATGGCATTTTATGCAATAACAATGGTTATCGTTAAACAATTTCGGGAAAATGTGTAATGGGACCAAAGTACGAGTAACCGCTATAAGATAGACAAGATTTGATCAAGATCGGTCCATCCATTTCGGAGATATCGCTGGACACACGAAAATTCACTGAGAAACGTGAAATCGGCGAAGAATCGGGTTTGTATGCAATAACAATAGTTAGCGTTAAACAATTTGGGAAAAATGTATATTGGGACCAAAGTACGAGCATCCTCTACGCGATAAGCCTGGGTTCATCAATTTCGGTCCATCCATCTCGGAGATATCGCCGGACACACGAAAATTTCAGCAGAAACGTGAAATCGGCGAAGAATTGGGTTTTTATGCAATAACAATAGTTAGCGTTAAACAATTTGGGAAAAATTTATATTGGGACCAAAGTACGAACATCCTCTACGCGATAAGCCTGGGTTCATCAATTTCGTTCCATCCATCTCGGAGATATCGCCGGACACACGAAAATTTCAGCAGAAACGTGAAATCGGCGAAGAATTGGGATTTTATGCAATAACAATGGTTAGCGTTAAACAATTTCGAAAAATTTTATAATGGGACCAAACTGTGAACATCCTCTATGATATAAGCCCGGTTTCATCCCGATCGGTCCAGCAGTCTTCCCGTACTAGCCGGACAAACATTAAAAAAAAAAAAAAAAAAAAAAAAAAAATATAGCGATCGAATTGAGTACCTCCTCCTTTTCGAAGTCGGTAAAAAGCATGGCAATTTCCCCAGAGCCGTTTTATTTATTCATTACTTTACTAGCAATCCCACCCAAATCTCCTGCACCACTCACCCGCTATTCGTCCCGGTGGTAGGCTAAGACTATTAGCGCACAAGCTTTCTAAATCGGTTCGATAATTGTTGCGCCAAGATGTGCTAAATAAACATTCCGAAAAATGCTACAAATTCTAAAGACAAAAGAGAAGAGATTGGTAAGCTATGGCCGCTTGTTTAGTGGGAATTTATATTCTGCATAATCCAATCCGAGATAATGTTTCATTTATACTTGCAGCAAAAAGCGTAAACCACTTGTCAAATTTAAAGATATATTTAATATTACAGAAGGCTGTTTGTAGCGCACTATATTATAGATAGGAGTGTCTGGTGACCGAAAGCTTGAGCGTGAGAGAGAGAGAGAGAGAGAGGGGGGGGGGCGGATATAGATATAGATATAGATATTATTTATTGAGTTCTAGGACTAACATTGTCCTCTCAGAACTACAAACATAAGAATGTAAAGCAAAACAGAACAAAAGAAAAATATAAGGTCAAGAATAGATATAACAGAATACAAAGCAAAACTCCCATAGCGCGATAGGAGAAAAGACGTTAAAGCTCGCTTAAACGTGGCCTCACCATCGCACTGCCTGATAGTTGGCGGTAGAGAGTTCCAGAATTGGGGCCCACGTACCGAGTACGAGGCCCCAAAGAACGTAGTACGGTGGGAAGGCACCACAAGGAGCGGCCCCCTCTGATGGGAGGGATAGCCGGGGAGTTCTCCACCCTGACTGAGAGGGGCTCGCTGTAAATAGAGGGAGAGCTTGACTTGATAGCCCTAAAAAGGCACAGGCCAAGAAAAAGTAGGCGCCTCTTCCGTACCTTAAGCCAACCGAGTCGGAGATAGTAAGAGGTGATATGGGCGTCCCACGGAGCATCAAAAATATAGCGCTCGCACGCATTTAACGCTCGCTGGAGTTTGAGTTCAGAGAGACTACTGATGCCCAGCAACGCCAGGCAACAGTAGTCCAGGTGAGGCAGAATGAGCGTGGATATAAGCTTAGTTTTCAAGCTCCGCGGTAACGCAGCACCGTGACGCCGCAGTCCCGCAAGCACACCATACACTTTGCTACAGACGTGTCGCGTGTGATCCGCCCAATCCAGTAAGGGCGATACGTACATGCCCAGCGAGACGACTCGAGAGCCGTACGGGATGGGCATACCAAGCAAAGACGCTGGCAAGGTCGGAATTAATCCGTGTTATAGCGTCCTCCAATTTGTCATAGGGGGCGGAGATGTACAATTGCACATTATCCGCGTATTTGACTACCTTGGAGTAATAAACGGAGGAGTTTAGGTCTTGGATATACAAACAGAAGAGGAACGGTCCAAGGACGGAGCCTTGCGGCACGCCCGAATGGGCCGGTGACCAACGGGAGGTAGACCGCCCGATTCTGACCGCCTGCACCCTAATAGTGAGGTAAGACCAGAGCCACCGTAGGACCGGAAAAGAAAGATTGAAGGTGTGAAGTTTAGAAAGAAAAAGAGAGTGGTCCACGGTGTCAAAGGCCTTAGAGAAATCAAGACACACCAGGATTGTGACCATCCGCTGATCGGCAGCGAGACAGACGTCCTCCAGGAGTGTCAAGAGAGCAGTCTGAATGGAGCGGTTTTTGACAAAACTGCGTTGCGACGGGTCCAGCTTTCCAGAGCTATAAAGAAAACTCTGGATATCAGTGAAGACCAGTCTCTCCAAAATCTTAGGAAGCTCAGGTAGAATCGAAATAGGGCGAAAATTAGCCGGAACAGAAGCGTTCGGTTTTTTAGGTATTGGAGTAATGTAGGAACGACGCCAGGCGTCGGGGAACATCGAGAAAGTGAGAGAAGAGTTGAAGATTTGGAGAAGAGAGGGGTAGATAGCCGGTAAAGAGAGAGAAAGAAACCTCGCACTCAGCTCATCAGAGGGAGAGATAGACGAGTTGGTAAGGCGTAGAGCGCGAGCAAGTCTCTCCTCAGTGACGAGAGAGAAATAGAAAGACGCAGCGTCAGACGGATGGTTAGACGAAGACAGACAAGCGGGACGGCCGGGGAAGAAGAGGCGTAGGCAGAAAGAAAGTAGGAGTTTAGAGTGTCCGGAGACAAATGTGCCGGAGCAGATGTGCGAGAGGGAGGAAGAACACCAAATGACCTTAGCTCGCGCCAAACTTCATTCGCATTAGAGAGGTTGGAGAACCTATCGAAAAGGAAAGCAGATCTGCTCGCGCCAGAGCTGACTTAACCTTGTTTCGACAGGCCCTGTACTGTACCCGGAGGTCCGGATTACCAGTTCTAATATAGGATCTCCTGAGCGAGTCACGAGTACGCATCTCGCGGGGAATCTCAGGGGTGATCCAAGGAGCAGGTGGCCGTCTAACACGCAAGGGGCGAAGAGGGGCATGCTCATTAAGAACAACAAGCAAGCCTGAATTGAGAGTGTCAACCAACCGATCGACGCAACTCTCACAAGAGTTCGTTATAAGACGAATACAGCTAAGCTGCGAGATATCATAGAGAAGCGCGTCACGGTTGATTGAACCATACCTCCGACGAAGGTCATTAAAGGGAGCACGGCGGGAAGTAAGAGCATATTCTAGAGAAATAAAATCATGACTAGAGCAGTGAGGCTCTTTAGATTGGGAAAAGAGATCACCTTACCAAAATCATCCACCAGCCCAAGGTAGAGGAAGTAGAGGTATGAAAAGTAGGAGGAAAGGGGATTAAGTGGAGGTTAAGGCGAGAAAAGAGGTCTCCAAGGTAGCCGGAATCAAAGGAGGAGGAGCCCATGTTTGTACTCCAGTCGCCAAGTATTACCTTGGTGGGGTAGTCCGAGACGACGTCAGCGAACAAGGGCTCGAAGTGAGAGAGAGGAGCATGTGGGGGGCGATAAACGACCCCCACCAGAAGGGAACCAGCAGAGGCGATGACCACCTGTACGAAAAGGTAGTCCGGACCAGGAATCAGCGAGGAAGAAGAGGACGCAACAACCGAGGAGTTATAGGAGTCGCGAATATAAAGACAGACGCCCCCGCCCATTCTGCCATCCCTGTCGCACCTGAAAAGCAGGTATCCTGGTATAACACACTGACTGTCAGGGATATTAGTAAACAGCCAGGATTCAGAGACCGCCGCAATATCGAAGTTAGTGCGCAGAATGAAAGAAGCGAAGCGGTCAAAGTGCGCAACAAGAGATTGGGCGTTCGCATGCCCAAACTTCAGAGTAGTGGGTCAGACGGCAGAGGGAGGAGGCGACATGCGGGGCCACAGAACTCAGGCGAGCTTCGTGGCGATGTCGTTCGCGGAGTCAATACGAACAGGAGAGGAGGAGTCCGTCTTACGTACATATACTCTCCCACCCTGTGCCAAACGCGAGGGTATCCGCGTTCACGAGCGAGGAGCTGACACCGCTTTAGAAGTGAAAAGATCTCTCGCGGCAGGTACTCATTAACGTACACCTTATGGGATGGAAAAGTGGGATCGAGTTCGGAGGCGAGGAGATCGCGCTTCGCACGCTTGGCAGCAAGAAGAGAATTTCTAGCATCACAGGAAATCAGCCGTGCATGAATTCACGCAAAACGTGAGACCGGAAATCCTCACCAGAGGTCTCCGGGTAGCCAGAAATCACAATTCCAGCGGATCGGTTAGCGACCTCCAATTCCACCCGTAGGTTGTCAATAGCAGAAGTAAGTGATGCCTTGAGACTGCACAGTTCCGCAGAGTTGGCATTGTCTTAGCCTCGAGGGCAGCAGTGCGCTTAGCAAGACCATTAAGGCTGTCCAGCCTCTCAGAATGCTGAGCTGCGGTGGCAGTGAGCTTGGAAAGAGAAGCTTGCAGCTCCGCTGTTTTCACTCGCTGTTCAGCGATGAACGCGGTCAGCGTATCGACGAGATGGGTGACCAGCGCTGTGAGTGAAGCAATGTCCCCAGACAGAATAGGCGAAGTGACACACACAGAGGATGGAGTAGACGTAAGTTCCAGCGACGGCTCTGATGATACCCGCAGCGATGAAGTGGTTGTAGGGATCGATGAAGCCGCATCCTTGCAGCCCCACTCGAGGTGCACCTTCAAGCATCTGGGGTGCATGGCGACAGCGCATAGGGAGCAATGAGAGACCTCCTTCTTAATTTCCTTTTTGTACAAAAGGCAAGAAGGTCCAGGTGACGTGGCTGCCTGTGTTGATTTGGACGATTTAGATGGTTGCTGCATGACCAGTGACACTAGGTTAGCAGGTGGCAGCCGTGGAACCAGAAGCCAAGGGTGGTAACCGTGTGATGTGTATTCGTGTGGGGGCGCTCCGGGACGATACGCCGAAAGAAAAATTTGAAATCCACCGAAAAATAACAGAAATTTCGCCCACTCAAGATGGGGTTAGAAATTCTGCCAGCGATTTCTGCAGAAGGATGCCTCGAGATTCTCGTCGGCTAAAGTAAAGCCGAAGATGATTTTTAGGCCAAAGGTTGAGCGGGCCGAGCGAGAATACGAGGCGATACCTGTAAAAGCCCCACGGGTCAGAGTTTGGCAGAATATGTGGCTTAAAAACGGAACAGGTAGAAGTGCGTGTCTAATACTCACAAGAGAGAGATGATGATGATGATATTTATTCGGTTCTAGGGCAAATATAGCTTTTTTAGAACACAAGAGATACAGAGTAAAGACGCATGAAAAATAATAAGCCTTAAAATAAGCCGAAAATAACAAAGAAAAATAGAAATACAAAGAAGAATAAAAATAAAAAATAAAAATAGAAAAAATAAAATAGTAGTTTGAAGTTACAAGGAAACGTCAGAGAGACATAGAGCGAAATAAGTGTAGGTCCCAAGAACGCATCGCAAAAACAAAATAGGTTTTAATAACCCGCCAGAAATAACACCGTGAGGGACTCCCTGAAGCCCCCCTCAGAAACGCACTCCCGTATGGAGGTGGGGAGGCCGTTCCAGAATTGGGGACCCCGCACTGAGTACGAGGCCCCAAAAAAGGAAGTGCGGTGCGCAGGCACCACAAAAAGGGGGCCCCGTTGACGCGAGGGGCAGCCCAAAGAGCCCTCAAGACGTGGAGTGACCAGCTCCTTGTACAGTTCGCCTCTGGAAAGAAGGCGCCTGGCTCCAGAATTCGGAAAGAGTGGGACTGATGGACTACGCCTTACAAGGCAGGGAAATACCGCCTTTCCTATTTTTCCTCGGACGAGGCCCCTCACGGCCTTCACCTGGCCCTTTGTATACCTGGCAAAAATGGTGTCCGGCTCAGGTCAAATTGTTTCCTACTCGCCAATAGAAACAAGACTACGGGTTGCTAATCATAAAACCTTTTGTTTCCATCCCTAAGTACCGTCCCTAAGAAATTTTCAAGGAGGAGACAAATTTTTCGGCAAATCAGAGCCAGGCGCCTTCTTTCCAGAGGCGAACTGTACACGCTTGGCGCCCTGGACTGGAGGGCGTGGTGCAGGCTAACCCCCAGAAAGAGGAGGCGCCTTTTCCGCACCCTAAGCCAGCCAAGACGCCGGTAAAAAGGCGTAATGTGCGCATCGCGAGGCACGTCAAAAATAAATCGCACGCAGGCGTTGAGCGCGCGTTGGAGCCGGCTCTCCAGAGCGACACTGATTCCCAGCAGCGCCAGGCAACAGTAGTCGAGGTGTGGCAGGATGAGGGCAGATATGAGCTTGATCTTAAGGCTCCGCGGCAACGCAGCACCATGGCGTCTCAGCTCCGCAAGCATACCATAGATCTTACTGCAGACATGTCGCGTGTGGTCCGCCCAGTCCAGAGAGGGCGATATGTGCAGACCCAGCGAGACGACGTGAGAGCCGTACGGGATGGGTATACCGTCCATCTGAATCCGGGGGGCACCCGCAACACGCTGCAAACCGAGGGCACAAGCAGAGCCAAGCATCAGGCACTGCATTTTAGAAATACAGGAGGATCCCAGAGAAGGTTCACGTTAGGAACCCGTTTGAGGTTCAACTTTCATCCCCACCACTAATTAAGAATTCCGCCCGCAACCCTACCTGTGCTCCCTCTAAAATCCCTCCAAAATTACTTTATGACTCCATTTATGACCCCCTGGTCCCATAATTCTAATCTTTTTTACATGTAATTTAAATTTGATCGTTTCATGCTTTTAATAAATAACAATTTGTTTAACGGATTGGTGATATTTTTACGAGTAAAATGATACCAAAAACGACTCAATTTGGCTAATTTCAAAGGAATAGTACCTACATGCATAACTGCATAATTTCCAGTATGCAATGGTGAGTATGAAATATGTATAATAAGACGAGAAATGAGTTATGTGGTAGGAATAAGGATATATTCCCGTATTCTATTTATATATATGTGTCTACTTTACACTATGTACATATATACATATTTACATAGGATCGCCCATTGCCCTTCTCTCTAGGAACCACGTGTGAAGACGTGTGTCCAACTCGACCAAGGCAGGTTTTCTCATTTTTTTCGCTTGCAGAGCATGGCCATCCGCGTATTGATGCAGTTCGTTGGCCTTTCGCTTTATTCTCCGCACTGAGTTCGGATGCACATTGTGCTTGGCCGCTAACTCCTTTACTGACACACCGCAGTCCAAACTGTTGATAATTTGGATCCGTTGCTCTACAGTTAGAACAGCACGCCCGGATGTAGCTTCCATATTGAACACAGAATAATATCGTAACAGTCTTAGATGTTCACTGTGTCAATGCACAAGGATTTCTGACTCTGAAACTGTAGGTGCTCGATTTTAAAGGTCTTTTTCAACCCCCTTCCACGTCAGTTACAGGAAAAGGGTGAAAATTCCGAAAGCACCGATTAGTGATTAAACCTGTACCGATGAACCGGGCCCGCGGATTTCCCCAAAAAGGGTTTTGTGGCAATCGGGCCTTATTGTTAGTTGTGACCTACGCGGAATCGGTCGAGTAATAAATCCAACCCTTGCACCAGATACGAAATTTTCTTTATTCAGACCTGTTAAACAGCGGAACCGTCGGTTAGCACTTGGATAGACCAGTTTCCGAATTAGAATTGACCGATGCACTGAGCTGTACCCTGAGATTTTCCCAAATGTAGTGGGCCAGTCGGGCCTCATTGTTAGTTTTGGCACGGACATTTATTGAAACAGAGTTGTGAACCTTTTGTACTTTCAGGGTGCTTCTCTCTGAATTTTCGAAAAGCAAAACGTTGCTCTAAGAATAACAATCTCGCTCTCGAGACAACTCTCGATAGTTTTACATATGTACTCTCAAATGGACACGTATCACAAAAAATGATATCACCACCACCAATCAGGAAAATTGATAATACATATGTATGTATGTAATCCTTACCAGATCGGCGGACTCTTTTATAGGTTTCTAGTCGGTCTCGAATGTTGAACCTTTCCGGAGGTCATATTGTTCTTGTATTAGGTCGAATTTGGTATCGTTGTACTCGTACAAACATCGCCAATATGTTAGACATATTATGATTAATACCAAACAAAAAATGTTAATAATAATGTTTTTCACCTAAAATGGACTTCACCTTTATGGCTTCAGGGTCATAAATGTAGTCCCGAGAAAGGCCGAATCATAAAAATCAGCCGGCGCAGGGCCATTAAGTTTGGGAAAATCGCTAATCCTTAACAGATCGGCGGACCCCGTTACAGGTTTCTAGCCGGTCCCGAATGTTAAACCTTCTCCGGGGTCCTACTGTATTTAGGTTAAGAGAATTCATCGAGGACCAGGCAGAGACGCTGGCAAGGTCAGAGTTGATTCTAGTTATTGCATCTTCGAGTTCAGAGTAAGGGGCGGAGATTACAGTTGTACATCATCCGCATACCTGACTACCTTGGAGTAGGAGATGGAGGAGTTTAGATGCTGGATATATAGAGAGAAAAGGAACGGCCCAAGGACAGAGCCTTGCGGCACGCCCGAGTGGACCGGGGACCAACGGGCGGTAGACCGTCCGATTCTGACCGCCTGCACCCTATTCGTGCGGTAAGACCAGATCCATCGTAAGACTGCAAAAGAAAGATTGAAGGAGTGAAGTTTAGAAAGAAGAAGAGAGTGGTCTACGGTATCAAAGGCCTTAGAGAAATCAAGACACACCAGGATTGTGACCATCCGCTGATCAGTAGCGAGACGGACGTCCTCCAGGAGTGTCAGGAGAGCAGTCTGAGTAGACCGTTTTTTTTACAAAACCGTGTTGCGAGGGGTCCAACATTCCAGAGCTATGCAGAAAACTCTGGATATCTGTGAGTACCAGCCTCTCTAAGATCTTAGAAAGCTCAGGAAGAATAGAGACAGGGTGAAAATCAGCCGGTACAGAAGAATTCGGTTTCTTAGGTATGGGCGTCATATAGGAACGACGCCAGGCGTCAGGGAAGATAGAGAAAGCAAGAGAGGAATTGGAGATCTGAAGAACAGAGGGCTAGATAGCGGGAAAAGAGAGAGAAAGAAACCTCGTACTCAGCTCATCCGAGGGAGAGATGAACGAGTTAGTAAGGCGCACAGCGCGAGCAAGTCTCTCCTCTGTGACAGGAGAGAAATAGAAAGACGTATCGTCCGAGGGATAGGAAGACAAAGACAGACATGCGGGGACGGCCGAGGGAGAGGACGCGTAGGCGGAAAGAAAAAAGAGATTAAGGGTGTTCGGAGACAAGTGAGTAGGAGTAGAGGAGCGTGAGGGGGGAAGAACACCAAACGATTTTAGCTCGCGCCAAACATCGTTCGGGTTAGTGAGATTTGAGAACCTGTCATAGAGAAAGGCAGATCTAGCTCGCGCTAGAAGAGCCTGTACTCTGTTACGACAGGTCCGATATTGTACCCGCAATTCCGGATTTCCAGATCTTATATAGGATCTCCTAAGCGAGTCACGAGCACGCATCTCACGACGAATCTCAGGAGTGATCCAAGGAGCAGGTGGCCGTCTGACACGCAGGGGTCTGAGAGGGGCATGCTCGTTGAGAACACCGAGCAAGCCAGAGTTGAGATTGTCAACCAACCGATCGACGCTACTCTCACAAGAATTCGAGGAGTGACGAATACAGCTGAGCTGAGAAAGATCACTGAGGAGCGCGTCACGGTTGATTGAGCCATACTTCTGACGAAGGTCATTGAAAGGAGCAAGACGTGAAGTTAGTACGTATTTTAGAGAGATAAAATCACGATTTGAACAGCGTGGTTCATTAGATTGGGAAAAAGAGACAACCCTACTAGAGTCGTCCGCCAACCCCAGGTCAAGTCTGGTGGAGGAAGTGGAAGTATGGAAAGTGGGAGAAAAGGGGATAGAGTAGAGGTTTCGACGAGTGAAAAGGTCTCCAAGGTAGACGGAGTCAAAAGAGGAGGAGCCCATGTCCGCATTCCAATCGCCAAGTATTACCTTGTTAGGGTAATTCGAGACAATGTCAGCGAACAAGGGCTCGAAGTGTGAGAGAGGGGCATATGGGGGACGATAATCAACCCCAACAAGAAGGGAGCCAGCAGAAGGGATAATCATTTCTGCGAAAAGGAACTCAGAACCAGGTAGGGGAGAAGAATAAGAGGACGCAATAACAGTGGATTTAAGAGAGTCGCGTATTGTGACGTGGCATTTCGCCCGTCACAAATTTCGTCGGGCTTAGAGTCGCGCTCGGAGTCGGAGGTGGGGGTATCGGCTGTCTCGCGGGCAAGCCCGCGAGACACCCGGCACTCTACGTCGTACATTTTTCTTCTACATGAGATTATCGTTGGTATACTTGAGATTTGTTTCCGCTACGCTTCCGCGTAAGACTAAAGTAGCGGCAACCTGAGGATCAGCGGGCTACGCATCGGTGCGTAGCCAGGGCCGCACTAATCAGAGTTTAGCGTTTAGTGACTGTCGTCTAGGTTTCTCGTTCGCTATTGTGGCTAGCCGTCAGGGCCCTCCGATTTCTCGGTCGGAAGGGCTAGAAGGACACTCACTTGCCTGCTCCGGACAGGGCTTGGGGGTGCGGAAGATCCGGCTCCAGCTTCCTTCAGCCCTCCCTGTTGAACCACCGTTGTGGCAACAGGATGGGGTTCCTGATGTTTCGTAATTTGTCTTTTCCGTTCGCGAGGCACACCTGAGTGCTCGCTGTATGAACGGCCTGTGGTATAAAAAGCTGGCAGAGGAATTGCCAGCCAGAAGGATTCCTCCCTTCAACATTAGGGCAGGGTAATCAAAAGATACCTGCGGCCCTGCCAGAGTTTTCGCGGCCGCGAAGACTCTGTTTCCGTCTTGTTCCGGGAAACGGCGGATTTTAGGTGAGCCGCCGATTTCCCGCGAACCTACGCCACAAGGATTAGCGAGTTCACGAGAAGTCCTAGGCAAAAGCTGTAAGTGCTCCTGGGCCAATCAGGGGGTGGTTGCACGTCATGGGGAGCCAATCCGCGAGCCCTCGGAGCGCCAATCACGAATATAAGAGTGCACATTTTCGGGCAGAAATTCATTCTTTCTGCGACTATCAGTGCGAGTGCCAGTGCCCGTTTTGCTCCACGACTTCGAGTGCGCCGAGGACGGACGACCTTCCACCCCCTGCTGGCTTGGTGAGTGGAAACTCTTGTGTCTTTGCTGGAACTGAGTCTCTCCGAGGCTAACCTATCTCGTGTTATCATTATTGTCGAGTATTGCGATTTATTGTTTGTCGTACGCTTCCACCGTCAATCTTGTTGAAAGTATTGTTCGAATATCGCGGCGGCCTGCGGCCGCCATTTCGTGAACGCTTGGCGACGAGCTGAGCAGCGGCGACTTCAATCGAATAGGCTACCTCTTGTGATTATCGATCTGAATGGTTTGTGATTATCGTTTCGGGTATCGCGTGATTATTGTGAATATCGTTTCGAGTCTCGGGTGAATATCGCTTTGAACCCCGTTGTGAATATCGCTTAGAATCTCGTTGTGAATATCGAATATCGCTCCGAATCGCTGTGAATATCGCTCCGAATTTCGAGATTATCGTTCGGGATATTTTGAGATTATCGCTCTTTCTCTGTCTGAGTCGTGAACCTCCCCCTCTCTGCTGAGATTAACCAGCCTTTGGGAATTAGTGATTAGGAGATCGAAGACTTGCCTTTGGAGATTGGATTGTTCGTGCGATTATCGTTTCGCTTTTGTCTAGCGCTCGCGTTTACCAACCGAGTGGCTAGCGCTCCGTCTCTGTCTATCGCTCGTGTGGCTATCGCTCGCGTCTACCGCTCGTGTGACTGTCGCTCCGTCTCCGTCTATCGCTCGTGTGGCTATCGCTCGCGTCTACCGGTCGTGTGGCTGCCGCTCGCGTACACCGCCCGGGTGATTATCGTTCGGCTACGTTCAAGAGTCTAGCGTTCAGTCTGCGTTATAATAAAATTATTTCTCCATTCGGCAAGCCTCCGTTAAATCTCCCATAGAGCGTTCGCGGCTCTCCGTCCTTTTTGCTGCACCCGACTTCGACCTAATTAAAGGGGAAAACAACACCTCGCCCCGAATTCATCGCCCGGCGCTTACGCCCACGAATTTGGGGTCACAGTATATATAAACAAACACCACCACCCATTCTGCCATTCCTGTCAGACCTGAGCAGAGAGTAGCCAGGGATATCACACTGGGCGTCCAAAACGGAACAGGACAGCCAGGTCTCGGAACCTGCGATGATATCATAGCGCAAGTCAGCAAAAAAGGTGGAAAAAATATCGAAGTGTGCGAGGAGAGATTGGGCATTAAGGTGCCCAAAAGCAGTGACAGTGGGTGAACGGCAGGGAAGAGAGTTATCGACCGAGGGACCGCACTTCAAGTTGGCCTTGCCAGCTTGGATTCAAGATCAGCAAAAGAAGCGATTTTGATCAGCGAACTGGCATCATCCTTCTTCACAAAGATTACGCCGCCACGGTGCCACACTCGGCTGAAACCACGAGCGTGGTTTCAAGCTACTAGCTTGAAAAAGCTATTAGCTTCCACTAGAGTGGAAGCTAATAGCTCCCGCTTCGCATAGACGAAAGAGTCACGTTTCGCAGGAGAAGCAAGTCGAACGTGTATCATCCGAGGTCTATCTGGAGTGGGGGTACCACGTATACGTGAAGCGGAAAGGATGTCTTCAGCTTTGACGAGGGCAGCAAGCGCACGCGCAACGCGTAAGACGTCGGACCGTAAATCTTGGCTTTGCGACTCCGGGAAACCAGAAATCACAAGTTCACTGGAACGGGCAGCCAGCTCCAAGCGAGCCAATCGCGTCGCTGTGTGACCAGAGTCAGGAGTGGGGGTGGCTTGTCTGGCACTTGCTTGGGTCACCTGGGCGCTTAATTGTTTGAAGGATGCCGTGAGACTAGCAAGCTGAGCGGCACTGGTGCCAGCGCCCGCTTCAAGAGCAGCAGTCCTGACACCCAAATTGTCAACCTCGACGAGCTTGGCCGCGTGCTCCGACGTGGAGCACGCTGCTCAGCCATGAGACTGTTCATAATAGCCGACATTTGCTGCATCGTACTCATGATAGACATGAGCATAGCAGGAGTGTCGTTTGGCGAGATGGTCGGGCACGCAGACGGCGGTGAACCAGCGGGGGACACGGCAGGTAGCTCCATATGAGTAAGCGCAGATGGGGAGTCCACAGGTGCAGAGAAAAACTGTCTGCAGGGACACTCCAGATGGGCCTTAACACAGCCGGGGTGAAGCGGAGCCGATCATAGAGGGCACAGGGCCACCTCCTTCCTCACTGTCTTCTTGCACCGGTAGCAGTAGATGTCAGCCGTCGGGAAATGTTGAACGGCGTTGGCAGCAGTGGACGTCGTTGCGTGGGTGGTAGCCATGTCATTCAACGACGGCAAGAGGGCGCACCGTCGACGAAAATTCAACATTTTCACCAGAATAACAGAAAATCTTCGCCATCAAAGCTCGGAGTTAGGGTTTCTGTCAAGATTGTCACAGAATTGGAAGAGGGAATTCTCGTCGGCTAAATGGATGCCGATTAAGATTTATTGGCCAGAATAAAGGCGGCCGATCGAGAACCGAGGAAGCTCACTGAAACAGGCCTCACGGGGCAGAAGAAGCAGAAATATGCTCTGGAAGCAAGAGTAAGCGAATAGGCGTCTGGTTCTACTTACAGAGAGAACGAACGAACGAAGTTTATTAATGTTCTAGGGCTAAGCAACAGCCCTCTAAAAACATAAAAGCAAAAATATACAAGTAGAACGAATACATAAAAAGAAAAATTAGAAAAACAAAAGTAAGAGGGGTAGAAGCCCCAAGCGCCGCAAGACAGAAAGAATACAGAGAAGAATAAACATAAGAATAAGAATGTATAAAGATATACATAAAGGCAAAGAAAGACTAATTATAGGAGGCCAGAAGATAGCTGGTCAAGACCCTTCGGAAACCCGTCAATGTGTCGCATTGTCGGATGTGAGGCGGCAGACTGTTCCAGAATTGGGGGCCTCGCACAGCGTACGAGGCCCCGAAGAAGGAGGTGCGGTGCACTGGAACGATAAAAAGGATCCCCCGGTGGCGCGAGGGATAGCCTACCGACCCCTCATACCTAGGCGTAACGAGGCTGTTCAGTACGCAGGCCGTCTTGGCTGACACAGCCCAGAAAAGATTAATCACCAGAAAGAGGAGTCGTCTTTCCCGAACCTTCAGCCAGCCAAGACGCCGATAGAAGGGAGTGATGTGCGCATCACGCGGTGCGTCGAAAACGAAACGCACGCAGGCGTTTAGCGCACGCAGGAGCCTTAGTTCCGCTACGACACTGATGCCCAGCAAAGCCAGGCAGCAGTAGTCGAGGTGTAGCAGAATGAGGGCAGATATGAGCCTGATCCTAAGGCCACGCGGTAACGCAGCACCATGACATCTCAGCCCCGCAAGCACACCATAGATCTTACTGCAGACATGTCGCGTGTGGTCCGCCCAGTCCAGAGAGGGCGATATGTGCAAGCCCAACGATACGACTCGAGAGCCGTACGGAATGGGTGTACCGTCCATTTGGCTCTGTGGGGGGGGGCAACACGCTGCAAGCCCATGGTACGAGCAGAGCCAAGCATCAGGCACTGCGTTTTAGAGACATTTAATTTAAGAGAATTCATCAAGGACCAGGCAGAGACGCTGGCAAGGTCAGAGTTGATTCTAGTTATTGCATCTTCGAGTTCAGAGTAGGGGGCGGAGATTACAGTTGTACATCATCCGCATACCTGACTACCTTGGAATAAAAAATGGAAGAGTTGAGATCTTGGATGTAAAGCAAGAAAAGGAACGGTCCAAGGACATAGCCTTGCAGCACGCCCGAATGGACGGGGGACCAACAGGAAGTAGACCGTCCAATTCTGACCGCCTGCACCCTATTTGTGAGGTAAGATCAGATCCACCGTAAGACCGGAAAAGAAAGATTGAAAGAGTGGAGTTTAGAGAGAAGAAGAGAGTAGTCTACAGTGTCAAAGGCCTTAGAGAAATCAAGACACACCAGGATTGTGACCATCCGCTGATCTGCAGCGAGACGGACGTCCTCCAGGAGTGTCAAGAGAGCAGTTTGAGTAGAGCGGTTTTTTACAAAACCATGTTGCGAGGGGTCGAGCTTACCAGAGCTATCAAGGAACCTCTGGATGTCTGTCAGGACCAGCCCCTCAAGAATTTTAGAAAGCTCAGGAAGTATGGAAATAGGGCGGAAGTCAGCAGGTTCAGAAGCATTCGGTTTTTTAGGTATAGGGGTGATATAGGAGCGACGCCAGGCGTCGGGAAAAATAGAGAAAGTGAGAGAGGAATTAAAAATTTGTAGAACAGCGGGGTAGATAGCCGGGAAAGAGAGAGAAAGAAACCTAGCACTCAGCTCATCCGAGGGCGAGATAGACAAGTTGGTAAGACGTAAAGCGCGAGCAAGTCTCTCCACAGTGACGGGAGGGAAAAAGAAGGACGTTTCGTCAGAGGGACAGTTAGACAGAGACAAACATGCGGGGACGGCCGGAGGAGTGGAAGCACAGGAACCAAGAAAAAATGAGTTGAGAGTGCCCGGAGACAAGTGAGGGGGAATGGTCGTGCGAGAGGAGTGACAACTATTTTGTCGGATGCTGTACATACCAGAATATATCCTGGACTCCTGCTACGGCAACAGAGGGTGGCATGGAGACTCATGAGAGCCGAGGGTGGCCGAAGGTAAAGTACCACAGGTAGGGAGAGATACGGGGGTCAGTTATTTTCCGAGAAAGTTTTGCCGCGCTACCCCGGAACGGGCGTACAAGATATACAACTACCATTGAAGCAAATAGATAGATCCTCGCGGACAAGATTTGATAATATATAGGCGTCATTAAAAATGGGACCTCTGGAGGCTTTTGTCCGATTAAGAAAACCATATAACTTTCACTTGCCGAGACAAATTTTTCTCGGCTTCTCGGAGAAGCGTTATTAAATTTTCCGCTATCTCTGACCGGCTCGTGCTTTTCAGCTGAATTGAGGGGCCGAATGAAAGGCTACAATGAAAGAATACGAATTTTTTTTATTAAAAATAAGTAGGAAAAAGAAAGAGAGACGCGGCTGATGCAACGAGATCGCAACAGGGCGGGCGCTTGCCTTCTCGGTAAGAAAAAACACATGTACACAAACACACAAAGCCATCTCCAATTCTCGATATGGATTTATAAGTATGAACTCTTCCGAAACGCAACCGGACAACTTCGAGTCTTGTAGATCATGAAAAAGCATTTGATACATTGTGGCCCGAAGGGCTAATTTTGCAAGTTACATAAAAAAGCAACCGACCCCTCAGCTTTCCCAACAATGAGGCGCGAATTTCCATCATACGTTTTGGTGTGAGTGCGCGGCATTGACAGGAGGACTCGTGTGATCAGCTTATGCAGCAATTTCACGCGTCTAGAAATTGGCCACTTTTCGCGTTTGTAGCACAATTTACAATTGCTGTACTATTATTGTACTATGGAGTATGGAAACTAAAAATGCATGTGAATAGATGTGAAGCAATAGAATTTCGCCCATCAGCTCATAAATCCGAAAGCTATATTCGCCAGAAATGCGAAGCTCGTTTTGACCTAATAGATCCAAAGCAGGCTTCAACGCGCATTCTTCATAAAAAGTAGATAAAATAGTTGAGACTGTGCATTACTGACAAATCTTCATTTGCACCACTCACATTGAGCAGTCTCTCCAAAGCAAGCCCTGCACGGAAAGGTCTTCTCTCCTTGTTTTCCTCTACATACTTGGGCAGTAGAGACACAGTCTTTGCGTACAACCTTTCCTTAAGCAAAAAAAGAGACAGCTGTATAACGATGAGAGAAGAAGGTGGGCATTGCTGTAAAATTAGTAAGTTAAAACTTGAATTGCACATTGCGTTCGAAAGTGCACGTCTTCAGCCAAGAGAACTTGACAGGTGCACTCCTGTGCTTGAGGGTAGGAAGCATTTTCATTCCATGCAGGTACATATAGATAATGAGAATAAAAATGTTTGTCATTCAATCCTTCACGAGGAGGTGGTACTTTGATAATGAGATCTTGATTGTATAGTTTCAGGTGGTCTGCGATCATCGGAGGCGAATCCGCGACGTTTTCGTGGGGTACCCCGGCTCGGTCCACGATGCGCGGGTCTTTAGGAATTCTCCTTTCTGGCAACAGATCGGGAAAAACTGTAGAGCGGGATGTTACATCCTTGGCGACAACGCCTATCCCTGCTTGCCGAACCTGCTGACCCCGTTCAAGGACAGAGGGCATTTGACAAGGGTTCAACAAAATTATAATTTAAAGCATGCTGCAAGTCGATACGTTATCGAGCATTGCTTCGGCATGCTGAAGCAAAAATTTCGGCAGCTATACCACGTAAAGTTGCGGTCAATGGTGAATATTGTCCATTTTATTAGAGCGTGCTGTGTCCTCCACAATTTACAATTGGACGACGCGGTTCCTCCCATGCCGAACGCAGCAGTAAACCGAGACGTCGGAGAGCAGGATGATGAGTTCGTGAATGTGGAGTATGGCGAGGCGGACTTGCACGAGAATGAAAATGGTTTGCAGGTGCGCGACCACGTTGCCGCGCGTTTAGCGATGCGCGAGTAAAGATTGCGATTATTTATTATAGGCATAACTATTTGTAGCGCCTCCAATTTTGTATATATGGAGAATAAATTGTAATAACCGAAAATAAGAACAAGAATAAAGATGCGAGCTGCAAACAAAAAGTAGAATATAAAAGTGTAAATAGAGAAGATAGGAAAAGTGAGGCTACATAAACCAGACATGGATATAAAGCAACTGATAATAACGCCTGAACAAGTTGTGAAGCAATGAATCAGAGAGATTGTAAAGGAATATGAGGGAAATAAAAATACAATGCATTTCATTTAAATTAAAAATAACTTTTTATTCACTAATATTATTCTTACTTATTGCTAGTTTTTCCTCCCAATCTCTCCATAACAACAATTTTTTGCTTCTTCAGCTCGAGGAGCTGCCTTTGAAAGGCTGCCTGCTCCTCGCGCTCCTCTCTTTTATGTCGCAATTCTTTTTCCGCTATCTCCTTCCTTGCTAAGAGCTTCTCCCTATGCATCTCCCTCTCATGCTGCAGGCGTTCCTCCGCCAGTCTTTGATGGGCCAGCAGTTCAGCCTGGTGCTTTTCTTTCTCGAATGCCAGCCGCTGATCCGCCTCCCTTTGTTGGGCCAACAATTGCGCCTCATACTCCTCCCTTTCAAACTGCACCCGTTCTTCTGTTTCCCTTTGCCGGACCAACAATTCTTGCTGATGTTTCTCCCTCTGATGGGCCATCTTCCTATCAAAATCCTCCCTTGCCTGACGCAGCCTTGCCCGCTCGATTTTATTACACTCCTTGTAATACACCTCCTTGGCTGCTCCAAGGCGCTGGAGCGGGTGAGTCCCCTGCCTCCTGCGCCTCCTCTGATTCCCCGTCGTTGGGGATGTCCTCGCAGATGGTAGTGCAGAAGATGGAGGAGGCTCTATAGTGCTGCCCTCCCTTCGTGGCAGCACTTGCTCCATATACGATGGGCCTGCTTGGGGCTCCTCCGTCACAGGGTTTGTGGCGCCACTGCCACAACGGCATCTCGCCTCTCACCAGTGCTGCTGCTGCTTGCAGCAGCTACACCCACTGTATCCCTCCCCAGAATTAGGACTGGGTTGAGGTTCCTCCTCCTCTGGAACACTGCCTCCATGGCTTCGGCAAATTTAAATTGTTGGGCATTTCGGCCAGTTTTTTTATTTCCATCCACAAATTCCTTATAGCGTCGCTCCAACACGCACCACCGATTCTCTGCTTGCGCAGGAGTCACTTTCGACCCATGCGCCTCATTCACCCTCTCTGAGACCAGCCTCCATAAGTCCTTCAGGAGCTTGAGACTCTTGCCTGGGCCAACACTTGCCCTGTGGACCTTGTAGATGTTAATGAGCGAAAGGCTCATGTTATCCGTCCATATCGTCCCGGTCGCCTCGTCAGGTGAGTGAGTGCAAGCAGAAATGAGCAACTCGGAACAACAACTTGCCACTTTAGTGATTTTGAGTGGGGCAAGCCTCCTATTATCAAGAATAGGAAAAACTAAGAAAACTCGGAATTCACGACGGTGGTGGATGACCGAGCTTTATAGAAGAAGGGAGGACAATGCGCTCGTTCGCGACCTTCAATTCCAGCATGTCAGTGGACAATACAAAAACTTTGTACGTATGTCCCCGACGTGTTTTGAGTTTCTATTGGGCAAGATTGGCCCGAAAATAACGCACCAAGAAACTCATTTTCGGACGCCAATATCTGTACAAGATAGGTAAGTGGTCAAAGTATTTCTGGATAATAACTTCAAAATCTCGGAAGAGATTTTGCATTGTATTTAACATATAACGTTTACTGTTTGAATTCTAGATTAGTTTTAACTCTCCGATTTTTGGCAAGTGGAGATTCCCACACGAGTCTTCAGTACCTATTTCGGATCTCGAAGCAATCAATTGGAAGAATTGTGCCAGAAGTGTGCGAAGCACTTATTGCCGAGCTACGGGACAATATTAAGGTGAGGATGGTAGAAGGACTATAATTTCTTTTTCGGGCAACGATAAAAAATATATTTTACATATGTAGTACATTAATTAATCTTTAAAAAATTGTCGCTCCATTAACTCCGAGCTGTATGGCGATGACGGAGGGTGCAGGGAGGGGGTGTATCTATGGGGAGTCGAATGAGCGAGGGGGCAGGGGAATAAATTTGTGTGGACGCTGGGTAGGAGGTTGGGTAGGAAGCTGGGTAGAAGGCTGGGTAGGAGGCTGGGTAGGGTTGGCGCGGAGGGTGTCTTGTGGGGACTGGTTCGTTAAGCATATCTTGCTCTGCTTGCATGATAATGTCCAGTACAGCATGTTGTACTTTCATTGAGACCGCCGGCGGAAATTGTTTCAGCCTACTTTCAATGAATTTGCAAAATATGGCCTCGCCTGATGCCTCTCCCGCGGGGGCGTTTAATTTGGCTGCTGCCGTTTTCAAAATGGCCAAAGTTTCTTCCGCTAATGGATCTTGGCTCGCTCCTCTAGGTTTCTTCGAGGCTCGCGGCTCCGACGGGTTTGCACCCCGCGTTGACGGCCCCGGCTCTTGTTGCTCCTCCATCGCGTCCTCGTTGTCGTCTGTTGTCTCCTGGAAAGAAATCGAACAGTCAAAAAAATGGTGTCTTCACTTTGCCGCGTGTGACGAATGATGAATGACCCGGATTTTTGTGGGGTTGCTCGAAGGTATTAGGGTCAATGGGTGGGGAGGGGGCCGAAATTGGTAGGATAGCTAGATAACGGAACTAGTCACTATTATATATATAAAAAAATCTTTTCTATGTTATCACACACCGAAGACAGTGTTTTTTCTATTTTATCGGAGCAACCTTCTGCTATTTTTTTCAACTAGCTCCTACAATACTAGTGCCATGCGAAAACAACATGTGATGTATTTTTTTAGTCGCTCGCAAAGTGACCGGTTTCCGGTCCTACCGCAATTTCGACCCAGCGTTACATTGCCGCTTTACCTGTTCGATCTCTCGGTGCCGGCGCGTCGATCGTTATCGATCGCTGTCGAGGGCTGGCGTATCGATTCCCGCGCGCTGGGATCGACGCCTCGCTACGCTACGCTAGTCGCCGCTGTCTTCAGTCGGCGACGCTGGGAGCTCCTACGTCACGACGGCTGCTGGCTGACGTCACGGCTACCGTCGTCTCGGCAGGCTCCGAGTGGTTCGGTCGACTCTCCTGGTGGACCGACACCCTCTTCATGGCTCGTGGCCTTAGCCATCCTGGTCGCTCATCCACGAGCTTATCTCCCGCTCCTCGATCGACTAGGCGTAGTTGTCTCTAAATAGGGGCTCGACAAAAGAGGCATTCCTTAAGTAATATGTGCGCATAACCTAGGCGGTAACCCTTGGAGCGACGGTTGTTCGTATCGCGTGGCGAGTGCGCGGCGAGAGCGCTTCGGAGCGGGCGACTTGTGACAGGCAATTCTGCCCCGTCACAGAGCATGTTCGTGCGCGGCTCGCCAAGTGTATACCGGCGTTTGGCGCTTATAGTGGGCCGAACGCACTCGAAAACTGTTTGGAAAACCGAGCCCATGTGCCGCTTTCTATTGTCTAGCGTTCGTGCTCGTGCTCGCTTCGGCAGATGTATACCCACCTTTATACGTCAGTGCTCGCGCGATACCTGCTTACCTCTTTAATGCGAACTTTGTAATGGATTACCTATGTACGATGATGATTGACTCTGGGCAAGACGAAGTAAACCCAAAATATTTTATTATAGCCTTTGGCCGGTCTAAAGCTCGGAAAACGCAGAGGGGAAACAGTGTTTATTATTTTGTGGTTAACTTACAAGCAGGGATTATGACTTTTCTTCGGCTTTCCCCGAGTCAATCATCACCGTAGGTAATCCTTACAAGACCTTACAAAAGGTCACCCTTACAAGACCGCATTGGATAGGTAAGCAGGTATCGCGCGAGGAGTGACGCTCCCCAGTTAATTGTTTTTATTCAATACTTAAAATCGCTTTGCCATCCTGGACGAAACAGTAGTTGGCAGGTAGAGGAAACTCCGCGTAATATTTTTAAGTCAGTCTTCGACTAGCCAATCTACCCCAACATTACTTTATTTGCAAATTAAAAGTTTACTTCAAACAACAACCCTTATAATATATCAATTAATCCTGATCAATGAGAAATCATAAAGTAGAATCACAGTCATTTCGTACGATGAAAATAGTACCCGATTTTGGTCTAAATAAGCGATTCAATGCAAAAGAACTGATCCGTCTTAAGAAAAATGGCTGCCAACACTGGCTTGCGGGTCGCTCAATGTGTCAAACAGAGACAGACGCAGGTTCTCTTTATCTAAGTTAGGCTGACCCTATTGAGCCAGGCAACCAATAGCGAGGCTGTAGATGCATAGGTCCTAGGACGGCGACGGACCCAAGTGTCAAGGGAAGTGGCAGTGACTGCGCTTGGGTGACGGAAATCTCGAGTTCATTCTCTCAGCGGCTCGACTATAGGCAAGGCGTCCGGATGCTGTGACAGCGCAGGAGCCGGTGTAGGTGGAGCGGTGGCAGAAACCGGCGAAGCAGTCACTGACAGCTGCCCAGGAGACGCAGGAGATCCAGCAGAGGTGGAATCACGAACAAGAGGGCAGGTGGGCAGATGTTGCTGCTGACACTTGGGATGCACAGTGAGCTTGCACGATATGGACCACTTCACGCTTGATGACCTTCTTGCACAAAGTGCAAGAGGGATAAGAACTGTCCTGCTGCATAAGGTTAGGTTAGGTGCCCCTTGCTAAACGCCTCCCAGGATGAGTCTGGTGCGTCTGGGCGGCCCATGATTTACGGCATGCACATCTATCTCTTCGTTCATCATCTCAACCCTGACAGTCTTTCCGGCTCGTTTTTGCTCAACTCAATTCCAACAGTCACCTCTCTTGCTCGGATTAACTCCGCATACCCGTGCCGCTGGTCATGGGGACGCGCTGACTTGACAGACGCTATACCTCTCTTAGCCAGCATCTCACACCTACTCTGTAACCCTTACTTCCTTCCACTTCCTTCCGCTCTACGAAAACAACCAACTCTGCGCTCTTACTACTACAGCAGCCTCACCTCTTCCCTTTTCACCCCAACGCCTCCTCCCTCTCTGTCATTTCCGATCTCCAGTTATCTCAAACCTCCCGCGGTAGGAGTGTACTCACTCACGCTCTATAGCTCTCTTGGCTCTTGTCTCAGCTTCTCACAGTCCGCCTGAAACTACGCATGGATCCGACTCTAGCTTGATCTTTATAGAATTCATTATATTAATTCGACTACACTCACAGGCATGAACTCCTACCCTGCGATTGCGCCCTGAGTGCCTCTCCGGCCTGGGGATCCGAGCAGCGACTCTCCACTCTCAATTTTGGTACTTCCATCGCGGAAATGCTCTTGTCCAAAAGACGCTCAATTCACTTTCCTCCAGCATTCTCTCTCTCCTACCAGTAGCAATCTCGCTCGGGTCTGCTCGACCGGGGAGGCGCGTTGGCATGATGTGCTTAGCTGCCTTTCTCCATCTACCAATCCTACTTCTGCTCCGTGAGCTTCATACCTCGCAGCATCCCCTGAAACAGCCAAACCGACTGATCCACTGTTCCCACAGCCTCTTCCCTGCTTACTTCTCACCTGCAATCTCTCCCTCCCTGCCGCTCACAAAACTGCACTCCTGTATATCCCATAATAAATAATAGGAACTCTCCTGCGCTTGTCATCGTACTGGAATTAAAATTCTTATAGTAGTTGCAAAGCTCTGCGGAAACCAAGATTGCCAAGTGCCCGTCTGGCCTCACAAATAACAGTAGATTAGTCCAGCATCTTACCTTGCTAAACGCCTCCCAGTATGAGTCTGGTGCGTCTGGGCGGCCCATGATTTACGGCATGCACATCTATCTCTTCGTTCATCATCTCAACCCTGACAGTCTTTCCGGCTCGTTTTTGCTCAACTCAATTCCAACAGTCATCTCTCTTGCTCGGATTAACTCCGCATACCCGTGCCGCTGGTCATGGGGACGCGCTGACTTGACAGACGCTATACCTCTCTTAGCCAGCATCTCACACCTACTCTGTAACCCTTACTTCCTTCCACTTCCTTCCGCTCTACGAAAACAACCAACTCTGCGCTCTTACTACTACAGCAGCCTCACCTCTTCCCTTTTCACCCCAACGCCTCCTCCCTCTCTGTCATTTCCGATCTCCAGTTATCTCAAACCTCCCGCGGTAGGAGTGTACTCACTCACGCTCTATAGCTCTCTTGGCTCTTGTCTCAGCTTCTCACAGTCCGCCTGAAACTACGCATGGATCCGACTCTAGCTTGATCTTTATAGAATTCATTATATTAATCCGACTACACTCATAGGCATGAACTCCTACCCTGCGATTGCGCCCTGAGCGCCTCTCCGACCTGGAGATCCGGGCAGCGACTCTCCACTCTCACTTTGGTATTTCCATCGCGGAAACGCTCTTGTCCAAAAGACGCTCAATTCACTTTCCTCCAGCATTCTCTCTCTCCTACCAGTAGCAATCTCGCTCGGGTCTGCTCGACCGGGGAGGCGCGTTGGCATGGTGTGCTTAGCTGCCTTTCTCCATCTACCAATCCTACTTCTGCTCCGTGAGCTTCATACCTCGCAGCATCCCCTGAAACAGCCAAACCGACTGATCCACTGTTCCCACAGCCTCTTCCCTGCTTGCTTCTCACCTGCAATCTCTCCCTCCCTGCCGCTCACAAAACTGCACTCCTGTATATCTCATAATAAATAATAGGAACTCTCCTGCGCATGTCATCGTACTGAAATTAAAATTCTTATAGTAGTTGCAAAGCTTTGCGGAAACCAGGATTGCCAAGTGCCCGTCTGGCCTCACAAATAACAGTAGATTAGTCCAGCATCTTACCTTGCTAAACGCCTCCCAGTATGAGTCTGGTGCGTCTGGGCGGCCCATGATTTACGGCATGCACATCTATCTCTTCGTTCATCATCTCAACCCTGACAGTCTTTCCGGCTCGTTTTTGCTCAACTCAATTCCAACAGTCACCTCTCTTGCTCGGATTAACTCCGCATATCCGTGCCGCTGGTCATGGGGACGCGCTGACTTGACAGACGCTATACCTCTCTTAGCCAGCATCTCACACCTACTCTGTAACCCTTACTTCCTTCCACTTCCTTCCGCTCTACGAAAACAACCAACTCTGCGCTCTTACTACTATAGCAACCTCACCTCTTCCCTTTTCACCCCAACGCCTCCTCCCTCTCTGTCATTTCCGATCTCCAGTTATCTCAAACCTCCCGCGGTAGGAGTGTACTCACTCACGCTCTATAGCTCTCTTGGCTCTTGTCTCAGCTTCCCACAGTCCGCCTGAAACTACGCATGGATCTTACTCTAGCTTGATCTCTATAGAATTCATTATATTAATCCGACTACACTCATAGGCATGAACTCATACCCTGCGATTGCGCCCTGAGCGCCTCTCCGACCTGGAGATCCGGGCAGCGACTCCCCACTCTCATTTTGGTATTTCTATCGCGGAAACGCTCTTGTCCAAAAGACGCTCAATTCACTTCCCTCCAGCATTCTCTCTCTCCTACCAGTAGCAATCTCGCTCGGGTCTGCTCGACCGGGGAGGCGCGTTGGCATGGTGTGCTTAGCTGCCTTTCTCCATCTACCAATCCTACTTCTGCTCCTTGTGCTTCATACCTCGCAGCATCCCCTGAAACAGCCAAACCGACTGATCTACTGCTCCCACAGCCTCTTCCCTGCTTGCTTCTCACCTGCAATTTCTCCCTCCCTGCCGCTCACAAAACTGCACTCTTGAATATCTCACAATAAATAAATAAATAGGAACTCTCTTGCACTTGTCGATGAACTGGAATTAAAATTCTTATAATAGTTGCAAAGCTCTTCGGAAACCAAGATTGCCAAGTGCCCGTATGGCCTCACAAATAACAGTAGATTAGTCCAGCATCTTACCTTGCTAAACGCCTTCCAGTACGTTTCTGGTGCGTCTGGGCGGCCCATGATTTGCGGCATGCACATCTATCTCTTCGTTCATCATCTCAACCCTGACAGTCTTTCCGGCTCGTTTGTGCTCAACTCACTTCCAACAATTATCTCTCTTGCTCGGATCATCTCCGCATACCCGTGCCGCTGGTCATGGGGACGCGCTGACTTGGCAGACGCTATACCTCTCTTAGCCAGCATCTCACACCTACTCTGTAACCCTACTTCCTTCCACTTCCTTCCGCTCTACTAAAGCAACCAACTCTGCGCTTAACCAACTCTGCGCTCCTACTAGTATAGCAGCCTCACCTCTTCTCTTTTTCACCCCAACGCCTCCTCCCTCTCTGTCATTTCCGATCTCCAGTTATCTCAAACCTCCCGCGGTAGGAGTGTACTCGCTCAAGCTCCATAGCTCTCTCAGCTCTTGTCTCAGCCTCTCACAGTCCGCCTGAAACTGTGCATGGTTCCGACTCTAGCTGACCTTTATAGAATTCACTATATTAGCCCGACTACATCCATAGACATGAACTCCTACCCTGCGATTGCGCCCCGCGCGCCTCTCAGACCTGGAAATCCGGGCAGCGACTCTCCACTCTCATTTTGATATTTCCACCGTGGAAGCACTCTCGCCTAAAAGATGCTCAATCCACCCTCCTCCAGCATCCACCCTCTCATGCCCGCGACAGCCGGGCGCGGCTCGGCCATGGTCGGGGGGCGTGGCGGGGCGGCGCATGTATTCGCCTTCTCACTTGCCGGACCCCACCTCTCTGCAACTCATGCACCCCATTGGCTCCCATGGAACTGCCAATCCCGCGCACCCACCAATCACATAGCCTCACCTCTATACTTCCTACCTACATTCTCTCCCCTCTTACCACCTACAGTACCAATCCATGCTACTATCCTGCCGCAAATATGGACTCCCCGGCATTCCTCGATATACTCCACAAATCCTAGCACTTCCCATAATTTATTTGAAATTAGGAATGCCAATTCCAATCACCATCAGTCTGGCCCCACAAGTAACAGTAGATTAACCAACCTTCATCTCAGGAATGCCTCCCTCTAGGAGTCTAGCACGCCTCATTGACTTATGACGGGTGGTATGAAATTCGACCTCCGTGACCTTTGCCTCAGACCTGGCGATGTCTCCGGTTCACGGCGGCTGGGCCCTTTCTCTGGGCGGACATCCCTCCCCGCCCGCGTTCCCCGCGCGCCCCGGTCTCCGACCGGGAGGAAGGGCCGACGAGACGGGTGCGGCCGCCACCTATCACCCGCCATAACCCAAAAACCCGAGTCCCGTCCATGAGACAAGCCCCGCGACCCCACTGGTCAGATAGTCCGCTCGTACACTAGATCCACGGCCTTATTCCCACGCTTCCTCATCTTGTCCTTCCCTTCCTTGCACAACCCACCACTTGAGATCTAGCACAGTCCTAAAAACCTGGATAACAATACCACCCTACTTATCTCCCTCTCTCCCACTAAATCGACCACTATTTTCATGATACAACTCTCCCTTTATTTAAAATCCACACAACATACATGAATAATCTCCTACACTTTGTTTCCCAACAAATAAACAAATAAGTAAATAAAATAACCAAACAAGCATGTTTAGCGCAGCGCGAATAACTAATAAATAACGAAACTCGCTTCCCCATCTTGTAACAAATGCCACAGCCTCCCCATAAGATCGCATCTTATCGCGAAAAATCAAGTAACTCTCAATCGCTGGTTGTACCACTATGCCCGATGTCCGACAGATCGACCCGGCTTGGAGGCCACTACCTATAACCTAAAATAATTTACCCACATAACACTGCCCGATCGGTGCGATATGTGCACGTGCATGATCATAACATTAGCACACTAACACGCCAACCACCCTCCTGTAAACTACCCATGACTAGCTACGAATCACTAACCCGCGAACAATTTCTAGTCTCATCCATTGAACAACCTGCTCCTCCCCTCCATCCCCCATTCCTACACTCCTACGGGCCATCATACACTCGACTCTCGGCCCCGGCTGCTGCCACGCCTGCGCTATCTCCCCGGGGCGACATGGCCGAGTATACCCCACACACTTCCCAGACCCAACACCCCTGAGTACAAGACATGTACTGCCCGAGCTAACTAGTAAACGCACGCGGTCCTTGGAACCCTAACCTAATCTTAAAACAATAAAAACAAAACAAAACTCTATCAACCGAATAACTAAAACTAGAATAACTACTAAACTCACAACCCTTAACATTATTACTAACACCTAACAACTAAACTAACCACCCCCCCTCACCGCGCCACTTCCGCTAACGAGTGCTGGACCGGCGACCCTCACTTTCGGCCCGCCGCTCGCAGGATGTTGGGGAGTCGCCTCCCGCTCCCTTGACCATCCCCCGAGGGGCCGGGTCGGGGGTCGCCCTCCTCCCGGGGCACTCGCGGCGTACGAGCTGTCCCTGGGACGGATCTCCCCCCGCTCCCCTCATCCTTCGGTCCCCCGAAAATCACTGCCCCCTGGGAGAGCTTCAGGAGGGCTTCGGCGGCGTCCAGGCGGGAGGCGGCATCCTCCATATAATCAACCCGCCGTTGATACAGTCTGGCCTATAACAATACAGATGGTCAGCGGTGCGGGGAACATCTATAGCCATATCAGCCCCAACCCCATACCTGACTCTCTAACCCACCTTGACGACGCTACACTGTGCATTAGAATAATAAAAAAGAAAACAAAATAATAAATAAAATACGACGCAACCCATAACCCCTATGCACGTGCAAGGGCCTATACACTCTACTCGCTCTAAACAACCCCAAGCCAACACCCTAACAGCTCGATTCTGAGACTTCTCTCTAACAACACGAACAAACGCCCCCCACATCTTTGCCCTAACTCACCCCCCTCTCAAATATTTATACAAATAAATCCATCATTACCATCTCCTTGTTCCGCTTATAATCTGGCCTCGCGGCCAGCATGGCCTGAAAACGCAGGGGTCCCGCGACGATCCTGCTGGGGATCGCGGTCGGCTGGCTGGGGGGGGGGGGGGGGGATGGGGGGGGCGGACTGCTGGTTGGTGAGGTCGCGGAGGGGAGCGGTGCCGCTGCCCCTGGCTGCCTTGCTGCCCCCCCTTCTCCCCCTCCCTCTTCTCCCCACCACCCTGGGGGCTCCGCGCCCCTGAACACCTGGAATGGAATGTTCCCATTGAATCACTCCATGCGGACATGAGCGCAATTGCCTGGGAGCCATACCCCTCGCACCTCCGGGCGTTGCTGGGAATGCCTCGCGCCTGGATGGGTTTCCGTCATGTGCCGGCGAACAGTAATATTATTCATGCTTACCTCGCTCCGCTTGCACCCTCTGCGCGACCGACGTCGCGGAGGGACCGAGTGACTGGGGGCTATCCATCCTTTCACTGGTGCTTTGTGGGCCGGTGCTGGGCTGACCCGACTGACTTCCCTTGTAACCTGTCTCTGACCCCTATGACAACGGGAAATGCGGTTAGATGATGCACGCTCCTCACACACAGGCACGTAACCCCGCCCGCCATGGCGTGACCCCGGTGAGGGGCACTACTCGACGCTTGGCGATCCTTTCGTGACCTCGCAACGACACACGACACACCAAAATTCCAAGAATTCCAATCATAACTTCTACAGTGCCGGTATCACGCTCTCCCCGACCCCGACGGGCCGACTGGCCCACTTCGGCCCGCGGATCCGCGCACTTGCGATGAAGCCGGTAGCACGTATCTATATACTACCGATTGCGGCCCCTCTAATCCCACCTTTCGGCACATCCCTCCGTCCAGTAAACGCGTCACACCCTACTCATTCCCCAACTACCGCATCGTGAGTGATCTAACACGTGGAAACACATAGTGGATGGGTCACTCACTGTCGCTCTCTCTCCTCTTCCTATCTCCCCTCTGTTGCACTTCCTTTTCCGACCTGCTGCTTCCGTCTTCACTTCTCCAGACATACTGCCGCAACAGCCGGTGACTGCTCGCCCCTACCTCTGACCATGCGGCCGGCTCCCGGGGCGCTATGCGCCCCTACCGGTTGCTTCTCATACCTCTCACATCGCCCATCTGCCGATTCCCCGCCCACACATCCACTGCTGCCTTCCCTCTGGACCGGGCTGCCCTGGGGGGGACCTCCCCGCGGAATCACCTTGAGCTCGCGGGCCGTAGCCTGTCCCCGGTGTCGCCCGCTCGGTCGATGCTCTGGTACGGCTAGATCCCACACCGGAGTGTCGATGCTACACACCGGGGAGCCATCGAACCTGCTTGCATCTCCTACACTTGCCTTACCTCACCCGCTTGACATAATTAACTGCCACGTCAACCATACTCGGATGACAGCAGGTTCCCCATTCGGACTGCGTCACCCGGATGCGTGTACCACTCACCTCACTATTGGCAGTGGATCGTTGCAAGCACACTAGATTGACACCCCACTAGAAATAAAACCATTAAAACTATTAAAACTACCGAACTGCTTTAAGCACATTACATATAGGGCCCATTAAGAATTCATTCAGAATACGACAACTCAGAGCACACCATACGCAGACATGGTTGTTCGGGACAAATCTGGACAACAAATTACTATACTCCCTACACTCTCTCATACTCTCATTCGACTTGTATGACGGGCCTCGTCCGTACAACATAATCTACATATGCACCTAACGCTCCCTCCAGATTTGCTCCCCGAGCGGCGATAACGGGCCGACCGGACGCCGCGATGTAAGCGCGCTTAGTTGTAATCTCGCGCCCCACGTGTCTCTCCGCCTGGACATGGCGTTTTCCGCGTCGCCCGTGCACGCCTCCTCCCCTCCTTCGGCTTGTAACGGGGATCACCCCCTGGTACAAATCTCTGTCAATCAAAAATCCCGCTACATGAGTCTAGTAACCCAAAAGTCATCAAGATCGTTCACTGCGGGATTCGCCAGATTGCCGTGGGTAAGACAATGGAATCCAATGTCTGTCCCGCATCACGGCTTGTTGCCATAACAAGCACATACATATCAACTCACCATCAGCGAACAGCTGTTCGCATCGAAACCTGTTTCCTCCCCCGCCACTTCTACCCGCGTCAAGGCAGTCCCGCTAGGGATCCCCCTCCCACTGTCATCTGACTCAACAAGCAGCGACTTCTCCATTCTATCTTTTAATCCTTTGCGGTCGGATTGAATCCGGACGTGGGTATCGTGCTGCTCGAAATTAAGTTCCGTCGATAGAGCAGGGATACATAACACACAAGTTTACAATGTATAAACAAAATCTAGTAATTCTTTTGTGAACTTTAGACATGCCTTTACTCAATACACTCATCGTGTGATATGTTTGTTTGTATAAAATTATGCTTTATAATTCTCCTTCGCGTGATATTTTTCAATACACTCTCCAACATGCAGGCCAGGTTTCGAGTGCATGCGTCACAAAATAACTGGCTTGGTGCCTTCCGCCCCTAATCTTTCTGCTTGAACACACAGCACATTCTTTACTTTCTACATTTTCACAATGTCGCGATATATGCAGTCTTCCATTAAGTTTTCTCCCTTATCGGAAGTCGACGGTCTTTCTGTTCCTGGTTCTGAACTTGCTCCGTCACGCAATCTCCTACCAGTTGTGCCACCAACTCTCGGACGAACATAAATGTGGCATAAGTCTCCTGTTCTCGCTTCTAGCTGACACCTTATATAAAGGTAACTATGTATCACACAAACCTCTATTCCCCAGGAAAGTTTTCGCCACTATTTATATTCCCATAAAACAATATGAACTTGCTAATTGGTCAGCCTTACCCACACCTCCCATATTCATATTATGAATTATTATAACGCTTGGTCTGATAATGTTGACGATCCCAGCTTGTTCCCTCCCTCTTTCTATGATTCGTACCCGATGCGTCGTAACTGCTTAATATGATGACTATTCTTCTATCCTTCCACGCTAACAATAGAATATCACCGGACCGATAGGCAGCGACAGTATTATTCCTTGCTACAGCTGGTCTTTTAATCTCGGCTGGTCCATATTTCCTGTCGGTGCTAATTGTGCCAGTCAAATAACAGCTTGTTTTGGAAGCTCCTGCGCTAATGGGATCCCTGCAAAATATCTGTCCGTAAAGAGGTGGTATCCCTTTGCCTCGGGATTTGCAGTCGGCAACATGTCGTATAATTGTAGGACAATCCTTGAACTGACAGGGAGGTCCGGACGGATGAGAATGTCTGTAGTAACGCTTCCATAGTGGGGAGGCATAGCATGGTTATATGTAAGAAGGCTGATTGCTGGATAAAGCTAAAGCTGGATATTGTTGACTGCCTTGCTCGTCGCTTCGCGGGAACCACATCACCATCAGAGTCACTGCGGTCGTTGGCGCTTTCTCTATCAGAGTCAGAGTTCAGGGAACCATAATAAAACTCTCCATCGCTATTCTCAGTTTCACTGAACACTTCTTGCGGTAACTTTCTTGCGTCATATTGAGGGATCATTTTGGAATATTCTAAGAAGAGAGTATGCCTATTTAGTGTTAAACACAATTTATAAATTACTCTTCGGAATTCCACAAGGCACCGTCGAACGCTGTCGATCCCACTATGTTCAAAGGCGACTGACTCGCCACTGCGTCTGACATGGCGAGCGCTGAGTCACAACTTTGCGACCATTAGGCTACATTATCTCCAATTGTTGGAGCACCATATTGGTCCGTGAATAGGTTCTCTAGGCATTGAGATTCATATAGGAAAAGTATAAACTGATACATGAATGCATACAGAATGCGACTCGTATGGTTCCCTGCTGTGATGGCTGGGAGCGGACGTGCGACCGGAACGGTAAAAAGACTCTGGTGACTGAGGACAGATATGCGGCCCCAAAGGGCTAATTCCCTTTGACTTGCGGCGGATAAGGACAGAACCTGGGCTGTATTGCTCATCTTTGCGCACGATATAGACTGCCCGGGGGGGGGGGGGGGGTGGCGGCCCGGAGCGGCGGGAGCGGAGATGAGGCGAGAACTCCCCTCGCGACCATAAATACTCCGGTGCATCGGGGCGTCAGAGGGAGCGAATAACGGGGGGTGACTGGTCCGGCGGTGCTCGGGGCCTGGGGGGGGGGGGGGGGGGGGGGGGGGTCCGTCGGAGCGAGAGTGGCAGCCAATACGGCAATAACCCACTGCTCGGGCCCCTTCGGCGCGCCCTCCTGACACCCACAGCTGAGCAACCGCGCCCGACCAGTCACGTATTAGCACTCCTGAACACATCCCTAGTGGAGGCACAATGTGCTGGGAAATATAAAATATGAAATCTCTGTGGAGTGCTTCGGGACATATGGGTGTGAATTGGCTCTTGACTTTATGAAGACATAGGACACCCAGAACTCCACGAATACTAGAAGTACTCTTCTCTCGGTCCGACTTTGTCCCCGAGCCATAAACCTGAACCGGACGGATTCAACACATTGTAGTCGGCCTGCGCACCCCGTCGTATCCCATCATACCGCCCAATGAATGGGCCTTTGTCGCCAACTGCAGGCGACTCTCACTCGCCTCCGTCTACCCCTCTGACTAATGCGACAGTATCTCCGATAACGCATACCCACTCGACTCGGCTGACATTTCCACAAGGCGAACCAGCTTCACTTTGCTCACCATTCAGCCTCATTGCAGACTTCCCCTTAACTACGAGCGAACTCACATACCCCCCCCCCCCCCCATACCGAGAAAATTTCTACTAACCCACCGACGCCTTTGACAAACCACCATACCTGCCCGACACCCATACCCGCAGGCCCCTCAGGCCGCCTCAATCCAGGCAGGGCGCGGCTCACTACGGCCGCCCACGGAGTATCAGCGGCTACGCGCCGACACACCACGCTCTTTTTTTTTTTTTTTCTCCCAACGGAATCCAGCACTCTCCCTAATTGATTAACACCTCACGCCGGGGGCGCTGTCGAGGCCAACTACGACCCGACCCTCCCCTGCCCCCTTTAGCCGCCGGCAATACCCCCTGACCCTGCGGCCGGCGCTCGGCGAGCCGTCCGATTGAATTAACTCAGCCTCGCCTGGGGCCGGATGCTCGATCCGGACGGCACCCACCATCCTCATTGACGCCCCACTGATTCTGGCGCACTCTGGCGCACCCGCGGTTTGGTGCACCCCCTCGATACAGGGCCGACAAGCGCATACTCACAGCGCCCGACCGGTCGCCTAAGCCCATGCATCATCTCCCCTATAAACATGCTGTCAGCCCGTGTATGATGGAACCACGGACACTGTCGGCAATGGATGAAACTCTACCTCGGATTCCACATCGACGGTGTGCGCCCGTCCTAGCGGGGGACAGACTATGAGAGGGAAGATCCCCGATGGCGCCAGGCACAGCTTGGACGCTATATTCACCAATAACAGAATGGGTCATGAATTCCTGATCTCAGTGCCAACCATACTCCTAAAAACCCATGACACATGCCCACACAAACTGACCTGTGGGGCAAATATTGAACCTCTCACCGCTCTGCAGGTTCATATCACCTGACTAATCCGCGTGGCCCGAGATCAGACTCACTCCCTCAACTTGAATACCTCTCATCCACCCTAGAATGACTTCGCCCCATGTATCCCAAATGCCCCTTTCGTCATACGGCACCCAATGGTGTGAGACGACCAGTCGTATCTGGTCTTGTTTGTGTTCACGCATAGGTTGTACTCACAGAACGTGGATCCTTAGACTTGATATCCCTCTCATAGCGCTCCATACCCCGCCCCCTCAATAACACCACACTCTCCCCTCGACACTCGAGGGCTGAATGCTCGCGACCTATGCGGTCCGTACGGACGGCGCGTGACTGGCATTGGCGATCGTCGGGGACTGTATACTTTTTCGCCTACTTTTTCACCTAGCATGAACTTCGTTAACAGTGTATGGCACATTATGATGTGGTGTACAATCTAATTACTATTCCGTTGTCTATTCCACATTGATTGAAAACATTTTCAAGCTTCAGTACATACTGTCTACACACCTAGTGGAAATTGAATTCTCAGTAACTTAATGGTTGTAATGATGATTTATTTGGTGATTATTTTAAATAATCATTAATTACATTATTTATTGAATAATTATAATATATCTGGTTACTCAAAAATCAGAAAATTAAACAAATCGTAAGGATTATATAATCATGGAAGGCTCCAAACATTTATATTTTAAAACATTGAACACATAGATATTTAAAGAAACAATAGGAAAATTGATAACTCATTTGGATATGATAAATCTCAAAACAAGTATCGACACATAACCCGATGTCGCACTTTCTACACTTATATGCTGCATCTTTCCCTTCCCTCTTTTCTGTCTACTACAGACAACACATTCCTTCTTCTCGATTTTCCATCTGCATTTAAAGTTTTTTTTTGAAGGGAAATGTCTTTCAGTCAAACGAAATGGTAGGTTTTCTATGCTACTCTTGCCACCGCTCGCTTGTTTCCTATTTTGAGGGTGTCTTTGCGGGAACTGTTTGACTGGTAACAGATGAAAATCCTTATATTTTAGTTTTTACCGATCACACTTTGATACGGGGCGTGCGAGTCATATGTTGAGATGTCTAATGAACGGAAAGTGCTTCTCGTACCACTTGAGACATGTATTGCAATTTATTGTACTTGGGACCATGTCAACGTGGCCTACAGAACCCATTTTGATGTTACACTCTACAACACATTTTGATTTTGGCCTGGGCGATCCTGCGCGATGTTGTGTTTGGCCAGAACTTATCATCTTCGGCTTGTGAGCACTTGATAACATCCATACATCTTTTCTATCTCGCCACTTCATTGCCAATAAATTGTTTGTACATCTGCAGTCAAATTGCCCTATTGTCAGATTTCCCTCGAAATGGGGCATATCTCTTCTGTTTGTCCGCACTGTCCCAGATGCTTTAGTTTTGTGTTCATGAAGCACATTATACAAATGCCGGCTTGTACACCAAATATCCATTATCAATGCATGGCCCTTTTCGAGGTATGGATGTAAAGGTGTCATAACAATATCTGCCGATTTCCCAATGGCTGTAGAATTTTGTACAATATCCGTATTTTTCCCGGTATATACTATATAATTTAATACATAGCTTGTTTTGCAGTCGCACAGGATAAATGATCTGATACCGGATCTTCTTCTTTTGGATGGAATAAATTGTTTAAAGTAACACCGGCCTTTGAATAACATAAGGCTTTCGTCAATGCACAAATCTTTGTACGGATAAATGACTGTGAGAAAGAGTCCTTCAGAATATCAATTGTAGGTCGCATGTTATCAATGGATTGTCACTCTGTACATCATCATCATTAAAGTGCAACATTTGCAATAACATCATATATCTATCTCGCGCCATAGCTCTTCAAAAATCAGTCTTAACATGCCATCAGCCGACCAATACTCTTTTGGATCCAAGTTTTCACCCGCGGCATTAACATCGCAAGAGCTAGAAGTTGAACATCTCACATATTGATGTATCTGTCCAAGTATTGATACGAGTATACGTTTTGAATGGAGTATTTTCAATAACAAAACTTATAATAATTGTTCGTCTCCTCGGCAACATGTGAAATTAACCCTTCTGACAGGAAGAGCTGTAAGGCATCTGGGGGCGTGGCTTCTGGAGTTTAACCTCCCTTTGCTCCAGCGTTGTTGTCGTTGAGTGCATGTAGGGTGGGCCTGATATCTTTTTCGACCAGGATAACGTTGGAAGCATTTCATTCAAGTCGGATCTCTCTAAATTCGAATTCGAATGAAAATCATCCTCATCGGTAGATGGGCTGAGTACTCTTTACCGTTTATTATTCCTTCTACATCTAACTATCCCATTATTTAAGCTTTTCTCTGAATCTTCCGAATCTGATGCGTATTCGTGTGATACCTATATTTTGGCACCATAACTGCCGCCATTTAAATCTCCCGTCTCATCCAAGCCGTCATCACTGTCGTCTCTGGTAATTGCTTCTTTAAAACTGGCACACATTTTAAAGTATGAAAAAGGGGCGAATATCAATATGACAATTATGTGCACTATAGCTTTAATACGACAATGTGCCAACGCAACAATTACAACCGTACGGCGTAACAGAAGAAATGAGTTATCAGAAACTAACTAAGTGGCGTCTAAAACAAAACTTCGTTTCCCATCGTTGCCAAGCAACGAGGTACACGGGTGTTGCATGGTGCACTATCATTTTTGCCTTGCTCGTATGCGCGGCTATAGCCCGTGCCGAAAACATCCGCTGGGCGCGTATTTGCGTCCATGATCCATACGGATGGCATCTGCTGAGCGCGTATTTGCGCCCACAGTCTTTATTAATGGCTTTCATTGGGCGCATACATGCGCCCACAGCACTCAGGGGGTTAAATCAGTCTCAACAGGCCATCGGCCTACCAGTACTCTGTCAAATCCAACTCCCCACCCACGGCTTCAACGTCGCGAAAGCTAAACTTGTACACCCCACAGGTTGACGCGTCCCTCCAAGTTTGATTACGAGGACACGTTCAAATCCAGCACCTTCAATAACAAAATTGATAATAATTATCATTCGTCTCTCCAGTACTTGCAAAACTAACCCCCCCTAAGAAGAAGAATGAAGACATCCAGAGGCATAGCTTCTAGAGCTAGATCCCCCCTCTACCCCAAATGGGTGGTTATTAAATACACGTTACTCCACTATGCCACCCGTTACCCACCCACTCTGTCAATAATTTAACTCAACGCTACCCCTTAACATCTTGATTCGAGGTTCGCCGAACTCAGATCGCTTTCGGGGTACTCGGCCCAACTGACCTATTACGATATATTCACCACCGGGACAGCATGGCTTACTCAATCCCCTATCACACACACAAATCCAGATGAGCTTGCACACTGTTTTACGGAAAATTATGCCTGCATCCCTACGCGTATGCGGTAGTAATCGTCCTGAATTACACATACTATTCTTCCGAAATTCCAAAGACATGCGCAACAAACTAAGTGTGTTCCTCTCAACCTACGGATCATTCTAAATTATGTTGAATGGAAATGGGCGCACAAATCTCATGGCGACTCCAGTTGTTGGTATGAGGATGGCCTATCTCTGCTCCTGACCAGTAACACATACTACCCAATTAATAACTACCATTTTTGTCAATAATACTAAATTTAAATTTAGACACCCTTAGGTACATCGTAACAGTTCGACTCATCAGGTCGCCACACGCCTACTTTCTTTCAAAATTCATTGTGACACAGACCCTTACAATCTCATTCCAAGGACTAGTAATCTGGACCGCTTTCGGAATAAGCGACTCATATTTTAAAGGACTCCGCATTCTACCAAAGCAAAACTCCCCTCCGACCACCCGACCTCCCACTCAAAATTAAGACAGTGATAATTGTGCGTAAAACATTAACAGTATAATTTATTAATAAACTGTACAAAACCCTCCTGCGACTACTCTAAATAACAAACTTAAAACTTACATCTATCCTAATCTCTAACTAAAAACAAATCTCCCCGTATCTCTCACATTCTCTACACTACGTTTCTTAATCGTTACCACCCTTCGCACGCTACATACTCTAAGCCTAGGGAGACAGAGCCCCGTTATACCGCGGGCGCCCCCGGCCCCGCCGCGGCGCGCGGACTCGGGACTCTCGGGGGGGCGGGGTTCGATCTGCGGCGGGTATGATCCGCGCGACCACTAACCGGGGGGGGCTGGGGGGGGGGGCGCGAGCAAACGTACGAGCGCCTCCTCCTCAGCATCTGTCCCGAGGGTCCCGAGGTCCGCCGGTCCCGTCATCCTCGCGGGGCGTCCTGGGCTGGTCGGCGGGGGGGTGGTTGGGGGGGTGCCCTGCGCGGCCGTCTCGCTTCCTGCGGGTCTGGGCGCGGCTCCTCCTCCGTTGCTGCCGTCCCCGCCGGTCGTCGCTGCCATCCCGGGCGCCCCCAAGACCGTGGCCAAATGGTGGGCGATTACCACGTTCTCAATCTCCCGCATTCGCCCCATATGCAAGGCCGCCTGAAAGATCCACCAGAACGATTGTAAGCACGCGCATGAGTATCATGGTCTGGCGCGTGTCTGGGCTGGCTATGGGAAACCATCCGCGCCCGCACTCTCCCTCGGTCCATGCCTACGGATTGATCCCCATACTTGCCCTCGGGGCCGGTATGCCCGTGGTCATATGCTCACCTGATAGTAAGCCTGCCGATATTCGGGCAAACTTTGTAGCGTGGCCCGCACGCTGGCCACCTGCCCCCCATAACTCCCCATCCTAAGGGGAGCCCGCTGGCTAAATAGCCGCCTCCCACGGAACTCGGGGCGGGAGGTGGGGGTGGTTGGTGGTGCGGCGGGCGTGGGCGAGTAATTCTGCCCGCGGGCCTGTCGGCCAGCCGGGGCATCCCGACCGCTGGTGGTTCCGACGGGCCGTGTCCCCATACCTGTGGTGCCTACTCAACATAAACCACAAATTACAAATTACAGGAAAAGTCACCCTCCTCAACCACAGTCCTAATGCGGATAAAATAAGCTTCGTCCCTTTAGCGCGCCTACGAGAGGGGCCTCGATACCCCTTCCCGCTAGCACCACTGCACCCAATCCACATCGCTTCAAACTACAAACCAGGATAATTCACATACCTATCAGATCGATCGCGAAATCCAGGGAATGCTCCGCCCCTTTAGCCCCTGATCGCTCCTTGGCTGGATAGCTCGTGGCGTCCCGCTTGCTCCTCGTCCGAAACGACTACGGAGCCTCTGGCAATGCTACCTGTAACTGACCTAACAAATTAACCGTCCGTCCTACTCTTGATGCGGTGGATTGACTTGTCATCGCCCCCGCTTCTTGGACGGGATCGCCCGGCCTGGGCCCGCGCTGAGTTCTCGCCCGCGGGCCGGCACCGCCACCATCATCCTCATCACACAACCTACCGAATCTCTCCTCCCAACTCCTTGTTTCCCTCCAGCCGTCTTTACTTCTCTCTGCTTCTTTTCCCTTTTCTCTTTGTTCACCTCCGCTGCCTGCTCACTACTGACTAACCTACGACCACCTTACGCATCCCTGACTACCCCCACCCACGCGCCCCCTCCTACCCCTTCCACTTTAACCTGCTCTCTCTCTCTTCCTACCTTCTCGTGCGCTGTCCCACGCGCTGAGTCGCGTGCCCAAGAGTCATGGTTTCAACCTCGAGGACCCCTCGCCCCCTCACGCCCTCTCAGACACACTATGCCCCCGTCATCCTATGCCCCTTCTCCCCCCCCTCCCCTCCGCGCTTTTACCTCAGAATCCCTACCCTATGCGTGACCGGCCCGCGGTTCTTGGGGGGCTCCCCGACGCCCGATCTCCCCTGCCTGCATTGCCATGGCGGTGCCGGGGGGGTCGGGCGGCGGGGGGCGGGGGTCGCGAGCGTTGCCTCGCCGCGGCCTGGGCGCGCGTGCGCCCCACCTGGCTGGGCCTGGCCGGGGGGGTGCGGGCGCGGGCTGTCTGCTCGGGGCCGCTCCGGCCCGCCCGCCCCCCTGGGTGGGAGGGTGGTTGGCCTGGGGGGCACCGACGGCGCCTCGCTCGCCTCCCGGAGCGCTCGCCCCTCTGCCGGTACTTCACTGCGCGGATAGTACGGTCAATCGGTCGCGTCCGGGCTCGCGCGGGCTCCGCGCGCCGCCTCCCGCTTCCCGCTTCTGGCCCTCTGCGGTTGGAAAAAAAAAAAATAAAAAAAAAAAATAAAAAATAAATTTCGGACATGGATACTATGCTGATCAGCTACTGTGCGGATACTGTGGGCGGGGGTTACTCGCCTCTCGGGACTTCATTTGCACACCTAACTGTTTCCGAAGTTCACCGCTCGATATCTTATCATTTGTGAAACTAGTATATATCATCCACACATTTACGACAGCCGCGCTTAGAAAGTTCAAACACAATTTTACACCATTTCACGGATTTGCGTAAAGAATTGCATTACGACGACACTTGGTCGGAAACACCTACGTGAGATTTTCCTTCGTTGCAATCCATCACAATTTCTGACACAATCATACCCCTTTTCCCGTACAACGACGGTTTCGTCAGAGCACTTTGTGGACAATAACAAGACGCCACGTTTATCTTTCCATCTTAGTACCGTTAATCCACCCAAACTGTATTTTACAATATATTCGGTACGCTTCAATTCTTTTTTGCGACCAAATCCCTTGAAATGCCGCGGCGACTCGACCGCATTGCTCTAATGAGATGAATACTCCTTGCAATTAGCTGTCTAGCCAAGTCGACACTTGTGTACCAATTATCAATACACAGTGTATGGCCCTCACCAAGTACATTTTTGCACAACGACGAAACTATACTTGCAGGCGTTGCTTTCTCCGTGTCTGACTTTCCCGCAATAAACTTGAAATTGACCATGTATCCCGGTGCCGAACATAACTTAAATATATTTTTACGCAGTATATGTGTCGTTTTAGCTTTATGTACCGCCCGAAAACGATGCGACCTCAAAATGGAATCAAAATTCATCTACGCAAACAATTTCGCCTGGATCATAGCACTTTTGAAACTCTTACTTAACACTTCAACTATGATTCCAGTTGTGTACAAACGATCGTTTAGCTTTTCATTGTCGTTATCACAGGAAAGTAACTCTCTCAACAAAGCGTGAAACGATTCCTTGAGAGCACCGGAGAAGGAAGTCCCTGAGCATAAGCTGCGCTATTGGACCAGTGCGAGTGAACTTCGGCAGGCTTTACTATGCCCGTCCACGTAATGAGCCCAAAAAAAAAAAAAAAGTTTTATCGGCCGATATCCATTTATCTAGCCGCAGTGACGTTTTCCCAAACAACATCTTTTCCGCATATCGATTGGTCTCTTCCACTATAGTTTCGAGGATTCCATCATCCAGTAGCAAGGCATAAGGATCGCCTATAGTTTCATAATTTCGTTTTAACACGTTGGAACCGTGTGCACCTACGTAAGGCATTAGCCGTGGTTGGTCTCCAGTAAGATTAGACCAGTCCGTGGAAGTAGCATCTGTAACATTACTGATAATAATCGATTCATCTTCCTCGTCTTCACTGCCTGATAAAATTACAAAATTACAAAAATTACAAAATTACAAAATTACATTGCGACGCACAGGGAGACGACGGGAAGGTATTGTGTCGCCTGAGCTGTCCGTTGAAATCATTAGAACCTATGCGGGTAATCCTACGACGTTTTGCTATAACTTCTGATAGTGGCATATCAGAGTCCTCGCTCGAAAATTGTTCACTGTGCAATGCCATTTCTGATCATAAAGGATAAATTATATAATTATTTGCCTGTAGCGCACAAATAAGTTTATACCACTGCAAGCTATGTATCCTCCGTTTGATTTCACTTTACAAACAAATAAACTGGACTAAAACACCAGCTCTAAATCAAACAGTAATTGTTACTTCAACGACGCGCGGATATATGACTGAGCGATACAGTGCCTCCTGTTCGACCGAGTTGACATAGGACAGTCAAAAAGAAATGACTCCCGCGCCGGGGGGGGGGGGGGGGGGCGTGTCTCGCTCTGGTGGGCCCGCGTCCGAATGGGCCCTGCGCCATGCCTATGTTTGGCTCGGCCGCGCGGGTCGGGGCGCCTCACGGTGGGTCCCGCTTCCCCCCTCGCCTCATGGGCCGGCTGCGCTCGGGGCGAATGCCTGACTCCCGCTTGCACTGGTTGTGCCGGTTGCATGACAGCTAATCCAGGAAATCAATTACTCCTGGATTCCTGCTGACACGTCCCGATCTGAGTAACACTTCCACTCAGACGCAAGACCCAAGTGGCTGGAAAACATCTTTCTCTCGGAAGACTCTCTAAGGGGACACGTTTCCAATGCATTTCCCAGCCCATTGTTAGTTCATATCGAGAGTCAGTATGACACTCATGCCAGGAACTCCCCCCAAAACGATTATCTCCCCCCTCAGCACGCCGACCCACTTACTTAACGCCAATCGGGCGGGTAAGCTCTGCCCTTCCACTCTACTCGGGGCATGTACATTATCCCTGACGACGGACTCGGGCTCTGGGCTAAGTAATCTGAGACCAGCGGGATCTGAGCAATTCGGGGATACACTTGTCTTTATCACCGCTCTCATCTGACTCGCGGACACCGGCCACTGCCGTGATATCGCCTGCTTTAGTGTTGATTCGTAGATATTTTACCGTTGTCGGAATCACTACAATCGTTAGCACTCTCTCATGAGTACCGGCAACAAAGGAAAAAACCCCTTCGATCCTTTCAATTCTCACCGAGCACCTGTTGCAAAATCCATCTCCTACCACGCTGGGTTATCAGCTGTGAACGCCCGGGAGGGAAACTATTTAATCAACGTCTGTCTAATATACCAGAAAGCGTTATCGGACGTCGCCAGATTCGCCATACTCACAGAGACGGCCAACCCGCCGCCTGACCTCGCGTGGCGGGTGCTGACCTGCGACCCTATGACTCCATGCCCGTTCCTTGGATATTACCCTTAATAGAAAACACCATGCTGGATCAGAACTCAGCCCGCGACCTCTGGCTGGGGCGGGCGCGCATCCACCCGACCAGATTGCTTCCCTCAGCATAGGAGATGGCTCGGACAGGACAATCGAATAGGTCTCAAATCAATTCAATACTCAATCCCACATTCACTTTAAACAACCAATTTATTTAAATATACACCAAAATCACTCCCCCCCCTTGGCTCACATGGGCTCATGTTTAAAGGATAATAAAATACTTAACTCGTTCCTATACATATACACGGAGAAGCTTCAGATTACAAACTAGATCCGTCAATCCCCTTGCTTCCCCTCGACCTCTCAGTCTAAAGGGAGTACTCACATCTTCAAACAATCCATAACTACGTATAAATAGACGCAAAGTGACTAACTTATTTACCCTATCTCGCTATATATATAAAAGGAATCCAAATCACATGAATCATGGGTAAAACTCTGAGTACGAACCATATACTGCTCACGCACCATACGACAATACGCACACAAATTATTCTAACTCTACCTTGCCAAAAACTGTTGACATAAATGTACAAAACATTCCGAAGTCCGGTCACATCACTGTCAAGGCAACCACGCATTCGGAGCTTATCCACGCGTACGCATATACAAGTACATGACTTCATGTCATCGTATAAATACATAAATGAATGGATAATTGATTAAAATGAATCATATGAGATGTGAAAATAGATCACACAAACGTACCGCATTGCAACAAATTCGCATTCAAAGGATCCGCACTAGAACAGGTCCCACTGCTCTTACCTACCTTCTAACTGAAACTCGTTTGGCCTACGCAACAAAGCGACCGGTACAGGCCAACCCTCTCATCCCATAACATTCAGCTGCTGACCTATGAGAGTCGCTTCCACTCTCGGCACACGTTGGTAACACTAATCCTACCAGCGCTCGGGAGTCTACTATGATAACACATTTCGTGAGCTTCCCCAGCCACTCATCCTCGCAACTATCTCAAACACACTATCGATAGGACGATAGGACCCACAACCGCACTATCGCAACAAAAGTGACCACTTCCCTCCGGAATAACCTGGGTACGCCCCTAGCCTCACGGACTCTCCGCCAAGTTGCGACTAATGTGGACCACCAGGTCCACTCCAAATATTACAAGAAATAAAATAAATAAATAAATAAATGATAACCACAGTTCGTAAGACACGAACCCCATCCCAAGCTGCTCAGAAGTCTCAACTCCAATAACACAAATCGACTCCGACTACAGGACTAGCATCGCCGTCACCCAGACGTGCTCCCCTGCTCTAGCCTGGTAACTATCTAATCTGCCACTCTTGACAGGAACTGCCCCCCCTACCATATGACCTAATCGAGGGTGGGTCATTCCATCCGTCAAAGTTGAGAGCGTAAGGGGAAGGAAGAGAGAAAAAGTAAAAGGAAAACTACCCCACGCCACCTTCGACTCATTAAAATAAACATTGGAAGTCTTATTGACAAGCCCAGCTATCTTAGGAACAACCCCACGTCTCTAACTTATAACTCGATCTCTCACAAACTTCACTGACTATAACAAGCATTTGCTCCCCGATAAGAAACCCCTGGATGGGATTATACTACATGCCAAGATCCTCATAGCATACAAATAATGGATGCAAACTGGCTAACAACATGCCATAGACGCACAACACATGTCCAAGAGCTCGTAGCCTAACCTGAATAAATAACTAAATTATTCACCGCACTGAACTAAGCTAAACCAATTATTCTGTACACTCTATAACTAAGTACGCAGCCAGGCCGCCTCGGGGACCTGACCCTGTAGCCTCGACCGCTCTGCGCCAATTCCTGGTTGACAAGCCATGCCTGGGCTCCGGATACTGCATGCATCTCCGGGCCTCTCCATCGTCCGGTCCCCACGCCTGCTGCCGGACTGAGTCCACCGCACCGGTCACCCTCAGTTCCTGAAATCAACAAAACTCACTTAGTCCAACTAGCCTCCCAATCCTCGCCAACCTCATCCACCTAACCATCAGAAGGATGTTCTGCGCCACTACCTCTCATGACACTCACCTTCGACCCATCCCATGGGCCCTTCTCCTTGCACCGCTGCACCACGCCTCCCTCCATCCTTGGCCCAAACCAAGGGACGCATACGACCCCTCAAGTCCTGGAATCCACCTTCCCACAGTCATCTCGACATCCTGCCTCCTCTCACTCCATCGGCTACACCAGTCCCTCAATCCCACTGTAATCATAACAGCCAGATTACCATCCCTGCCTACATATCCACCCCACATATACCTAAGCAGACCTACTTACTTACCACTCTCCCTGTCCACTTCCTGCTCTGACCAGCCGGAATCCTGCTGTCTTATCCCACCCCAAGCTACCTCTCGATCCACCAGATCCTCCCCTCTGAGCACCCCAACTCAACTTAACTCATCGTTCCCAGTCTACCTGACAAACCCAGCACCAGATCCCAGTACTCATACTACTAATCACCTCCATGCTCCACCCTCCCTCCAGCAGCACATCCGAGCCTACGCCACCACCTAAAGGTACCACTGTCCCCACACACACAGCTATCCTGCTCTCAACTCTGAGCACAAACCCCCGTTCTCTGACTAATGAACCGATTTAATACCGCTCCTCCCTGCACTACGCACACCGCTGCAGTATAAAGCCGTGCACCAACCAGCGGATACATGGCCATTAGGTCACACACAACGAAACCCGATAAATAAATAAATAATAGATAAATAAATTAAGAACTAACCTACCAAAACCCAACCCGCCAGAACAATCCCATAACCCTACCACCCCGCTCCCGCTGCGCATGCCCGTGACTACGTCACCTGCCATGCCGACTCGCTGCCCTGCTCCCACCGGCGACCGGCACGAATCCGCGCCGGAGGTCGTGCTCCCTGGCGGTGCGACTCCGAGCGCTAGGGGACGCTGCGCCGCTGTCCAAAGCCCCGCGACTTTCAACAGCGGTGCTGCCGGTGTCGGGACACACCCGTCTAGCTCTGGGCACATAGCCCAGCTCCTCCAGATCCAGGTGCACGCGCTCAGACCGCATGACAACTGGTGCAAGGACCTCGCCTCGTGCGCCTCTGCCCTCGTCCTGGTCATCCATCTGACACTCCGCGGGGGTGTCCGCGGACGGGCTTCCCGGCTCATCTGGACTGGCCTGGGGGCGGGGGGGGCGGGGGGGGCTGGGACTGGTGGAACGTCCCACCCGCACCCCCCGACACCGTCGCAGCCTCGCGCGATAAGCCTCCCGGGCGAGCCGCATCTCCTCCATGGGGCGCCTCTCCAAATCAACATACTCACGAAGTATCTTTCCCTGGCGCAGGAAGGTCACCAGCTGCCCGAGACTGAGCTCTGGTAGATCCTCGGACACCAGCTCCATTACCCCGAAAATCCGTTGCCGCACAGCACCCAAAGCCGGACAGGTTTGTAGCAGATGTGCCATAGTCTCCATCTGCCCGGGCTCGCGACAATGCTGGCAGGCTGGATCCACCTGCAGCCCCATCCGATGCAGCATATAGCCGACACGCCCATGCCCGGTCAACAAACTGATCACACCACGAATGGAGTCGCGTTCGCCTGCGAGTATGCGACGCAAGTCCGGCAACAGATCTCCACGTGGACCCATTATCCGGGCACTCTGGCTGGCCTTCCCTTCATGGGCAACCCAGTCCTCCCACAAAAGGCGCATGCTCTGCCCCTCGATCTCTCGGTATCGCTGCCGCAGCTGACTGTAGGGCACGGGCAATATGGGCAGCGGCCCGATGAAGTCGAGCTGCGACGCCGCCTTGGCCAACCCATCCGCCCGCTCATTTCCAACATAGCCGGAATGCGCGGGCACCCAACAGAGCCGCACTTGATTATTCCGCTCGCACAATAAATTGAGAAAGTCCTGGCACTCCTTCGTCAGCTGGGACTTCCCGGTCACCCTCTTCAAGGATTGAAGGCTGCAGGCGGAATCGCTGCATATCAACACCCTCCGCCCGCGCACGCCCTCCCGCAGCAGCTGAGTCACACACGCGGTGATGGCCAGCAGTTCCGCTTGATTATTGGTGGCCTCGGTACCGAGAGGTAGCAACTCGCTCCTTCCTTCACCTCCCTCTTCCACCCAGGCGGCCCCAGTTCTGTCGCTGCGCGATCCATCGGTGTATATCACAATGGAATCGGCCCGCCCTTGATAAAAAGCTACTGGCCCCCCTCCATCCTCCCAGTCCTTACGGCTGCACTCCTGGATGACGTACCGCTGCTTAAAGGTGCGCATTACCTTCCCGCGGTCTAGATTGGCGCCCAGACGCCGTTCCTCATCAGTCAGCAGCCCCGCGGTGTGACCGTATGCCCGCTCCTCCAGCTGCCCGAGGCTCAACAACCGGAGCGCGGTCTTCTTGGCCAGGCTACACACGCGCACCTCCAACGGACACTTCCCCAACAATCGACACAAACCCAAGCCGGGGGTAGTGTGGAAAGCTCCTACGGCACACATGAGTGCCTTGCGCTGGAAACGTCGCACCAAAGCCACCATCTCCTTACTCCGCAATCCGCGCCACCATACAAGCGACCCATAAGTCAATTGAGGCACCAACACTGCCTCGTATAGCCACACGCCTTTCTCAGGCGCGAGTCCCCACCGCAGGCCAATCACTCGCGCCAACATATTCAACCCATTCCGCACTTTCACCAACTGCGCCCGGATATGCTGCCCCCACTCCAATCGGGAAGTGAGCACCACCCCCAGATATTTAACACTGCTCTTATACTCCAGCGCGCGCCCATACATCTTGAGGACCTTATGCCAGGGTGTACTCGCCCCCACTCTCCCCCGCTTTCGCGCGAAACGCCGCGTGAAGATAATCGGCTCCACCTTGGAGGGATTCACGGATAATTCGTGCTCCTGGCACCACTCCTCCACAACTTGGAGACTCCGCCGAGCTACCTCCTGCTGACCAGCAAGGTCAAACTCAGGCACTAACAGTGCCACATCGTCGGCATAGGCCTGCACGTGCACTCCCTCCACTCCGTCAAATCGACGCAACAGGCCATCCACCACCAGATCCCACATGAGAGGGGACAGGATTCCCCCCTGCGGACACCCGCGCGTTGCACGCCCCTCCACAACGGCTCGCCCTAAGCTCGCGCTCACCCAGCGATGCTCGAGCATATACCGCACCCAGCGATTCACGGCGCCCATCACCCCCGCACTCGGGCCTCCCTCGCCACCGCGTCCACCACTGCACGCCGCCTCGGCCGCCCGCTCCAATCCCTGCATCACGGAACGCACAGAAGTGTTATTAAACGCACCCTCGATGTCTATGAATACACCCAATACCACTCCACTTCGCTGCACCAATTGTGCGTACTCCTTCCCCCCCCCGCGAGGTTCGTTGCTCGTATCGGGGCAGCACCTTCTCCTCCAACCTCCGTAGAAGGGTGTGTAGCGCCCCATCTGTAGAATAATTGGGACGAAACGCGTACTGATGCTGGTGTAACGGGCTCCGACATAACACCTCTTCCTCCAGAAACAACCCCACTAACTTCTCCCCGGTCTTCAGCAGCGTGTTGGTTAGGCTGATCGGCCGGAAAGCCCCTGTGGTGGTGTAATCCGCCTTTCCGGGCTTGGGCAAATAAACCACCTTCGACCGCATCCAAGTCCTTGGCACATGCCCGATAGCCAAGCTATACAGATATATCCGCTGCAGGGTTTTAAGAATACGTGGCAAGGCATGCTTCAACACCAGCGGATATATTCCGTCGGGCCCCGGTGCCTTGGTGGATCCCTGGCTCTGGATCGCCCAGGTAATCCTCTCCGGCGCGACGAGTTGCTCCAGAGTGTGCCACTCTTCGGCGCCAAAGGACTCCTCGCCCGCCTCGCCCCCGAGACCCGGGGCACCCTGCGACAGGGGCTCGTCACTTGGCTCCAGCGGGGCCTCGCCGACCTCCAGGCCGGGGAAATGCGCGCACATGAGGCGCGTCAGCACCTCCTCGTTGGTGACGAGCAGCTGCCCATTGGCGCCCTGCAGGGCCCCCAGCCGCTCCCCGGATACCTTCCGTAGTAGACGGCCGAGGCGCATCACTTCGGGTATCCTCTCGGCCCTGGCGCAGAATTCCCGCCAACTCCGCGTCCGCGAGCGACCCACCTCCACCCGATACCTCCTCTTGCTCTGCAGGTATATCGCCCACAGCCGATTTCGGGCCGCACGCCCGGCGCCATCAGGACACTCCAAAGCGGCCCGTTTTGCGACCGACATCTCGCGCCGCAACGTGGCCAACTCGCCATTCCACCACGGCACTCGTCCCCCCACACGCACCAGCTTCTCAGGCGTTGCACACTCCCAGGCCTTCCGCAGCGCCCGTTGCAGCATCTCACCCACGAGATCGAGCGATCGGCGCGTAGCCATTATGGATGGTAAGCCTCTCATCTCTCGTTCAAGACTGGCACAGAAAACCTCCCAATCTGTGTTACGCAAATCCCGCCTATAGCGTGCAGGACACTGGGCCCTTATTCTCCGACTCAACTGCATGGAGATATAGCAGTGGTCAGAGGCACTGTCCTCGGCCAGCACCTGCCACCTCGCAACCAGTGGAGTCATACGCGCATTCCCCACACTAATATCCAATACCTCTTGCCGATTGGCCGTCACGTAAGTCGGCTGCCGTCCGCGATTATATAACTCCAACCCCTCTTGCGCCAGTATGTTTACTAATTCCACCCCCCGATCATCACTCTGGCTACTCCCCCACTGCTGATGCCGGGAGTTGGCATCCACCCCCATCAAACAGGGCAACCCCCGACTCTCGGCCCAGCGCACGGCCTCATAAAAATGCACGGGCATCAAGCAAGATGCGCGCCGCTCCCAAGGCATGTAAAGTGACACCAATACCAAATTGGTGGGCTGCGCATCCAACAGCACGACAGTTATGTCATTGGAGCAAAGCTCGGGAATCAACTTAGCATCCAGGTCCCGGCTTACCAGGATGCATGCCCGGATCCGCGTATTCAGGCCTGGCCGCTGATCCCGCACTGCATCGCTGGATGCGTCATCTGACACAGGAGCGTTCCGCGCATTCCGCCGAGGTGGGCGTGCTCCCCCCCTAGCCTCCGCAGCCGTGAGGGGCCGGTGGAACACGCTCCCGGCGGTGCTGAGCCCGTCGACCCCGATCCGTCCGGAGGCCGCCCAGGGCTCCTGGATCAAAGCCACCAGTCCCCCTTTCCCCTTGAACTTGTGAGCGAGATGGGAAACGGCGGCCTTGCTATGGTGCAGATTAATCTGCAATAGCTGCAGGCCCCTCTCACACGCTCCTCCTCGGTTGGCGACTGCCCGCCCGCCCCGTCGTCGGGGACATCGCACGCCACGGACGATCCCTGCCCTGTTGGTGGAGGGAGCTGCGGTGGCGGCATTGACTCCCTGCCGTCGAGCATGGCGCCGCTTTCCCCCGGCCATCACTCTTCTTCTGCACCGATACCCCTGCTAAGCAAACAGATATGCCAAACCCTGACCAGTAAAGATCACCCTCGACTGTCCCATACGTGACCCAATACGAGGTAGCCCTCCGATAATCTTCACTCACCTCTGTCTGCCCCTTCTGTAGAATCCTCCAACCCTCTTTCTCTGGCTCCTTCACACCTGATCGGCTGAAACCCGTACGCCGATCAACACTTGTGCGAGACACCTCTCCTATATTCCCTCAGGGAAACGGACAGCACAACCACTGTCAACTGCTGTACACAATCTCTAAATCTCCAAATCTCCAAATCCCACTGGACGATCTACACTATACTATTAGCGCTCTCGGAGACTCCTCTGCGGCTACTGAGCCCTAGCTGGCCAGCCCACGGTCCTCCTCACCTGCGCTACCTGCTACCGGCCCTCACTGGCGCCGCTACATCGGAGCGGCGACTCCACTCCCTAGGAGATTTGATCATCGATGCGCCTGATTGGCCCGTCCCGTTGGGACCACCGAAGTCCACCCCTCTCGCGGCATACATCCAACCCCTGGTGTTACCCCTCTCCCGATACCCGCACGCAGCTACGCGACTGACCCCGCGCCTCGCCTTGACCCAAGCCGCGCCTGCCCAAGCAGGTTGCGACCCTCCTGCGCGCGCCTCTGTCACACAACCCTCGTATAGAAAGAAAAAGGAAAAAGAGGAAAAAAGAGAAAAAAGAAAAGAAAAGAGGAGAAAAGAAAGTGGCCCCAACCCTTCGCGCTCGAAACGATCTCCGATTGGGTGTAATAACAATACGCGAGCAATCAGCTACTTCCAGTTATCTCATGGGTTCGCTACTATTAATTAAGAATTTTAAGATACAAGAAAACACTTTCACTCGTACTTTCAACAACACACATTCTTCCCTCTCTCAATGAAAACACCTGTTAAAATCATGCTCTATAATCCTAATTCTACTTCTCAGGACGGTTCATATAAACAATCTCCGATGTGCCTTCTCGACTTCTCGATGCAAGTGTCACAGTTATGCACAGGTTGACACCGTTGGCCGATCGTTCCTTGGGGGCAGACCCTGCGGCCCTTTTGCCCCGCCGGTGCAACATGCAGTTCCCCGTTTGTATCACTTCAGGGAGACTCGGCGTGATGGAAACTGCGCCAGGCCGCTCCTATCGAGAGCCTCCTCTCAGCCAATCAACCAAGGTTTTAAAATCTCTACAGGCGGCTAAGCGACTGCTCACTCCCCTGCCTCGGTGCTGTTTTATGAAGAATTTAAGAACTGATGGAGCAGTTTCCCAAACTCCAACACACTCCTCACCGCTACTTATGGTTCTTCTTAAAACAATTTATTATTATAGCTAGTAGACCGACTTGATCGTCACCGATCATAATCCTGAGGTAATTTCAATAGCATGAGGATCTTCCTTATAACGACTTTAACGCCGCCCCGTAGTGTCCTTAGTACGGGAATCATTCCCGCATTACTCCAAGCCATCAGAACTATCTCAACCCCTTTGTCCCCGAACGCAGCACCGAAGGATTGCCTTAGCACATTGCAGGTGCGGAATAGCTTCCAAAACTTTGATATTTGTATCTCACGAGGCAAAAACTTCCCACGTGTCATGATCACCCTCGTTATACGGCACCTCTGTAGGTGTAATTCTCCCACCAATATGTGGCTCGTACGGTATCGCTCCAGGAAAATTTTATCCAACATTATCCCGCATAGAGGCAGCGGCATGCTGATTGACACTGATGGATCGGGCCTTGCCGGGGCCTCTGTGGCTGGAGCTCCGCAACACAGCGGATTGCCGCGGGTAAGAACGGTCCTTTGAATCCGCGTACGTGTTAACTCAAATACCCCACTTCATAGATCTCAGGGAACAGTATGCTATGCATGATGCTCGACCACTGACTCGGACAACCGACTCATCCACACAAATCTTCTCCCCAGTTAAAATAACTCAAAACCTCTTATTTACATACTCAAGGAAACCAGATACCAACGGCAAGCAGGTTCGAAGGCTTGCATCTGGTGAGGGGATTGTCCCGGGGGGTGGTCTCCAGGGGGCCTGATGAATCGGTCTCTCGTAAATGCATCCGCAGGGTACGGCATATGACTAGTTTCATCCCCCGATCGCAGCATCCTGGACATTTCCGCGCGCCACGGATCGTCTAGTGTGTTTAGTGTCTCGACTGTATGAGGATTTCGCGGCGGTGCCGCGGGCTGGCCGGGTGGGGGAGGGGGGGGGGGGGGGGGGGGGATTTCTCCGGCGAGACATTCACCCTGTTGACTGACCCGTGCCGTCCTGGTCGCCGTCCCCTCCCGAGGTCCTATGCATACCCCTGATCCACCCGCCTTCACGCCTCTAAATCATTCCATCCCCTTAGCACAATCACGCGCGGGGAGGCCTCCCCTCCCCCCCCCGCCGACACTACCTGAGGCTTTTACTCCTGCTGCAGGCTCGCGGCCCGGCGACGACTATTGACATCCCGCCACCCTCAATGTCCATGTCATAAAACTTTACCGCCACCCCCATCCCTGCAATCCCCCCCCCCCCCCATCAACCCCGCTACTCCCCCCCTCAACCCCCCCGCAGCAACCCTGGGCCTCATCCTCCTAGCCATCATTCCTTGTCATAACAAAACCCAACCTTCGTTTGCTTCCTCCCTGCCTCCTCTTCCTAATAACTAACTATTGTCGGAACCTGCCGCTTCTGGCGGAGGGCGGCGACCATGCCCTCCGCTCCCCGGCCGACCTGCATATAGAACGGCGCTGCCGGCGATTACTACCCTCACTTAGGGCCCCCTACACCATCAGCCGTGACCACCCTCACCCCCCTTGTTTACTACCGCTGGCGTGCGAGACTTCTCGGCCCGCCGGCGCGCCGACTCTCCCTGTCCTCCCACGACCGGCTGCCCGGCGCTGGGGGATTCCTGGAACCCGCGGAGCTCGGGACTGTTCCTTTCACCACTGGGGGCAGCCCCGGGACTGCTGGGGTAACAGTACACGCATAAAGTACATAAAGAACAAAGGAGGGACTCCTAAACTGGCGTCTCTCACCTCCTCTTTGTACGAACGATCCAAAGCCATCCGAACAACCCGAACCACTGGCAATTCCCTCGCTCCCCAATAGTACGGGACGGGAGCCTTATTCCCGCTCCATCTGAACACGGTTCAACAACATCCCCCCGCAATTTCCCTCGCGCGTCCTCCTGCTGATGGTGGGGTGGGAGTGGACTCTCGCCCCCTGCCCCGCCGGAGATCGCGAGCTGTCCCTGTCTCACCTACGTGGGCCCCTCGACCCGCTGCTCGCGGACATTGCCACCTCTCACATGCCACGATTCAACCCAGCGAACACAGCTCGTATCAGGATCGATAACTTGGCATAACATCGGTTACATTAGAAGTCATAAATATATCACTTGCTATGCGATTAAAGCAGTTAATGTTCACAGAGTTGCCCGCGTCCCAGAAGTCCACAGTGTGAAAATGCTACGATATCTCTCTCAAGTAACATCTATGGCGCGCAAATATAACTACAAAACGCGCATTGCACATACATACCTTTGGTAACAATTAAACACCGTATTGACACATCGGATGAATCACAATTATGTCAAATTTTATGAGAAAGTTACAGACGTTTGAGGCTCCTATTATAAGCCTTTATTCAAGTATCCACGCAAGGGAAATATTGGTATTATTACAATAAAATAAAGACACTAAAAACATGTCGGTGTTAAGCCTCGACGTTGAGCCCCCTCCGTTCTCTCACGAACTTCTGACCCCCTGCCGAAACCGCCCCTTCACCTCCTGCCCGTGAAACTTGTCGATACATGCGCACGAACATCTCACGGAATCTAACAACAAAGCACTATAATCCAATTCTCAACACATCATGATAATAAACAAACAATTAATGCTACGCACCTTTAATAACGCTAATAATATTAAAATTACCAATTTAAAGATTACCCCTTTTTGCCACACCAAGAGCAATCTTTTGACACCCTGGCGCTAATTACAGTGCGAAGAATTCGCCCTATACACTCTTCAGCCCTGACTCCCCCTATCTGAACGAGATACTGAACCTATGAGTAAATAACAATCTGCTGTTCACAACTATATTTTGACAAATTCGAATAACAGAGCATATTGAAACAAGTTATATACCAGTCGCGGGTGTATATCCCCAACCAACAAGTGGGCTTCGAATTCCTTCACGTGCTCTACTGTAGCTAGTGGTAGTAGTATTGTCAAATCCGTAGTATCCTAACCTGTTGCAGGTGTGCAGTTCTGTTTCACCACTCTCTCGACGGTTTCTAGTTTCTTGCCCTTTTGTCTCAGTCCTATGTACACTCCTACCGCCTCTCCAACAACAACTCTCTGACAATTATGCGCGTAGCGATAAGTTTATAGCAATTATGGCAAAACATATCAAACTAACGCAGACTCTTTAAGAGACTATAATAGACTATAATAAATACGGTCATTAATGGTCTTAGCTCCCAAACTACACCCCAAGAGTTCTGTTATCTGAGACAAAGTTCCGCGAAACAGGATAAGATAATACGAATGCCGTAAATAATACTAAAATCCTTAATTTTGAAAGATTCTTTAATTAGGAAGTTATCTTAATTACGAATACGAACCAATAAATTAATCACGCAAGTAACCATCCAAAGAAAGTCCCATTATTCTGCCATCCCGCATACCTGCAGCATCATTACTGACACGACTATCTGTCTCCAAGACTACCCAAGACTCGCCACTTAACACTCCATCGGCTTTATTCCGTGCTGCGGAAATATCACCTATAACGGAAGTATTCAATCAACATAAATTATTACCACACCCATTAGCCGCGCGTTATCAAAATATTGTGTCACAAAATTTTCTATTCTTGTGAAAGTAGTAGTCTTTGACAGTAATTCGAGCAAGAGATATAGGAATCTTACTAATCTCACCGTAAGACCCAATACAGTCGACATCATGTTACTGCTGCTTTCTCGCATAATCTTTGCCCGGCACAGCTCTCCTATTTATATGTGACCCCACATCTCTCGTACTAGGCCACCAGCATTTCTTTAAACCGGGGACAGCCAACTCGATGGCACCTCTGTCGAAGATTCGAAGCCAATATCCGCATCCTTAGTGACCATCACCACGGCACGTGACCCCAGTTTTCGATGATAATCATGTCAAAGCGCTAGAAATTAATCGCGCCCTCTAGCCTAGAAACGCACATCAACTTCTGAGACTCAAAGCAAAACACGACAGTAGAATCATCAACAGTAGAGGAAAATAGCGATAATATATGTATGAATTCTTATTCCAATTCAAATACCTTTCACAAATGCGAACGAAAGCCTCCAGACACGGGTGTGGCACATCACCACGTGCAGCCTATCTGAATGTAACCGATGCGGTGTTATCATCTGACTTCATGTCTCCAGTCTTTTGTTTCACGCGAGCTGGCGTTGAGCAGCGCTATCCCCTGTACCCGCGCCAGTTATCGGCCGTCTGGTGGGTGCGCTCCCCAGGGCGACGTTGCCGCGTAATTAAGGTGCGCATGCTGGCGCCACGACTCCTTCGCGAAGCGAGCCCCAGAGCATTGTTGTCACAACTCAAGGTCCCTAACAGGTAACTAAAATTTACAGAATCATTCGTAATCCTCAGATTTATATAGACAAAAAAGGATCACCACAGATTAAGATTTCATTCTTAAAAGTCTGGCCGTATTACGTTGGCGACTATGGAACGGCACATGTTGGTCTGCTGGAACTAGCCTATGCACTTTGCTAAATCTGTAACTAGCTCTCACCCCTTGTAAAGCGGTAACTTATTGACCCACGTTCGACGGATACATTATTTAATTTATTTTATTTTATTTTATTTTATTTTATTTTATTTTATTTTATTTTATCCCATTACTTATTAATACACTTAATACCTGTAATATGCATTAAGTGAACGCGAAAACAACTCTAATGCTCATGGACTAAAGGCAAGACTACACATCTGCTGTCACCTATTGAGGTTTCTCACACACTTTCACACACTCCGTACTACGTAAGGTGTAGTCTCCACACGGTAAGGATTTTATTTTATCCAATGAAACTCTGGCCTATTATCATAACTCTCCCTAATGTAAGCAATTATTGGATACTTCCTTTCATCGTACTACATAGTTACAGTAGATTCTTTTATAAGTCCATTAACAATTTGCGTTAAACACTTCCCACTTGATTTAATTTAATTTAATTTAATTTAATTTTGCTCCAGTTTCCCAAAACAATCCTCAAAATTTAAAGCGGCTACAACTATCAATCGCTCCTTGTAGTTCTACATCATCACACATATGCATTAGATTAAAATTAAATTAACTAAGTAGACTATATGATAAAATTCAAACCCATACAACTTTCCGTAATCTCCTACGAAATCTTATTAAATCTCTTGCCTACCCACTAAAAGCAAGGTGAAAACTCTGTGCTTGCCAAAATTCGGATTGAAATACTTAACCACATAAATGGTTGTATCCCTGTATTACCCAGACATCTGTGAAATCACAGGCCCTGCACATAGCAGCGGTTGGCGAAATTCTGTTGCTCTAAATCCTTCAGACCCTAAAACGACCTCGGCTTTCTAGCAAATTCTGCTGACATTCCAGATGATTGACGACGTAGAACGGCTGTTTGCCAAAACGATGTTGCTATCTGACATGCGGTCATTTTTCCCCCCTTTAACCAAAGCAGAGGCAGTCGTTCCATAACACCAAGACACGCGGAGCGCAGGCAGTCAAGTGGGAACTGTGTAACCATCCCAAGATTTCCTGTTTACTGAAATGGTGTGCACTTGTGATGATCTTCACCAGACTCCTATGCGAATAAGTAATCAGCCCTCAATTGCGCATTCGTCTCGGGATACGCTACCCGATTGGCAATTGATCCACCCTCTCGTATACATTTTCCGCAGCCGTGACAAACATTATGGCCTTCTATACCTCTCATATAAGCATCAGCGGGAGTATCTACCGCATCTACCACGTCCCGCTCACTCGATTGACTCCACTCCCCAACTGTGTCCGCGCCTCCCCGAAACAGCCACTGACTCTCCCCTCCCCTGGACTTCGGTAGCTCAGGGTTCAACAATAATAATTAAATAACCCACACAAATTTTCTACACAACACACCTTTTATTGATAACCTAATAACTAAAGACACACATAAAAAAGAAAAGAAAACAGTAGTTGAACAAACAAACTAAATAACATGAAGTGAAAATAACCCTAATCCTACAAGTACTTCCTAAACATCTTAACCTAATTAACCTACTTAAACTAACCAACCGCCTCACTGGCCATCTCCCCTGGCCGCGGGATACCCGCCGGTGGGCCTCCCCCTCGGCCCTCCCCTGGGCACGTGTGTAAAAATTAACACTCGGGGTGCCCTTGTCCCGCGGCGCCGCGCGGGATGGGCCCCCCGAGTGCGGGAGGGCACGACATCGGCCGCGGGCCGACCTAGGGGTGGCACCACCGCGGTCCGTGGAGCGACTGGCGGTGGCGGAGGGGGTGTGTCCTCCCCCCCGGAGGACAGCTCTATAACCTCATCAGGATCGCTGTCCTCTTCGGGCAGGGTCTGCCCCGCCAGCAGCGAAGGGCTGACTGCCCTCCCAGCGCGGCGCCGATTGAGCCGTGGAGTGAGGAGCTCCTCTATTGGGGTCATCCCGAACTCCATGTTGCGCATAATCAAGAGCTGCCGTGTAATCTGCATCATAATTATCATTGGGTCAACACCGCAACCACAGCACGAACACATATAAACCAGTAAATAATTCCACGCAAAATGCCCTATGCTTACCTCCAAATAAGCCGCCTGAAACGCGGGCATCCTCATATAAAGGGCGTGCACCGGACACCCTGGACAGCAAGCCCCGGCCGGGGGATTCCCGGCCGGCTGCCCGGGCCGGCGCCCCCGTTCCGGAAGGCTCTCGGGAGTGTAGCCGGGCAAGTCGGGAGTGGTGGAGCCTGAACTGTCGGCACCACTCCCGGGCGCCCCTCGCGCCGCTCCTCTCGCAGCTCCGCCACCCACTGGCCCGCTCCCCCCGACCGCTAAGGAAAAAAGAGAAAAACGGAAATGCAGGGTCACATCACGAGCTAACCCCGACTTGCGTCTGCGGATCATCCAGCTCTCCTCCTCCCTCTCAAAAGCTAATCTGCACTTACCATCAGCTCCCGCGGACTCCCCCGCCGGCTCCGGCCCTGGCGGGACGAGGGATCCTCTCCCACGTCCCTCCTCCCCCTGGCCTGCTCCCTCCCCTCGACCGCTCATCTCTATGCGCACCTTCTCTATAAATGACAATTCAAATTTAATTAAATTAAATTAAATTATGATGACACCTAACGATTCACCGCGCAACACACCACCCAACATCCCACCCCGATACCCGACAAGCCGTCTCCCTCCCCACCTTATACGCACCAACAACCTGTCATGACCTACACTTCCTCCAGCCTCCACACCGCCGTCACCCCCCCCCCCCCCCCCCACCCACTCTACCTCCAACCTAATCCTATACTCTCATAACCCTTGCCTGTCACTCGCCTGTCGCATCCCCCCCTCTAACCATTCTGGTACACGTTACCTTCCGCACTCCGCACTCCTACCGCCGCGGCCATTCTCAACTCTACCAGAAAAACCAGACTACCATGTCACTTCTTAGAATGAACTTCAAAGCACTCGCTTTACCGAAACTTCAATAGTAAGATCTCCCTACTTCCCGCACACACTCACTTCATAACTCTCCAACTCCCTAACCGTTCCCGTCTCGCCACCCAGAAATCTCTTCCCACGACCCTCCCCGCAACCCCCCCCTTGCAACCTGTCCCAGAATTCCTCTCTTAAATGCTCGGGAGCTGGCCTCTGCCCGCACGTGGCGCGGCAATCACGTCACATCACCTGGACATCCCGCCTCACCCGCACACCCTGCAACAACGACCTTCTGGTGGCTCGTGTCGATATAGCGCCCAAAACACTGGCTGCCCGACCTCTCTCGTGTCCTCTGTGCACGGCACGCGACGGTTGATCACAACATTGGCATCGCGACGCGCGAGCGGTTCTCCCATACCGATTCTCGCACTGTCGCCCCAGCTTCACTTTCACCCTAACGAGATCCACGACCTTCCTTTTACTCTCTGTACCCGCTCACACCCGTCTCCTCCCCCACGACACCGATACCTTCGACTACCTTTCGAACCAAAAGCCAACTGCTCTCTCTCAAATCATCTAACGCCACCCTCCCTAAAGTACGGACAGGATATTCAAATCCAAGGTAAACTCAGCTGCCACGTCCCCTTCAGCCTCCACCCAGACTTATAATTCGAGCCTCTCTATTATACGCTTCTCCCATCTTAGCGACAACAATAATGCTACTATTCTAGGGCACGCGCGTTTAGGATCTAGGCCAAGCTAACTCACACGTCTATGGGAATACAGCACCGCGTTCCTGCTCAGCCTGCACAGTTGTTGTCGCTAATAGTCCTCCTTCACACTCCGAGTTCTCGATCCAAAATGACCGGGACCGAGCCCCACATGCGGTCCCACCCTCGCGAGGAGCGCATTACCCCCACCAAAATTCCTGGCAGCCTACACGTGCTGCCGGGACGGAGGAACGCGAGCGGGTCGGCCGTGCCCGAACTCCTCCACTTCATCTATCTCTCGACCCCGCGACAGTCCCCGCCAAAAAACCCTGAACCCAAGCCTTGCCTCGCATACCTGCAAACTGCAGCCGTCCAATCTGGCCCATAAGTGCCACTACGTGCCCGACATGATCATTCCAAGCCTACCTCCCTGTAACCCGACCACTGTCTAAAAACTCACTCGCAATCCATACTACCCGCGTTCCCAATCTACCTCCCCGCCGCTCCAGCTACTTCCACACCTTATCTCCTAATCCTGCTCTCACTCGCATTACCCCCCTCGCAAGCCTCATTCCCTGCATGCCCACGCGCAACACATGACTATCCTCCACCCTAGCCCTAACTACCTGCGTGCTACCTCACATCCCATAGTAACGAATAGAACCCCGCGCCCTCCCACCCACTTTCCTCCCACCAACCCACACTAATTACTCGCTATTGTCTATCTCCACTCTAGTCTCTCTTACCTAGCATCTTGTATAACCCGCTAACCTTCGACGCCTGGCTTGCAGTCTTTCCTCTAAATTATTCTTCCTAGCCTCTCGATTCACACATCTCATCTATACATTCTGCGTCGCCACCAAGGCTCGCCCTCTTCAAAATCGCATCTAGCTCTCACCACTCTCATTCTCGAGCGCTACGACATGCTGACACGCCGGGTTTCCGATTACCGCCATCGACACGGCCGCTATCCAGCCCTCCCCCCGTCACCCCGTACCTCCCGACCCCTCATACAACCAACTCTGCGCATATTTTATCCATCCTCCAAGCATCCTCTAAACCTCCTATTTATTTACCTCTACGCACCACCCGATACCCGTCTCCTCTCCCAGCCACACTTCAAACATTCTCGCTTTCCATGCAACTCGGCAATTTTCTCCTCTGGCCATAACTTTACATCCCGCAACTCTCTCCAGACCCCCTCAACTCAACCCACTGCACTATCGCTGTTTCACCCCCCCCCCCCCCCCGCCTGCCCCCCTCAACCAAACGATACCACCCTATCACCCTAAACTTGACCCCCCGACTCACGTCTCGCGCCGTGCGCACCCAACCCTCTCACCTCGCAACTCTCGCCCGCTCTCTCTCCGGATCCTGGCAATTCCTATAACACTTCCTCAGCCATACTCCCTCTCCCCCCGCATGCCACATACTAACAACGTTTCCTCATTCCACTCCTGGGATCTCGTCCTCCCGCTTGTGGTATGCACGCGCTTTAACCTTTTGAGTGCTGAATGCACGCGGCCCATGCGGTCCGTACGGGCGGCGCGCGGCTGGCGTCAACGATCGCCGGGGACCGAATACTTTTCCGCCTAGTATGGATATCGTTAACAGTGTATGGCACATTGTGATGTGGTGTACAATCCAATCACTATTCCGTGTCTATTCCACATTAAATGAAGACATTTTCAATTCCAGTATATACTGTTTACACACCTAGTAGAATTGGAATTCCCAGTAATCTAATGGTTGTAATGAAGATTTACTTAATGGTTATACTAAGTAATTATTAAATACAATTATTTATTGAATAATTATAATGTATTTGAATATTCAAATCAGAGAGTAAGCAAATCACAAGGACTATATAATCATGGAAAGGCTTCAAACATATATATTCTAAAATAACATTGATTACATAGATATTTGAAGAAAACAACAGGAAATAATAATTCATTTGGGCATGATAAATCTCAAACGAGCTTCGACACATAATCCGATGTCGCATTCTCCACACTCATATGCTGTATCCTTCCTTCTTCTCTGCCTACTACAGACAGCACATTTCCTTCTTCTCGACTTCCCCTCTGCATTTAAAGTTTCTGAAGAGAAATGTCTTTCAGCCAAACGAAATGTTTTTCTTGCCAGTCGCACATTGATGCAGGACGTACGAGCTGTGTGCTGTGATGTCTAATGGATGTCGCACAGGATAAATGATTTGATGCCGGATCCACTTCTTTTGAATGGATAAATTGTTTAAAGTAACACCGGCCTTTGAATAGCATAAGGCTTTGGTCAATGCACAAATCTTTGTACGGAAGAATGACTGTGAGAAAGAGCCCTTCAAAATACCAAGTGTAGGTCGTATTCTTATCAATGGATCGTCACTCTGTACATTATTATCATTAAAGTGCAACAGCTGCAATAACATCATACATCTATCTCGCGCCATAGTTCTTGGAAAAATCAGTTCTTAACAGGCCATCAATCGACCAATACTCTTGTGGATCCAATATCTCACCCGCGGCATTAACTTCGCAAGAGCTAAAATTTATACATCTCACATATTGACGTATCTGTCCAGCAATATGTGAAATTAACCCTTCTGAGAGGAAGAATTGTAAAGCATCTAGAGGCGTGGCTTCTGGAGTTAAGTCTCCCTTCACTCCAGTATTACTGTCGTTGAATGCATGTAGTGTGGGCTTGAAATCTTTTTCCGACCATGACGACGTTGGAGGCACTTCATTCAGGTCGGATCTCTCTAATTCAAATTAGAATGTAAATCGTCCTCATCAGTAGATGTGCTAAGCATTCTTGCCGTTTATTATTCCTTCTACATCTAACTATCCCACTATTTAAGCTGTTCTCTGAATCTTCCGAATCTGATGTGCTTTCGAGTGATACCTGTATTTCGGCACCATAACTGCCGCCATTTAAACCTGCCGTCTCATCCAAGCCGTCATCACTGTCGCCTCTTGTTATTGTTTCTTTAAAACTGGCACACATTTTTTTTTTTTTTTTTTTTTTTTTTAAAGTATGAAACAGGGGCGAATATCAATATGACAATTATGTGCACTATAGCTTTAATACGACAATGTGCCAACGCGACAATTACAACTGTACGGCGTAACAGAAGAAATGAGTTATCAGAAACTAACTGTAGTGGCGTCTAAAACAAAATTTTGTTTTCCATCGTTGCCAAGCAACGAGGTGTGCGAGTGTTGTATGGTGCACTGTCGTTTTTGCCGTGCGCGTGTGTGCGGCTATAGCCCGTGCTGAAAGCATCCGCTGGGCGCGTATTTGCGTCCATGGCCCATACTGATAACACCTGTTGAGCGCGTATTTGCGCCCACAATCTATATTGATAGCTTTCTTTGGACGCATGTATGCGCCTACAGCACTCGGGGGATTAACACTCAACGTTTCCAGCCGGACCTATACCAATTCCCCTTCCCGAGAATACATTCCGCACCGAGGTACTCTATCACCTCTTCCAGTACCCACCCCTCCATCTTGCGGCGACCGGCGTAATTCCCGCTCCCGAGCGATGGGACGCGCACGCGCGATGGGATGTGGGCAGCCTTGTCCGTATCCACGAAGACCCTACTCCTCCCACAGCTTCATCTCCCTTGATCCCCTGTTGACCAACCCTACTGCCCTTGCCACCATCCCTGCTACCGTTTCCCTATCCATCACCCCCAGCCCCCTCCCTCCCATCCTCCACTCTACAACTACCCCACTATCCCTCGTCTCTCGCGATGGCCCAGGGTAGCTCTCTCTCTCTCCTACCCTACACCTCCCACCCCACCCTCAATCCTCGCTACTTTCCAATCATCCCGCTGCCCCGTATATTCCTCGTGCACTTCTCTCTCCATTTATTCTCCCCCTGCTAATCCTACCCTATTCATCTCCGCACATTACTCTATTAGCTTAGACCTCCCTGTCCTGCTAGTCTGCCCTGCCTCTCCGCCCAAAGCAAACACAACTCTCCCCCCCTCTGACTCCCACACAACTTCTCCTGACTCTCCCCTGGCACCGCAACTGACTCGCACACCGTACCGCCCACACACCCTTCCTATACCACACCTAGCTTATCAATACCTGCACTCGAATCACCCTCACTAACCATCGCCTACTTCTCGCAGCCTGCCTCGCCGCCCCGATCTCCTACTAGGATTTCCTTCCTCCCCATCAAAGTACACACTTAATCCCATCCCCCTACACCTCTGGACTCCCAAATCTACCATCCGGCCCTCAGCCTCACGACACGTGTGTCCCACCGATCGGAGACACTCAACTCGCACCTGCCCCGAACCCTTCTAACCCGATCTCAAGAACACATCTCCACACGATTATCCCTAAAACCACCAACCAGTAATCATCCACCTCCCCTCGTATCCATCATTACTCTCATCCCTATGCAGACGACGCATAGGCACGGCGATCCGCGGGCACCCCTCCCAACATGCGCTAAACCTTCCCCCAGCCCACCTATAATCTCTAACCAACCCATTCTACTTACACTAACTACTCTTCCGTATCCCACTGGATCCTACTCCAGCCGACCAAACATACTTAAGTCTACCCTAGCTCACGGTACTTGAGTCTGCCTTACTCTGTCTTGTTCTACCCGATCCCACTCCACTTTACTCTATTCTATCTTTCTGATCTCATCCCATCTCACTCTATTCTCCATACTGCTCCATCCCATCCCGTTACTCTGCCAATCCACACTCTCATCTTTATTAATACCCCCCCCCCCCCCCCCCCCCCCAATAACTCGACGGTCACCTCTTTCTCTCTTCCATTGTCCCAAAACTTTATAAATCTTACACTTTTCTTTCATACTACTCCTCCCAGCCTCTCATCCCTCGACTCTCTCCCAAAAACCCTGGAACATTTCCTCTACCCACCACCTCACCCCCATTGCATTCAGCCCACAGGTTATCCCTCAATCCAGGCTCCCATGTAGCTTGACCCTCCGCTCCTCGATGCACGCATCTCGTGCCAGTATCCCCAGTCAGGCCTCCATACCATTTCCCCATCTCAAGAACACATCCCACACCACAAGAACACACCCACCTCTCCTTCAGTACCCAATCCTCCATCCTGCAGCGGCTGTAGATGCTCCCATCTCCGGGCGGAATGACGCGCAAGCGCGGCAAACCTCAGGCACCCGAATCAGCATCCTCCTAAAATCCATCTCCACACCCCTCTCACCCGCTCCACTCCGGTTATCCCGATTGGCCAAACTCTCTCACTCCACTTCAACTCTTCTATCCCATCCCTACATCTCACCCTCATCCCCCACCCTCATACCTACCGTTCCACACGCTCCTACGCTGCAGCTCTCGAGAACGAGCACGGTACCTCACCTACCTCTCTTCCCTCTCCCTACCTTACAGCTCGCTGCCCGTATTCTAAAAACCCCACAGTCAATCTGGTCACACCATCACCCCAGTCACCGACGGCACGACTCCCTCTACTCACTCTCCCCATCTAGTCCCACCGCCACCCTATCTACCTGCAACACTTCAGCACCTTCCTCTGCCACGACAGACTTATCCTTCCTCTCTACACAAAGCTGATGCAAATCCCTCCCTTCACCCCAATCAAATTCTTCTCATCCTCTCACTCACCCACACAGCCAACATACACCTCGCCAATTCCCATTACCCCCCCTGCATAACTCCTACAATTAGCGCGCCACCAGTCCAACCACTCTTACTAAACCGCCTCCTGTTACACGGGGCTCGCCTCACCACCCAGCGTCTCCAACCAGGATCCCCTGTCCCCCACAGACCTCTTCCCAGTTTCTCCGCCTCACGAGTGGACATGCATAATTGTTCCCGTGTCAGCTAACCGAATACCTTGTCCCATTTGCATCACCGCGCTACTTAGATCACCGCGTAGTAGCGTCAGCAACGCTCAGCTGACGACTGATTCGTGCCACCATACGCGCTTCGTCGTAGGTGAAGTGGCGGACACACGTTCTATACACGATGTCTATCAAAGATCTGCCACCCAAATGGTTGATAACGGGTATTATATCGCAAGCTTCACACCCGACACTCCTCTATAAAAAGCAAGTAACAAATAATCAACAATGTTGTCTACATAAAACAAACTACTTAAATGAAACGAAAGTTTAATTCAATTAAGCTCCGCGGAACTCTGCATAACGGCCAGCACACGAGGGTCTATCATAAGCACGGCACTCGTACTCTGCTTCTCTTCAAATTAACTTAGTAAATTCCTGTACTTCTGTCAAACGCCATTGGATTGTGTACACCGGAAAGAATACGGTTTCCTATGGATTGGATTGAATCGGCTGCGACCTATGGCATTCCTGTAATAAGGAGCTTCATTGCTCCTGGCGGCAGCCCGAATCTTTGTATCGTGTACTCATCATAATACTCAAAGCATTGTACACTCTTATTCTCAACCCACCGTCTGCAACAGTTCAAAACCTCCCTCCGCGACGGACCTGGGGCATTCACGGTTGCACCACCCGTACTTCGAACTGCAGCAGGACCAATTTCTGCACAGTGTAAAGGGTCCGTTTGAAGGAATCACATAATATACTCGGTATCTCTATAATTCTTAGATACACTCAACAACCTTGTACGATATGTTTCCGAATACCTAAGCGGCTGTAAGGTACCGCAAACAACCGGACCCAGGTAACGCGTCATTAACTTAGGGAACAGTTAAGTAAATGCCTTCAACTCAACGAACGATTAAATTAGACTCAAAATAACAAAATTAGAAAATATTCCACTCCCTACTGCGCATACACACGGAGAAGCTCAAAGTACTCACTGTATAGCACGGTCCTACTCGCCGTGACCCAAGGCACGCCTCTTCCTGTAACGAATTGATGGAATCCGTTTTCGTCACTTGTAGACAGAACCCCAATTGTTGCTCTCAATACCACATAGTCTAGAACCAGTTTCTGTATCGTCAAACGAATGATCAAATGCTTGCGGGCGTCGTCATGGCAGGGGCTTGCACGAACCCAATTCTTTCTCAAGGAACTCCAAGCGTATCTCCGCACTAATATCCATTTCAGAGGATACGTCTCAAACATTGTTTCTAGAAATCTGGATCCCCGCACCCACTCTACCCGCTGTAATGCAGGTCGGATACTTAGATAAATCTACACCCTAATCAACACACCGAATCATCAATGCTCTCCGCCAACACCTCGTGATAACTCATAGCAGCTACGTCATCGACGAGCGCTGCCTCGCCTTAGATCCTCATTGCGTAATGCACACTGCTGCAAAAACCCAGCTAACCAGCCTTGGCTCGCAAGCAACTCCACGCTTGTCAGACAGGGCGGAGAGCTCTGCCCGTGTTCCTCCAACAGGTTGGAATACTGACTAGCGTTCTCCTGAATCAATTCCTTGTGCTCGGGGATTCGTCTTTACCTATACCCTTAACCCGCAACACGCTAGCCCATTCTGCCTTCTCTGCTACACCATTTCTCGCTTAGGACGTCTCTCTACTACTGACATTCGTCGCACCACTCCAGAGATTCGTACAAATCCTACCTGCGGGCCTATACATAGCTCTGATAGTGGATTCACCTAACCCTGGGTCACCAGCAATAGGCACGGACCCTTCACCATCTGTTATCCTATTCCAAATTAGAATGCTTGTTCCTAGGAGAATTGTCTGTCTCCTCACTTTCTTTTCTCTGACCACTTAACCTAGGGGGACTCATATCTAAAGACAAACCATAGGCCACACACAAATAGACACATAGTAGCTGAGTTATTTATTTATTTGCCTGTATCTCATTATAAATAAATAAAATATAAAAGATCCTTAATCATGCGAATCGCGGACATATCTCTGTTTATGTAGTACATACTGCTCGCGCGCCGCACGTCAGTGTGTACGTACCCAACTCTGCCTTATAAATAGATTGCTTGCTACAAATGCACAATACGCACCGTAGCCCGGTTACATCGTTGTCAGGAAATCACGTATCCAGAATTCGCCCACTCATACATAGGTACATGGTCTTATGATATCGCGTAAATAATCCACACGGGTACTACACAAAATAGAAACCGCGCAAAACTAGTCGCACAAAACAAAAACAAAAACAAAAACAAAATCGCTTTAAAGAACCGCACAACAGCGGGCTTCGCTACATGCATAACCGGAGTGGGACTCTCGGCCTCCCACACGAACTCCTGATTTACAAACCCCCGCACCCCTCAATCCCGCCATCACTGCTTGACGAAACCCTCTGATTACATTCTCTAGGATATCGCACCTCAAGTCCCATATCTGAACCAGCGTCGCCAAAATCCATTGAAGCAGCTAAACCTGAGCACTAGCTATAAACATGAAACCCGATTGATCCCTAAACCCGGATCTCTTCATCTCAAGCTGGGATTGGCGACGCTGACTCAAAGCGGCAGGCTGCATGATTCTCACAGATAGGGAAGCTTATGTACAACGCACCGTTATGGGACACCAATTGATGCTGCGGAACGCTCCTACAAGCTACTGAGCTTGGCCTGTTACTCCAATAGTACATTTCACAACCAATTAAGGAGGGTATGCTGACGGTGTAGTCCGCGCCCGATGTTAACGAACGAGCGTGGCTCACGATTCGTTCCGCACTCGATGATGGAAGGCAATCATGGCTCGCGGACTATTCCGCGCTCGGCAGAAACAGACAGTCGCGACGCGCGGCCTGCTCAACGCTCGGATACTGATGGGGATGAAGATCCGGGTTGTTCCTAAAACACGCCGTCCATGCAGGCCTCCTTTCGGCCCCCAGGGGCAGCATGCCCCCATTTTGGATCGTTACCTCGACTCCAATTGCGCGTCCGGCGGGGGCTGCCCCATCCCATCCCCCCGGATAGAGCCAGCGCGGCCTCCCGTGGGACCATGTCCGGGAGTTGCAAGGCCTGAAACATACAATCAAATCCCACACGTAAATTACATAACAAGGAATATTCACGTGCATATGCAATCGAGCATCATATGCTAGATAAGCATAATATTAAAATACACTCCGATATTAACAATACTAATACTATCCTAAACCAGTTCTCTCGCTCTTTCGACACCGAACCTTTGATGACACCCTCAACATGGATTGCATTTGCTACTCCACCCTCTTTAGACAGAGTGACCGGAGACGAAGTCTCTCTTGGCTCATCAATGCCCACGAATAATTCACGAGTAACTACGCTCTGCTGAGGCCACGGCTACTGGCGTTGTGGGCAGGATTTGCACTGCGTTTGGCGGATCTGGAGGGTTCCCGAGAAACCGCTCTTCACGGTGCAATCCACTGAGCCAAAGCCAAATTACTGGTCACGTTGTCGGCCGGAGCACGACGGTCTCTTCAATTGTTCCAGCTCTCTCGGGATCTCTTTCCGGATGGGAGCGAAGTCCAGGGCAGCTCCTTGATATTATTCATCATGTAAATCAATCACTTTTTCTCAGCGTTATATGGAGGCCGGGATGCTCGGACGATTTCCTTACAACTCGACCCCGCCTTCGGGGGATACTAACCCAGTGTTTAATATCCGTGGAGACAATGCATACGGAAATATTCTTTGTGGCCGGTCGCCCTCGACTCATCCTGTCCTCTACGATCGAGCAGACTCTTTTCACTCCGGAGCGAGGATTTGCAACTTGTTAGATCCTACTCATTCGCAACCTCAATCGATGCCATTATAGCCTTACTAAATCCTAACTCTGTGCTCCGCAGAGAATAAACTGAGATCTCCCAGGTGCATAGTGGTCACATTGTCCTACATCTTTGGACTCCGTAATACTTTGCCGACTATGTTAACTTTCGAGTATATCTCGCACCAAACGATAAATCTAATAAATAACTCCAATTCAACTATCTGGCGCCCTATAAGACACATTCTCAGCTCTCACCTTACCCTTCTGAGACACCAATGAGGGCGATGTCTGGGTTAATGGCTCTATCTCCCGGTGGCAGATTCGTGTCGTTACTAACGCATGGTGCGCAAGCACTTTGGAACTCCTCACGGTACATCTCCCTGCACTCCTTGACTTCCCCTCATAGTAACACCGTCATCATATCCCTGTCCACTACGGTTGGATACACTATTCCCTGCCGGCTCAGTATGTACATTATAGCTTCAGATAGTCCTCCTCCTGCCGCACCATGAACTACTCCAAAACTGGATAAAAACTACTTCCTGATATCATCCCCTCATTTGCTCTGCTGACATGGCGTAGCACAGCCGATGATCTCTTGATGACCTCATCTAAATGTATAATCCAGTAAAAAGGCACAATACTATGCTCTCCCTGTGCATCGGTGCTCACTACTGGGACTTGGCCTGCCATCGCACTCGTTATTCCGCTCTGAGTGCACGGGAGATGCTGCCCTTGGGTGGATGCTCTGTATAACAAACACCTGGAATAGAACAGAATCTGGGAATCAATCCCACCAAACTAAACCATCATCGTACGATATGCACAAAGTACCGGAACTTCCGCGTAAAATAATTTTGGATTGCACTAAACATAGACAATAACAAAACTTACTCTAGGAAATCTTACCAGTACCATGTCGCTTCAAGTTTCAACTATTTTGCTTAAAAACTCTTCATCGAGTGGTCCGTCGGTGTGAAATGTCACTCAGTTTGTAGCCACTTGCTTACAGCTTCTAAACATACCGTAGTCCACTCGTACATTCCAATTCACTGTATAGCACGAAGCTAATCACAAAGCCTGTCTACCCCCAATGAAATATTAGTAATATTAGTAACATTAAATAATCCACAAACATAACTGGAGCCCTCATCCTTAGACTCCGAATTAACTAGTCATCACCTTGTCCCCTAACCATTCATTAGTATTCTTGTAAAATGCGCCGCAAAAACTCCTGTCCCTCTCGCTCTACGGAATACAAAATTTGGGTAAACTTGTGCAGGAACATCCTGTGCTGTCAAATGTACTACCTACTGTGCTCAGCCAACTAGCCACGCACTAGGACTCTTCATTGTTGGAATATCTTTCCTCTTCTCTTGTGCCTCAATTCCATATCTTCAGTCCCCATTTCTAGACAGATTCCCACATGCGCTCATCCCTCTGTCGCTTTCACCTTCATCCAAATTAACTGGCTGCTCCTCCTCCATTTCTCCTCCTCACAGAAACATCCGACTCATGATTTTGTTTCCCTCAGATTCACCGCCCTGCCCCTCGCTCTGGACTGGCCACCCTGTATCTCTTGTTGTAGGTCCGGCTATATTCCCCAATCTCTCGTCTCTTCTCTGCTTACTACAATCATCCCACCACCCCTCTCTGTCCAGTCTGTCAGCCCCACTTAGCAGCTCCGATCACAATCCTCATCTCTGCCAGCCTTTGCGGCCCCTAAAAACTTTCACCGCATCAAACTATATCTATTGCAAATACATGCGGCCACATACCAAAACTTGCCGTAATACAGGACAGGCAACATACTTCACCAGGTTGCTTATAATGGTCTGATAGATCCTGAGCATTTAACACACCGGACTACATCCGCATGAATGCTGCACGTTCTCCCGGCAACCCAGCCTCAGTCAGGTCCGGTCCTAACCTAAAACGGGTATATCCGTCAATCCTTGTTGAAAACAAAAACCCACTACACATGCAAGTACCACGGTTTGAGGAATAACCGTGCAGGTTCCCAGACACAATCGGTCGTACCTCAGGACTCAAGACTCAACCGTGCAATGCACCCTTGATCCATTTCATGCCTAAGCCACCAAATGACTGGACACCATAGCTAACTTCCCCTACTGTCCGGCGGGAGATGTCGATATATATTCTTTCTTCTCAACCAACTCATAACCTCCTCTCCAATACCACGCCTGGCTCTCCCTCTGACCTCCCCCCTTCAGTAACCTGACACCCCATCCTCCCTTGCATCCTCCTACCTACCCAAGGCAGCGGACCCACCACCTCCTCTCCTCTAGCACCGACTCTAAAAACTGTCCAAATTCAGCACTAATTACATTGCACTTCCCCTTCTTGTCTCACCCTCCTTACCACCCAGCCTTATATAAAGACACTCAGGAGGATGACACCCACAAGCAACAACCTGCACCCAACTGACAACCTCTCAGCGATGACAGCCACCTAGCTGCGAGATGCCGAGTCCTCTTCGCAACTCGACTACAACGGGACAACGTTCGCACTCGACACTGGACTGCCCTGGACACTGGTTTTCACCCACGCGCAAGCATAGCGATGCCTTGAGCCGTGATCCGGCCTCGCGGGAACCATCTACAACAGCAAACAATCAGTTAAACCACCCCTACCCCTTCCCATCCCTGGCCCTTCACAGAGCCCATACCTTCCAACCTGTAATCACTCCCCCCGAACCCGCTCACAGGAAGCCCTTCCTGCCCTCCTGTCCGGCTGTCCTGCTGTAACACCATAAACTCACAACTCAGCTGGCCACTACTGCCACATACCAATCTCCCCGGAGCCCCGCCACACCGTTTCCATTGCCATACCATTCCTCCCTAACCTACACTCATCCCGACAAACCTGATTATGGCCACTAATCGCTTCACGACGTACCATCTCCCCGTCAGTCCTGCCAATCTTACCACTAGGGCTGTTATTCACGACTCTTCAGTGATCACGCGTGATCCGTTCTCGTGAGTTCCCAATCACTGTGATTTTTAACCGTGATTCGTGATTTGGGTGTGATCGACTCTGATTGGGTGATTTGGTGACCAATCACGAATCACTACCAGTCATCCAATGGGTGAGCGGCGTGACTGCGCTATTCACGCTACCTGAGAACGGCAGGTTTTGAGTAGTTTGGTTTGGAGCAGAAGCAGAAATCTCGTGAACAAAGTATGGAAGAAGTATTATGACAGGATTTCGTGCCGTACGTTCCCGGCCTAGGATTTAATACTGCAAAAATTGCCCAAAATGCCGGCACGCTGTGCTGGCATTAATGCTGTAGAAATTGCACCGAAAAAAAATAACAACTTCGGGAATCGAATCCAATACCCCGCATTTCAACTCATTCCATAGTCCGGCTCCTTACCACCTACGCTATTTATGCATTCGTATAAATATTTCTCATTTCTTATATTTAAGTTGTTTGCGGGATAATACGGATGATTCTGATATCAATATTAATAAATTTGTCGGGCTCAACAACTTTTAACTATTAAATAATTTTAATGTTTGCGCCCAAATGATGTTTCATGTGAAATTTTGTTTTGCTCATGGCGGTGTGAAGATCAGCAGTGTTACGGTGTCGAGATGAAAGAAAATATATTTTTATGAAAAATCATTTATATGTTTATAATTTTATACAGCACGAATTCTTGTGTCATTAGCAGCATGCACAGTGTATTTAATTATCAAGTTTATTGAACAAAATAATTACTGTTTGAAGTTGGTTTGTTATTTCCTTAATCTTTCAATAAGGTTACTCGCGGTAAATACTACATAATAGCAACTAGCAGAACTAGCAGTAGCAACTGGTGTAGCAACGTAGTATAAAAGTAACGCGGCGACGAGCAACGTGAAGTGAGTCAATCACCCCCACTCCAGAATCACCGATCACTGCTCTTCCCGTGATCCAATCATGGGAGTGATCGTGATTCGCCGATCACCAGTGAAAAATCACAGTGAGTGATTATCACGAACAGCCCTACTTACCACTCGTCCGTCCCTCGCTCTACAGGTATACCCCCCCCCCCCCCCACTCGCACCTCACCGGAAGCGCCAAATTCAAACCCTGCTACCTCACCTCCTTACACTCTGCAGTGTCTTATGGATGCACCCCACCCTCCCCCTACGACAATCCTGCCCGCTGAAGTGCCGCCACCAAACGGATACTCGCGCCGTAAACATATACATTGCGCGCGGCTTCTGTATATATGTTGCTCTAAGTCTTAAACAGGCACTATGCTGAACATGAGAATCATTGCTCCTATGTAATTATGTAACAAATATATATACGTTTTATTATGAAAATACCTACAAAATCAAAACTATTAAATACAAAATACCAACTAGGTAACACAGGTATTTACACAATCTCAAAACTCAGCATTTAAATACTTAATTCAACCAATCAATAACGAGTCGTAAATCATCAAGATATAATTTAACGATATAATACGTATAATGCAATTCCGCGTAACATATTCTGTTGCAAGGATCTATGCAGGGCCAGCGTTGCAACCCTTGCACTCACATCGTGAATCCGTTCTTTCTCTCTCACTCTGCTACAAATTACACACCCCCACCTTCTGTCTCTCGGCTTACAATTGCGGAAAATGCATGTCGGTTAACCCCACCGGTTTCTCAGCGAGCCCACCTTGTCGTCCTGCTACATTGCAATGATACCTTCGACTACCCGCTCTATTTGCGCCGGAAATTTTGCCATCGATACTGTCTCTCTCCGCTTGTGCTTGCGCATACATTGCGCACTCCACATACGGAGGTCCATGTGATGGATGAAATCTCCAATACCACCTCAGCGACTTATGCGTGGAACATACGGCTTCTGGATCCCCCGCTCCCCCCAATACATCGTGATACTGCTCAAGTTATGAGTACGTACAGACCTCTTCTGTCCATCCGCCCTTCCGCTGGCCACCTCCCCTTGGAGGGGCTGCATGACTGGCAGGACAGCCGACCTTTATAGAACATCACGCATCCATCTTTGCAAACTTCTTCCGTACAGATAAATATGCTGTAGAACGATTTTCGGAACATGCTCACTGGATCGCTTATTCTGTATAGTCAATTACCAACGGACCCTGAGCAACGGGTAGACAGTTCATCCGCAGTTTCCATGATACCGATCTCTGGTCAATATTGCATTGCTTTAAAATGCTGCTGCGCAGCTCTATCCATGCTCCGGGACTCGGGTAGCATTAGTCTTGTCACGTATTTTGAGCAGTGACACCGCTTGGTAACAATGCGTTTCCTCTTACATGGTGTCTGCTCGAGCGTCCATGCTGTTGTTGCCCCCCTTTTTGGACCATGTAATAATTGATCTCACCTATAACATACTCTACGAGCTCTTGATGGAATTGCTCAAAGTGATCAATGACTATTGACGATCCTCCTACTTCCATCCCCAGTCCTGACTTTCGCGTGAAACTAATGCATCACTGGTGCAAGAATCTTCGATGGCCACGCCGCGTTGTTCTGGGTGTCGGGCATATGATCGACAATCAACTCCGCTTTTGACTGTGCAACGCTACATGAATCACTCTTCTATCGTCCCTTGCACTAGTAGACATTATCTCCATCCTCAGAATCGACCACTTCAAGTCTCGATCACAACACTATTCTTACGCCTTGTTCTCTTTCGAAGGGCCCAACATATTTTTGCGAATACATCTTCACACTAAGCCCTAAACCCAAAGCCTAATTGTGTGAGTTGAGAACTGCCTTGAGCTGTCATACTCCGAATTCCTGTATAAACTAAACTTTGTAAACCAATTACTACTTCATGGATTTAACAGTATCCTCGGCATAAAACAGTGGACGACTACCTAGATGTCTGTAGTATAGTGTGTGATACATCTGGATGTGGCTCCAACAAAGAGCAGCTTAAAGGTTCTAGGAAGATTTAATCCAACCTGCCGTTGAATCAATGGTCCTCCTGACCGGATCGCTTCGATATTGCTCGAGGCTGAGGACCTTTGTTGTCCTTAAAAACAAACCACCCAGGCTGTCCTCCGCTTGGCCTTCAATGGCAGAATACCCCCATACTAATAAAGACTCTCTTCAAGCCCCGCGCATACTGTTCAGTGGACGGTCATACTATACAAGGGAACAGAGCTCGCGGAGTGGACAGGCACCCTCAGCGGCTACCACCTGACGCCTGACACCTTGCTCCACCAATGAGAGCTGGAAAGTCGGGGCCCCTGGGGATTTATATACATTTATGGGGTACATCTTTTTTATAGATATATCCAATTCACCGGAGGTACCATTACAAACATTTTAACCCTCTCGCTACGACAACTCCGTCCGCTGAAGTACCACCACTGTGCGGGGGCTCGCGCCGTAACACACACTCAGCACGTGTCCTCTACATATATGTTGTTCTTAGTCGTAAATTAAAGAATTGGGCTGAACAAAACAAAACAATCATCGCTCTGAGGTAGTAATAATTCACTCACATCTTAGCACGGAAGTCTTACAATACTAAAATTATTATTAAAATACAAATACAAATACAAATACAAATACAAACCTTAGGTAACATAGGTATTTACATAACCACAAACCTAGCAATTTAAACGTTTAATTTATCAATAGCGAGACGTAAAGTGTTAAAATATGAGGATATGATACGTAAATATGTATAACTACTAATGTGTTTCTACGCGATACATTCCGATGCAAGGACTTACGAAGGGCCTGCAATGTACTCCTCGCACCCATACCGCGAAACCGTTCTTCCTCCTTCATTTGCTACAAATTATATTTCTACACCTCCTGTTACCCGGCTTACAATGGTGGATATGCCTGTCGGCCAACCCCACCGGATTATCAGCGAGTCTGCCTTGACGCCCTGTTGCACTATGATGATATCTTCGATTTTCTGACCTATTAGCGTCAGATGAAAACTTACTATCGACACTATCCCTCTCCGACTGTATTTATACATACAATATGCGTTCACGCGCAGAGACCCATGGGACGGAAGGAATTTACCAATACCACTTTACGGATCTACTGATTTACGCGTTGAACTCACGGCTTCTGGATCCCCTGTTCCCCTCCATACATCGCAATACTGCTCAAAGGAATGGAGCAGGTACAGTGGAAATCATATAGACTTCTTCTGCCCATCCACCTTTTCGCTGACCGCCTCCTCTTGGAGGGAATGCATGGCTGGCAGGACAGCCGACCTTAACATAACATCAAGCATCCATCATTGCAAACTTCTTCCGTATAGATAAATATACGGTAGAACGATTTTCGGAACATGTTCACTGGATCGCTTATTCTGTATAGTCAATTACCAGCGGACCCTGAGTAACGGGTAGACAGTTCATCCGCAGTTTCCATGATACCGATCTCTGGTCAATATTGCATTGCTTTAAAATGCTGCTGCGCAGCTCTATCCATGCTCCGGGACTCGGGTAGCATTAGTCTTGTCACGTATTTTGAGCAGTGACACCGCTTGGTAACAATGCGTTTCCTCTTACATGGTGTCTGCTCGAGCGTCCATGCTGTTGTTGCCCCCCTTTTTGGACCATGTAATAATTGATCTCACCTATAACATACTCTACGAGCTCTTGATGGAATTGCTCAAAGTGATCAATGACTATTGACGATCCTCCTACTTCCATCCCCAGTCCTGACTTTCGCGTGAAACTAATGCATCACTGGTGCAAGAATCTTCAATGGCCACGCTGCATTGCTCTGGGTGTCGGGCATATGATCAACGATCAACTCCGCTTTTGACTTTACAACGCTACATGAATCATTTTTTTATCGTCCCTTGCACCAGTAGACATTATCTCCATCCTCAGAATCGACCACTTCAAGTCTCGATCACAACACTATTCTTACGCCTTATTCTCTTTCGAAGGGCCCAACATATTTTTGCGAATACATCTTCACACTAAGCCCTAAACCCAAAAGCCTAATTTTGTGAGTTGAGAACTGCCTTGAGCTGTCATACTCCGAATTCCTGTATAAACCAAACTCTGTAAACCGTTTACTACTTCATGGACTTAACAGTATCCTCGGCATAAAACAGTGGACGACTACCTAGATGTCCGTAGTATAGTGTGTGATACATCTGGATGTCGCTCCAACAAAGAGCAGCTTAAAGGTTCTAGGAAGATTTAATCCAACCTGCCGTTGAATCAATGGTCCTCCTGACCGGATCGCTTCGATATTGCTCGAGGCTGAGGACCTTTGTTGTCCTTAAAACAAACCATCCAGGCTGTCCTCCGCTTGGCCTTCAATGGCAGAATACCCCCATACTAATAAAGACTCTCTTCAAGCCCCGCGCATACTGTTCAGTGGACGGTCATACTATACAAGGGAACAGAGCTCGCGGAGTGGACAGGCACCCTCAGCGGCTACCACCTGACGCCTGACACCTTGCTCCACCAATGAGAGCTGGAAAGTCGGGGCCCCTGGGGCTTTATATACATTTATGGGGTACATCTTCTTATAGATATATCCAATTCACCGGAGGTACCATTACAAACATCTTAACCCTCTCGCTACGACAACTCCGTCCGCTGAAGTACCGCCACTGTGCGGGGGCCCGCGCCGTAATATACACTCAGCACGTGTCCTCTACATATATGTTGTTCTTAGTCGTAAATTAAAGAATTGTGCTGAACAAAACAAAACAATCATCGCTCTGAGGTAGTAATAATTCACTCACACATTTTAGCACGGAAGTCTTACTATACTAAAATTGTTATTAAAAAACAAATACAAATACAAACCTTAGGTAACGTAGGTATTTACATAATCACAAACCTAGCAATTTAAACGTTTAATTTATCAATAGCGAGACGTAAAGTGTTAGAATATGAGGATATGATACGTAAATATGTATAACTACTAATGTGTTTCTACGCGATACATTCCGATGCAAGGACCTACGAAGGGCCTGCAATGCACTCCTCGCACCCATACCGCGAAACCGTTCTTCCTCCTTCATTTGCTACAAATTATATTTCTACACCTCCTGTTTCCCGGCTTACAATTGTGGATAGGCCTGTCGGCCAACCCCACCGGATTATCAGCGAGTCTGCCTTGACGCCCTGTTGCACTATGATGATATCTTCGATTCTCTGACCTATTAGCGTCAGATAAAAATTTACTATCGACACTATCCCTCTCCGATTGTATTTGTACATACAACATGCGTTCACGCGCAGAGACCCATGGGACGGAGGGAATTTACCAATACCACTTTACGGATCTACTGATTTACACGTTGAACTCACGGCTTCTGGATCCCCTGTTCCCCTCCATACATCGCAATACTGCTCAAAGGAAAGGAGCAGGTACAGTGGAAATCATATAGACTTCCTCTGCCCATCCACCTTTTCGCTGACCGCCTCCTCCTGGAGGGAATGCATGGCTGGCAGGTCAGCCGACCTTAACATAACATCAAGCATCCATCATTGCAAACTTCTTCCGCATAGATAAATATGCTGTAGAACAATTTTCGGAACATGTTCACTGGATCGCTTATTCTGTATAGTCAATTACCAACGGACCCTGAGTAACGGGCAGACGTATCATTCGCAGGCTCAACGATACCGATCCCTGGTCAATATTGCATTAAAATGCTGCTGTGCGGCTCCATCCAGGCTCCGGGACTCGGGTAGCATTAGTCTTGTCACGTATTTTGAGCAGTGACACCGCTTGGTAACAATGCGTTTCCTCTTACATGGTGTCTGCTCGAGCGTCCATGCTGTTGTTGCCCCCTTTTGGGCCGTATAATAATTGGCCTCACCTACAATATACTCTACGAACTCTTGATAGAATAGCTCAAAGTAATCAATGACTACTGGCGACCCTCCTATCTCCATCCCCAATCCTGATCTTCGCGAGATACTTATGCATCACTGGTGCAAGATTCTTCGGTGGCCACGCTGCGTTGCTCTGGGTGTCATGTACATTATCGGCAAGCGACTCCGCTTCTGACTTTATAACGCTACACATATGACTTCTCTGCTGTCTTTTGCACCAAGAGACATCATCTTCATCATCAAAGTCGAACACTCTAATCTCAAATATAATACTAGTCGCATACCTCATTCTCACTCGGAAGGACCTAACATACCTTCGCATACACAAACCCTAACCCCAAAAAGACTAAAATCTCAAGAGTTAAAGCTATACCTTAAGCTTAAGCTTGAGCTGTACCTCCCTTAATTCCTGTAAAAACCAAGTTTGTAAACCACTTTCCATTTACTGCCTTGCGGACTCGGCAGTACGTTCAATATAAAACAGTAAAACGACCACCTTGATGTCCATAAGTTATTGTGCGGTACGCCTGGACATGGTCCCAGGAAAGAACAGTTTAAAGTCCGCATATACTGTCCAGAGGATTGTCATATGACACGAGGGAACAGTGCCCGCGCAAAGGACATGTACTCTCAGGGGCTGCCACCCGATGCCCGACACCTCGACCCACCAGCGAGAGTGGGAAGGAATTCCTCCCCAAAGCAAAGGAGCTGGGCCCTGAGGGTGGTGCAACAAGGTCACTGGAAAACATGGCTCGGGACAACCTCCCTCATATTCATCCCTCCGCTACTCGGGACATCTCTCACTATGCACCCAATGAGAGAAAGGATAGGAGGTAAAACTGGATTAGAATAAGGGGTAGAATGCTAGGGAAAAGGTAAGGAAGAACGCAGGTCACGTAAGTAGAATAAGTAGCATAAGGCTGCCTCGCGCAGTTGTAGTTCAGGCACACAGAGTCCTGCTGCTCTCCCCACACGCTGAGCATGGGAGGAGCGCGGTGTAGGATGGAGGAGCCATTAATGTACAGTTACAGTGCCATCGTTCCTCCCACTCACTGAAAGAAATACGACTGGAGAAGCCTCCCACAAACCTACACCTCCACTACTTGGATTACCACCCACTGTGATTCCAACGGGAACTCTTGGGAGGAGTGTAGCGGAGCGATATTTGCAGGAAAGCGATACGAGATAGACGGGTCCATTGACGAAGGAAGGACAGGGAAAGATGAAGAAGTAACCCACCCCAAACACATGCCCCCAAGCATTTTCACCCTCCCTCTCCCTCTCAACTGTCGGCCTCCTCATAGGATGTTCCATACACCCTCGCCACGCCCACGCTAAAACATGGTTTTCCCAAATATCGCTAGCTAACCTATTCACGCTAAAGCGCAAATAAAACTCTCACCCAGCACACTACCGGGATCTTCCGTTGAGGAGGCGTGGCCGGGACCTGGAGACCTTTTGCCCCTGCTGAATATAATACTCATTAAACTCATATGAACTCAAATTATTTGGGTTCCTCCCCCCCCCCTCCCTCCCCTTATTACCACAATCCGCTAGACTCCCGTCTCCCCCCGGCTCTCCCCCCTGTGGGCGACACTCATCCCGCACTCTTACACCTTCACGGGACTGACGGACACCTTGTTATGACGTACAGACGCCACCTACTGTTAAAGGTCACACGAGACACACGCGTCAGTAGACACATTCTGCATCAGAACTCCCCTCTCCCTCGACACACCTTAAATTGGGTTACAGCATTTCATCACACGTACGATCACTCGCGCCGGTAGCTCACACTTAGGCAGGTACGTGAGTCGCGCGCGCGTCA